>PSNO01000001.1:1200000-2400000 GCA_002976275.1 Monascus ruber | reverse complement strand
TGCGGATGATCAAGACGTGGTCCGAGGATAAGACTCCGGTACACGTCCACATCCCGCCTGAGAGAGAGGAGGGAGATGATGAAAGCGCATCCAACGCCAACAGCTCAAGGGTGACCGAGGACATCATCGGAACGAATACGCATGAAGTCGGTCTCTCGAGCGACTTTGACGACCTTGCTGAAGACGACGAGGATGACCTGATGATGGAGATCCGGAAGATCGAGATCATGCAGAAGCTGAAGAAGATGAAGAAGGGTAAAGCCCAGTCTCCTTTTGTTATTTGAGCGATTCGATTGTTTATGGCGTTTTTTTTTTTTTTTTCTTTGTTTTACCCTCCTTCATCCACCTTTACCTTTACGCCCAATTTCCTCGATACCTTTCCTCATCCCTCTTGGTCTTCCTCTTTCCTCGCCTCGTGCGTGTATGTATGGGTCTACAGCACATACACCGCCTCGTATATATATGCCCAAGCAACTTGAGCATTTCTTTTTCTTCTTTTTCTTTAACCCTATAGCGCTTTCTGACTATTCACATTTACCCTTTGTTCTTTCTGCCTGGATATGGATATATTCTACGCACCCCCTGTCTTGAGGACACATTCAATTTTGGCCTGACGATGTCGTCCGCGAGGATGCCCATATGAAGTTGTCACTGTCACGCCTGGTAATGCGATGGGAAATTAAAATAAGAATACAGTACATTGGTTGTCTCGGTAGATCTGATGCGCAGAAATTAAATTGGAAATATTCATTATCTATCGGTGTCAGATGAAACACTAGTCATTCATGTTCTTGGATATTATTATGTGTTGATTTCGCTTAGGCCATTGAACAGTGCTATGCAATCAATGTACGGTACGACTATCCCATGCGTCCGACATTATCATCCTCAACGGTTATGCATGCACGCAGCAATCTATATGACACAGGATATGATACATCACTTATTGCCATATCGATATGATTCTTCCCAAATCCCTAGCAGGCTCGCAGACTAGGAGACTGTGGATCTTGGTACGTAACACTGTATCCATGGTTGCAGTTCATCATGCATGGGGCCGGACTTTGCTTGATGTTCAAACTTCAGCCTTCCATAGATTTATTAAAGTTCAATCCTGTGGGGAAAGCTTCCTGCTTCCTGGCGAGATTCACGAAGCAAGATAGATCTACAGCGTAATTAGTGCTTACTGCTCTATAGTTGGTGGTTCTTTGTCTATGTTCACTCCGTATGTGATCAATGGTCATGAAACATGGCTGTAGGTGCTAGATTGAGATTCTAGATTGTTGTAACTCAGGTGTGGATCTCGCTTACAATTCTCATCTTGTTATCATCCTTGGCTGTAAATAGTTGGAATGCACTATAGTAGTAGTGCCGGCGTTGAGAGACTGGATATTATTCTGTATTTTGTGCTATTGCATTAATCTAACGTAATACTCCGTACAATCCGCTATGGATCACGTGGGATCTCGATGCTCGAGAAACAGACCAGTAGGTGGAACTTCGTCGGTTAGGCAGAGTAAGAAGTAAGACATTGATAGTTAATTAAATAATTAATCAACTAGTCAACCGATGATTAATACCGCCCAACAAGCCATATTATCCTCGCTTCCTCGTCCATTCCATCTAGTTTCTCCTTCTCTGCCCGCTTCACGGCAATATAGGTCTTGACGAAGGATTTGCCCAGTATGTCTCCCAGGTCTTGATCCGCTTCAAGTGCGCTCAGACTCTGGTTGAGGTTCTTGGGCAAGGGCGTTGTGATGCCGAAGGTGGATCGTTGGGCGGGTGATAAGACTGCCGGGTCGGCTTTATACATTCATTAATACCATTAGCATCGACTCTTGTGCTCCGTAGCTAGCACGGAGGTGTTGCAACTCACCTTCACAATCCAATAGGTTAAGATCTAGATTCTCTTCAAGTCCCAAATATCCCGCTGCCAACAAAGCGGATATACCCAGATACATATTGCAGAGACCATCGACCGATTTCATTTCCCAGTGTCCTGGGGCGATCTTGCGGATGGGAGTTTCACGGTTCTGTGTGCCCCACGCTACCCATTCACCTCCCGCCCAGATCCCGGGTTTGACGCGATTGTAACTCGCGTCCTGGGGCAGGGTGAAGGCCAGGATGGATGGAAGATGGGAGAGAATCCCTGCTAGGAAGGACTGTTCATGGGTGGCTGGGGTGATGGAGATGTGTGCATGAGCTGCTGTTCCTAGAGCGGAGGGATAAGGACGTGGATGTAAGGTAGCGCGGAGGTCATGAGATTCGGCGACGTCCACGATGATTTGGCGTGCTTTTAAGAGGGTGTCTATTGCGCGTAACGGTGGGGAAGGGGGCAATATGAATTCGAACTGGGAGGGTGCTGATTCGGCGTGGAATTGTTCGATATCGATTCCTATGTCCGAGAGTGTTTCCACGATTTCCTCCAGGATCGGCATGGATTTGTTACGGATCTCTGGAGTTACCTGACACCAGGAGTGTTTCGTCGTGAAGGGGAGGTAGTCGACAATCTCCCCGGTGTGGCTGCTGGGCACTGGTTTGAGGAGGACGACCTCAATCTCAAATCCGCAGAGTATGCCAATCCCGTATTTGACATTGAGCTTGGATACAATGCCTTCTAGAGTTGCGCGTGGACAGCCCTCGAGTGGATTGCCGCCTTCTGAGAGCCAGCGTGTCATCACTGTCGCGCTCTTGGAGTTGCGCCCTACATTACGGTAGAGGCTCGACAAGTCGGGACTGAGCTGGAATTGTCCTGTAGCCGCTCCGGTTATACAGGAGTCATCCTGGAGAAGACCGGGTGTAGACATGGCGATCCCAAGGTGGCGTTGTCCACGAGCCAGTTTCTCGAATTCACCGATGGGAAACAGACGTGCTCGTGTAGTGGTCGTATAGTCCAACCACTGCGCCCAGATGAATTTCACACCAGGGTTGGATTGGACAAAACGGTCAAGAAGAGATGCTGGTTGCGAGGCCGGTCTTAGGGCTGAGACTGCTGCATGAGTGCCTTTAGATGCAGCAAGGAACCTGCCTGCTGAGGATTTGCTGTTATAGAGTGGCTGTTGGCCCAATCCATACAGCTTGTTCGAGTTATAGAATAGAATATCTGCTGCTGCCTCCATAGCCTGGTCGATAGAATAGTCCCCTTTGGCCACATAATCTACGAGAACCTATCGAGTGGTATTCAGTATTGATCCAAGCCTTTGACCATTTCATGTCGCCCAGATTTTGGCAAAACTCACCTTCTCTAAGGCTTGCCTAAACTGCCTGTTTGCCAACCAAAATGTCTCTGGGAAAAAATGCCCGTCTGTACTCCAAAGGATCCTATTTGTTGGTGTAATCTCGAAAGCTTCACGTACGATGCGTTCCTGCGCATCGCGGCTGACCATAGGGAATACCTCCCCTAAATCAAGATAGACATTAGGGTACACGCAAGCAAGATAGCCAGCCTGCAGTGTGTAAGGATATGACGAATGTAGGAGAACAAAGTCGACTTCAGGGTATTTAGCAATGACCGGCTGCAAATATGCCGGATTCGATCGTACTAGATCAATATCTGAATCTCCAAGGCCAGTATGCAGCTGGAGAGGCTTGGAAATCCCGGACTCCCTTCGAGCTTCTCTCAGCATCTCAAGGGTCCGTAATACAATCCAGTCATTTAATGGCTTGTCCTCAATCCGAAAGGCCGTAGGACCGGGCTGCTGAAGGAGCATGCAAAAACACGACTTGTTCAACTCGTGTAAATCACATAACTTGTCGATTTCCAACCCTGTGCGATAGCAGATAACTGATTTGAATCCCACCACTACCGAGTCCTTGATGGCAGACGCGAGTGCATCTGTGAACTGTTCACAGAACCGTGCAAAGGCAGGCCTGTCAACCTGGGAAACTTCCTGGGCCCTGTCCCCTGATCTCGACATAGATTCGAGGATCTGTGCTGCCACTGCCTCGATCCTCACAATTCTTTTTGTCTTGGACGCAGTGAACTTATCATGCCAGTGGAATGGCTCGACATCCTCAACAGTCAGCAGATCATCCAGAAGCAAGGTGTGCGTTCCTTCTAAACACCGACGGATCAGCAACCCATAATCGTTCTGCACCAATTGGTGGCGAGCAGCCTTGATCTCATCCCAGTCAGACGGACACCGGTAGAGGTCAGCCAGCTGGTTCGCAGCACGGAGATGTGGCAGCGTCTTCTTCGCGTTTTGCAATGCGACTGAGCACGCCTCAGATGTGATAGATTCGAATGGGTATTTCACATAGTCGGTGGCCCTCTCAGAGGACAGAAGATTGTGGGCATGGTTATCGATCAAAGGGTGTGTCTGGATGAGATGCCTCAATTGCTCCATGCCCGATGGTATTGATGTCTCCGCGGTAGCTGACATTGTCACCTTCCTTATGACAGTTAATAATGTTTATTGAACAATGGCTGGTTGGAAATGGGTAACCCAAGGAGAGTTGGTGCTTCACAAGAAGATAAGCGTTAGTGTTATTATCTCCATCTTTCTCCATCAACTGAACTCGTCCTCCTAACTGCTTACCCCTCGCATCTTGAAGCCAGACAGCTCATTAAATTCTTATTCCATCAATCACTAACAAGCCAATACCGTGAGCTAATATCCCAGTGATACAATACACATGGAATAAAATCGCCCTGGCGTTCAGCCCCGCCTCTGCCTGTGATTCCCTTTCCCCTTAAAACCTCCTGGTTTCGGAAGTTGACTCTTTTTCATCTCATTCTTCTCATTATGCATTTTTGGTACACAGTCTCATAGACGATTGCCATCATGTCTCGTGCGCTGGCGAATGCTTCACGACTGAAATCGGAGATTCGTCTGGCCCAAGCGGGTTCGGAGTTTGAGGCTGACCTCTCCGCAGAGCAGAAGGCGAGATTTTGCTCTGCAAGATATCGAGTTTGCGGCTTTCCTCCCAATGCAATGGCGTTATCCGACTTACTGCTGAGACTGACCATTGTGCGTCTGGGAAGGCCTGTGTGGCCCGTTGTTTTTGGGCCTCCCATGGTGAATCTTCTCGAGAGCACCCAGAACTATGCTGCAGTTGGAGGGTTGCAAAACCTTGTTGCATGTGGTGTTTGGTCACTGGTGTGCATGTTGATGCCATGATTATTCTATGGCCTCCGTGGCCGCCTGTCTAAGGATAGAATTGCAATTGATCGAACTTCTCTTCCCACTTCGAGAGAAGATCGAAACTTTTTATGGCTGCCGGTCGTTCAGCTCCACGTCACGAAAAATTAGCACTACTCCATCCTCGCTTCAAGACTGCAGCAATCTCTGTCTGAATACTTCATTGTGGTTGCCCCTCTTCGTCATCATATCTTAAAATTTACGCGAAAGGCAAGCCTTGGGAAACTTGGATATTCCTTGAAAGACTGAAATGCTATCTTACCAATCGGAACTCGACACCTGGGCAACTAGTATCAAAGAAGAGGTGCACTTCCTGATGGCGGAAGAAATTGGGGAAGTGAACTCTCGATCCAGAGCTTTTACAAGCAAGCTTTCCAAATCCGTTTTTCATAAAAGAATTGGTCAATGCAAAGTCTCGGGTGCTAAATTCCTGTGCGAAGTATGATCATGTGGCAACATGGAAGCAGATTTGAAGCACAGAAACGATCAAGCCCTTTCGAGATAGTGATATATATATGCGCTGAAAGGGCCGAGAAGACTCCTGTACATTCATGTATACTGGGAAGCTAGAGTTTGGGAAATCGGTTTTCTTGGCCAACATTGTTGATGACCAGAACCTTCGTGAGCAAAGAAGCTATTCCGGTGACCTGCTTCTTTGTCGTCACGATATTTTTGAAAGCTTGAAAGCGCACACCATCATTAGCTCTCAGGATCGCCAACTGTAGAGTCAGTATCAGGCTTCACAAATGCGGCAAAATTGCTTGATAGAACTTCTCAGACCGAAGATATCGAGAGGCTTTGATCTTGCTCCAAAATGCTCTTCCTTCCAAGTACAAAGCCTACATTGTGCTCGACGGGCTGGATTCCTAGAAACTAGTCTTCAGAACAGACGCGAGAATATTCTAGACTTACTCCCTTTTATCCACTTCCATGCAAGGTCTACATATAATGGAGGGACACCACTGCAAGAAGCTGGCAGAGAGGGTATGGGTCTGCTATAAAGCTCCTGTTTAATTATTCCAAATATGACCCTCTCAAGGAAGGAAGATGGCGAACGAGAAGGACAAATTGAACATTACCATTGTTTTTCTTGATTCCAGCGGAGTTGATGTTAACACAATAAGCGAACAGGGCGATACTCCATTCAAAAGAGCTATAGATTACACATACATTGCTTATATTAGCATTCTCCTTTCTTTTAGCAGCTGTTGCTCTTATATTAATATGCTGTTTTAGGGGATCCATTCAAAGATTAACCCAAATATCAGAAATAAGAATGGACAGACAGCACTCCAAATTGCTTTTCACAATAGGAAAGAGGCCGTTTATCAGGCTTCTGCTTGACCCAGGAATCAAGAAAGGTCAATGAAAGCATTAACGATAAGGATAGATTCACCTTCCACTGCTATTAGATTAAGGGAGAAAGCAACTGTTAAGCTTCTGCTTTAGTCGGCCAAGGCTAATCTTAAGGATCAAAATGTGCCGACAGATGAGCTTCTGGGATTGGGATATTGCCATTATCAGGCTCCTGCATACGTGTTTCTATAGCGACCTCAAGGAGTATCTTAATATGGGAACTTTGGAAAATTCAGTGTACAGAGTAAGATCGAATGTACAGCACTACGTTCTTTTGATGGTTGGTCTATATGGCACGTGACGTATATTTATGACGCCACATATTACTAATACAAGCCACACCATGTGATTATACGTGGCTGAAGGATTTGACCAGGGCTTGGCCTCCAGGAGCAGTGCAAAAGCAGCTTTCATCATCGCCGCATCCAGGCATCCAGTTCATTGCAGACTCGTGGATTGTGCCTGAACCCGTCACGTCTCCTGGAAATCCTGCATTCCACTCCTATCCCATCCTCTTGCATCGTCTGTTTGCGTGCTTACAGTGATTTACGTGGTATATGTGTTGAAAACATCATATAAGAACTCGTTAGGCACAGTGGGGAAGATTCTTGTTGGCAATAACCTCACTGCGTTTTTCTTCTTCGCCCCTTTCGCTGCAGTCTTTGTCTAGTTAAGTCTTTATCAAGGATCCGCGTGTACTTCTTACTCCTCGATTCCCGCGATTCTTAGGGGTCAATACATATCGTTCCCTTTTTCTTTCTTCGTCGCGTTTTCGCCATGACGACCGCCGTCGCTGTCGGCACCCCCCTAGCGGATGCTCTGAGCAATGTTATCCAACCGAAACTTGTGGAAATGGGCTGGAGCTCGGAAGGAGGCGACGATTCTGCTTTAACGGAATACGTGATTCTGATGCTGGTCAACGGCAAGACCCAGGAGCAGATCGCCGGGGAACTTTCGAATGATCTTCTCGGTTTGGGAGAAGGGGATACGCAGGCTCTTGATTTTTCTAGGTGGTTGTTTGAACAGGTCGAGTTGCTAAATAAGCAAATAAATGGTGGTGGTGATGCCGGCCCAAGCGTGGATGGAAATGTGCCTGGACAACCTGGCTCAACGCAGGCCATCCCTTCGCTTACTGATCAGGGAGCTGCTGATTCTCAGCCGGTTGCGATTAATGAAACTGTTCAAGATGATAATGGACATCCGGAGGGCGAATCTATGTAAGTTTCCCTGTCATTTTCCCTTTCACCATGGTTTTGCTAGATTCGATACTCATTATAATGTCTTAGACCCACTGGACCTAAAGCGATGCGCAATGGACGGCAAGGTGGTAGAGGGAGAATGCTTAATCAGATCAACAGAGCGTTGGATAGGGGACCTGATACGCCTCTACACCGGATTCGGGGACAACCGGGCGCTGGACGAGTGAACACTCACGGCCGAGATTCCAGAGGTGCTAGGTCTTATCAGAATGGCGGTCGGATGGGTGGTGGCAGAGCAGGGGGTATGGGCATGCCGATGCAGTCTGGCACAGCTGCTGGCAATATGATGCAAATGAGTCAGCAGGATCAGATGCATCTCATGGCCCTTCTAGAGGAGCAGGCAAGGATGATGGCGCAGTTTATGCCCGGCATTGTTCCTCCAGCGATAAATCCGGCTTTTCAGCAGCAGAACTCCCACCAGCATGGCCGGTCGTTGTTCGAACGCGTGGAGCGGCACGGACCGAAGCCGCATGGTTCATTCGCCCAGCGTGCCGCGCAGCATGGACTATCTGTTCAGCAGCCACATGAAGGAGGGGCTGTAGATGCGGGCGCGGATACGAAGCCTGAATTAGCCCCTGAACAAGGCGAGCAACAGGATGAAAGCAATACTGATGTCGCCTGCCGCTGGAATTTAAGATGCACCAGACCGGAATGTCCATTCGCACACCAGTCACCTGCTGCCCCCGAGGGCACTCCTATCGACATTACTGACAATTGCCCATTCGGAGCAGCATGCAAAAACAAAAAGTGTACCGCCCGTCATCCGTCGCCTGCGGTCAAGTCAGCTCACCAGGCCGAGGAACTATGCAAGTTCTTCCCGCACTGCGCAAATCCTCATTGCCACTTCAAACATCCGAGTATGCCACTCTGCCGTAATGGAGCGGATTGCTCTGTTCCTGGCTGCAAATTTACACACACTCAGATACCCTGCAAATTCCACCCTTGTCTCAACCGGAACTGTCCGTACAAGCATGTCGAGGGCCAGAAAGGTGCCTTCTCTGATAAAGTCTGGACGGCAGATTCTACACAAAAGAACAGGCCTCATGTGAGTGAACGGAAGTTCGTCGCAGACGGCGATGGCCCCGAAGAGTTGATCAAGCCTGGCGCCACTTCCACCGAAGGTACTCAGAGCCAGGAGCTCGTGACGTGAGAGATGCTCGATGAATCTCTCTCATTGTTTTGCTTGCTTTCACTTTGCCAATTTAATAACGATCAAGATAGTGACGTATTGGGAGGGGGGGAGGGAAATATTACAGATTCCCGTTGATTTTTGTCTTCTCTTTCTTTTCCATGTACGGTGTATTATCTGGGCTGGTAGGAAAAAGGCGTTCATAGCGATTGCTTGGTTTTCTTATTTCATAACTCCGACCCTGTAAATAGAGCCCAATAGTAAGGGCCATTGAGCCAACTGATTTTGAACCATTTACAAGATCAATTTCTATGTAATACTCAGGTAGTTTGTTCTTGTAGGAATGCTGTAATAGAAATACGCTGTAATCTTACGGCCTCGGACATACATCATTTCCCCGACCTTAATTTAATCAATTCCATCTTCCTACATGCTGCCTTTTCTCTGTTGCCTTGCGAGCTGTCCTCTGGCTCCCAATCACTGCAATGCAATTATCATGCGTCTCTAGCCGTGCATCGAGAGGAGTACGGAGACAGCTACTATTTCAACGCATCCGCAATGGCTCAGTATACCGCCGCCGTTCCCTTCATACCCAGTCCTTTGATGCTGCCATCATCGGAGGAGGGATCACCGGCCTGACAGCTGCCTATCGATTGTCGCAGCAGGAGAGCTGCAAAAAAGTCACACTCTATGAGAAATCTGCACGCCCAGGTGGCTTGCTTCAGTCCGAAGTCGTGCCCGTCGATGGCGGAGACGTTGTGTTCGAGTACGGGCCTAGGACGTTGAGGACCGGGCCGCTCTCGTGTCTCCCTCTTGTGAACCTGGTACGGATGCGCAAGCTAGCTTCAATTTGACCTGTGTGTGCTATTACATTACAGTTGGAACGGGGGCCGTTGCTAACAGTTCCTGGTCTACTTTTCTCTCCATCTGCAATAAAGGTCTCATCACTGGGTTTAGCGGACGATATCGTCCCCACGAGCAAAAGAGCTGCCGCTTCCACGAACCGTTATATCTACTACCCCGACCACCTTGTGCGTATGCCCGCACCATATCCCGATCAGGGGGCCCTTTCCTTTTTTTGGTCGAGCTTTCGTACGGTGACTACCGAGCCGGTGTTCGAATCCTTTCTTTCTGGCATTTTCGGTGAACTATCCAAGCTGCCCAGGCCACACATTAGGGATGAATCTATCGCACGGTTTATCTCACGAAGATTCAATGAGAAGATTGCAGATAATTTGGTTTCGGCCTTGTATCATGGCATTTACGCAGGGGATATTAACGTCCTGAGTGCGAAGGCCTTGCTCGGCCCGTACTGGGATCTGGAGATGAAGGATTCCGGAGTTGCGCTTGGGTTCGTCGATATGAAGAGGCACGGGAGGAAGTTCATGTATATGGACGATTTCTTGGCTATGACAGCCTGCATTCGTGGAGTCTCTAAGGAGAGCCGAAGGGCAGTACTAGAACGCTTGGCTGGAGCTAGCGTCTTCACCTTCAAAAGGGGGATCGGTCAACTCGCCGAGGCATTGGTCGATAGTATAAAGGAATCAGGAAAGGTTGAAATCATCACGGATGCCAGGGTAAACTCTATCAGTCAGAACACGAAGACTTCGGATTTGACCGTAAGCCCATCCTCGAGTTTCTCCTCGATAGCAGCTTTTCATGGATCCTAGGTTGACATTTATCCACAGATCCGTTTCGGACACAATGACTCTAATTCCCGAGTTCATAACCGTGTAATTGCTACAACACCGGCTCCTGAACTTGCAAAAATTCTCGACACCCGATCTCCAAAAGAAGCGAATCGAAATCCTCCTTCGAAAACAGTCAGATCTCTCCAGCAATACGACTATGCAGTCAGCGTCATGATTGTGAATCTTTATTATCCCAGCCCAGACATCATCCCGGTAGAAGGTTTTGGCTACCTCATCCCCCAATCTATCCCGATGGAGCAAAATCCCGAACGCGCACTGGGGGTCATATTCGGCTCCCAGACGAGTGTCGGACAGGACACGGCTCCAGGTACAAAAGTCACCGTCATGCTAGGTGGCCATTGGTGGGACGACTGGGAAGAATCAGATCTGCCAGACCACGACAGCGCGGTATCCATGGCTCGGTCCCTTCTCGAGAGACATCTCGGCATCAAGGACACACCCTCCGTCGCACGGACAAGGTTACAACGCAATGCCATCCCCCAATACACCGTCGGCCACATGACCCGCATGCAGGAACTATCTAACAACGTCCGCGAAGAGTTCCACCATCGTCTCACCCTCGCTGGAAACTGGTACGGCGATGCTGGTGTCACGGACTGCGTGAAGCAGGCGTATCTCGCCTCGACATATGGCATGGGCGCGAAGCTGTCAGAAGATAATGAGGTTCGAATGCTGTACGGTTCCGAACCATGGACCAAGTATGCGTATCGAGAGTGGGATCTGGAAGGCGGTATCGTCACATCGCCGGTGCGGTTCTTTGAACAATCCGAGCCCATGTTGCGAGTTATGAATGCTTTCCCGGCTATTAGGAGGCGTTAAGTGTATTATGGAATAGGTATCCATTCTAAGGGGGAAAAGTTTATAAAGGAGAGTGAAATGTATCTTATCTGTAATGGAACTTATGTATGTTAATTCCTAGCTCATTATCTGTGATTAATCATAAAAGTTAGCGGATAGAAAAGAAAATTGACATTTAACATTATATTATCTATATGTATGAGACTGTAGAGGTTTCAACGAGGCAGTTCCCAGCCACTGTCTTCGGGCATAGCCTTTGATATCGCTGTACGGCCAGTATTCTGGAAGATGTAGGCTGCAACCCCATGCAACCAGTTCAGTCCTCGCCCCAGAAGAATAGACAACATAAACTGAAACTTCTGCCTGCGTAGTCGTAGATTTGGCAGTGCTATCGGTCTACTGGGATGATCATACCCGAATCGGGACGCGTACCTGGTCTCCGGTCGGGAATATGAGCTAGTTGCTGCATGGGTGTACACTGTCGGATTCACCATCCAAGTCAGAGCGGTGATGTGTGACACACATGAGGACATTTTCCAGGTTGACCAAACCAGGCGAGAAGGAGGTTGAGTGTGTACTGACAGGCATGGTCTCTCCTGAGAAGGCGGATCTTGGATGGTCCGTCAAATAATGGTACGATCTTGTCCATTGAGCTTTGGAAATCAGGCCTTTGCCTTCTCGTTTTCTTCAGTAGGCGTCTTCTTTTCACCATTTGAATCGAATCCCAACGACTCGAGTTGCCGAATCAGCTCTTGAATCTTGATAACTTTCTCCAGCTGCTCGGGGAGAAGCGACTCGCCCTTGTCCTTCTTGTCACTTAGTTCGCGCGCCTGCCTCAATTTCTTCTTCAGATTGCGCGCTTTCTTTTCCTTTTCGGCCTCCGGGTCCACAGATCCTTCTTGCTTTTCTGTCGGATGCGGCTGGTTCTCGGACTTCTTTTTATTATTGTTGCCGTCACCATTGGCAGCAAAAGAGCGCCAGTTGTCGATTGCCTTGACGTCTCTCTCGTTCCTCGTCGCTCGTGCCTCTCCGTTTGTATTTGTTGCTTCACCTGCATCTGCATCTGTAGCCTTTGCTTTCCTCCTCGCTTCCCTTCGTTTCGCATTTTTGTTGTTGCTGGTTGTGCTGCTGCTGCTGCTGCTGCCGCCGCCTTTCCCGGTTCGCTCGTCGTTGGTCAAGCCCTCTGCTCCGGGAACTCCAGCCTTGGCTCTGTTCTTCCATGCCTCTGCTGCGCGGGTCCTGTATATTTCGACGTCCTCGGGGGGTCTGTAGCCAGGTCGGACACGGATCTCACGACGTTTGGAGCCATCTGCGCGGAGGGACGAGGGAATGTAGTGTTCACCAGTCACGGCGTCGACTGTTATCCCTGCCGAAGAGACTTGGTTGAGCTTCGCGGGCGGCATTGTTCCGATGTTCGAGAAGCCAGCAGAGTGTATGAGATCGGAGGAGGATGCAAACAGCTCAAGGAGATAGTGTCTAGGTAAATGTCCTGAGAAGAAGGAAAGCAATTTTGTTCCCAAGACGGAAACCCGGAGGCTCTGCGAGCACCAGCCAATCACCGCCCCCGGGATTCCCGCAGTGCTTTTCGGCGGGAAACGGACTGGAAACTTCAACCTCTACCTTGCTGTGAAGCAGTTCTTCGTAAAGCAATCGCTATTCCGCACCGTGTACGCTCCGTTGCTTTGGCCCGCCAAGTCACCTTCCTTCACAATGACTGTGAGCCGTTCTATGTTAACCCGCTAGATAAGGATCAATTGGCTAACCCGTGGTGTTTACGTCGAAATAGTTCGCCTCCGCTATCTACCAGCATGTCCCCTCCCCCATGCGGCATTGTTACTCCTGTCCGTGACGTGGACTAACCTGAGGTTTTATTTCTGTCTTCCAGGACCTTCATTCGTAAGAATGCCGTCTATCTGACGACCATCTTTGCCGGCGCCTTTGCCTTTGAGATGTGCGTAAACTGTTCTATTTGACATGTTTCTCCTCTCAGTGCCCTGCTCTACGGATTTGGCTGATGACTGTATGAGATAATAGCGCTTTCGATACTGCTTCCAACAAGGTGTGGGACTGTCTCAACCGTGGTGTATGTTATCCGAACGCAAAGTCTTAAACGCACTGGAAGAACACGCTGATCTCTAACACGTTTCTGCAGCGTCAATGGAAGGATATCAAGTACCGGTACTTGAACAACGAGGAAGATGAGGAGTAAAGGCGTCCTATTTCCTTAAGCGAGGAGATGCGCGTAACGGAGGCCATACCTCTCGACATCGGCCCATGATATCTCGGCAGAGCTGAAGGAGATAGAGAGAGGATGTAATAATACAATTGTTTATTACATATCCTTTCCATGGTGTCATACTGTACAAAATAGGAACTCGAGATGTTTATGTGGTAGACGCGAGGCTGCCATCCTTTTCAATTTCCCCATGCCCCCGATCGCGTAAGTTGTGCCTACAGTGCACATGCATGGCATGAGACAACTGTGATAGCCGGCGGTACACAAGGGAATATCCATCGCCAAATAGACACTGAATACAAAGACAGTCTGCCCTGAGCGCGGTGGCATAGTTAAGCTGCATTTAGACCAGGTAAAGGCCAAAGGCCATCAAGACACTGCACCTTGGCAAGCCACATCGCCAAGTGATGTCTATCTTTTGTCTATCTTTGTCCCAACTTCCTTTTAACTCCTCCAAGTAACGATTATATATCCTGTGAATGCTCTAGGACCAGCATTCAATGGGCATTTGCCATGTTCTGACCGTGTAGTGGATACGGTACAGTTGGTGCTTGACGTTTCCTCCCCCACCGCTACCGCTGACTGCAACTGCGGCAATCATTTGTCATGGAGTCTCAGAACTTCCTTCACTGATACAAATCTGCATCATAGGTTTCTCGTTTCTAGACTCCTTGTCACGCGTCTTTTTCTTTCTTAAAAAGTCTTAGAATTCTCCTTTAAATTTCTCTTCTACGATCCAAAAGAACCTCCCCCATCGTTTTCGCCCAGACGAATACACCTCCCCGCCCTTCCTCTATATAGATCCAACAGAAGCTCACCCCTATCATCTCTGTTTGAACAAGCCGAATGGGAGACCCAGTCATCGAGTGATACGCGATAAGCCATGCTCACGGAATGTGAGAAGATTCTAGGACAGGGCCTTCTTCGCCTCCCTCAGAAACATAACTACCGTTACGGGCCCGAGGCGGAGAAGGATCTCTTAAAGCTCCTTTTCCGCTCTCTTGCAGGTCACAGCGAAGAGCGCCTACGACATTTATTCCCCGATGGTCTTCCGAACGGGCCGTGGAAGCTAACTGAAGCTCAGGGTGCGAAGGAAGGGGCGGAATACTCGGAGGCTGCGAGGGGAAAGCGATGCGGTCATATTTTCAGAGCAGGAGAAGCTACTTATCACTGCGTAACATGTGCCGCGGATGATACCTGTGTTCTTTGCAGTCGATGCTTTGATGCCTCCGATCATACTGGCCACCAATACCAGATTTCGCTTTCGTTGGGAAACTGCGGGTGTTGCGACTGCGGTGATGAGGAGGCCTGGAAGCTGCCGTTGTTTTGTGCCATTCATACGGATAGTGAGAGTGCAAAGGGGAAAGAGCGCGCGCGGAATCCCTTGCCGCAAGAATGGGTGGATAGTATCCGGCTCACTATTTCCCGAGCGATGGACTACTTCTGCGATGTCATCTCATGTTCGCCCGAGCAGCTAAGACTCCCGAAGACGGAAGAAGGAATCAGGCTCGACGAGGTAGCATCCAGGCTGCATCCAGGATGGTATGGTGAAGGAGACTTGTCGGATGGAGAGCCTGAATTTGCTGTCGCCCTGTGGAACGACGAGAAACATACTATTAGAGATGTAGCACACCAGGTCAACAGAGCTTGTCAAGAACGGAACAGTTTTGGAAATGCCAGAGCGCACGAGACGAATGATATTGGTCGAAGTGTGGTCAAGTATTCCCGAGACGTGCAGAGGCTGTTGGGTGTCTCCAAGATTCTCGAGCAGATCAAGGTCACTGTTACAGTGAGGTCTGCGAGGGATACCTTCAGGGAACAGATGTGCGGCACGATTGTTGAATGGTTTGCGGATATCTCCGGTTGCAGTGTGCTTGATGATAATGAGATCCTGCGCCATGTTATTTGTGAGGAGCTACTGAGTCCCTGGCGACGAGGTAGCGGCGCTTACAATGCGGATATTGGAATGAAGGGCATCGATGATCATCAGAGGTCTGACAATGCACCGTTTCGCACCGTCATGGTAACCCTCTCGCCTCAAGGTCGAGTGGTTCTAGCAACGGATGACGATGATGATGAGGGCGAGGAGGGAGAAGAGGACGAAGACGAAGGCCTTGCTGGTAACGACGATGAGGAAGACGAGGAATACGTTGATGCCCATGACGATATAGATGATGATGATGTTGAGACAATTCTCCACCGCCTCCGTGAGAGCGTTGATGAAGATGGAGACGTGGCAATGGGTAATGCTGATAATGAGGGCGAGTCTGGATATTCCCATCAGCAACCGCAAGCGCCTCAGGAGGCCCAGCAGACCGAACATGATCGATCTATTCGCCGCGAGCCAGAGACCGGTGAGAATCGTGCTCTGCCTCAAGTTCACATACCCCGAACCCCTTCAGGATTTGTTCGACCATCCCCGGCAAGAACCCCAAGTTACTGGCTTGTGAGACCTTCTGCTCCTGTGACCGGTGAGGGTATTCCACCCTACGAGGACTTGTGGCAGCGCACCCGTCTTGACTGGATGATCCTTTTCGATCTGCGGCTATGGAAGAAGACTCGGACAGACCTCCGTGATCTTTACATTAGCACAGTAGTCAACATCCCTCAGTTCAAACGGGTCATGGGCCTCAGGTTGTCAGTGTTATACACTGCTCTTGCACAGCTGTATCTGATAGCTGATAGAGAGCCGGATCACTCCATTGTTAATCTGTCTCTGCAGCTTCTCACCACTCCTTCAATTACCGAAGAAATCGTCCGGCGTGGCAACTTCCTTACCAAGGTCATGGCCATCCTCTATACATTCCTTACGACAAGGCAGGTAGGCGAACCGTACGAGGTCAATCCAAATGCCACGTTGGCTTTCGACGCCGGCTCTGTGACAAACCGACGACTGTACCATTTCTTCTTGGATCTGCGGTATCTTCTCCAGTCAGAATACGTACAGTACCATGTACGCACGGAGAAGCAATATCTTCCCCAGTTTCTGGATCTCGTAAAACTTTCCCAGGGAATTTGCCCCAACGTACGCGCCGTGGGAGAACATGTGGAATATGAAACAGATGCATGGATTAGCGCATCAATCCTGATGCGAGAGATTAATCGACTCTGTCGTCAATTCTGCGAGGCATTTCGCCATCCTGAGAATGACAACGGAGAGAACCTTCTCAGGGCAATCAAAACAGCAGCTGTAACCGCCATTGTGCATTCGACAGGCGTAGAACGCCAGCGTTTTGATCAGGCTGAAATCAAGGAGTACGTTCGATTCAAGTCCCTACCATGCTTCGATTTCGAGGTCGATCAGAATGGTCAGATTCCCCGTCATCGTGTGGTGAACTTCGTCGTCGAAAAGGGCTCGATTAGTTTCCATCATGCCCTACATTATACTCTGTCATGGCTGCTGGAGTGTGGACGGGGCCTGAGCAGTGCCCTGATGCGCGATATCTTACTGGATGCGGCCCAGACTTCAAATGAAAGTTATATTCGCGATCCCTCTCTGACTCCCGATGATTTGCTTGTCTTGATGTTTGATTATCCGCTCAGAGTCTGTGCATGGCTTGCCCAAATGAAAGCCGGAATGTGGGTTCGCAATGGCCTTAGCCTTCGGCATCAAATGTCACAGTACCGTGGGGTCTCGTCTCGCGATTTTGCATATTATCGTGATATTTTTCTGCTCCAAACAGCGATGGTAACGCTAGATCCAAGCAGGGTCCTTGCATCCATCGCCGACCGGTTTGGAATGGTCGACTGGATGACTAGAGACTACGTGCCTCGTGCTGGCTATGAGGATTCCCAGATTGTGGATGTCGCTGAGGAGTTCGTCCACCTACTTGTCATATTACTCACGGACCGCACCTCCTTGATTGCCATCGACGATAGTACCGCTTTAACTCGTGAAAACATGAAGCGGGACGTTGCCCACGCACTGTGTTTCAAGGCTCTTTCTTTCTCTGATCTCTCGAGCCGACTCAGCGACAAGCTGCTTGACTCGGATATGTTCCAAGATATTCTTGACGAGGTTGCAAACTTCCGCGCTCCTGAGGGTCTAAACGATACCGGAACCTTTGAGCTGAAATCCGAGTATATTGACCTGATAGATCCTTATAGTGCGCATTACACTAAGAACCAGCGAGATGAAGCGGAGAATATTTACAAAGAATGGATGTCAAAGATGACAGGGAAGAAGCCGTCAGATATTGTCTTTGAGCCAAAATTGCGACCTATCGCCTGGGGCGCCTTTTCTAACTTACCGTTATTCACCAAGACTCTTTTATTCGCTCAAATCGTGCATCAGTGCCTGGAATATGCGGTGTCTTCCAAGGATCGCACCCCGAATATCCCAGTTACAAGAGTCGAGACATTCCTCCACATGGTGCTTCATTTAATTCTGTCTGCGGCACTCGAAGATCATGTCATAGACACCCACGGGACGGACGATTCAACGGATTCATTTGTCACCCACGCCCTGACGAAAACTAGGATGACACAAGCAGGGAACTTGACGATAATTGGCCTGCTGGAAAAGATCTCTTCCATGGGTGAATATGCCTCTTGCAGTGCCAAGATTCGTCATATTCTGAAACGGTTCTGGCAGAGGAATCCTCGGGCTTACATGGCTGCAACCTCCTCGCTAAGCTTCCCCTTTGATAGGGTCGATACGGCATCTCCTGCCGTTGATACGAGCGCTGAAAAGGACCTTAAGAAGAAACAAGCACTGGAAAGACAAGCAAGAGTCATGGCTCAGTTCCAGCAACAACAACAGAACTTCTTGAACAACCAGGGTGACATTGATTGGGGTGAGGAAGATTTCAGTGATCTTGAGTCCGATGCAGAGACTGCCTCTCCTCAGGCGAAGGTTTGGAAGTTTCCTAGTGGTCCTTGTATCCTGTGTCAGGAAGAGACCAACGATTCGAGGTTCTACGGCACATTCGCTCTTGTCCAGGACAGCGGTATTCTAAGGCAGACCTGTATTCAAGACTCCGATTGGATTCGGGAGGCTCTAAATACGCCTTCTAGCTTGGATAAGTCGGCCGAGCGTTTACGTCCTTTCGGAGTCGCGGGTGAGAACCGCACCACTGTGCGAAAGTTGGATTCTACGGGTGGAGAAGTCATCAGTGAAAAGATTGGACTCAGCAAAGGTTTTGACCCAAGACACACGCTGCGTGGACCGGTTACCACTGGTTGCGGACATATCATGCACTATTCATGCTTCGAAGTCTATTATACCGCCACACGGACGAGACATACCCAGCAAATCGCGAGGCACCACCCGGAACGCTTGGATCGCAACGAATTCGTCTGCCCTCTTTGCAAGGCTTTGGGGAATGCATTTCTTCCCATCACTTGGAAGGGCAAGGAAGTGACATATCCTGGTGCATTGGCTACTTCCACGTCCTTTGACGAGTTTATGGCTGGTGGGATTAAGTCGGCGCTCTCTCAGTTACAGAACTATACGATCCTCATGCATGGCGACCAGCCACAGCTACAACAGTATCAAGATGTATTTCTGGACTACCTTTCGAGAACATTGGTTCCTCAATTAGCGTCAAGGATAAGCCAGCTCTTGAACCAGTTCCTAACATCTTCGTTTCCCCCAACCGCGGCTTTTCGGCCGATTACAAGATTGGCGCTGCCTGGTAATTTCCCAGCTCCCGATGACTCCTTGGCAACGATAGGCTCGCTTCAGGTTTCTGGTTCTGGGGATAGCCCCATGGCGGAGCTTCTCCAGATATATAAGCGGCTCAAGGGAACGCTTGGACTAAATGGAATACCCTCTCTCTTCAATCATGCGTCGGATACACTGAATTCTGATGAATTGGTTCAGTCTGATTCTTTAATTCGAAGCTTTGGATTCAGTATTGCAGCTGTAGAGATTGCCCAGCGAGGCGTTGAATCTGAACCGGGCTCGACCCTGCTGGACAAGATTCCCCAATTGACACTCACTCACCTTCGTGTCTTGGCGGAGACAGCCTTGTCCTATTCTGCAATTGGTTTCCTCCATAGCGTTGGAAGCTTGAAGACTCGAGCCAGCCATGAATTTCAAGAAATGCACCGCCAGAAGCTATGTCAATTATTTTTCGGTCATCCTAGCGTGCGTGGGACACCACTCCTGGATGATTTCCACAGTATCGAGCCATTATTTACGGCAGATACGTTCGTCTTTTTGGCCGAATGCTCACTTTCACTTCTGCCCGTTTTTAACGTCGATTTCCGCCACCTTATTCAACTATGTTACGTGGCGGAAATCATTAAGGTCGCTGCTACGTATATTCTGTGGCCCGCGGGTCTGAAGGAGGAGTTAGCTCAACATGGAGATGCTCATTATTTGCTGGATGTCGAACTGTCCGATGGGAGCTACGAGTGCACCAAGCATTTCTTCGATGCCATCGTTGCGGAACTGAGGGCAACCCCATCTCCAGCGAGTGGCTACGTCAAGGACGGTGAGCAGTCTGCAACTCCGGGTGTCATCATAGCATTGAGACGCCTAATTTCGAGCTATGCTTTGACATTCCTTCGTAAGACTGTCATCTTACTCCACGTGCAACACGGCGTCGAATTTCCCAACACTGGCGTCACCGAAATGGACATCTCAGAGTTGGACCGTCTCACGGCAATCTTGAAACTCCCGACACTGGATGAGGTCTTTTCTTCGATTGTCACCTCCCGGGAAAACGGCGACCTACTCGCAGCCGTCTTTTCGGGGTGGATCTTTCACTGGGATGCCTCGCGTTCTGGTATCCGCGTTAACGATCATAGACTGGGTTTGAGCTTGCCTCACCCTGGGATCTTCGAGCTTGTGGGTCTGCCGAAATACTACGACAGCTTGATAGAGGAGGCAAATCGGAGACGATGCCCAAATTCGAAGAAGGAACTAAGTGATCCGAGTATATGCCTGTTCTGTGGGGATATATTCTGTTCGCAGGCTGTGTGCTGCACAGATAAAGGAAGGAATTTGGGTGGATGTAACCAGCATCTTCGGAAGTATGTCCTTCTGCCTCTTTTGTGTGCTTGTCTACCTGTCCTTGGAATAATACTGATCATCCACTTTTCCATTATAGGTGTGGCAAGAATGTCGGATTGTTCGTCAACATCCGAAAATGTGCAGTTCTCTATCTCCACAACAGCAACGGCTCCTGGCATTATGCACCCTATCTCGATCGCCATGGGGAAGTTGATCCGGGTCTTAGGCGAAACCGCCAACTCATCTTGAACCAAAAACGGTACGATCGTCTTCTCCGTGACGTGTGGCTATCCCATGGCATTCCAGCAACAATAAGCAGAAAGTTGGAGGCAGATATTAATAATGGCGGGTGGGAGACGATATGAGCAATTTAGAGGAAGGTTGCCAATTGAAGTCGAAAGTATGAGGATACTTGGACGACCCATGCGACAGTTATCATTTCCTCCTTAGCATGACTCGGTTATCTATAACCCATTATTCTAGGTCCTCTTTGTATTATTGCCGCTACTTCTTTTTTCCTTTCTCAGTCACCCTTGGGATTAGCTATGGCTGCGTTTATATACTCACTATCTTTATTGTTCTGGTTGATTATGCCTGCTATGTGCTAGTTAGAGCTTTCTAGGAGACCAAGGCAATGGTGTTTTTCCTATGCCCTGTTTATCTAATTGTCTTGTTCTTATGTTCAAGTACATACGCGCTGTAGTCTAGAGAAATATATCGAGAAGAGTCTGCCAAGCCATGCCGTCATTCCACTTTTGCTCGTCTCCGCATGATCTGAGCGTTGAAGGCTTAATTCAACCTTGGATCTGAGATACTGCGAAATATCCCAAAACATGAGCTCTTGCTAAGTGCTTTTTCTTTTTTATTTACTGCCATACTGTCAAGTTGCCATGCGACTGTTCCTTCCCTTTCGCCACCTGGACTAGCAATCGAATCTAATAATCGTTCTTGCTGTCAGTCGAGCTTCGCGCTTAATTCTTGTCACGTCGCAACGAAAGAAAAAGGGGAAAAAATTATCACTCGAACGAATGATGAATAACGAACAGTTCCGACGTCTCGTTTTTAATGATGCCTCATGGGGGAGGTCGTCCGAAAAGAAGTCCACAAGAGTAGATACAGCCGAAGGACGTGGGAATGGCAATGCTGGCACATCGAGATCCCCCAGTGCTCCTGGTGGTGGACTGCTGGGATCGAGAATGAGACCTAGTATCCCCATGACGCCGTAAGTTTAGGCCTTCTATTGAGTTTTGTAGGATTTCTTTTTTTAGGGTGAAAGCAAGACTAATTATACACAGTCGCTCTGTTACAGGAGTCGATTTCGCCCGCCAGCTTGCCGAGCACCGCCGCGAACAGGCACAACCGCCCTCGAAACTATTCAAGTCCTCTTCCGCGCCGAAAGGGACGAAGCTCCCCTCTGGATACCAGGATCGAGCTCAGTTGCGCAAGTTGGAGGAGAAGGATGATATCGAGAAGCGGGTGAAGGCGCTTGAAGAAATGAATAAGCTTGGTCAGCTTGATCGAGAGACCTTTGAAAAACTCCGGACTGAGCTTGGGATTGGGGGTGATTTGAAGAGTACGCATATGGTTAAGGGGTTGGATTGGAAGTTGTTGAGACGGGTCAAGGCGGGAGAAGATGTGAGTAAGCTTTCTGAGAAGGAGCAGGAACCGCAAGCGGAAGGGGAAGGGGAGAAGGCTGCTGGAACCGTCGAGGATATGGATGAGGAGTTTGATCGTGTGTTGGAGGAGAAGGAGAAAGAGCAAGTTATTGTTGCTTCTGCCCCGGGTGGTGAGAAGAAGCCAAAGAAAGGGAATATGGCGCCCCCGCCTCCACTGAAACGATCTAGGGATGAGATTCTACGGCAGCTTAAGGCGAGTCGGGCTGCTGGTGCTGGAGGAACGCAGGTGTCACCACCTGCTGAGTCTATGTTGGGATCTAAGTTCAAGAAGGTTGGCGATTCCAAGGCCGAGAAGAAGCGCTGGGTCGAGCAAGATGAACATGGAAGACGAAGGGAGGTTCTACTTGTTACAGACGCAGAGGGGAAGACGAAAAGGAAGGTCAGGTGGCTTGATAAACCTGGAGAGTTGAATGGGAACAAGAACAGTGCCGGGCTATTGGTACCGAATAAAGACACAAAGCCGCTGGGCATGGAGGTGCCTGCAGAGCTTCTTTCGAAAGCTGCAGCGCCTCCTAAAGACGAATATGAGGATATATTCGAGGGTGTTGGCACCGACTATAATCCACTGGCTGGTCTAGAGGAGGAGGATGACTCTTCAGACTCTTCGGACGAGGATGAGGCGGCGCCTCGAGAACGGGTCGCCGAGAAAGCGCTGGTTGTCGAGGGCGAAAAGAAACTCCCAGCTGCACCATCTCAACCTCGTAATTATTTCTCTACGTCTTCAACTACTATCGAGACTACAGAGCAACCAGATCGCTCTAACCCGCTCACGAAAGACCCAACCATTCTTGCCGCGTTGAAGCGAGCTGCTGCCTTACGCCAAGCCTCGCCTTCAGCCGGAAACGGTGATGTTGAGGACGAGGAAGGTGTTGATTCGGAGATATTGCGGCGCAGGAAGAAATTCCTCGAGGAAGCTCGGCGCCGTGAGGCTCAGGACGCGATGGATTTGGATCTCGGGTTTGGGAGCAGTCGTGTCGAGGACGAAGAGGATGACGAGGCCGTTCTCTATGAAGAACGCGGTGGGAGTAAGAAGAGGAAGCGTGGACCTAAAAAGAAGAAGGGCGACAAGGATAGCGCTGCAGATGTGCTGCGCGTGATAGAGGGCAGAAAGAAATCTGGGGAGTAGATAGCATCTCCATGGTTGTATTTTCTAGATATACTCTGCCTGGTAGATATCCACGCTGTGGACCGTCCCAAGCAGAGAAAGAGCTCAAAGAATGTCTGCAGCCTGAGGTGTACCTGGAGACGTAGAACTGCCTCGATTAATTTTTTCTCTGAACGGTCCGTTGATGTCGAAGTATGTGGGTAAATATAGACATATTTTTGCCTCTGTCCCTTCAGTCCAACAGGCATTGTTTCCTGGCAAACGACGACAATGGCGTAGAGCAATGTTCCCTGTCTTGGTCTTGACTAAGCATCATCGACCACATTCAGTGTTTAACGATAGCAGCAGAAAGGGAGTCATGAGGGCAGCTCTACCTGGAAATGGGCAGATTTTCCCGCATCGTCCCTGGACGAACAACGCGATCCATGGCTCGAGTCTGTCCCTCGCAGACCCAGTCTATCAAGCAGTGCGCGCAGGACGCCTTCATTCACTCTGGGTCTGCTTCACTCATTCCTCTCTTACCGTCTTTCTCTCCCTTTTGTTTTCTTGTCCACGAGGCGATTGTACATAGGGTTGGCAGGACAGAAGCTGGCATAGGACTGGGGTGGACTCGCAGGGTATAAATTCCCCTGTAAAGGCTCTGGCAGTTCGGTTGCAGTGGAAGTCCCATCTGTTCGTCTCGAGCAGCAAGACACCACCTCCAGGTTCTCATTTTGCAGTCTGTCGCGCGTCTCTGCCCTGCAAGCCGCCCCTGTATATGGAACACCTACTGGAGAAGCACCCCTCTTTAGCATTGCCTTACCAGTCGACTTGACCTTGCGCTGATGAGGGTATGCCCAGACAGGCTTCCATTCCAGGTTCCCTTTTCGAATGACGCCAACGACTCGGACCATGTCACGCCGACGGTACGACGCGTTCACATACCAAGTCACCTTCAGGCCAGGTAAGGCATTCTCCTTTCATCATCCAATGTCCCAAGAGATCATTAGTGGGGTTTGCTCTGGGGCCTTCACGGGTTGCTTGTTCCTGCGAAAGAGATGGAGGCATGAGTTTGGTGCTTGTCGAGCCGTAAATTCTTGCCAGCTTAATGCTTACAGCAGACAGCAGACTGCGGGGGGTGGTCTTTTGGGTGAAGATAACCGTCGTCAATGCGATACTCTTCCCGCGTCAACAAACCGCTTGAATCGCTTTACCAACGATCAAACTTATCAATTCTGCGCGCACGAAATCCGAATGGCCGATGCCGTTGTCGAGCCCATGGTTGCTTTACCACCAAAGCATCCCGCACGAACCGACCGAATGCAACTACTATGGGACGAATGTGAAAGTAATGGTGACTTTTTTTTTACACCTTTTCAGGTACATGGTTCTCCAGTGTGGCCTCAGGGCGTATACTGACTGATAACGGGCTTTCTTTATAAACAAGTTGAATCTGTCCGGCTATACGATGCGCACGCATCAGCCAAGTTGATCAGCAGAACGATCTAAAAAGATGAGCCTTGGATACCGAGGTTAAACAATCTTTCTGGCGAATATTGCAAGTTTTGCGATGCAGGCGTTGATTTGGCAGCAGTTGTAGTTTGGCCAAGATGACAGTCAAAGATGCATGACAATGACTGTACGAGTTAGCATAATGCTAAACGAAACCTAGAAATGAAATTATGATTAATGTTTTTTTTTGTGATAAACAATGGTCTATGAGAGACTGGTTTATAGGATGAGTAGAATGAAGAAGCAGGAAAGAAGTCCGGAGTTGCAGCTCTTTTCCCGCGTCGCACAGGGCCACGTGAGAGGCACACGAAACGACGCTGAGAGCAACCACCGCTGCTGAGCGTCTCATGGCATACTGCTCAAGATCTCAAGTCTGTTACTGAGGAAACGGAGAATGGAGAATAAAGTGAAGTTTCCTTGATTCTACTTGTTGATCAGCCGCAGCCAACAGCGCGCTAACTAACGATCTGTCATATCTAGCACCCGCAGAAGAGCCAAGAAGGCCCAAAATCGACGAGTCTGTTCGGTTCCTGCTTCCTCTTGATCGTTCAATATGAATAAATAACAACAACAATAATGAGATAGACACGACCATCACCACGGAGACGGACTCGCAGTTCTCCTGTCCTGGGCGCAAACAACATTGCCAGCGAATCGACGCGTCAGCGCCCGGCAGCCGCCCACCAGCAGAAGGCGTTCCCCCAGATTCTGGATGATTCAAAAGACAGTAGCCCATTTTTGGTTCTGGATTTCGAAGACCCAAGGTTGTCCGGGGCTCAGACTTTCTTGTCAGCCAGAGTCTCTGGGACAAATAATTATCCAGTACAGCGTAAGCAGCGCTACCGGCACGATACACTGGTACAGTTCCAAAAATGCAGGGGAAAAATGCTTATCCTGGCCTCGACTGGCTAGTGTCGTCGTTGTGCCTTGAGCGCGCTTTGCCACCGTCATCATCCCATCTTCAGGTGCTTGTGGCTTTGCTAGTCGTTTCGGAGTTCCCTGGAAGGAGACAATAAAAAAAAGGATGGAAAATGGGATTTAAAAAGAAAATACTGAGAGAGTGCATGCGACATCAAGGGATCATTGAAATCTTGCTCGTTGCCGCTTTTTTGGATCTGTCGGTAAAGGGTAAAAAAAAAAAAAAGAAAAAAGAAAACTGGGAGCTTGTATAGCTTCTCCATTGCATGAAGATCCACCCTCCTGGAAGTTCCTGCAGACAATTGTTTCATTTACCATGGATGCTGCTGTCTCACCGGGTCCAATGAATTTATTCGACCACGTCAATATCAGCCCAACCGGGGAATCGTAAATGCGCAGGACTGGCCTGCATTGGCGGTTCTCCATTTCTCAACGGTCCAGACAGGCCGCATTCCAACCAGGTTGGGCAATCCCCTAATAACATTATGTGGAAAGTTGCGAAATGGTATGGTCCTGAATCCGGTCTACCCATGGATCCGGAATGATTATGGCATTGGGCTTTGCTTGCTCAGCACCCCAACGTGGCGCCGATTTTGTGTATATATAGCCATGGAACTCTTCCTCCATCGCCTCTTATTTCACTTCCCCGTCATCTGTCCTTTGGCAGTCAGTTCTTCTATACGATCGCAAGTCGATCTACCTGTGCTGAGCCGCCAGTCATTCCTTTAAACAACTCTCATTTACTTCTTTCCCTCACACTCCTTATCTGAATTTCAGGTCCAAGTTTGACACTGGACTATACATACCTCAAAACGACTTAACATCTAATACGCAAGATGGTTTCCTTCACCAAGCTCTTCACGGCCGCTCTTCTGAGCGCCTCGACCTTCGCAGCTCCCCTCAACATCTTCCAGAAACGCTCTGGTAGCAAGCGTGGCGCTGCATACAACGAAGCACCCCTCGTCTCTGCTCTGAGCAACGGTGGTGCTGTCTCTTGGGCATACAACTGGAACTCAAGCCCAGATGGCGATCTCCCCCCGGGAGTCTCTTTTATTCCTATGCTCTGGGGTCAAAAGTCCCTCGACAGCTGGTCATCGGCTGTCCAGAGTGCACTCTCGTCCGGCAGCAAGTACATTCTCGGCTTCAACGAACCGGACTTGCCCGCTCAGGCCAACATGGCCGTTTCGGATGCGGCCTCCCTCTACCGGGAGAACATCACCCCTTACGCCGACCAGGCGACTCTCGTGACTCCAGCCGTGACCAACGGAAACGCGCAGGACCAGGGACTAAACTGGATGTCATCTTTCCTCGAATCCTGCAGTGATTGCAAAGCCAGTGTGATGGCTATCCACTGGTACGGAACCGATGCGGACGACTTCAAGAATCACGTCACGAGCGCAATCACTCTCGGCCAGCAGCATGGGATCCAAGAGGTGTGGATCACGGAATTCGGCGTCAACGATATCTCCCAGGCTGCTTCTTTCCTTCTCCAGGTTCTGCCCTGGCTCGACTCCCAGGCGGGAGTTGGTGGTTATGCCTATTTCTACTGCGCTAGCGGATATCTGCTTGAAGGTACCGGTCTCAGTGCTAGCGGCCAGGTCTATGCTTCCAGCTAAAGTTGCTTTCTTCATTTCTCTTTCCTTTTGGGCTTTTTTACATGCCACCAATCTCAAGTGCTGTTCTTGTTCGGACTTGTTGTATCTAAACACTTTATTAAGTGAAAGAATTTTTTTACTGCTAATTTTCTGAGCCGTAGAAAGAAAATACCCACCACAGCAAGCGTTTCAGAAAAAAAAAAAAACGTTTGGCAAATTCGATTCTAGACCGCTACATCTCCACATGTGGATATTGTCTAGATGCTGTCCATCGAAGGCACATCGAATGGTTAGATGTGGACCGCTGCGGAGGGGCTCCGTCCAATAATGCCTTTTGCTGGCATGTAGGCGTGCACTTGAGACGATGTATGGAGTACAAGGAAGAGAGACATGGTATTAAGCATTGTACTGTGGTTTATCAGGCAGGATTATTGTAATTAGGAATGTCTGGTTTATTTTACCTATTTGCCTGGGGATGATGTATATATACTATGTAGTGTGGATGGACCAAGCAAGGTACCTGACAGACGCAAGGGGGCTGTCACGGAATGGGGGGAAATGATTTAATTGGAAACCTGACAATATCCATCGTAGATTTACTTCCAAGCCAGGTGCATCCCTGGAAAGGATTTGTACGTGGATACATACTACAATGACTTTTATGGGGGATGCAAAGATGGACCGAATAATCCGGGCCAGATTAAAAACGACAACAACCAGGTCCTGCATATGTAAATACATATAATAATAGTTCAGGGTATCCTTCTTAAATGATCAATAAGAAAATGTCGATGATATCCCCCTCCCGGAGAATGTTACTGACTGATCATCCATGTCCTTGTACGAACAATGAACAGTCGAGGGAAAAGCGGAATCCAATCAACCCAACGCCAATGCAATGCCAATGCCAATGCCAAGGCCGTCGATAACTAAGCACCGTTGGTGATGGTGGCCTGTTCGGGTGCATTCGACAATTCTCCGTTCAAAGTAGTCCCATTCATGTTCACGTTTCCGTCCGCGTCTGTAGAAATAGGGTTTGCTGGCGTTACTGGGTGATCACCGTTGACAACTGCTGTCGCCGTGGTGGCATGGTTGTCGTCAGCAGCCTCTTCGGGCTCCTTATCTTCGCTGGCCTCCTCCCATACTCGGACGGTCCTATCCAGACTACAGCTGGCCATGAGTCGTTTCCCACCTATCGAACACGTGTCGACGCCCAGCACAACATCCGTGTGTGCCTCGATGCGTTGAAGTATCTTCTTGCTGACCACATCCCAGCAAAGCACTGACCCATCCTCGCTCCCACTTACAGCGAAGGCTTCGGGTGGTCCATTGGGAGCACTGTAAACACCAAACCCGCCCGATATGCTGTATTTCCGATTTGTATGGCCCTGATACGTCTTTATGCATCGCCCTTCCACGTAATTCCAGAGACGGACACAGTCGTCCAGCGTCCACGCGAGTACGAACTTCCCGTTGGGAGAGAATTTAACCGCCGTCACCGGCGGATTGTCTTCATGAACTAACGTCCTAAGGCATTGCCCCGTCGCGGTGTCCCACACGCGAATTAAGCCATCCAAGGCGCAGGAAACTATCAGTGTGCCATCGAAAACGACATCAACACCGGCTACAGGATCCGAGTGTGCAGGGAGAGATCGCATGACCGTTGCAGATCGTACGTCCCAGAGAAATACTGCTTCGTCGTAGGATCCGCTGACTAGCATATTACCCTTCGGTGAGAAGGCAATTTGGTAGACGTAATTATGATGGCCGACGAACGGAACTGGGTGCGCTTTGCCCTGGATAAGAAGGCTAAAGTCAGTTCTGGGAGGGTATCGCTGATGAATGTTCGACCAGACAAATGGCACCTACCGTCAACACATTCCACAGACGAATTGTCTTGTCATCCGACCCCGAGGCAATTAGCGCATTATCTGGACCCCAGGAAATAGTGGAAATCCCGGCCAAGTGGCCTTCGAATGTGTGTATAAGCTTTCCGGACAGTGTGTCCCAGACCTTGACGGCCCCGTCGGCGCCTGGATAAAGACCTATGAGTATTGTGGAATGTAATTGACCGCTCACGTTGAAGAGAGGGGGAAAAAAGACATACCACCGCTAGCAAGCATCGATCCATCTCGCGAAAATTGAACAGTGGAAACCCCTCGCAGGTGGCCGCGTAGCAGGAATTTCCGTTTGTAATTCAACCGCTCGGGCTTTGGTGGAGGAGGGGGAGGGACAGGAGTCTCTGCTGGAATAGGCGTAGGTTCTGAATGATCTACAGGCTCTTCTTGTGGTGATACCTTCTCCTCGTCGTTTTCTTCTTCAACCGCTCCGTAATCATTGTCGCGATCGTACGGTTCAGCGGATTCGCTTCTGCGGCTGCTCCGCGACAAAGAACGGCGACGACTGCTCGGCCTACCATTCCGCTGGGGAGAGGATTGTCGCGCTTTCCGTCCCCAATAGACATCGGCATCGACGGCTAACTCATCGGAGCTCTCTGATTCACTGAATCTCCTTGGATGAGGGTAGGTCCGCTTGGGCGTGTAGACGGCTTTCTTCACCGTCCAGCTGGTCCTGCGACGCTCAGCATCCTCATGGTCGGAGGTTGCGGCGAGTTCATCGGAGGAAGACTCTGCTGGGGAACCGGTGTATCCATTATCGAGACGGCGGCGCTTGGGTGGATGATCGAAATCATCCATTCTGAGGGCAGAGGAGACAGTTCTGGCCCAGTGCTGTCTTCTCCCAGCTGAATTGCAGCGAAAAGCATTCCTAAGAATCAAGACAAGATCTCCGAACAATCTTGACGTCCGCGAAAAGACGCGGGCAGCTCGTGTTGGCCAATGACGTCGGCGGGCGCCGCAGGCGGTGAGGGAGGGAATACGTAGTTCCCGATCAGGTAATCAGTCAATCTGGCTTCAACTTTGCCTCTTCCGGGAAGCTCTCTGCGTGCTGCGGTTTGTTTGCGCTTCATTCTTACCGAACAAAGGCAGAACAGGATTATGGCCTCCATTACACCCCCTGTCGCTCCCGCCTACCCCCCTTCTCCTGCCTCCCCGTCCCAAATCCGCATCTTGACCCTCAACTGCTGGGGTCTCAAGTTCATTGCCAAGTACCGCCACGAACGGCTCTCAGAGATCGGTCACCAACTGGCCCTTTCAGACCCTCCACTGGAGATTGTTGGACTGCAAGAATGTTGGACGCAGAAGGACTACGAAAGCATCCGCGACCAAACCTCGCATATTCTCCCCTACGGCAAGTTCTACTTCGGTGGAATCTTCGGTGCAGGATTGGCTATCCTGTCCAAATGGCCTATTGAGGAGAGCAGCATGGTTGCCTACCCCTTGAACGGGCGGCCAACTGCTTTCTTCCGGGGAGATTGGTTTGTCGGAAAGGGCGTGGCATGTGCAAGAATCCGGTTCGGCCCAGGCGCGCAGGATGTAGCCGAAGTATTCTGTACGCATCTCCATGCTCCATACGAGAAGGAACCGAACGATTCGTACATCTGCCATCGGACAGCACAGGCATGGGAGATCAGCAAGCTCATGCGTGGCGCTGCGGAACGCGGCCACTTGGTTATCGGATTGGGGGATTTCAACATGATCCCTTCTTCCTTCGCTCATCAGTTGATCTTGGCTCACAGTCCGGTCAAGGATGCCTGGCAGTGTCTCCATCCAGATTCGTCACTGGGAGCTGCGATCGATGTCGTCGAACAGAAACGAGGCCGTCCCATGCCCACGGCAAGCTTTAATATCGTCGAAAACGGCACAACCTGTGACTCCGCATTCAACACCTGGCGATGGTCAAAGGCCCTGCAGAAGAAACTTGATAAGGGTGAAAGTGTCACGATTGCGGACGACGTGCCAGACCCTCGAGCCAAGAGGCTGGATTACATCTTCGTCGGGGACGGGGGGAATGCTTCCTTTCCTAAACCTAGATGGGCCGTCTCCGAAGCGAGAATGTCCATGACACAACGACATCCTACGCTCCAATGTTCCCTGAGCGATCATTTTGCCGTGGAGGCACTTATAACGCGCGTCCCGGATTCTACAGATGCACCGAGCGATAATAATAATAATAATACTAATACTAATAATAACAGCAACAGCAGCAACACCCCTCAAGAACCATCCATGCTGACCCCCCTCACCCCGGATACCTACGAGCTCATCCTTGACATGATCCACAAATACGTCCAACGCGAACGCTCCCAGCGACGCTGGCGTCTCGCTCATTTCCTCCTTTCCGTTTTCGTCTCTATCGGCTGTTTCATCGGCGTCTGGTGGACAGGACACCATCTGGCCTACGTCGCATTTATTCTGATGATCGTTAGCACGCTGAGTTTCGGGGCTGGTATCCTGGATGGATTGATCGGTGGGTTCTTCGTTTCGAGCGAGTTGAGGGCGCTCAAGGAGTTTGAGTGGGAGGTCAGGAATGCGAAGAGGATTGCGGAGGATTTTGCTGCTGTTGGGGTTATGGAGGAGAAGATCACCGGTGTATAATATATGGTAATATCTTGGGTCAATCCATTGCTGGCAATGGAGTTTTGTTTCTGGTTTCTGGAAGTTTTTGTGGCTTGTGTATATGCATTTTGGGGTTTGTCGTTATAGATATATGCAGGTCTACACACTTTTTGTTCTTCCCTCCTATCTTGAAGGCTAATATTCCATGGGATTTCAGAATCTCACTACGTAGGTAGACTCTGAGATCAGCAATCCGTCGACCTGGCACTCAAGAATGGTCGTCTTTGCAAGCTTGCCTTACCTGAATGCCGCCTTGAAGGTGTACGGCAGGCGATTAAAGGTGGCTCTGTGGGAACTCCATGAAGCCTTGACTTTGGGTTCTTCAGGCAGATTGCCGTCACTTAACAGGTCTATCTGACCTTACAGGAGCATGTTAGGATGTTTTTCTATCAGTTGAGACTTGAATATACAGTACAATGTTTATTCTGGAGATATATATACATAAGTGACAAAACCCATTTTATTACAATGGTCACCAAATGCCACACATTCAAGTTCTAGAGTCATCATGTTGTTAACTCATTTATAGTGGATGCCCTTATTTGAGAGGCAAAGAATCAACTAAGAGACTGAGAAATCAAGAGGATCTCTGGTTAATTGTCACAGGTCTATATTCCCTTCTCTGTGTTGACTTAGAAGCCACGTGCCTCTGCACCTCCCTGCCTAGCTAGTCGAGCTTCGCTCCGCCTACCCCTTTTAGAAAAAAAAAAAAAAAACCATCTTCCTACTAACTGACCCCTACGGTAACCTTCGGGGTCGCGCGTATTGCGCGACCCTGCCAACCACCCGAGCACCCCAACCACCCGAGCACCGATTTTAGAAATCCCCCCTTCTAGCTTCAATATCTCAATGAATTCTATAGTATCTGGCTTCAAAATATATTTAAATCAAAGCTCTACTCTTCTGCTTGGGCCCTAGCACGCCGTTGCCTTCGTATAATAATTCCTCGTTGAATACACACATCCAACAGCTCCGGTAGGCAGTGCTTGTATTTAGCCCTCCACCTCTTTATTTCAGCCTGCTCATTGATATTTGCTGTATTTCGTTTTATAGCTTCAAGTTCTGAGCTTGATACTATACCTCCCTTGCGAATCCTGCGTCTGGAGGCCTGTGATCGAGCTGCGCGGTCCCTAGCAGCCTTAATATACTGGTCAAGCTCAGCTTCAATAGCAGCTGAATATGATGCCAGCATACTACCACCACGAATAAGCAGCTCTAGACCCTTATTGAATTCATCCTCATCAGTATCATGAATCTCCGATATTCTGTCACCAATCTCCCTAAATCGGTTGGCTTTTTTTGGTGTACTACCCCAGGAATCAACATCATTGTTGTTGGAGGTAGATGAAGAAGATGGATAATCTGGTTGAGGCATTTGATCGAGTACAATTGAGGGATTAAATGGTACAATGCCAGTCTTTTGGAATCCATGCCGAATAGTACGCTGTTTGAATGTCTTCTTGCGAATTGCCCCTAAAGCATGAAGAAATTCAACTTTAGTAAATTTACCACATCCTGAGTAAGTTGCATCTGCAACTGCTTCTGAATGCCAGTGCTTATATGCATGAAAAACACCAACATCCAATGGCTGCAAGAAATGGCTTGTATGTGGAGGTAAGAAGAATGTGATGATATTTGTCTTCTCACAGAATTCAACAAATTCATGTGTTAAATGGGAGCCATATCCATCACATATAAGAAGGGTATATTGGCCCTTCCTATATCTTTTAGTATGCCGATAGAATGACTGAATCCATTGGAAGGCAATCATATCAGTCATATAGCCATTCTCTGATACTCCAATTGAATATTCTTGCTGGATATCAGTAGCTTCAAACCAATTTGCAAGTATACAACTCCCACTCATGAGAATAAGTGGTGGGCAGGTCCAACCATCTGTGTTAACTGCTTCAACCACAGTAACATATTCACGATTTGAATTCATGCCAATATGGGGCTTCTTAGTATTGAAGTCCCTGGTAATAATCCATTGATCACGACCAACACCAATATTGAAGCCAGTCTCGTCAAAGTTGTAGATATCCTCCTTCAATATCCCATGGTTCTGAATGGTCCGATGGAGCTTCTGAAACCACTCCTGAATAACCTCATGATCCTCTGCACGCTTGCGGTCAAGCTCTATAGCTCTAGAGCGACGCTTCTTATATTCAGGATGCCTTCCTAGCCATCGGTTTAACCATTTCTCGCTGACAGTAGGTGGAGGGGTGTCTAGGTTGGTATGGGTTGATTTCAGGATAGAATTGGCACTTGATTGGATCATTCGTGCAAGTGGTTTCACATTTAATTGCTCTAGAGTATCAATATAATGACACAGAGCCTTCTCTTGCTCTTCTGACAATCTGGTGTTTGTTGGTGGCCGTTCAAGTAGATTGGACCGTCCCTTCCACCTTGCAGAGAGGGTTTGCCGTTTAACTCCATATTCACGCGCAGTTTTAGCAATATTTGGAGGCTTTTGTGTGTTTAATGCGTCAATGGCTCTGAGCATTTGATCTTCGTAATTTTTATTGAATTTAGGCATGGTGGTGGTGGTTAAATTATATGATAAAGTTGATGGGTTGGAATTCTACGAATTTCTAAAATCAGTGCTCGGGTGGTTGGGGTGCTCGGGTGGTTGGCAGGGTCGCGCAATACGCGCGACCCCGAAGGTTACCGTAGGGGTCAGTTAGTTGTTACTGTCTCCTCCATCACTGATCACATATTTATACCGTTATTTTTCCTCTTGCCAAGCCTCCTGAGATGTCTGAATAGGAATCGCCTGATCCGTTCCATACCCTGTCCATTTCCTACTTATTGGTAATGGCTTTCGTCATCCTCCACAGTCCATCCCATACTTGTAACACTATGCACCATAGTGCACGAACTGAGCCCATTTGAGTGGCATATTGAGGTTTGCTTCACGCACTGCCAGTACTGCTTCCTGCAGCACTACTGCCACAGTCCTGTTGGGCAGATCTGGTAAACTCTGCTGCAATAGTGATGTGTAGGATTGTCTTGCTATTGTTACACACTCTGCATCCCCAGCTGGCCACAGACAACCCACAACATGAGGGAATCCTGCCACCTGGAACCCACTCACCACGTGGATCCCTCGTCAGACAGCCATGTGGCCCGATTTTCTGCTGTTGAGCAAGCTGAAAGATAAGCAATCTGTGCATGCCTGAGCTGGAGGTCTGAGATTTGAGAGACTGTCAATCCGTCTTGCTCAGCAGCTTCACCAGGGAGACTGCCATTTTTTTGTAATATCAGTCCACTGTTAGATGGGTCGGAGCCATCTGAGACCCCATGGCATGCAAAGTGTGCAAAGCGGCTTTCTTTTAGTTTCTTAATGACCTGATGGATACTTGGATGCTCCAGGACCACTGTGCTAATGCAGTCTTGAGCTGCCTTCTCAATCTCCCTTTGTTCATTCTTCACGCCTTTGAGTTTGTTGGGGGGATTCTCGTCAGTTGGCCCTTTGGGAGTAGTTGGCATTGTGGCAATGAGTAGCGGATCATCATCTGTCATCTGCTGCTTGACGCGCTCAGACAGGTTCTGTGAGTAAGAGAGTGCTTTAACTGACGCTGTATAGGAAGATATGACCTTGCTATAAGTGTTCTCAGTTGATCCTGGAGTATGTTTCCCTGCAATGCCACACATGTAAGCTCTAGAGCCATCATGTCATCACTCGTTTATTGACTAAGCCTAAATTGTGATCTCTATCTATGCTGACCCGGATACTCATGTCCTTCACTTGGATTGTGATACGCTTAGCGTGGATTGCATAGAGATTTGTCACTGCCAGTTATTGGCCATGACTCATGCTCATTAATCACTGGCTACCATCTGAAAGTTGCGCGTTGATTTGACTTCCACCTAGCCAACAGGATGCCAGCTCAATGAACGACACGTTCTTATTTCGCAGCTAGAGAATACCTTGCCATGTTGGAAGAAAAAAACCTGCCACACGCTAAGAAACGGCTCCTTCCTGACTTAAGAGGGGCAGCTGGGTCCCCCAAGGCTCTCCAAGTGACAGCTCCCTTGCCAACACCTCCCCCCCCCAACGACCAATAGACTCCAAATATCTCGCCTGTCAGCAGCCAGGTTCAAGCCAGAGATCGCAACGGGACTAGTGATATGGTTAATATGTAAGAGGCGCAACTAGGTTGCCTGCAGTCTGTCCAGAAAGACCAAAATTAACCGCATCAAGTGCGACTTATGTAGCGCGCCCAGATAGCTGCACCCTCATAATAACTGTATTTATAGTCCTGCATATGGCAGTTTGGGACCTTTACTGTGCTTCCCTTTCCATTCAATCACCACCTTCCAGCATTCCAGTGACAATAATTCCATCCAAGTTCTTCCTCCCGTTTGACTTGGTTAAACTCGGCCGATTCATTACAGATATTGACCAACCTAATCTACGCTTTCATGACCCTCCTGACGCTGAAGGACCTCAATCCATTGTATCTGAATTTTTGTTCTCTGGACAGAGTCAACAGAGTACCAACACCAGCTTTGCATCCGTGCTGAAACCCTTGGTATCCCTGGGGCTTTCCGGAAGAGCAAATGCAAATATCGAAATTGCACCAGCATATTGCAAACGATATTTCCTCAACAACTCTGACGATTGATTTGACAAGGTAGTGAATCTTCCAGATACAAGAGCCTGGATTGAGAAGGCTGCAACCTGTGGCGGCACAATTTACTTGATTGTTGGAATCACAACTTTGACTGATATACATCTGATCCGTTCATCAGCACAGGATCGAAATATCAAAGGAAAGGCCGACATTCCCATCAGCATTGCTCTTAGCTTTGTCGGTATACCACTTCTTGGGCCCCTTGACCCCGCTATTTGCGGAAACTTTCAGAATGTCAACAGTACCAGATCACAGGTCACTGCTACTGGAGAGTATGTCTGCGCTCTGCAGTACCGCAAAGTCCGTTTCAGATGGTTCCTAGAAGACTGGTAAACCTATCAAAGACGCGTCAGTGGTTGTGCACCGAAGGGGACCTACGCAATCTATATGATGACAGTGAAGATGAAGATGGCATAGAGGTGGACATTGAGGACATGAACACACCAGATCGGGAATGGCATTCTGAGCAGGTTGAGGAAGGAGAGGAAGTTGTCCTAGTTCCTCTGAGATTTTAATACTTTCCTGTCTTTCCGGTCTATGCATTCCTAGGCCTGCACTTTTCCTGCTTTTCTCGGGTTGATTCCTTAGTATGCTTGGTTTGTGTCATGGGCTACGCCCAGGCATATGGCAACTCTGATTGCCCTATTTGTACCATTTGTTCTGTTTGTCTCTTTTGCTTCATTTGTTCTGTTTGTTGCTGGCATGCCGTTGTCTCTCTTCTTCCTTCCAAGGAATCATTCGTGTATCTAGTACGAACAAGCAAATCACTTTGTTTGCTCCCTTTCTCTCTTATCCCCCTCTTCAGATTCTCAGCAGAAGACTCTTCGTCGGTCATCTTCGGGTTCTTTTTGCCTTTCCAGATCGCCACTCCATTCCAAACGACACGAGAAAAGATAGTACGGCCATTGCAATACAACATTAAAAGATGTTTGCCATGACAGTCTGAGGGGCATCAATAGCAATGCCTCGCTCAGCAGCTCGCAATGAGTTTGACAAGATCGGTCAGACCTGTCCCTGCTGCCAACGCCTCGCTAATAGCAGGCCCACTGGATTGCAACAGAGCGGTTGTTCGGTTGTTGAAAATGCTGCTTCCCACTGAGACAAAGATCGCACCACCGAAGTTCATCAGCGTGGTAACCACTGTAAGCGCGATTGGCACATCTGACTGCTCGAAGACAGTTTGTGCAGCCAGTTGGGGGCCATCTAGGGCCAACGGTGAGGGTCAGAGAGAGGGCGTAAGAGATAAGCAACGGAAGAATTGAAGTACCAGAAGATAGGACAGATTTTCTCTGCACTGTTTGGAAGAAGATTGATAGCTGAGGGGGTGTTAGTTAGTTTCTCATCGCAGAAGTCACAAGAATAGATAGTACAACGTACAAAGTACTGCACCAGCTGGCTCAAACCACCAATAAGGAACTCATAGAGAGAACCCCAGATCATACTGCGCTGCTTCATCAATCGCGATGGGACTGTGGCTTTCTCCCCAAGGCGAATTTGACTGTAGACAAGGGCAGAAAGAAAGATAACAGTAAGAATGTACAACACGATGAGACATGGACTATTCCAAGCAGAGGAGACACCACCGAACTGCAGAATGAAGAAGGCAGACTGTGAATGGGGCCAAGAAGAGCAGGCCGATCCAGTCAAACGATCGGAGCTTTGCGGTCCATGGTTTGCTAGACGAGTCAGACACATGCTTAAGAGAAGCGCCCAGAAGAATAAGTAGACCACAGGCGGCACCGCAGGGAAAGTTGACATAAAAGCACCAGCGCCAGCCGACCGTCGAAGTAAAGGCACCCCCAATGACGGGCCCGAGGGTGCGAGTTGATCCATGAGCACTGCCAGGACATGTTCACAATGGGTCGAAGGCGGAGCGGGATAGTGTATGAAGCAATACTGTGATGGATGAAAGTTAGTATATTGTGTATAGGGGTTGGAGAGAAGAATGCTTTACATCATGGCCCCAGAGAAGGTTCCGGCAATGCCCATACCTGAAATAGCGCGATCGACAATTAACATCGCTGATCTAGGCGCTGCGCTGCAGACAAGGGGTCTGATTTCAAAGATAGTAAGAGAGCACAGGAATGTCCATTTAGCGGGGAAGGTCTTGTACAGACGACCTCAGGACAATTGAAGACTAGATAGCGTCAAGAGACTAAACGGAAATTAGTAGTGTGACCAGTGGCTATATTAAATGAATCGACGCACTATGCTGAGCCATACCGCCCTGAATCCCCAGAGTGAAATTCATCGGTGATCGAGGGAACCGCAGCGGCAACAATGTTTATGTCCAAGGAATCCAGAAAGATAGCCAACCCGATAGCCGCCAAAACCGTCACAAGACGCTATGATACCAATTTTTGCATGTTTTCGCTCTTCGAGAGAGAATATCTTGTAGTGGAGGAGGCAGGAGTTGAAGTTTTTCCGCGGTTGTCTGTACCATTGTGCAAGGCTTATAAGTATTGCATGTCAGATCTATGGTAATTTTTTGACCTGTGAATGAAACATATGAAGAATGTGGGTTGAGCAGAGGAGGATCTGAACTAATTGGCATAAATCATTTATACTTTTGATTATCATGCTTCGGGGTCGGAAATGGGGATTGGGGATTGGAAATTAAGGTTGTGGGGCCCCCATAGAGTTTACTCCGACCCCGACTCCGTACGAACGGTAAGGCTGGGGTAGCTGGGGCCACAAAACTTAAATCGCCTCGATACGGGCAAAATACGACGGACGGGTCATCGTCTCCATTTACCGTGATGAATGAATTTATTTTGAAAGACCCTAAGCCTTATGTCATAATGCTGAAAGGGGAAAAGCAGGTTTCGGTGGTCATAGACACGGACTAGGGATCGGAGTCGTCCATATAGGCTTTGACCCTGGCTGAAGCTCGAAAGCGAATTGTTTCTCACTGGAAACACCGTAGGGGTTACGCAAAGACATGGGTCAAACTCAAGCTACGAGACCGAATTATTTTATGAGTGGACTTCGTTTAGGGTGGTTGATGCGGTCAGCCTGTCTGGACGAGGCAAAATACTGGTTGCTTTTATCCAACTTCATGAGTCCCTCGGTGCAGATTTTGAGCAGATTGAGGCTCAGGTTAGAGATGACCTTATCAATGTCCTCCCTTCTGGCATTTCGTCTTTCACGCGTACTTCATATCAAGGAGATTCCGATGGGAGTTACGGGTAAGAAGGACCGGAAGGCCTTGTATAAAATGGCCAGTGAGCTACTTTCTGAACAGCTTGAAAAATAACAGCAGGTTGTGCAGGCTTCCATCGGAATGGAAGAAGTTGCTGTGGTACATTCCGACGACCTGAAGGATAAAGAGGACCTGCTGCGACAGATGTGGACAGAGACACTCCTACCACCCATCGAAAACACTTCACTCAAAAGCTTACTTTTTCCTCTCTGGGGGAAGTTCCCTGTTAGCAATGCGATTGGCCGCCCTGGCCCGCAAAAAATCCTGGGATCTGAATGTCAAGGAGATCTTCGCCCACTCTATCTTGGGTGACATGGTACAAGCCATCTCAAGTGCGTGGGGTGTACGCTCATGGTGCCATTATGCCTCCAGCTGGTTCTTACACCAGCTTAGTGCACTCGCTGACTATGGTGCCTAAGGGTACAGATGTCTTCTGGAAGCATGAACTGGATCACAGTCCTGCCATGAATATCCCACTCTACCCTATGCCCAGTTCCGACCCGATACCAATTCCCGGCGAGCAGGTCGCCTGTCTATCGCTTTTAACTCGAGTACCTCCTGGTACACAGAGCCACTAATGGTGCGGGCTGCCTAGGCAATCACTATCAGTGAGATGACTCAACAAGAAGATGTGTTCTTCGGCATCAAGCGAAGTGGCCGCCACGAGTGTCCTCATGTGGTCGGTCCGATCATCACAATAGTGCCACTGCGCACCACTGTTCGTCAATCTCTCTCTGGAAAGGATTTCCTAGAGATAATGCGTGATTAATTAGGTTGAACGATACCTTTTGAACAGACAGGATTACGACGTATTGGGGACATTGATGGGGGGCGACTTCGGCCATACTGCAAGTTCCAGAACTCTTTGGTCGTGAGGACGAAACATGGGGCCCTGTGACCTGCTTCCTAGAGGTTCTCTCTCGTGTCTTGAGTATTGATGACAAGTACACTATTGCTGGGTTGCGCGCTCAAATGCAAGTACCACAATCGAATTTCTACCAGCCTCAGATAGGCAGAACCATCAAACTTGGTCGGACTATTGATGCTACTTATATTGAGAGCCGGATGGCGGGAATCCTGGGAATCTCCACGGATACAATCCATGTAGACTGACCGACCAAATAGCATGCTAACTATTCTATTTCGGCTGCATTCATTGTTGCGGATGATGTGAAGAGCTTCACTCGCTATATCACAGACTTGCAGTTGTATATGGGGAACCATCTTTTCAACTACATGATTCCGACTCGCTACGTTTCTTTGGCAATGAGTGAAGCATTATCATCAAGTCGAGAGGATTGGGGAAAATTGTGTGGGATTACGACTCATACTTAAATCCATCCTCTGCCGCGGAAACCAATCCCGATAACTCGTCCTCTGCGATGGGATGAGATGCTGATTCCGCAAACTCAGATCAATATTCCTTGTGCGCAGATGAGCTTTCTGCTTCATGCAATGGTCAAGGAAGATCAATATGCCACAGTGGGAGAGCTCCACAGATGGTATTTTCCTTTGTGAATGTGTTTTGTGTTTTCTCTCAGTCAATTGGTGTCATGACCTCCTCAACCCTGGTCATGTGACGGAATGGTTATCTCTCGTATCACACAGGATACAGCTCGGTTGATCATACTAGTTTTCCTTTCTTCCTCATGTTTGATATTCTCGTCAATAGCTACCTAGATAATTGAAGAGCATCTTCTATTCTGCTGTATACGGGGATGGTAGGGGAAGGGAAGGGGAGGACGATGAGGGAGGGGGGGTTCGTCAGTGCTGCTTGCACATCTGTGTGTAGAACGCAGACCTCTGCAGCCATTCTGCGAAGAGTTGTGCACCTTTGTTGGTTCTTAGGATGTCTGCCACTGTGCGGCTATCACATGGGTGTTTAGCGGCCTTCCGGCCTTGTCTGCAGTAGTAGAAGTGGGTGAGTGTCTTCTCTAGGCCGCATTTGCAATGGCGGACCGCGTCTAGGTGGCTGAACCGTTCGTGGTATGCTGCGAAGTCCCCATTTCCTGACCTAGCAGCCAGGAGGGAGCCTAGTGCGGCTCGGGGAAGGGAGAGCTCTTTGGGGCGTTTGGTGATGTTGACCTTGAGTTCTTTATATCGGTCTGGGGCGTTGCTTTGGCAATGATTTGTGGAGTTAGCATATAGGCTCTGCTTGCAAATCATTCGGGCCGCTGCGAACGTGCAGGGTTTGGGGCCCGCTGGGGGGTCTGCCTGGCAGCCCTGCTTGGCTTCGTGGTCCGCCAGTTGGTTTCCTGGTATGCCCGCATGTCCAGGGATCCAGTGTACCTTTATATGGCCGCGATTGGGGAAGGCGTTTCTGGGCCGCTCCTTCCAGGCCTTTAACGTGCTCTGAGAGGCATGGAAAGTTGCTTGGCTTGATCCTAGGCATGGTGTGGCCTCTTGGAGTTGTTTCGCCACCTCTAAGTTATCTAGGAGGATATGAATCTGTGTGCTATTGTGCTTGGTGAAGTTGGAGTGCTGCTTTATGGCCCTGGAGGGCTGCCTCGGATTCCGCGTCAAACACCTCCGCCTGGGGTAGGTATAGGTGCCCACGGTGGAGCAGGTCGTGCTTCCTCATCCAGCGAACTACCCACCCAGCTCCTGCGCTGTCACTATTTGGATTTGTCCAGGACCCATCTTAGTCGACAAATAGATCCAGAGGATCCTGCATGTCAATCCATCGGTCTACAATGACCTTGGCCTCAAGGTGTGGTATCCCTGGCTCACAGCCTGGGATGTAGGTTGAGGGCTTTCGTGTTGATTCCCAGGGGGACGGAGGTGGTATCTATGTATTCTGCCTGTACAATAGGGCTGTCCGGAGCAGATGAGTGTCAATGTTGTATTTGTAGGTTCGTGTGGTCCGTCGGTATAGGGGGTGCCGGGCGTCCAGGCAGTGGATTCAAACTGCTTGTTGCTGCCTGCGGTAGTCTAAGATCAGCTCCACAGAGGGTATGGCAGCTTCTTTGTGTTGTGCCAGGGTAGGGAGGGTCTTCCAGACGGGGAGTATTCCCCGGATAGCGATTTTGAGGACCCGGTACAGCGTGTTTGCTTATGCTTGGCATCGGTTTGAGAGGGGCTTTGTTTTGCCTGGCCGGGTGAGCCCTGGTCACCAGGCCTCTGGCCCATATACCAGCTGAGGGAGTACGCAGGCCTGGGTGGCCTGGCGGAGGAGGTTGGGGCGGGTGCCTCTAATAGTGTTGCCTAAGGCGCGGATCCCATCTGTGGTCCGCTTTGCCTTCGCAGCCATCTGGAGGGTGTGTTTCTTGAAGGATAGGGTTCGGTCAAACCAAATGCCTAGCCAGCAGGTTGCGCCTCCTTTACCTGGGGGGTTGCCTAGGGGGGTGGTGCACTGTGGGTTTAGGCCTGAGTGGGCCTTGGTAAAGTGTTGGAGTTCTGTCTTCGTGAAGTCAAAGGTGAGTCCCTGTGTGGTTCCCCAATTGTTTAGATCCTGGGCTATCTGGCTGAGGTTTTCTGTGTTATCTTCTAGGCTCTTGCTTGCCACTAGCTGGCAGATGCCATCTGCATACCCAAAGCGGCCCTGTTGGAAGTGGGTAGGGCCAATTTGGAATAGTGGCTGGGTGAAGAGCATGAATAAGATGGGTGACACTGGTGAGCCCTGTGGGAGTCCCGCTGGGATTTGGAAGTCCTGGCTTTGGAAGCTGTCCAGCCGGAGGGACGCTGAGCGGTTCTAGGTGAAGCTGGCCACCCAGCGTAGCAGGGGGGTTGGCCAGCCTTGCTCGCGAAGCCGCTGTACCAGGTGCCCAGGCAAGACCGCGTCAAAGGCACCTTTGATGTCTAGGGTCAGCGTGGAGGCTTTAAGTCCGCGGGACCAGGATTCCTCCATGTCGTGGATGAGGGCTGTGGCTAGGTCTGTGGCGGACCGGACAGGGAGTGCTCCAAATTGCTGTGGGTGTAGGACTTTGTGTCTGATGGCTATCCAGGCCAGTCTCTTTGAAATAACCCGTTCAAGGCCTTTCCCTAGGACAGAGAGGAGGGCAATAAGCCTATATGAGCCGGGGTTACTCCAGTCCCGTTTGCCTGCTTTTGGCACCACCACAAGGCGTGCCTTCCGGAAGGGCAGTGGGTGCCAGCCTGCTTTGGCGCAAAGCCGGTACAGGGACACAATGTGGTCCCCAATTATTGGCCAGGCTAGCTTCAGGATGGTGTTGGGGATAGCATCCTGGCCTGGGGTGGTGCTTTTAGCTTTGAAGATGGCCAAGAGACATTGCTATGGCCAAGATTGCCCCAATCGGGGTTTTCCTTGATATCAAGACTAGCAGCTTTCCCTGATCTACTTATCTAGATCACTGCCCTCGTTTTCAGTCCGTAGATGTCCAGTTATATTGAGGTCCACCCATAACCTCTCAAACCCCAGGTGTCTCCAGGTTTGCTCCTTAAGCATGCCTCACCAGCTCCACAACCAGAACGACATCACCGGAGCTTCCGCAGCGCAGGTTCCCAGTGCGAGTGGGGTAGTCAGGGGTTCCCTAACTAGGACGACACCACTTTGCTGCTTTCACTCCAGGCCTCAGTGCGAGTGAGGTGGTTGTTCTCTAGGCTCTTGGCACACCGACATGCGCATCCGTCCTCTCAGGCCATCTAGACAGTCTCCGCAGTCACTGCCATTAGATACCACGCCCCATTGAGGTGAAGGCCTCAGCTTCACGTTACCAGCCTGGGCCTCCCCTGAACTGGCCGACCATGCCTTGCGTAGGACCAGCATTAGCTCACCCAATCCTGCAGTGAGCCTGCCAGTCCTCCACTAACCAAGCCTGTGTCCTCAGCTTTGCAGACCTCCCCAAGGAGGCCTGTCACAGGTATTATCCTCTGTTCCACTGGTTTATCCTCCCTAGCCACTCCAACATTATCCAGTATACTGATTCCTGGGGCGTATTGGAGTGATCTTCCTTGAAGATGCTGATCTCAGAGTGTGTTCAAGCTCAGAGGTATCCTGTCTGCTGCCTAAGCGATACCACATCCACTGAAGGACAAGTCCAGCTTCGGTCTTGAGTACGAGTCAAGTAGACAGTAGTCGGATGGTTTTCATAACCCCTTTTCCTCTGATTGCGTGGGTTGGCGAACTGGTTGAGAAGTGAAAATTTTTCACCTCATTAACGGCTTGCCTCACCACCTGGATTCTTTTGGCTTCTCTTGTGTATAAATGCAAGGTACTGGGGAAGGTAAGAATCCATTGTCCTAACTGCATGATAAGTGCAGTCGCCCAGCGTGCTCGCGGAAGTCCCCGAGTACCAATTCCCGATCTATGTAGCATCCCCATGAGGTTCTGCCGGTTCTGTCCGCCCTCACTTGCCCTGCCTCCTAGACAATCATAATATCAGACTGCACAGTTTTACATGTCCACTTCATTAAAGATAACTACCAACGATTAAAGTAGAAAGATTCAACGGTAATACTTCATTCAGTTGAAACTAAGACTAAAAAGACAGCATAACATTCATTCCCAGATCCTCATGAAACGACATTCCTTGCATTGCATTTACTCAGCACATTCGCGCTTGCGCTGGTCAATGATCTTGAGCGCCTCCTCGGCAGCCTTTACACCGCTGAGGGTCATGGCACCGAAAGTCGGGCCCATACGGTTGGAGCCATCGATCTCAGACAGCTCCATACCACCCATGATGAGACCCTTGGTGACCTCACGGGTGCCCTTGACGATAGCATCCTCGGCTCGGTTCATGTCCAGACCGCGCATGCCGCCGAGCTTATCGATCGCAGCCATAGAAACAAGCCTCTTAGCGGAGAAAGCACCGAACGGGCCGTCGTGGCCAGTGGTGCTGATGACGAGAGGAGCGTTGATGGTATTGGGATCCATGCAGGAGTGGTCGTCGTGGTGCTGAGCGACCAGGGTCCAGTTCACGACGACACCAGCAATGGTGGGGGGACCAGACTGGGAAGGACGGGTGATCAAGTCCTCAACAGCAGTGGCGTTGAAGAGCTTGACGTTGGGGAAGGAAACGACCTTCGACAGAAGGGTCGAGGTGAACATGGCAGCGTGTCTGACGACAACAAAGTTCGGGTTGCCGGGTTCTTCCTCATAGGGAACGCCCAGGTCGTTCAGGAAGGCGTCGGCAGGCTTACGCAGGACCATGGCAGAGAAGAGCTGGCCACCGAGCCAAGCACCACCACCTATATTTTCAATCAGCTATGTTTTTGACATTTGCGAGTGACATGCGAAAGCCACTAACCAGGAGAAACAGCAGCCTCAATGATGGCAATCTTGAGGTCAGGACGAGCCTTGGCCAGCACGTAAGCAGTGCTCAGACCGCAGGAACCAGCACCGATGATGACAATGTCACTCTCAGCGTATTTGTCGAGGTCCTGGAAGTAGCGTCTGGTCATGGCCCGGGAGACCTGGCTCTCACGGATAGGCGCGAACTTGAAGTCATCCCACTTGTTGGCAAAGGCATCGAGCAACTTAGTCTCGGGGGCATTGCCAGCAACTGCAGAAGTCTCCGTAGCCAACACCTTACCCTTCAGGGTGGTGATGGGGGTGTCAACAGACTCAACAAGGGCAGCAGGGGGAGACATTGTGACGGTATTCAAGTAGCGACTGTAACTTGTTAGCTATTTCCGCATGCAATTAAGCATAGGAAAGTAAGAAGGCATGATCCTTTCGCTGGTGTTATCCAGATCAAGTTATGGCCGTATAATCTCAGAACGAACCTAGGACAATTGCTTGTCCTAGGAACGAACACCGGCCCATGCCCAGAATTTACCTGAGATACCTTGATCACTGAATGATAACCGCAGCCAAAGCATATCCATGACTTCCATGCTGGAGAAGGAGCAGGGAGTGATGTACTTTGGTAGGGTTTGGATGTCCTGGGAGTATTCGATGGTTAGCGGTTGACCAAGGTTCCAGGGATATGGGGGTTAGAACCGTACTACTTGTGGAGGCTTGGGAGTGAGATGTCAGTGGTGAGATGTCAGTGAGGAACTGGATGAGAGAACAAGAGAGAAGACAAGAAGAGAAAAGGAGGGAAAGGCGGATGTCTTTATATGGGAGAGTCCGGAAGAGCAGTAATATGACAGTGTTCGTACCTGGCGATGTGTGGGTGCTGTCCAGTACGGTATGGGTACGAATTCATACGCCATCTGTAGCCGTGGTATTGCATAGAAACAGCGTTATTACGGTACGGTGACAACCCCTCCATCTGCCCCTCCTTTGCTGCGGCCGACAGCATCCCGAAAAACTCCACTGTTGCTGGAATCCACGAATCTCTCCGGGCAGCAGCTGTCGGTTAACCTTCACGAGTACCCGCTAGCGAGAGTTTCGTAGCGCTAGGCCTTGCAGCAATCCTGCCACGGATAGAGTCAATGGTCCGGAATGTCTGGTTCTGAGGTCATCTTGACAGCATGCACTGACCGAGTGGTTGATCATGGCTGCAGTGCCGCGCACACCAGGCAGCTAAGACGCCAATCATGCAATCGTGCCGATAGGGTTGGCGTGAAGGAGGGCATCTTGATGTCATACCATTCTCGCCGGTGGAGATAAGAGGCATCCCGTCGCGAGTGAGTCCACCGGCAGATGGGGATTTCGGTACTCAATGTCTCATCCCAACAGAATCAATTGGCCCCGGGCTGCATGCAGGATGTTCATTGTCCTTTACGCGGGATTGTGGTCCAAAACAATGTATCAGCTGTCCGAGCACCGGTATCGGTTGAAAAGTCTATGGTATGCAAGAACATCATCCCATAATATCCACTCCCACTCGGACTCCGTAATCTCCCTCGGGAACATGGATCCAGTTCTTCTTCTTCCCAGTCTTCTCGATCTTTTCCCCGGTATCCCGGAGAGAGTCCCGCATTGTCTCTGTTGAAACCGTATCGGTGCCATTCAAGATGATTCTGAGGCAGAGCATATCGTCCCTGCCTTTCTTCTTGGTCACAATATCCCAACGCGTTTCTAACCGCACTCGCCAATTATCCTTTGGGACAAGGCCAGAGGGGTAAACAATCCCTATTAATGACGCTACTCGACCGAGATACTGGCACCACCATCTCTCCTGCGCAGATAGTAACTGGTCCAGACGGTACTGAAAGATCTCCTCAGCTGGTGCCAGGTCTCCGGACCATCGCTCGCAAACGGTGAGTGCAATGATAGCGCGGTCAACATGTGTAAGGCTGTTTGTTGATGCCAAGATGCCCGTGGTTGTGCTATGGAGGGCAGCCGCCGACCTGGATTCCCTGGGGACTCGGGAATGTGCAAAGAGGAGATTCGAAAGGGCCGCAAGGAGATTCGGAGAGAACGATTCCGGAGGGCATCTGGATGCAATGGGTGAGGACGTCTCCGGGAGTGCTGAGACGAGTAGTTCCTTAATGGCCTCCCTGGATGGCGGAGCATACGGTGATGTAGCAACCAGCAAAGGATCTTGAGCCCGGATCTCAGCAGGAAGTTTATCGAAAAGAAACCCTTCTCGTACACCTCCCTGACAGAACTGGATGTTCTTAATCACTGGCAACGCGTCCATTAGGACATTCACAAGCAGTGCGATGGCGGGCATCTGCGATTCTCGCCGCTTCGAGACGCCGAATATCTTGACGTCTTTCTTCGAAACGATGTCCATCACTGTAGATGTATCGTAGAAGTCTCCTCTGCTTGTTCTGTAGCCGTTCACTATGGGAATTGGATAGGCGCCAAATTTAGACTGACTCATGAGAAGATATCCCCAGCCTCTGAACCCGCCGCCACAGAGATACAGGTCAAATCCTCCCCGGCGCTCTGCAGCCTGCAGAAGACTCGGTGGCACCTCGAGCTGCTGGTAGGCATGTTGGAAATTATTCTTCATCTCGTCCCTCAACTCCTGTTCCGCTTTAGATCCCTTCCCCTTCCCCTTCCCCCGCCCCTGCACCTGTTCTAGCCTCCTAGTCAACGCTGCAGCGCCGTAAGGAAAGCTAAATGAACCTCGGGGAGAGGTCGTGATGACTCCATCTTTCTCAATCATCCAAGTAATCTGCACACTGCCACCACCCATGTCCATAACCAACCCGGCAACAGAGGCTGAGCTGCTCGCGACCCCCATTGCTCCTAGACGCCCCTCATCTTCCTTGGAAAGTATTCTCACTTCCCATCCCGTGCGATCCTTGATCCGCTTACGAAATTCTTCTGAATTAGGAGCGGTCCTTGTTGCTTCAGTAGCGAGCACATGCACGTTGTCTGATAGTACCCCGAAATCGGCACAGATGGTCTTGAAATGCGACAGTCTGGTCACAACCTGCACCATAGTCGACTCGGGGATTAGCCCTTGCGCCGTTACACCCTCACCATCCGCTCCACTCTCAGTAGTGGAGAACCGGGCATCGTAGAGGGATATACCAGCTCTATCTTGGTAGACTATTGGCATGATTCGGGCTGTAGATGGGCACATGTCGGTGATGGAGAAGCGGATGCCATTACTGTGTTGAACGTCAGTTCCAGTGTATTCATGAATGGTTCCAATCCAACTCACCTCCCCATATCCACAATCCCGTAGAGGTTGGAGTTGATAACATTCTCAATTGCAGACATGATTTCAGTACCTTTAGAAGCAGGATGTACGGAGTAATGTTCTTAATAAGGATTGCGCGTGGCGGAGAAAAACATGCACAACGGCAATCCTAGGCAGCAGGCACTTCCATGATCTGCACAATGACCCGCACCCGGCGTGTTAACGAAAGTCGAAAGGCTCCGGTCGCTGAGGAACAATGAAGATGAATCTCTCAGGCAACTCAACTTCCCTCCAGGTTAAGTAACCTCTTGGCACCAAGTCACATGGTGTTTTATCTAACCGAGACAGTCGTAGGCAGCTGCAGCTTCTAGCTACATTCCAAGATTTCTTAACTGTTCTGTCCAAGCGATAACACTTGGTAGCTTGCAGATAATTATGCCATGGGTCCTTAGATGGTTAAACTGCGACCCATCAGCGCGCAATGTGAGTGGAAATCGCCCTATTTCGCTTCGCTTCTTGTTTCCCCATCTAGATATTGTCAATTCCCTTTCTCACTCGGATCAGTTAGGAGCCACCCCCTAAATCCAATAATGCATCCCCAGCAACTACTGAACTGGGACTAAAGTTATTGTACGCAGGAATTGGCCCGCAGATCGAGTACGGGTCCGACGATCATCTTTTATTGAGACTGCCTAGCTGACAGACATGGCAGTATCGTTGCAGTCCATGGAGCGAATGCACATTGCGTGAAGTCATGGACAGCTACGAACGGGGTTAATTGGCTTCGTGATTTATTGCCGCTTGATCTTCCGCAGACCATGATATATACATGGGGCTATGATTCGAATGGGGGTCACTCGTTGGAAGATATTTCCAGGGACCTCATTCGTGATTTACAGGAAAACAGGGCCGTAGCAAGTGTACGGACAACAGCATCTGGTGACTTATAATAGAAAGGGAACCTGAGACTGAGTTCCCCATCATGGTACAGATACGCGGACGTCCGATCATATTCATTGCGCATAGCCTGGGCGGTTTAATAGTCAAAAGTGTAAGCAACCACCTACTAACTGAACATCCAATTGCTAAGCCCATGTTGTAACTAACTCCGTGTATATCTGCAGGCTTTGCTCTACTCCGCCTCAGCCCAAGATGGTCCCGAGGATTATACTGCTATTAGACAGGCGACATACGGAGTATTGTTCGCGGGGACACTCGAGCTAGGTCCCAGCACGAGTGGATTAGAGGCTCTCGTTGCGACTAGTCATAATTCTGGGATCTCCCAAACGGCCCCGAGGGATCCAATCTTCAAGGAAGCATGTTTCACACTCACGTTGTTAAGGGAATATGCCCGAATCAGTGGGAATTTTAAAACTGTATACGTTCGTGAAAGGGTTCAGATTGCATCGTCTCAAAATTCCCAGTTAGACGTAAGTGCCCACATCATTACTGTTTTATTTTTTTGTTTGTTTGCTGATATTGCATCCAACAGACAAGTGTAGCGGAATCGTTGACTAAACTGGAGAGCGCAAATGCAGCTTCAATTTCGATTAATGCCAGTCATGGAAATATGATAAAGTTCGGTTCATCATCGGACGACGGATATTTGAAATTTAAAGACCTCCTTACCGTTATGGCAAGGGATGCTGGAGAAAAGCTTCGCTTAGGGACGAAATAGGATGCCCTCCATATCCATATCCATTCCCACACGGTCTTGACCGAAGATAGAATGTGCTTTTCGCAATTTCAATGATGACCAAGCATAATGTCCCTTATTCCCGCCAAAAGATAATACCTTTCTCGTAAAGCCCAGTAATTATCCCAACTCCACGATCTACATCTCTCATAGCTGTCGTGCTCGAGCCAAACTCCCCTTTTGTCACATATACATTCTTCAGACCAGAATCAGGCGTCCACTCAGCCACCCAGCTCGGAGAAGCGCTTAGCAAGCAATTGTCCAGATTGCGCGCATCATCGTTTACACACTTGCTTCGACTTTTGATGACCTTCTCCAGGGACGGTGGATGAGGATGTCCCGCGATTAATAGTGTGCCTCTCTTATCCGTGGAAAGATTATCCGGCATAAACGGTACATTAATCACACCAAATTCTCGAAGGGAGTGGTCAGGTTGGATGTCGTATAACCTGACTCTAGAGGTGCTGGTTGAGGCCACTGCAAGTATGGACGCATTTAGAAGGGTGACGCCATTTGCAAATGGGACGTGAGCCACAGGGTGGACTGATGGTGAGGAATCGGAATCGGAATCTCCAGCTGAGAGATTCACGTAGACGAGAGTGCCCCAGGGGATTCCAGCGTACGTTTCCACCTTGGCCAGCCACGGGTTCTCCCTCGCGAGGTAATAGTGGTCATTGCTAACGTACAACTCGTGGTCACTAAGAGCGGTAATGGCATTCGGCGACCTGAGAAATGGGCTAATGATTGTCCTTGTATGCTTTGCAACTGGCTGAGTAGTGAAAGAGTCGAGGTCTAGCGAGAATATCTCTAGTCGTGAGCCGTCATAGTGATGATTGCAAACAAAGAGGGTAGAGCTAGGTCGGTGATACTCAACGCCAAGAGGATGGAACTCCTTCACCCCAGGAAAATCAAGCAGTTTAATCAGCGTAAGTTCCTCAGATAATCCAGAAAATCGACCAGCCGAATGGTGATACCTGTACATCAGCAGCTCGCCGGGTGGGATCGAAGAAAAATCGGTCGCGAACGTCCCCATGACAGTGTTGTACAGGTCTCGTCCAGCATCGCAGCTGAGAATGGCGATGCCATCCTCTTCGACAATCAGGCCGTCTTCGCAGTTCCTAATTCGATCGCGGAATTTGACTGAATGGTCCGTCCATGTTCGGATTTCCGTGATTCTCCCCGGTCTGTTTGCGAAGAAGAGCGACAGCGCCTGGAGGCGAGCAAAAATATATGGATAAATCGCTGCAAGGATAATAATACCCTGGAAGTGGCTGTTAGTTGAGTGAGGAGAATGATGGGAAATATGAGGAGCAGATAAACGCGACGGCCGTCATCTTGGGTCTTACAATGGCAGATTTCAGCAGAAAAGAGGGATGCGCCATTACAGCCGGATTTGGTTTCCAATATTAAAGCCAAGCTAAGGCCTATTCCGGATGGTGTTTCGGCTCTGTTGAGAGTTCCTGATGTTACTTCTATTTGACCCCTCTTCGAATTCAAGCGTAACACATGATTATTCCTCTGGGATGCTTAAAATCCTGCTTACGGTCATTACATAATTACATAGGCCATTCCTATGGTCGTCGATTGTTCCAACTTCTCCGGTGCAACTACCTAGACGACGTTGCATTCTTCTATCCCGGATTCGCCCATTGTCAGGGTTCGCCGCCAGGATCGGATGGATCCGAGTCCACAATAATGCAGCCTTTCAACGGTGGTTGATGTGGGGAAGAGGCGAGTTCCTCACGCTGTTCTGTATCCCCTGGATGCTGAGATTCAAACATATGTTAGCAACAAGAATAAAACCGCTAGAGGAATAAGACTTACCAAATTCAGTAATCACAGGCGGTTTGAGACCATACAAAGACACAAATGGAGCGAGTGCTTTGACGGGCTGTTTCTCAAGGAACATAATCGCGTCTGCTCCTGTTTAGGGAGAAGATCCTCGCTTGTACTTCTGCAGCTTAGTCAAGCGCCGCCTTTTTGATCGAGAAGACGAACCATAATCCTCCCAAAAGTCACGTAAGTATGTGAGTCCTAATTTGATATGCATATAGTTTATCATCAGCGGCTTCAATGGCTGAGAACTACCCTGGTATCTTTATGCTTTCATCCTCCCGGTATCTTTCTTTATCTAGGCATCTTTGGGCTTCGACAGCTTGTTCATCGGCATATCGTATTGGGAATTTCCCTTTGGTAGATCAGGACGACATCCTTGTTGGTAGGGACGTAGTGCCTTGTTTAGATTGATTTTGTAAGACTGGCTCAGGTTCCATGCTTGATAAAATTGTGGGAGGTTCTTGGGACATGTGTTTCCCGATTAGGTAGGCTCTCATTTTCCTTTTGTATGCGGTCAGTCAGCTCTGCCATTAATTGGGTATCGGCATCAATGCTTGTCATAATTTGGTCCCAAGATGCTTGATTGGGAGCTTCAATTTGGGTTCGCATTCTGGTTGGTGCAATTGGTGCAGCTGGTATATCTTGTTCAGCCTGTGGAGCGGTGATCATTTGGTCTCGAGATATTGTTTGGATTCGGCCTGTAATCATATTCTCTGGCGTTTGTAGTCGGTCTCCTAATCTGGTAACCTAGTTGGATTTAGATGGGGACAATCTGGTAAAATCCCACCATCGTGGTTGGTCCTGCATTCCCCCTTGGACCCTTTGGTTTTGGAGCTTGAGGTGGGAGAGAGTGGATATCATCGCCTTCATCAATTCGAACATCACGGCTCCGGAAGAGGCGGTTCTCTTGGGGAACCCATATCTTATAAAGATGGCCATTTTCTCCTTCATGTCCAACTAGGTGACCAACCATGGCTCGTGACCCCATTTTCTCTGCGTGGACTCTATCTTCTTGGGGAATATGTCCATATGCTTTGGAACCCCATATCCGTACGTATCGGAGAGTCGTTTTAGCATATGGGAGTTTAAATTCTTCGCGCCATAGTCGCATCGGTGCTTTGATTGACCAGGACCTATCATTTGATTGATAGTGTAGACTGTAGTTTCAATAGCTAACGACCAAAGCTCTGCTGGTAGGCCAGCATCCAATATCATTGCTCGAGCGGTTTGGTTAATATATGCAGCACACCGTTCAGCAACACCATTAGGTTCTGGGGATCGTGGAGCTGTAGAGTCAAGATCTATGCCTTTGCTTTTGGCCCATTTGCCAAGTGTATTGACGAGTTCTCCAGCCCCATCAATTCTCCACCGTTTTGGGTAAGAGTTTGTTTGTGTTTTGATCCATTGACAGAACTTTTTGAGCTCATCCGGTGCATCAAATTTCCTGTTTAGAAATTTGAGAAAGATGGTCCGATGCTTATCATTCACGATGATCAGATAGTAGTTGAATTCACCAAATCCTTGGGGATTAATTGGTTGAATATCAGCATGGAAGAAATCGATGAAATTGCTGGTACGTTCTACTGTATCTCGGGAGACCAGTCTTTTGGCTTTGGCAACTCGGCATGCTTCACATGATATTTTGTATGGGGATCCAATCATCTTCCCACTCGGTTGATACACATTATTGTTGTTCAAGGTGTCGATGAAGTAGTCTGTACCACAGTGGGCAAGGCGCCGATGGAGGCGTATGGCAGCGATATTGATTGGTGCCATTTGTGGTGTAGCTGCCATATGGATATCGTGGGTAGTATCAAGGAATGGGATGCCATTGAATTCATATATGAGCCCTTGTATTGCTCCAGATTCATCCTCTAGAGTATTTGATCTTATGTCATAGTAAAGCTTCAGCTCTTGTTTGGCTCGGATGAGGCTAAATAGGCTGTATTGGCACTCTTGTGTGTAGTAGGCATCCACATGGATTGGATTAATCTGTCCATTATCAAGTTTGAAGTCAATTTGTGCTTTACCGTAACCTCTAACCTGTGCAATGGCGCCGCCGGCTGCTTCATAAGTGTAACATTTCTCGGTATCCTTGTATGGCGTGTAGGTGGCGAAATCGTTGATATCCGCACATAAATGATTGCCTGATCCAGTAACTGCTAGCCATGGTTTTGATGTGGTGTTTTGCTTTGGCTTCGGAAGTTGCTGTATAGTTTAGCCAAGGAAATGGTTTTTCTTCATCCTTCTCTATTCCTGGGGTACAGGAAATAGTCATTGCTTAGTGATTTGGGAAATAGCACCATATATAAGGTTTGGGGGCCCAGTCTGTGTACGTTTATCTGCATTTAAGTAGTAGTAGCAATGTCGGCCATGAAATGGTGTATTGCAGTGTCCGCAGCGGTTGCCATTTTTGGCAGGTGTTTTGTTTCTCAGCTCTTCAGCCCATTTGGCATGATCTTTGCCCTTTGATGGGAATCCTCTTCGTTTAGGTTCTCCTTGTTTCTTTGGATCCTTATTAGGTAGTTTGGTGGCAGCATATTGAGGTTCCGTCTGCCTTGAGCGTTCAATTGTATCATTGCAAAGCTTGAAAAATTGCTCTTGTGTGTATTTGTCTGGATTATCTTCTAGTATATGTAATTCGTTGACTATAGTCCAATTTGGAAGCTCATTCGAAGCTTCATCCAGCAGTAGTAGAGCTGCTTGGTAGTATGATATGCCCATGTCGATCTGGTTGCATTTTATGATGTTTGACCGCAGTGTATTGATATAGGATTCTAGGGATCCATATTCAGATCGATGCATTCGTACTGTACGTAACCATATTCGTCGGCTTTCCTACATCCTCTGGCCATTAACAATTTGACCAATGGCACGCCAGCATTCATCAGCAAATTTGGTGCTTGAGCTGTAGACATAGGGATCGTGATATTGCTGGATCAATGATGGTAAGCAGCCAGTTTTATACAGCAATTGAGGCTGTATACCAAAGTTGATATTGCGGATCAGTCCTATGAGGTCTGGGTATTTCACTGGGTATCAAATCGATGAACCTGTATAGATTCAATCGGCTTTGGGCGACATAGACCCATTCTTCGTAGTTATCACGGCCTGTCAGTGTCATTATCGGCTGAATGTTGGTTATAATTTTCTCCTTTGGCGGTAGGTTCGTAGCCTGATCTATAATTTGAAATCCTGGGTGGGATCCTGATAGATCCCCCATGTTGGTAACTTCTTCCATCTTATTTAGGTGATTCAATTCCTGCTGTGTTGTGACCTGTCCTGCTGAGGTCGTCCTATCTTTTGAAGTCATATATAGGGTGATCGTTTTGCCCCTAGTTCGCTTCAGGTCCTCCAGATATCGTCAAATCTTCGTTTCAGCATAGTATAATTCAATATATATATAATAATTGGACCAGTTCTCGGTCATATTATTATTGACTTCTTTGGAGTCTTTTGTATTCGTTCTTCGAAATCGTCCTCGATCGTAGGAATGTTGATATATCGGTTTCGATTCGTTTAGATGCAATATCGTTTTCAATTGGTGAACCGGCTCTAGGGTCGCTAGGTCATTTTTAACCTCTCCTAGCTTTGGAGCGAGCGAGAGGGCTCATAACCTGTTGGCGGGGGTCAAACTCGCTGAGTTGGTTCATCTAGCTAGAGAGGCCCGGAGTCGGGCAAACTAGTTATCTACACATATGCTGACTAACGTGAACTAATCCTAACTAACTTGACTAGGAAGGAGCTGAACCATGGGAACCACCAACAGGATATAGCTATTATCTATATAAATTACGTGCACGTATCATATTCATTTAGTGGTCTTACCGCCAACCTGTTCCCAATGCCTGCAGTTTAGGTGCCAGATCCTCAGCAAGCAATCTGTGAAACTCAACCGAAGGGTGGTACCCATCATGCCAGAAACAGCCGTCCGAGCCCACACAAGTATTATCCCGGAAGCCATAGTAAGTAGGGCGGTCCAGAATCTGGCTCATGAGGCTGTAGGTGTCGTATTCAATGACAGTAACCTTGCAATTTTCAGATCCATTAGTGAGAATGCTTGACGTTGCGGCCAGTCATTATACCCACGTCTGAATGATTTCCTTTGAACTCCTCAATGCTTCGAGACAGCTGCCCATTGTAGATTTTGATGTATGATGTAATGAGCTCTGGCGCCCCAAGCAAGTCGATAATCATTGGACTTCGGGTGGTAGGAGGGACGGAAAGGAACAGGAAGTGTCGGCCGCCATCACGGTAAATATCTTCGACGGCCTCGAAATAGTGACTGATGATGGTGAAGGAATCGTTGTACGGATCCTCCCGTAGCCATGTATTTCCGATGCTTGATTGCGAAGAAATCATTAGTGATCAGCGAGATAGTCATTCATGCATGTCCAGATGGCATACTCGTTGATTCCGACCCAAAAAGCGAAGAGGCTGTTATGACTCCTCCACGGAGTCGAGTTCACGTAGATATTTTCGAACCCCAGTTTCACCTGGTTGGTCAGATCCATCATCGGGGCATTGCCGACGCCGATTAAGGAATTGTTGACGAACGCATTCGGGGTTGCGAAATCATATGTTAGGATGAGGCTGGAATTCATCTGGGTGGTAAGGTAGCCAACCCAGTTGAGGCCTCCGGAGGATGTGCCATGTCCTGCGTGGGGATGATGAGCATGGACATACAGCGATGGGGGATTTGGAGATTTGGGGGTTTAAGGCACCCACCAATCTGGGGGTTGCCCAGCGGGTTCTTAACGGAAGGTTGGGCCAGGAAGAAATTGAAATCGGTGGTTGAATAAGAATCACCGCTAGATCCCAGAACAGGCAAGGTTAGCTTTATCTCTGTTCAAATGACATCATATATGTGCTCAGAAGACACAATGAACGAACGCACAATACAAAAAAATAAGACAGGTCTGTAGCAGACCGAGTCAATGGGGGCAATGTGGCTAGTTTATCACTGAAGGGGAGTATGGATGAGAACAAGACCCAAAGCAACAGGGCTGAGGCCGCAGATGCTCCGGCCAGATAGTACCAGGAGAACATCTGCCTGGGGGAACGCATGGCGAAGACATATATGATACTCACGGAGGGACTTTGGAGGGAAAGGAAGACAGAGGCTACATTCCCAAGGAGAAGGAGGGCCGGACACGGTCAAGCTAAAAAGTAAGTTGAGTTGTTACCGTTTTGGGAAGGATGGGTCCTCCAGCATCATCGACTTGGTTGATCAGTCAATAATAATCTGGATTCTGTAACTAAGGTAACCGGCGAGCGAGCGGCGCATGGAAGTGTATTTTCATATAAAATGGCATTTTTTAGACCTTAATATTTCAAGAACAAAGGGCATACAATTCGAGACATGAGTGAAACAAAGAAATATGTGTTTCTCGAGGTAAGATAAATTACAGCTATAATTTTAGTTATTCTAATGTTCAGTGCCAGAAAAAATAATTAAAAAATAAAAAATAAAAAGAACCTGCGGGCATACTTTTAGAGTCAATTCATATATTTATCTTACTGGTATGCTTCTACATCTATTGGTTGTTTGAAATATTAAGGTCTTCAAAGTGTCATTTTATATGGAACACAAATGTGTGTCGCTCACGTACATGCGCCGGTTACATTAGGCCGAAGAAGGACATCATGAACTCTCGATATTATTTAAAGCTTGTTATTTTGTTATGTTATTATTATTTAACGTCGCTTGGCGGTCACGTGGCGGGTGACCGCGGCCTCCCGAAGGGCAACCGGACGTGCCTCCCAAGCGTATACTATCTAAGAGGATCTAAGTACGTGCGCAACGATCTAAATACATGCTTAAAGGAGACAAATTTGAGCACTATGTGCTGTAGAGTTGGGGAAGTTCCCAGCACTGCCCTGGCTGGGGCTTCAAGCGGTAGAAAGCCCTGTTTTGCCTCCCTATAGGTGAGAGGGGGAGCCAGTCCCTCTTTCCCAGGAAGATATGTGTTGACTGTACACTACTCTGTGTTTAGGTGGGCCCAGTTTGGGCATATATCCGTAAAGAAGGATGTGTTTTGCACGATGCGGCTGAATTCCTCAGCCCCAGCAGCAGTCCCTAGGAGCCAGTCAATGGTTTTTGCTGGCCCAGCTAGTGTGTGTTTCCGTCTCTCCTTCCAGCGCTTCCTAGTATGTGGGCAGAAGAAGAAATGTACTGGGGTCTTTAGCTTCTTGCAGGAGCAGGTTGCTAGGTAGTCAGTGTGGTGGAAGCGTTCATGGTATGCTGCGAAGTCCCCATGTCCAGTGCGGGCCGCAATGAGCCTGCCTAGTACCCAGCGTGGTAATTTATGTTCCTGGGCCCGGCTGCTCTTCGTATGGGGGCGGATGCCCAGGTCTTGGTATGCCTGGGGTGCGCTGCGCGTATACGCTGCCTGGGTGGCAGTATGGAGTTGTTGTTTCGCCTCTCGTCTCAGGTATGCCGGGGAGGGGGGGATGTGGGAGCCATCCATGGCTGCTCCCTGCTTTGCTAGCCTGTCTGCCAGCTCATTGCCTGCGATTCCAGTGTGCCCTGGTACCCAAGAGACCCGTACGGGCCTGCGGGGAGAGGCTAGGATGTACGGCAGGCTGAGCCACTGCTTGGAGAGCTGGTGGAAGGTGTCTGTGAGATGGCGTCTGTGTGGCGCGGGCCTGCCATCTGCTAGTAGACTGGCTGCTGCCAGGTTGTCTAGGAAGAGGTTCAGCTGGTTGGCGTATGCGGTGCATGGCAAACCAACTGCTGCCCGGAGACCTTCCACAGCGCCCATGATCTCCGCGTCATAGACCTCTGTCCGGGGGCCTGCTGGGCCCTGTCCCTGGGTGACTAGGATGGAGCCGTAGTATATGGCGTATCCATATCCAGCGCCTTGGCCCGTGTGGGAGCCATCTGAGTAGACTGATATGGCTAGTGGTGAGGAGATGTGCCCTTCCCGGTGGGTTGGCAGCATGCGTAGTGGTGGGGGCTGTGGCTCTACCCACCTGCGTTCTGGTGCTGGTGTGGGGATGCGTTGCAGGATCCTGGTGAGCCTTGTGTTGTACCCATAGTTTGGGGCTGCATGGATGCGTGCTACAGGGTGCTTTGCATCTAGGCCTGCATATCTAGCAGCTGCCCTCTGGAGGATGCTCTCCAGAAAGGCTCTTGGGTCTGGCAGGTCTGCCTCTCGGAGGAGTGCTGCTGTGGGTGTTGTCTTGTAGGCTGGGAGGATTGCTAGTGCGGCAATGCGGAGCAGGGACTGAAGGGAGTTAGCCACCTGCTGTTGTCCAGTATAGAAGACCTCCACTCCATATAATGCTGTTGGTAGTGCGCACTGTAGTACAGCTGCTCGCATAGAGGCTACTGGGCACCCACGCTGGGTGTTGCTCAGTCTTTGTAGGTGTTGTGCCAGCTGCTTACCACGGCTGAACACCCAGTTGATATGTGGTTTAAAAGTGAGCTTTATGTCCAAGAGGACCCCTAACCAGCGGGTGTATGATGTGGGAGGGATCTCACCCACATCAGGCAGCCTAACCACTGGGGGTGGATGCTTGCGTTTCCTAGAGAAGTGTTGTATCTCTGTCTTCTCCGCAGAAAAAGGGAGACCTACCTCTGTTCCCAGGGCTGTTACTGCCTTGTATGTTTCCACTAGCTGTTGAGATGTCTCCTGGAGAGAGTCCCCTACAAAGAGGATTCCTAGGTCATCCGCGTAGCAGAAGGAGGCCTTATAGGCAGCTACCACCATTGCTGCATAGAGTAGGAAAAGGATTGGGGAGAGAGGAGATCCTTGTGGGAGGCCTCCCTTTATTGGGGCTTTGGCATTTGCCTCTCCAATCTGGACACATGCTGAGCGACTGGAGAGCCAGTCCTGGATCCATTGGAGCAGGCGTTCATCCCATCCCTGAAGGCGTAGGTGTGAAAGAAGCCTTTGGTGGTCTACTGCGTCAAAGGCTCCCTTTACATCCATCAAAAGTAATGAGGCTACCTTTCCCTGTTGGAAGGCTTTCTCCACTCTATGAACTAGTACTTGGACGAGGTCAATAGCAGAGCGGCCTGGGAGAGCACCAAAGTGGCATGGTGTGAGTAGTTTTCCCTGGATTGCTTGTACAGCCATCCATCTTGCAATGAGACGTTCTAGGCCTTTGCCTAGGGTGGATAGAAGGCTGATAGGTCGCCATGAGCCAAGTTGGGTGAGGTCTCTCTTTCCTGGCTTTGGCAGCATGATGATTTTTGCTGCTTTAAAGATCTGTGGGACAAGGCCTTTCTCTAGGCTTTGATGATATAATGCTGTAACTGCATCTCCTATAACAGGCCATAATTCTCTCCATACAGATGTGGTAAGGCTGTCCTCCCCAGGGGCAGATGGGCTAGGGGAGCAAAGGGTATTCCAGCATTCTTCCTTTGTTGGTAAAGGCATAGGATCTAAAGGTCTGTTTGGTGGTCCCTCTTCGAGCTGGTTTGGGAGGGAGACTCCCTTTTTCAGGAGGTGGGTGAGGAACGCATCTGCTTTGCCCTGTGGGGTGGTGATTTGGTTGCCTTGTACAAGTAGGGGGGCGAAGCTAGTTGGTTGGAGGGCTTCTGCCATTTTGCTAGTGTAAAGGCTTTAGTGGGAGTTGTTGCCTGCTCAATCCGTTCCTTCCAGTAATTGGCTTTTGCCTTTGAAATTGCCTTCTGAAGAGGTTGGAGGTCTGGTGGATGTTGTCTTGCTTGCCGGAGTAGGTTTGTGAGCTCTGGTGTCCACCATGGGGTGTGTGGGAGCCTGCGGGTGTTATACTCTGATGCTCCCTGGATGGCTAGCTGTACCCGGCTGACCAGTTCCTCCGCCAGAGTATCTGTTGGTAGGTCAGCGTCTGGGGGGACCAGGAGTTCTCGAGCCTTTTCCCAGTTAGTGGAGCCTAGTTTGTGTTGTGGCTGTGGCTCCCTCCATTTTAGCTGTGCTAGGATAGTTTTATGGTCACTAAAGGTGCTAAGGTGGTCCTCCACTGTAGCCACCACTGGGAGGTTGGCAAAGACTAGGTCCAAGGTGTTGGGTCCGCGGGTTGGAGTGCCTGGTTCCATGCAGAGCACTAGTCCTTGGGTTTCTAACCATTCTACAAGAGCTGTAGCTCCTGCAGAGAGGGCATGTAGTTGGGTTTCTGGTTGCCATAGGGGGTGGTGGGTGTTGAAGTCTCCTGCAATGATGGTGTTCCGTGGGACAGGGTATTGAAGTAGGGTGTGGATTGTAGATCTGGTGGGTGAAGAGGGAGTCACTGAGTCATTTGGGGGCGGTAGACATTGATAATTGTGAGGCCATCTACCTCTACTGCCGTGATGTCTGGGGAGGATGGTTGTGGAAGTGCGTGAGCTGGAAGGTCTTTCCGTACGTATGTTAGAGTTCGGGGCCTGATTTCCCAGCGGGTGGTTGGGCTGAAGAGTTGATATCTTGGGTGTGTTTTTGTGAGGTGTTTTGCCATTTTTGTCCAAGGCTCTTGGACCAGGATGATGTCTGCTGTGAAGGATAGCAGCAGGTCATGGGAGGGGCCACCCCTCCCTACATTGGCCTGTATGATTTTCATAGTTCTTCTGGAGAGGTCTGACTGGCTAGCTCTTGGGAGAGCTGCCTTGATGGCTGATCTATGGCCTGATTTAGAGTGTGTGGGCTTGCCTGTGCAGCCTGCACCTTTCTAGCTTGTTGCTGGAAAGCTAGTCTCCCAGCTTTGCGTATTGCCGCTAGTGCTTCTTTAGAAAGGTGGGTGATGGTCCCTTTACGGGAGATAGGCCGGGCTGGGCACTTTGGGTAGTCTGCTGCATGGGGGCCATGGCAGTTAATGCATTGTACACGACAGGTATACTCTATTTTGGTGGAGCCACAAGAGATGCAGCGAGTGTTAGAGCGGCAAGCTCGTGTGTCATGGAAATGGTGGCAGCGGGAGCATTGTAGTGGTCTTTGTTTGGGGCATGTAGGTCTAGATAGGCCAGATATGCCAAATAATTGTATTGCAAATTTGGGCTTCTTTGGGAAGGCAATGACTGCAGTGATTGAGCCTGCCTCTGTAGGGTGATTTGAGAGCTTGATATGACATGGTTTAATGCCTGTGATACGCTCCGCTTCAGTGCTAATATCTTCTAGTGTGGTTTCTGTCCATCCCTCTAGGGACCAGAGCCTCTGGGGAATCCGGGGAACAACAAATTGGTGGTATTCTATTGGCATTTCAAAATGTCCATCTGCAGCTAGCTCTTTGGCTTGTGCAGAGAGTAAAAAGGCTTTGCCTTCATCTGTGGTTGTGATGGCATAGCCTGTGGGGATTATCTGTACACGAGAGATCCCTCCAGGGACCCTTCCTGTAAGGGCTATGCGGATTCCATGGGGGCCTATTTCCCGCAGGTTGGAGGGTTCTGGGAGGCGGAGGAAGATGCGGTTGTCCATCCTCCTTGCCTGCTGGGGCTGCTTGGCAGGCTTGGGTCTGGTGGCTTGCCATCCCTTTTGGTCTGGTCCAGGGGCCACTACTGAGGACCAAGATGGTGCTTGGGTTGTCTGTCCAGCTGGAGTGGCTTGTTTGGCCTGTACGGGCTCTGGAGTTGGTTTGGGGAGAGCTATGGGAGGTTTCTCTGGTCCCAGCTGGGGTGTACTGCCTTTGGCCAGAGTCAGGAACCTGGCTGCCAGTCCTTTGGCAAGTTCTTTGGGCCGGCCGTGGAGGGAGGAGACAGTCGAGTCGAGCGCGTCTGCAAGAGAGGTTAGTGCCTGCCTCCAATCATTCAGGAGGAGGAGCTGGTCTTCAGCAACTGCATTTATCTGCTGGCGAATTGACAGCATGTTTGGCCTGCTAAGTATTGGGCCTGAGAGAGTGCCAGGCATCTTGTCCGGAGAGGAGAGGGCTCTCCGTTTGTGGGTGTTGCGGTGGAGGGGGGTGGTGGGTTCCAAAGGAGGATCCGGCTTTTCATCCCAAGAAGCGGTTCTTGGGCAGGGGACGACCGCAGGGGGGTCGTCCACCTCCATCAGGTGGAGGGTGGGCGCTATCGTGTAGGTAGTGTCTTTCGATGTTGGTATGTTGGGGAGACAGCGACGACGCGCTGTCGATTTTCCGTGATCTATTTAAAGCTTGTCTGCCGGCCAAACGTTTGGGCACGTGATAGACACATCACGTGATAGAGTTCCTGAAGAATGGGAAGTTGAAACTTGAAAGTACTTGGCAACGCACTGCAAACCATTACATTATTCTCCGTGTCATGCAGATAATAATCTATCATAATTCACCACTATCATTGCTAAATTATGATTATTATCTAATGTTCATATTACTGTTACGCTTCTTATCGAAGAAATGGATGTTTTCTAGAATCCCCATCTGCCAAGAACGTGCTAGCACAGCATATGACGCGATATCACGTGATGATAAAGCGAAACAGGGATTTCATTACGCGGAAACAATGTGTACATGCTACAGCGCTGTAGGGCATCCTATCTGACCCGGTAGAAATGCTTATAAGTGCCAGATCAGCTCACCTGTGCCAAACAAATAAGAGCCGGCGGTGGCTTGGCCATGGCGCCTGTGAAGGCCACTCAGTGGCCGCAGCGTGCCGGGGACGTCTCGGCGCTGGCGTTATCAGGCTTATTGCTGGCGTATCCGCCAACCACTCCGGGGCGTCTTATCTCCCGAGCCCGTACCCTTTCTCAGCCTGGACGAGGACTGCATCTATCCATCCACTGCGTCGATGTAACCTCGTCCGTCGTGCTTTTATCGGCTTCCAATGGCGTCGGTAGCTATTTACAAGGGGGAAACCCCTGTCACTACCAGCGCCATAAAACATATTTGACGCGCCTCTCCCTGTTTCCAGTCCCTTCGCATCGTCACCTTCCCTTTTCGCAAGACTCTGTGCGCCACAAAGTCTTGTTTGGGCCCTTTCTGCTGCTTGACAGTGCGCCTTTAATATACCCCGAACTCTCAACAGTGCCTATCGCGGTATTCTATCATGTCCCTTGAGACTCCAGGGGGCTTGAGCCCCGAATCCGAGTCGCATGGCCATAGTGACAAGAAGCCCTATCCCGATGGGGCTGAACACGGTCCGGCACATGATGACCCCTTTGGGAGCGAAGAGTACGCTGAAGTCAAGTACAAGACAATGACCTGGTGGTGAGTGCTGAATACGTGGCCAAACGCTGCTCGATTGGCATCCTTGGCTGACATGTGCCTTCTCGTTGGGTATTTCAGGCAGGCTGGAATGAGTACGTTGTCTGAGTCCCCAGGCCCTTGGCCCGCTACCACTTGCGATACACTCATAGGAATGCCGAGTCGTAGACTAAATAATCCGTCCAGTCATGATCGCCGAGACCATCTCCCTGGGTATCTTGTCTCTACCATCCGCCTTGGCTACACTTGGCATTGTAGGGTGAGTTATTATTATCTCCTCCACCCGCAAAAGGGTTAGTGGAATATCTATTCTGATTAGTTTCTTTTTAGCGGTGAAATTTTGATTGTCGGTTTGGGTATACTAGCAACCTATACCGGATACACTCTGGGGCAGTTCAAGCTTCGATACCCCCATGTCCACAGCATGGCGGACGCCGGTGAGGTCTTGATGGGCCCCTTCGGCCGGGAGGTACTGGGCACTGCACAATTGCTGTTCCTGATCTTCACCATGGGGAGTCACATCTTGACCTTCTCCAAGATGTTGAACACCGTCAGCAATCATGGTACTTGCTCCATTGTCTTTGGCATTGTGGGCATGATCTTGAGTTTCATCTGCACTCTTCCTCGAACCCTCAAGAAGGTCTCGTGGATGTCAATTGCCTGTGAGCTTTCCCATTCTGGTCACTGGGGAATGATCAGCTAACTCCTGCTTTAGCTTTTATCAGTGTTTTCTCCGCCGTTATGATTACGATGATTTCTATCGGCATAGAACGGCCTGGAGATGGTCATGTCGATGCAACCACAACAACAAACCTGTACCACGGCTTCCTTGCAGTGACCGATATCGTCTTCGCATATGGTATGTGGTCCTGTTTATCTCGTGGCTATGGACCTAAAACTAATATTTTGTATCATGAATAGCCGGTCATGTCGCCTTTTTCGGTTTCATTTCAGAGATGAAAGTCCCCGAGGATTATCCAAAGACACTATACTTGCTGCAAATAGTCGATACGGTCATGTACGCCGTCACCGCCGTTGTCATCTATCGCTATGCCGGCAAGGATGTCAAGTCACCCGCACTGGGCTCAGCAGGGCATATCATGAGCAAGGTTGCCTATGGAATTGCCATTCCGACTGTACGTGGTACCACGGGGTTTTCTTTCCCCGATCCTTGTCCCATGTCCCTTGTTTTTCAGGGTTAACCGTTTTGTGTTCTTGTAGATCGTGGTCGCAGGCGTCATCAACGGGCATGTGGCTTGTAAATACGTCTACGTTCGCATGTTCCGGAACACAGACCACATGCACCGTCGTACTTTCTTCTCCGTTGGAGTCTGGATTGCCATTGCATTGGCTCTGTGGGTCATTGCCTGGGTCATTGCTGAGGCTATCCCTGTTTTCAATGACCTATTGAGTTTGATCACCGCTCTTTTCGCTAGTTGGTTTACATGTAGGTTTCCATTATGCTCCCATTGTCCTTGCTCTCTCTCTAACAATCGGACTAGACGGATTGAGTGGTCTCTTCTGGCTATTCCTCAACTGGGGACAGTGGCTCTCATCGCCACGTAAGATCTGCCTCACGATTCTTAACCTACTTGTCTTTGGCATCGGTGGCGCTATAGTAGGTCTTTTCACAGCTTTACTCGTTTCGTTCTTTCGAATGAAGACTAATATAGTCTAGTGCGGCCTTGGTCTATACGTCTCCGGAAAGGCTATTCACGACGACAGCTCGGGTGCCAGTTTCTCGTGTGCCAACAACGTTTGATTCTGGACTATATTTCCTCGAATGAATCCGTCGTGCGCAACTGCGGCATTTACTTATATAAGATTTCAGGTAATAGTGTGGAGGATGTACGATATATGATAGGTAGGCTACATTGCTTGGGTTAAACCAGGTGCATATGAAGGAAAATCGCATATGGGGGTTACAGTTACAGCACAGTACTGCTTGTGTATCAGGATAGCCACTGTTCTATCAGTTTAGATGGAAGATAGAATAAAAAGGAGGTACTAGTTACTAAGACAACTCGATCCAGGTCTTCTGCCGAATGATAGTACTCAAAGACAGGCACTCAAATGCCAGACCTCTCCATCCTCAACGCCCCCAACTTAAACCTCAAAAGAGGATGCACACACCTCTCCAATAACCGGCAAGTTCTTCATCAACCTTCCTGTCCCTCTATCTCTCAGGAAAAACAGTCCAAAATTCCACATTCCCCTCCCCAACTTAAGCGCAAGCAAATCCCTTCAAATTCCCAATAGGGCTCTTCCTCAACCACACCTCAACAGCATCCCCCGTCTTAACTCCACCCCACGGTCAAGATACCCCATCCCGCAGCGAGATTGTTCAAGCCAAGAAATAAACTAGGTGACATTGGTCTGTAGCGTCTCGGGAGGAGCAGGGAGCGGGGTGTGTTCCAGGGCCGTGCTTTGGTCGGATGGTGAGTGAGATTGCAGGGCTTTTTAGTGTCATGGCTATTTGTCTGTTGGAGAATAAGAGTAGTTATCCTGGTTTTCCGGTGTGTTTGGAGGTTGAGCTTTATCATGATCGAGTCCGTTAGGTTGGGGGTGGTAGGTTTCGTGGACCTTTTTGAGGGTTTGGGTTCTTAGGGTTGTCTCTTTTTTGACTTTGTTGCTGTTGTCGATGCCCTATCGTACAGTTAGGTAATGGATAACTTATAGGTGGTCTAATTGAAATGAAATGTGTTACTCACGTCGTTTTTTGTGCATGCATTGCAGAATGGGGTATCTCGACTGGGAGAATATGCCTCACCTTTAGCTGTCACCAGGCAATGTTGAGCATTTACGCATCAACGGATGTCTATATTTAATGGCAACCTTGCTGATGTCTCAACCAGCATTGTAGAGCCAGATCATACTCCGCTATACATTGTCTGAAATTCGTCACAGCTGCGGCCTGTTAAAACACAGCGATGACAGGCCGGGTAGCCTTCATCGCATTTAGCCTTGCGGATCTTGCTCTTGCTAATTAGTCCTCTGTCCCCGTGCAGAGGATGATATCTGCAACGGGATGCACAGTCCCAGCTGCTACCTTTGCCTTGGGGGACACCTCCGAGTGAGCTGCGACCAAGTTATGCTGGTTATCACCGTGTCTGCGGACTGCTTTGTGCCCTACAGTCTTTGCCACGACAATGAAGAGCTCCTGGCAAAATGGTTCAAAAGAACCGGCAAGTGTGACCAGATTTTCCTTGCGTCGACGGGTATGGGATTGATAGCTCTGCTTCGTACTGCAAAAAGGCTTGCGAAGAGACCCTGAAGAATCCCGGAATAGACTCGATTAATCTCTGTAAGTCCCAAACTAGAGAAAGGATGTGGCCTATTCTTAGGCAGCTGACTGACTCTTCCCACTGGACTACGCGCACAACGTGAATCCAAAGGTTGCAACTGAGGAGACAATGCGAGCCTGGCCGAGATGAAGGTATAAGCATCCGATCTCCCCGTAATAGTAATGACAGACGAACTGAAGCAAATGATTTAGTGAAGACAGAATAAAGCATATTGGGCTTTCAATGGTTTCCTCCAACACGCTTCGATCGGGCCGCCAAGGTTGCTCCTGTGGCCGCGGTTCAGCCAGAGTAATATTCTCTTCCCACGCGCGACATCGATGACAGCGCTAGCACCAAGTCGCTGCCACTCCCCTGGGGCGAGGCATACTTATTCCTGCCTAAATCAGCGGCGAATCCATCAGTGACAGTGTCGACATGCGACCACTTGTGATGCCACGTTTCTTGCACGCGAACCGGGAGCACAATGCGAAAGTGGCTGCGCAGGCCAGGAATTGGCCAACAAGAAAGGCTGCACGGTAGCTTAGCTTGCTCTGCCCTGGCTACTGAAGAAGGGAGACGACATTTTCGTTATCCCAGGTACGATGAGGCTCCGATACATGGAGGAGAACCGTGGTGCTGTTGATGTCACTCTGACTGATGAAGAGGAATGCCGAGATCAGGTGGCAGTGTTCCTGCGCGGCTTGCCTCGTATCTGTACCAGGACTCGAGGGAGTCTGAGGTTATTATAGTGCGTCTTGGTATCATAATTGGAGACTGTTGCAGTGTTGACCCAATTCAGGATCATTCACTGTGCTTCTCTGTCTGCCGCGCTTTCTGCCCTCCTCCTTCCTCCTCGTCCTCATCGTCACTGGACGCACAAACAGCCATGGAAGCTAGAATGAGACCATCTTTCTATGGTCTTCCTGCGAATAGCCCAGATCATGAAAAATCGTTGCTGATTGTCTCCTTGATGGGCCTGCACAAAGGTGGTGACGTGATGCTCTCCCAACACTTCCGAAAGTCGCTTCCTGACAACGTCCATATCCAAACATGGCATCCATCGGATTCCCTGTTACAATCAATTGCGAGCAAAAGCCCGCGCCGGGATTGTGTGGGCACTATTTACGCTGTCGCAATCCTGGCATACCGATCGGGGTGGTCGGGCCTGATTGTAGCAGATGCTTTGACTTCACGCCAGCTCAGTGGAACTCAGCGTGTGGGCGAAAGTTCGTTGGTTTCGGTTATCATGGTAGCTGTTAAACCGAGTATACCCCTATCATCATCAGACACTTCGGAGAATGATGAAGTCCACGTCTTTCTCGAACGCACGACTGGTGACGAAGGAGAAAACGCGGCATTACTGAAGGCATTGCAAAATCTGGAGGTTTCCGAGCCATATAGCTACGATTGGTTATACACCATGGGCGACAGTATCTACACTGACATGGGCCTCGTTGTAAATGATCCAGATCGCCCAGTGTTCTCCGCGGACACGGCGAAACTGCTTGGACATGAGGAACTCTCGAATGCCATGACTGAGATTCTACTGCAGCACACTCCCCTTCCTGCAGAGATAGTTCTTCAGACTGTCTCCTACATCCACGATGAACGGCTCAATCCGATGCCTTCATGGCTGGGCATTTTCAGCTTGCAGAATCTGTATTTTGTAGTATTGTTCCCTACTACAGCCGAGGAGCTCAGCACTATGCACTCCACGATGCAGAAGGCAGTTAGCTTTTTGCTAAAGACAAAGTTGCGCTATCGCTATGAAATGAACGTCCGATTGATCCCATGGGAGCTTCATCGTGTCGCATCTCGACGTGACTTACTACGCACGTACAGAGAATATCGACAACGGCAGCCTGGTCATAACATGCATTTCATCCCCGAGCCCTTCAAATACGGTGACGATGATGATGTATACTTCACAAAATTTGGGATTATACGTTTTGAAGTCCAGGAATTGGCAATCGTCTCGTGGGCGACATTGGGCGAAATTCTTGAATATACCTATGGAAGGCCCGAGTGCCCGAATTTTGAAATGATATATCCATTCGACAAGCCGTTTCACGTCGATCTTCCGCTATGGCTATCGGCTGATTCGGAGGATGACTCCATACCAGTGTTCTATCTCACCAACAAATTGACAGACGAACAGGACAAGGCAATTCGAGACGAAATGGACAAGAGAGACGATGATCATATCGAAGAGCAAGTGTTCTGCTTTGTTTCCTGGAAGAGCGGCAAAGAGGGCCTTATTGACGGGACTCTGGAAGACATGTGGGAGCTAATCTGGAAAGCATACACATTCCCAGCACACTCTTGTTCTGAGATTTTCTTCATCGACGGGCAGTCTGGGATCGACCAGACGCTTATTATGGCCCAGCCGGAATTTTACCATGGTGAAGATGACAAGGGACTCTTGAACGATACCTGGGAACCCTACATCATGGGCTTCTGTTACGGTCGAGTTGGGGGTGCATCGGTACGAAATGCCTACACACGCCTTAATAATGCTGAAGACGTGGGCATTGACGATCTTGCAACTGACCTCAATGTATTTCCCAGACCCGATTGGCCGGGGAATGGGATATATAAAAATCCAGATCCAGAGCTGGAATAACCAGTCAGAATCATACTTCTATTAGAGCATGGGATCATTTTCATAAAAGAGTGGAGAGAGATAGATCTTCAATCAACATTCATATGGTAATTATTTACTGTGGATCCAGACATCTAACATCTACATACAGTAAAGACCAGCAAGGATACTTTAGCGTACCAGGCATGTACCATCACGGTCGTAATGCATGTCGTTTGCTCTCAGGATTAGGGATTATAGTTCACCACAGGAACAACTGTATCCTCCAACCGAACAGCATCAGGATTCGTCTCCTCCACACCGGAATACCGATTCAACCAACCGAAAACCTGTTGGTGCCAAACGAGGCTATTTTCAGGTTTCAATACCCTATGACAAGTCAGATAGGGATATAATATACAGAACACAACACAACATTCGTGAACTCACCAATGATTTTCATCGGGGAAATTCAAAAACCTGCTCGGTACACCACGCTCCTGGAGGACGTTGAACAGGGCCAGTCCTTCGGAGACGGGGAGACGGTAGTCCTTGTCGCTGTGGATGACGAGTTGGGGGGTGCTGAACTGGAGGACGTGTTCTGTGGCAGACGGGTCCCAGCGGAGATAGTTGTCTCTGTTATTCCAGATGGTGCCGTTGAACTATTTAGAGATTGTTAGTTTGTATCTCCAGAGTACCTGTGTGTGTGAAGGGATAATGTATGCATGGACAGATAGATAGTCTTGAAATATGTTGAAATACCTCATGCTCGGTAAACCACAGCTCCTCAGTGCTAATCTTCGCATCACCGAAAAATGTTCCGTCATGGCTGACTAGAGCCTTGAACTTCCTCCCCAAAGGATTGCCCTGAATCCAGTTCATCATGAAGCCGCCGTAGCTGGCTCCGGCGGCGACGCCGTTGTCGGTGTCGATGAACGGGAAGTTGTCGTGGACGTATTGCCACCCTTTCACCAGATCGTCGTATGGGCGACCTCCTATAGGGTTTATATTAGTATTCAGTAGACGTTCATTATCACTGTATCATAGAGAGAGAGAAAAAGCTGATTTGAATTCATACCCCAGCTATTCTGGATAGCATCCTGCAGCTCATCACCAAATCCTGAGCTTCCAGTCGGATTAGGCCCAATAACGACGTAGCCCTGGTCAGCGAACGTCTTCAGATTCCACCGTGAGCTCCATGAATCGATAAAGGAGGACTGGGGACCACCGTGAACGTAGAAGAGCAAGGGGTAGGTCTTGTTTTTGTCGAAATCCTCGGGGTATATGATCCACGATTGGATCTGGCAACGTTGGTTAGCCTTCATGGGCTTGGATGTTAAAAAACAAGACTTCGAATTGACTGACCTTGGTAAAGTTACCATCATAGTAAAACTCGTCGACATAGTCAGGGCTAAGTCCCTTCAACTCGGGGTCTATCTCGACAGCAGAAGCTACTGTCTTGGTTACTCCTTGCAACGGAGCTGCTGTATATACGATCCAACTATTCCAAATAGCGCTCCCGGTGACTAGCACAGAGGAATCTGGCAGGAGATAATATGATGACACAGAGCCGCCATTCGTAAAGTTTTGGGGCTTGAAATCATCTCCCGCATCAACTGGGAAGACGAACAGCCTAGTGCGCCCGCTGTCTTCACTGTTCACGATCAAAGTCTCCCCGTCGGCTGTCCATTTCGCCGTGTCGGGAGATCGGTCCCAGTTCTTCGCCAGGGTGCGAATGGTATCGTTGGAACCAAGTGTGTACACATACAGAGTGCGACGATCTGACTCGTAGGATATATCCTTCATCTGGAAATAGGCAAGCTTGCTGCTATCTGGGGAGAACTCGGGGCCGCTGGAGTCACCTTCAATTCCAGCAGGTTTTCCAGGGCTCTGAGGACCGTTAATTGCGAATGGCTTCGCTGATCCGTCATGTGGAACCAGGTAGATGTACGAGGATGTGTAGTTTGCCCGTGGAAGGTCAGGAGCCTTGCTCTTGAAAGCGACCCATTTGCCGTCTGGGGAGAGGGTGTAGTCGGATGGATTTGAGTCAGGGGGGTACGGTGACTCGGCATTCTTGATGCTGTACACCAGGTTCCTCAACTCCCCGCATGAAGCATACTGGCCAGTGGTACCGCTCTTCTTCAGAGTTCCCGAAAATACCGCGTTGAAGGTGGTATCGAGGTAGAAGTCCCAGTGGCGGACGTAGATACTATCGTATATACGAGCAGAGCTCAATGGAGGAGTGGCCAGCTCTTCATTGTATGCTGTTCCATTGGGATAGGATTTGGTATATGCCACGAAATGAACGTCTCCTGATTCAGTAATGACTGATTTGAGGCCAGAGAAGGGGGCCTCCAGTGAAGCGGCTTTGTATCTGCATAATATTAGTATTGAAGTCTTTGATGTTCCTGTTCAATTCGACGAGGACATACCCGTTCTCAAAATCCGAAACAGAAGTAACCCAGAGCTCAACGCCTCCCGGAATGTCTGCATTGGTACTGTTGATGTAGAGGATAGTCGAGTCATCGGTTCCCAGCCAGGTAATCTCAGAGACGTCGCTGTCATTGGTAAGAAGGCTGATTGAGCCAGTCTTCAAATCCAGCAGACTCCACCAGGACGAAGACTCGTGCTCCTTGAAGGAGTACTTCGAGGTCGAAAACACCGCGACATCCTATAGAATAATGTTAATTATCAGCTCCGATTATCACGGACAGATTCCGATTCCGATGCCAACTTACACCAGACAGGTTAGGAATTGCTTCTCCCCTTCGTGGAGCGCTGAGCAGTTTCCTATACAGCAGTTCAGTTACACTTCAATCGTTTGACCACTGTGAATGAGGTCGTACGTACTCCGGGTTGATAGCCCACACAGCAGACGCTGTCGCCAGGAGAGACAGCCAGAGGGGAGCCATGTCGAATCAACAGGCAGTGACCATGTAGATCAAAGAACAGAACACCCCTGCCGGGGACCGCGAGGTTGTCGGCGCAATTTATGGTGCTTCTTCTCCCGCAGCGCACGTCCAGCAACCCCCTGAACATGAGGTTTGGAATCGGCTCTTAACGGTTCAAGCTGGATGCTACATAGAAGGTGGATAGAAGCGGACACTGGCAGACCAGACAAATTACCGCTGCTCGCGAGACCCAGAACAAACAGATCTCAAATCCCTCCGCGGCTTAGGTTGCATTGCCAAGCACGGAACTCGTGGTGGTAGCATCTCTCATCTTCCGTTTCTCTTGGCCATCCTTGCGTATTTTCCGCTTGCATTGCGTGACCTGCTTCGAGTAATTATTCCGGATGTATTTGGGCAACAAGGTTAAGTATGTTCATTGTTATCTCGATCGGCTGACAACAGATACACAGAAAGCTCGGACAGAGTGATAGCGCGGGAAACAATCGATTCCTTTCTCCGGCTGGGCTTTGTGAGACATCTAGGAATGGAACAAGGCTTTCTTCGGGCGTACTTGTACAACCAGTCGCAGTACGATGTGTTGTGCGGACTGGTCTAGTACTCTGCGTTGGAGCAGCGTCCTACAGACGATTGTGTTAGAGATAGGGGACAAGCAAACCAATCCACTATGGAGGATACTGCTGATACTGAGTATTTCTAGTTACCAGAAGAGCTCGTCTTCGCTTCATCGTCTGATGAGGATTACTCGACCCAAGCACCACGTTGAGGTGCAAGCTCGTCGCTGGAGTATAAGTGGTCAAACATATGGCAATGTATAGTCAGTAGGTATAGATCAAATATATGTCAAATATATAGTAATTAAAAGGGTGATAAATGGCAAATCAATGGCAGATAGATGTAAGTAGATGGCATAGTGTTAAGTGATATAATCCCAGCGGAACAACAACAGCTTAGATAACGTGACCCTTTGTCTGGTTTACATCAATGACCTTGTAATCTTTCCAGAAAATGAAGGTCAAGAGTAATAGGGGCATCATGCACGCGCCAACAATAGCCTGGATACGCGTCGTCTCACCATACGATACATTGATCGCATCACGGGTAGGTGTGCCCATTGGGTAGGCCAGGGCAACGGTCATGTCCGCAAAAATATCCATTGTCCTGTTTTTGGCATCATCAGGCAGGTTCTTGTACAACTGCTTGGGCAGAATGCTGTTCCAGATAGCACCACCGACTGTGGCACCAATGGAAGAAAGGATGGAGCCGACGGCGTTATAGATGGCCAGGACTGGTGCAATTTCGGCTTGCGTAACGGCGGCCATCATCGCTATTTGGGATGTATGTGGAATTATAGCACCGCCAATACCGACAAACACCTGGGTCATAGCGATCAGGCCCGGTGCAGTGCCTGGTTTCCGGAAGGCAACAAGGAGAGCGGTGCCGACAATTTCAAATGGCATGGCAACCAGAGTGAGCCACTTGTAACGACCAGTGGCATGGATAGCACTAAGATAGGTTAGCAGGGTCATGACAGGAGCTGGTGAAGCATGTAAGCCTCGGTTGGAAAGGATATGTCTTACTAGCCAACCAGGGGGCCAAAGAAGTAGGAAGCAGCGCTGTAAGCGTTGAGGATATAATTGCTGTCCGTGAAATCAACGTTCAACACCACCTGGAGGAAGGTCCCCAGTTGGATATCCCATATACTGAACTAGTGTCAGAGATTGCGACGATACATCCTAGAAAAGAGGCTAACTTACTCAGTGGTAAAGTACATCATACCGTATGCCAGACCTCCAGATATAACATTCCAGCGCTTGAGATACTTCCATGGCAAATATGGAATCGGCGCAAAGAAGCGCTCCCATACATAGAAAACAGGGAGCAGAAGTCCACCGATAATAATCATGACAATGATATGGGCGGAGCGCCAGGCATTAGCAGCACTGCCTGCCATTGAGAGGGGCAGTAGTAGCAGCGTGAAGGCAGCCGTGATAAGGATAACACCAATGACTACACAGTTCACTGAATCAGTTGGAGACACAGAAAAAGAATTGAGGGATTCATATACCATCAAACTCAACAATATAATGACGGAGGGACTGAAGAGTTGAGCGACCAGAGATAGAAGGAGTGTAAAGACCCATTTCTTTTGCCTTACGCAGATTGATCCAGAGAATGAGGATCATGGGTGCGATGAGGAAGGGGATGAGGATGCAGTAGGTGCCGTACGCCCACTGCCAAGTGCTGTGTTCCAGGTACCTGTCTGCAAGCGGAGAGGCGGAGTAGCCATTTGTCAAGAGAGCAAACTGCGATATAGCGACGATGAGCATCCGGTGGCGCAGGGTGGTCATGTCGGCGATGATGACGCTGACAGTATATCCAAGACCAGCTTTGCCGATGGAATAGAACACTGAAGCAGCCGCGTAGGCCTGGATGTTTGGGCTGGTGCATTTGATTATCGCGCCTATCCATGCGTTAGAACCGACTCTCCCCTAGGTGGGAAGAAGAGAAACGACGCACCGATAATGAAGAAGATGACCATGATAATAAGACCCTGGATCCGACCCCAGATGTTGATGATCTTGCTGATGACGAGGGTCGAAACGGCGCCGAAGATATTCTGCAGTAGGTAGATAGTGTTCATCAGCTCATGGGCTGCGAAGCTAGAGGTGATATATCGCTCGAGGTTGGACACTGTATTGTACATCAGGCCGTCGATGTACGTGTACAGGTAGATTCTGTGGTGGTTAGCAAGCAGTCGGGATAAACCTGGACCAGACAGAAGAGAACTCACATTGCGAGAAGCAGCCACATATGGCTCTTGGGCCACACCGAGGTGATGGCACGGGCAGCTTTGACTCCGTCGAACAGCTCAGACTCGTCGTCCTCCTGCAATGAGGTCCCAGCGTGGGGATTCTTGTCATCATCAGGCAGGGCTTCATTTGGGCCAGCCTCGGCCACGACGGCCTCCGCATCCCGCTTCTGCTTGAACCACTGCATCAGGCCAGGAAATGTCAGATGTCAGATTAGATAAGATGGTAAAAGGTAAAAGATGACGGGTTACCAGAGTGGTATTTATATGCAGCAACCATTTGGTCCTGCCGTTCCATCGGGGAAATTTTTTTTCTTTTTCGGAATGAGCGCCGATGGAAGCGCCTACTACTTAGTAGTAAAAGTCTACTACTACTTAGTACTGCTCTAGAGTCATGGCGTCTATGAATCAACCCCACCAAGTGAGCCAGCCAGTCTAATCAGATGGATCAGATAAGATTAGCCAAGAGGTAGTCGGCTGAAATACGAGGGGGAATGGCTTCACATGTGAATTCCTTTATTCAATACAAAAATGTTATTCCGTATTTCATTAACTATTATATTAATATTATTTAATAATTTCGGCTTCTTTGTAGCTCGCCACTTGAGCTTGAATATCCCACATCCTTGAATCAAACATCCTGGTTGAACCATACATGCATCATCACTTGCAGCAGAGCCGACTCCCAGCCGGTCATTGTTATTACTAACTTCGTTTAACTGTACATCTTTATTTATTGGATTGGGATGATATACACATAGGGCTAGCTTCCTTCTGCGTCGACATCGACCGCATGGAATGGTGCGGTGCAGCGGAGCCTAGACTCTGCACAGCTCACACTAGCTGACAAAGATATATATAGAGTGCAACCTTATTGAATCGTCAAGAATACCCAGGTTAGGGGCTATATATGTCCTGGTTATTGTATCCATCACAACACATATCTGAAAGTAGATCCATAATTCTCCTCCGCAACTGCCACGGGGGCGCCCTTTTCCAACTGTTCAGAATTAATCTGCGTCATCGTCTCTTGCTCCCTGTCTAGACGTTTATTCTCCCACCAAAGGAGCTGTCGGAGACCTAGGGCAAGGAACGTGGTGAAGAACATGAATGCGGCACAGATCCATTGGCCTCGAATATAACGTGGCCCCTCTCTGTCGGGGAATACGTTCGTACCTAGGAATGGGCCGCATTGTCCGATTACGTTGAGGATGACAATGCCCATACCGCGGCGGGTATCGGAGCCCTGGTTGTCTATAGTAGAGTGGTATTGTCAGTGTCTATGCAGATGGAAAAGAAGTATATGCCGCCAGGACATCAACCCACTCAGAACCCAAGGAAGTATGTTGGCAATGCAAGGGAAGACTCCGCTGGCAGCCAGGAAAACTCCAAAGTAGCGGACTCCGATAGTGGTGCAAGTTGCGAGGAGAACATAGCCAATCGCCCCAATAATTGACATGGCTATTATTACAAGGCCACGCTGCTGGAGGCGGTCGGCAATCCATGAAGTGAAGATAGTCATCAAGAACGAAACAAAGAATGGGGGTGCCGTCAACCCCTGTGCATTAATGGCAGTGAATCCCATGTCTTTGATAATGGTAGGAAGGAAAACCGGGAGAGAGGAGAAGCTGACATTGCAACTAAAGTACATAAACTGCATGCTTGTTAGCTGCCAATTTTCCATGAAGGGATTCTGGTTCGCTTACCGCTGTAAACCATGCTTTAGGGTCCAGAAACGTCAGCAAAATCTCCTTCCAGTCAATACCTTGCACACGCTCCGCGTCGCCGGATCTGAGGAGACCCCTGGCTCTTGCAACTGCTTTTTCCTCTTCCGTCAAAAAGTTGGCAGAAGAAGGATGATCGGGCAGGAAAAAGAAAGCGAGGACAGCACCGATGAGTGTTGGAACCCCCTCTACAAGAAAGAGCAAGCGCCAGTTTGCCAACTTGGAATGTCCAGACGTGATACCGTAAGCCAGTGCACCAGCGAATGTGTTTGCAAGGGGCGCTGCGGCCAGAAATAAACCACAACGCAAGCCGAGTTCGTGACGACGGTAAAAGAAGGACAACAGGTAAGGGACACCGGGACCATACCCTGCCTCAAAGGCACCAAGCAAGAACCTAAGAGCCATTGTACCCTGCCAATTTTGAACGGCAGCTTGGCAGGTAGCAGCAACACCCCTGTGTCCAGTTAGAACAAGCAGATAGTTACTATAAAGTGTCTAAGGGAACCTACCAGCCAAAAACAACAATGGCAGCCCATACGTGGGGCGGGAGGATTTTCCACATCAACGCTTGAAATTCGAAGACCGTGTAGGAGATATAGAAGATCGTCAGGAGCCACGAGTAGCGGTTTCCGGTGAGATGAATATCATGTTCCATTCCTGCAATTTTGGCATTTCTGGACCAAAGTCAGCACCGCGCCACATGTGAGCGTTTCGCACACCCTTGAGAGTGAGGAGGACAGACCCGATGTTGCTCCTGTCAAGAAAAGCCACAAGATCTAGCCGAATTGTTAGTGATATTTGGTAGATGAATAATAAGCCTTATTCAGAATGTACACAAGAAACCGAGAAGCGTCGGGACTCTTAAGTCCAGTTTCCTCACAACTCGCGCTTCCACAGCGGGATCAATCACCGACTCAGAGCAGGTATTCTGAGGCTGCGCTGCAGTCTTCTCGGAGTCTGGCGTAACAGTTGTCTCCACCGCACGTTCAGGCGCAATTTGCGCGTCCTTCTTCCCAAAGAATGCCATTCTAGACGGCTGATTTCAGAGAGGAAGTGCGGAGGAAGTGCGTAGGATGGGGAGAAAAATGAAGAGACAAAGTAAGAGCGGGATTCCAGCATTGTATATTTTGCGAATAGCACATGACTAGCCAGCTAAGCCAGCACAGGGAAGAAATTGAGTCATGCTTCACCGGGGGGCCTCCCCATTTGAAGTTAATGCGGATAGCACCTCGGAGTTTGACCGAACCCCATATTAGAGCTCCAGACTGTGGGGGAGAAGTGCGGGGAAATATTTAGTATTATTTTGTGCGAAACCAGGATGGTCACTTTCAGAATGAGAAACGCCATGCGATGTCGATCAGAGATGCTGGTACCAGTCATCGCGCTGTGGCGGATGGTGTTTTGTTTTGTTGAGGTCGAAGCACATTTACTAACAAGCAGTGACCAGAAGCAAAGCCACGTTAGGGCACGGGGCTTGGCCCACCTGGGGCTAGCCCTATGCTTGGTCAGCGATTCCTACCTGACTAATATATATGCCTGAGGCATAGATAACGCATAAGGCCTGTACCGCCCGCCGTAGCGTATCTCTGTTCAAGTCAATTCTGCCATCTTCAAAATCCGCGTCGCGTCCTCAGCTCCAGCTTGCCAACAGCTTGTCTCTGCCAAACTCCTTTGACTGAGCTTGTTTCTTTTGCTTTCGACCTATTTCCTGTCTATTCTATTTTGCGACTACATTCATATCTCATCCGACGCAATCAACTGCCTCTTTGACAAGATGGACGACCCGGCAAGTCGTGTGCCGGCGCAGTTGGTAAGTTACCACACTTGGGGATCCCCGTCCATTTCGATCCATTTTGGTATCTTTTCCGGTCGGTGCTGATTTCTCGTCGCATAGCTGCCGCACATGCATCTCGTCTCGCGATACCGGTATCCGTTGATGCATATGCTGCCAACGGATACCGTTGTCGAATACCTCCTCTCTGCGCCCAAAGTCGTCCGCGAATTACAACCGATGCATTGGACATTTATAGACGGGCCCCCGGATGGAACTGTCATGCTGACTTGGCAGCCGCTGAATCATCTGGGGACGAATTTCGCCAGCGATGGTTATGTCTGGGCTGATGTCGAACAGTCATTTACCTTTGAAGCCCGTGGATACGTATGCTTGCTTGCGCATTTGGAATATTACTGTATTTCACCTTTACTGACGGGCTCGGCAGACCGTAGAGATGTTGCTTCACCGGAGTGGATATCATCCTCCGAATGAGGTTGCTGCTATACATTGTCGCAGACGATACCGTTTGTTACCTCCCAAAGTCCCGAACCCGAGTCTTCCTCCTCCCGATCCGTCTCTGTTTATCGTACACTACTCTAGAGCTCCTCAGTCGGATCATGTTCCAGCAAATCGAATTCCCATTCTGCCCCAAGTGCAGACCGTAATAGGCCAACGACGTTTCTTGCAAAGTCACGGGCAGCTTGCCCGAAAGGATTTCATGCTCCATGATCGGAACAGTTGGCCAACAATTAACTTTCCACAGCAAATGGGGATTCAGGGGTTTATGCAGCCTGTGGCTACTTATCCCAATGCAATGGTTGGCCGTCATCCTGGTTCGTTTTACCCCCGTCCCCCATTCCAAGGAACGACTGTTCCAACTGCCGCAGGCCAACCAAAAGCGCCGCGTGGACATCGTGGTTCAACCGCGGCGATGAACGCTGCAGCAGCCGAATTTGCTCTCGAGGATGAGGATGTCTCCACGGGTGACATGATGGACCTCCTCACACCTCGCGAAGTAAGCAAGATGAGATATCAACAGCACCATGAATGGATGGAGGAGATCTTTGCTTCACCTTATGCAATCAGCCAGATCACGCCGGTATCTCTAGGTCTAGGGAGAAAAGGCGAGCTTGAAAAACTGACTGCTGGCTTTTTCGACGCACCCGCCGCGCCTTCGGCTACCGGTGAACCTAAAGACGCACCGGACGCTTCCAAACTGGAACCCGCTAAGGCAGAGGAGTTTACGGATCGCGTCGCGAAGAAGGTCGCGGACATGACCGCGGAAATTGAGAAATTGAAGAAACGTCATGCTCGGAGGATGAAAAAGTTTAATCGTACCTCGGCTCTCAAGGAGGCGGAACTGCGACTTCGGGATGCCGCCGCTGATCCTTCGGATACCGGTGTGGACATTTGGAGACTGGAGGGTCGGGTTTGGATCCCCGAGGAAGGGGGTACCCCTCAGGTTGAAGAACCAGCCAAGTACAAGGTTGACGATGTTGTGAGAGAATTGGAATCGTCTTGGGGGAAGAGGATTGTGCCCGAGCCCAAGATCTCGTGCGTTCAAAAGGGTGGCCTATTGGAGAAAATCGAACCAGAACATGTCCCGGCGGATCAGACAGATGTGCTCATGGAACAAGCGGATAGCCATTTCCTTGATCAGTTCGGTGCACATGTTCAAGGGACACCAACAAGTCGAGGGGCGACGATGCAGGCAGCTGGCACATCGGGCATTCCATCTGCGCAACCAGGCGCTTCCATTCCTGACTTGGACGTCGATATGGACCTGGGAGGCGCACAGCCATCGAATACTGCGGCCGGAGAAACTGGGGACTGGGTGATGGTGAACAACGAAGGCAACAAGGACCAAGGAGGCGACAAAACTACTGCCCCGGGTGATTCTTCTGGCCTCACGCCGGGCAACCCAGGCAGTGCTGGCGATACCACTGGTCTTGATGGAGGTGCCTTTGACTTTACAAATATTGACACGGCAGGCGACGCCCTGGCAGCATATAGTGAACAGAATGACGGGCTGGATCTGGGGGATCTAGATAACTCGGCATTCGGGGACGCATTCCATGCATCAGATAACGAGAACATCCATCATCACGACCCCGATGAGATGTCATAGACACAGTTTCCTTTCTTCTGACGCGTGTATTGTTTAGGTCGTGGTGTTGTTAGGCTTGTCTGTACCATTCTTTCTCCGGGCGTGTATCTTCTATCGCCTTTATACTCTATGACTCGAGTAAAATTAGCTGAGGAACTTGTCTTTGTGTCTTCCGTCTTTGCAGTGGATCATTGAGATCTCCTTGTAGTACTGTAATACCTTTCGATAGAAGTTACGCTACTTTCCTACAACATGCAACCGCCTTGGGAGGATAGTTGATCTTATATTATTCAAATAAAGTATTACCTAAAGCAGACATATAATCAACAGTTTGTATATACCGTATGCAGTCATGGTGGTGGCACATGATGACGGTCGATGACAGCTGCAGAAGGCCAACAGCACTCCAGCAGGACAACAATCCGTCATAAGATGGGGAAAGGCAGAGGCACTTGTGATTGTGTCACCTTTACTGTTATTTTGGTTCTGGTTCCATTGCTAACTGATAAAGGGCTGGAGTCCTTTCATTGTCTTTCTTTCTGCAGCTCTTTCTTTCTCTTAGGGCTCCACACTCTTTACCAACATCAGCATCAGAACTAGCCATCTTTCTTCATCGCTGAATCTCGGTCCTTTCATAGTGAATTCTGGTCCTTGTGTCTTGCTTTGTGGTCCCGTGATAATGGAAATTGTCATGTTTTCTCCTTTGCCTGTCCTTTGTCGCCGTCTGTCTCGTTCATTCGACGTGATCATTCTTGCATCTTGAGCGAAGCCTCTATCCAGAGTCAGGACAAGTTTCTCGATTATATATACCGTCAACATCTTGAGGATTTGCCTTTAAGCCTCATCAAGCAAGCTTCATCGAGCAGCGTATCTGAATCCAGTCTCCTACATCAAACCACCATCTCAGCATATTCCTGCGAACATCCTTGCATCGGCCTGTCTTCTCCTCCTCCTAGTTAATGCTTCAAAGACTGCACAGACTGCACCGTCTTATCCATTCATTCATCAAAGACAAGTTGGGTTAGTGATAATCCTCCCAAGATGCCTAGCAGCGAATACATCCACATTGTCGAGCGCTCTCCCCGTTTGGAGATCCGCAGTCCGCTCTCCTCTTCTTTATATTCACCTCTATCCTCGTCGTCCCCATTCTATTCACCCTTGTCTCCATCGTCATCGTCGTCCTTTTCCTTCTCGTATTCACCCCACTCAGATCCCAAAGAAAGAAGAAGTAGTGGAACAACGATCATCTACTCTCCTCACCCTGAGTATCATTCTCACTATTACTTTCCAGGCGATAGGGGCAGGAGGATGTCTTCGTCGTCTTTGTCAAGTTTCAGCATTCGACGCACTCGATCGCGCTCTCGTTCTCGTTCCCGTTCCCGTTCCAATTTCAGTCTTCGTTCGCGTTCGCGGTCGCGCTCAAGGACCAGACGGTTTTCATTCTCTTCCAGCTCCGGGGATGACAGTAGTCATTATGGCCGTCGTGCTAGTTCCTCTTCTGGCAGTCCGCGGACTCGGTACTACAGATATGGCTCGTCTGTGTTCGATGATGATGACTCTGATGATGATGCTGGTTATGGTCGTCGGGACGGTGTGTCATATATCGAGCGCGAGCCCAGACGTTATTATCGGGAGTCCAGACGTCCAATTTCAAGGAAAGAAAGTATTCTGCGGAGGAGAAGTGAGAGCGAGCCGAGGAAAGTGAGGTTTTCTGAAACCGCTCGGGTGAGGTATATCTAGGGAGTAATATAATATATTTGTGCTTCTGCATTGAGGATTCGAGAACGCTATTACATTCATTCATTTTCAGATTCATTTCTTTTAATTAAGCCTTGAAGGTTAGATGGCTGTTATTTTTGACCATAATCCAGATTGCAGCTGTGAACAATGAATGGAGTCATTCCGCTATTTCTAAGTAGATCCCATTAGTCTATGCTCTTAACACACCAAACAAATCAAAAATTTTGTTCAGAATCAAGTAGATCTTGTTAATTCAGAGGATCTACGATCTAGTTCGAAAAGTTTAGCTCTGGAATCAACCTTGGGGATCTATCACCTCCAGTCACTGCAAGGATGTGTCCACAGGTATGACCGCAACAGGCCGTCCATCATGCCTGTAGATGTCGATGTAAACAATCTGCCCCATTTGAATAATCTCTAAGGACGATGGAACAAGCGTAATGCCTTGATTGCGCATATGCAGGATTCAAGATCGACGTCTTTCCCGACATCCAGCATGACGTCATCAGTTCATTAGCCGCGAATCACTTCTGCGAGAGGATCCGGCCCGCGATGGAGGGGGGTCTCCATCGTGGGCTATTCGAACGCATACGTATGCGTGCAGCATGCTATAATAAAGCTTTTCCCGTACCTTATACAGAGCGCAGAAACCCTTATTTTCCAGGGACCCCGTCCATACCTCGCGGAAAGAGCTACTCGAGTATCCCCAAGGGAAACACCTCGATCCGCCCTTTCTTTTGACGAAACCACCGCTCGTCATAGATCGCAGCCATGTACGTACTGTTTCTCTGACCGAGATCACCTATCCAAAAAGTCAGGTAAATGGCTGACGTTGTTCCTCTTTGAAAAATGTTCATGCAGGAACCGGTCATTGTCTATCCGGTCCAAAAGGGACCAGGCGTCGTCCAGTCGGCACCGGTTCAGCATGGCCTCGTTCCGCAGTATGCAGCTGCCGGTGTCTAGCAGGAAACTGAATAAACTCATCAAGTCCGAAAATTCAGCCATCGACGCCCACGAAGCCGCCGGTAGAGAACGCATATCCATTGCTGCACAATTGTCGGATTGGGGTGAATCCACTGAGGATGATGCAGTTTCGGATATTTCGGACAGATTGGGTGTGCTGTTGGCGGAAATCGGGGAGCAGGAAGACGTCTTTTCGATGACTCTTGAAGATTATAGGAACCTTCTCAAACATATTCGGGATACGGAAACTTCTGTTCAGCCGTCGCGGGATCTGAAGCTGAAGGTTCTGGACGAGTTGGAGAAACTGAAATACAAGGAGCCCGGGAGCCAGAGGTTGGTCACGTTGGAGCAGGAGTTGGTCAGGGTCGAGGCCCAAAGTCTTGTTGCTGAGGCGCAGTTGACCAATGTTGTAAGTGCTGGCATGAGAAAAACATTCTTCTTCACTTGCTTTCCCTGACCATTGCTAACTTTTCGATCCAAGACGAGAGCAAAGTTCAAGCAGGCTTATGACATTCATCTGGCGGCTGTAATTGAGAGGGCGGAAAAGCAAATCATCCTTGCGCGCCATGCTCGCCGTCTGCTCAACTGTCTTGATGACACTCCTGTTGTCCCTGGTGATCCGCGTCGGCCGTATGAGCATGAGGATACCACTCGACAGATCCTCGATGATGCCGAAAAGGAACTTAGTTCCTGGGAAAGAACCTGCGAACCTATCCACTCCGGAGCAGCAGGGCTGTCTTCAAACCTCCTGGGCACCGCTAATAACAATGCCCAGCAGGATGTAAACGAAATAGCTGCTCCTGAGCCTGAGCCTGAGCCTAACGGCTCCGAACGCAGTGCGACTCTGGAGGAGCCACAGCAAACATTGGCAATAGAAAGCACCCCTGGCACGGAAGAGTACTCGTCTGTCGGAGAAGGTCCATCGGGCACCATAGAGCATTCTACGGTAGAGACGGTCCAGGAAACTGTGACGACCGAAGTTAATAGAACTGGATAGTGTTACTAGTATTATCAATTTGCCTGCACTTACGGAGATGTATGGTCTCGCAGGGATCGGTGGACAGGCCAGGGTATGCATTATTTGAAGGTATGTTAGTATAGTTATGTAATTCATTCGACTGTCTGTCAATTGAGGATGCGAGTAGTAGCAGAATAATCTTTTCTTGCAGCTTCTCGCCTTAAGACGATCTTCGTCCAGGCGGTGGTCACGTGCGCAATGCTGTGACGGAGCTCCAAGCGTCACTTCTGGAGCTTCCTTGTCTAGACATCAACAACCACTTCAGTCTCTATCATCACTGTATAATATTCAAGCCTTCCCCTTATTTGTTTATTCTGTTCGCTTCTCGCTCGCAAAACATGGACAAACTAGTGGCCCAGTACACGCGCGCGCCCCATCAGAATGAGTTCTACTCCGAGCAAGAACAGCGTGCCTTGACAGAGACCCTCCCGCCGCTTACCCTGAAGTTCGATCTTCCACCTTTGGATAATGTGAGTCCCTATAAGCCGGAGTATATGCGCTGGCACATATATATTGTGGACTGGGCGTATAGGATGTCCTCTTGACCCCTTTGAGGGCCATGTTGAGAATACATCATCGGCCCAGCGAGAAAGGCTGAAAGTCCATTGCTAATGAATTCTCGATTCTTTTATTATACAGTCCCCAGCCTTCCTCCGTGCTATGACTGATGACCACTCGAACCCAGATTGTCCTATAAAGCTAGCTCACGGAACAACGACACTCGCTTTTCGCTTCCAGGGTGGAATCGTACGTAATCTGTGACGCGATTTTCCGTGCTCTATATCTCTTGCTGGTATCAGGACTGATTTTCCTAGATTGTTGCGACGGATTCGAGGGCGTCGGCTGGAGATTGGATTGCCAGCCAGACTGTGAAGAAGGTCATTCCCGTATCGCGGCTGAGTCGCGGTGAGGACAAGCCTACAGATGCTCCGACGCCGGGTCTTTTGGCGACCTTGGCCGGAGGTGCGGCGGTATGTCGCTAATTTTCAAGTGTTTACAAGCTAGGGGATGCTGACAGGGGAATGTTACCAGGATTGCCAATACTGGTTGCGGTATTTAAGCCAGCAATGCACACTTCACGGCAAGTCGAGGTGTACTTCCGGGTATGGGGGAGACTTACTTGCTAACTTGATAGACAGAGATTCGACACAAGCGCCGTATTACCGTCGCGGCTGCGTCGAAGATTCTTGCCAATTTGACATATGCTTATAAGGGCATGGGCTTGAGCATGGGAACCATGTTAGCAGGGGTATGTTTCTTATTTTGTCATCTATTTGTCCTCCCTGTAAAGAAAGATACTGATGTGCTCGTGTTCTAGATGACCCCCCAAGAAGGGCCGGCCCTCTACTACATTGATTCGGATGGTACCAGACTCCCCGGGAACCTATTCTGTGTCGGATCCGGTCAGACATTTGCATACGGCGTACTTGATGCCGAATACCGATACGATCTGTCTTTGGAGGATGCTCTTCAGCTAGGAAGGCGGAGTATTCTGGCCGCCATGCACAGAGACGCGTTCTCCGGTGGTCACATCAACCTGTATCACGTCAAGGAGGAAGGATGGGTCCACCACGGTTTCAACGACATGAATCCGATTTTCTGGCAGACAAAGTTGGAGAAGGGCGAATTCTCCAATGTTGCATCGGAGTTGTAGGTTATTTGTGGCTTGTCTGTAGCAATCACGGGCGTATTTGGCTCTTTTCCAAGCCTCTAATCTGGACTATGCGGACGGAATCGGATATGGAATGAAATATCGAGTCAATCTCCACCGTATTTCATAAAATCTATAAGCGCTGCATGTAACTTAAGATTATCTTTAAGCAGCGAGTGGCTTTGTTCTGAGTATATCTACCTAAATAGCCATTCAATGCATTGAGATAAGATGACAGTAGACGCATAACAGGCAAGGAGTCGAAACAGTATATACAGCCCAAAAATAAGACACTCGATCAAAACAAGAAGAATAACAGGTATAGAAAATGTATCTTCTCACGTTCTATAATAAGCAGGTCCTTTTTTGCTTTTGTATGCATCACGCCAATTTTCAAACATCAATCCATCAATTCAATTATCAATCCAGAATTTCATCCGGATACCCATAGCAGCCAATTCAACATCAAGATACCTCAAAACACCCGGCACAGCGACAATAGTCACATTATCACCACCGACAAAGCGTCTTCCGTCTCCATCCTCCCAGATTTCGGTACGGGAGTCATCGAAGACAGCCTCCCTCGCGCACCGTCTACAACGCACCACACTAGCCGCCGGCAAGGACGAAGAGGTGAACTGATTCGGCGCCGCTTTGGCAGCAGCAGCGATGGCGCCGGCATTTCGTGCTTTACCGCTCGACCCGACAGCAACCTGCGTCGACAGGAAAGAGCCACAGTCGCGACAGATCCAGGCGCGCATGAAATCAGAGCAGTTCATGAGACGGTCCTGCAGGATGAAAGCGGCTCCGTGGGCGAGGAGGGAGTCACGTTCCATCTCTCCGACACGGATACCGCCTCCCTTGGCACGGCCCTTGACGGGTTGACCGGTCAGTGCGTTGACGGGGCCGGTGGTTCGGACCTGGAATTTGTCGTTCACCATGTGTCGGAGACGTTGGTAGTAGACGACGCCCATGTAGATGTCCGCGGCGAATTCCTTGCCTGTTATGCCGGAGTAGAGAGGCTCGTTGCCGTGGTAGTTGTAGCCCGCTTTGCGAAGTTGGTGGCCGAAGTAGTCTGCTGCAGTGTTCTCTTCGGAGAATTGGAATGGGGTCGAGTCTTGCGGGTGGCCGTGGAGTGCGCCTGCTTTGCCGGCCATGGATTCAATCATTTGGGCGATTGTCATACCTGAGTGTTTGAATTAGTTTTCTTTTCTTTGCCATGTTGATTTTGAAATGAAAATGGAAATAAAACTCACGAGATGGGAACGCGTGAGGGTTGATGATCAGATCGGGCTGCATGCCACTTTCAGAAAAGGGCATGTCAACTGCCGGCCAAAGCTGAGAGCAGACACCTTTCTGTCCGTGACGGGACGAGAACTTGTCGCCGATGACAGGCTTTCTAGGGATGCGATACTTAACGCTGATCGCCTGGCATGGTTCCGTCCCGCTCTCAGCACCAATGATCCGGATGCTCTCAATGTAACCCTCTTCGGAATCCTTGTATTTGATGAAGTGGGTGATCCCGTCGATGTTCACATATGAATCTGACGCTGGATCATAACGGACGGTGTGCCATGCTGCAACGAGACTGCCCTCTTTCACTCGTGCGCCCACGTGAGGAAGTCCGTCTTCGTCGAGAGTGTTACGCCATTCAGCTTTAATCTCACCACCGGGTGCAAAACCGAAAAGTTTGCTAACTTCACGCCGGGACTTGCTACGTCGGGATTCCTTCTCGTCCAGAGAGTGAATCTTGGTCTTGTAAATCGTACCATGTCCGAATCCGCGTTCATGAGATGATTTGTTGATGATCATAGCATCATCCATGTCATAACCAGTGTAGGAGATAATGGCCACAATTGCGTTCATACCGTTGGGATAGTTGTCCAAGCCGTATGCATTGTAGAGAGGTGGCCGAACAATTGGTGTCTGACCGGTTTGCAGTCGGTACAGCTTGTTGTCTGTGCGATATGCAATCGCGGTACCTGGGGTACCCATCGTTTGCTTGCTCATCTGGCACTGGTACATGTTACGAGGAGACTGGTTATAATCCGAGAATGGCGTCATGTTGGCGACGATAGAGAGTATATTTGTCGGCGTGAACTCGATGTGGGTGGACACACCGGAGATGAGGTCAGATTCAAGACAGGCAATCTCCATGAACGGCTGCTCGAAGGGACCAACGTAGTCGAGTTTCTCCAGAGGCAAATATTTGACAGGTCGGAACATCCGGGCGGCCTGTGAGAACATGTAGATACCCGGGTATTGGCCACTATTGGAATTCGGGACATATCCAATCTCCAGCTCTAACGGAATCCCGTGCGTACGGCTGACCTTCCAGTGCCGCAGGGTATCGGCAATCACCTTTGCCTGCTTTGGCGAGCAGTAGCCAACGATCCTGCCATCCAGCTGGACACTCACACTCTCCTCCAGTGATGCGGATGACTCGGAGCGAACACCGAGCTGGGCCAGTAGCTTAGGCATGCAAGACACATCCAAGTTCCCTGTGGAAACCAAACACTTATGCGCGAGATGGTTTAGCAGACCGCACGGCGCACCATCGGGTGTATGGACGGGGCAAAGGAAACCCCAGCTCTCCGGTAATAGTTTTCGAACTGTGGTAGTCTTTAACTGTGCGAAGAAACTACCTCGATGGATCATTCGGAAATGACTAAGGAATCGGTAGTAGTTGATCTTTTCTGCGATGACTGTGTAACCTGATGTCTGCTGCAAGTCGAGACCGGTGGGACTGACCAGATTTCCCGTGGACAGGAAATATTCCAGTGCACCTCCAATGTTCTCATTTGATCGTCTTACGATCCTGCTCAAGAAAGACTTTTCAAAAGATGGATCTGTGAACTTAGCACCATTGTTGCGAATGCACCAGTCCCTGCAGATGGGCCCGAGAGACCTAAGCCATTCTTCAAGTCTTTCTTTCAAGATCATTCCGTACAGGAAACCACCGAGCAGAATCTCCTGGTTCGAAACTGCGTCAGGGTTATCCGGGGCGCAGTCACCAGCGACAAGTGCGTACAGTTTCCGGATCATAAACATGATCATTCTGAATTTATCATAGTCCTGGGCTTCTGTAACATTTTGGTATCCAAGATGCGGCAACACTATCTTGCGCAGGAATTCGGTACCGACATCCTCATTAGACATAGTCGCTGGCACTCCCATGACGGGTCTAAATTTTTCACCAAGGTAAGCTCTGGAGGCGGACCGACCATGCAGCTTGTAGCCCTTGTAGGTTCTCAGTAGAAGCTCCACACGATCGGTAATAAAGGTGTTCTTTATGCCCTTTGAAGAAGCACCACCAACGATGCCTTCGAAAATTTCGCGATCATTCGTCTCCACTAGAGCTTTCAGAATCATCATCACCGGTACAAGGTATTCGTTTTTCCTCCACGAGAAACGGAATGTGACATTTCCATCGCTCAGGTAGTGAAGAACATTTGTTTGAGACGTCTGATCTGGTCGCACTGAACGTATTTGAACACCATACTTGGTGTATGTGTGGCCACGTTTGACGAAAGAGCCACGCACAATTGCCATGGGAAAGTTTCTCTTCGAGACAATGAGCATTCGAATCAGCTTCTCGTTACCGTTGACGATGAAATAACCACCAGCCTCTTCAGATTCTTCCTTATGCTGAACCAGCTCCTCTGGAGTTGCTTTTTCCAAGTGGCATCTGTTGGTCTGATGATTAGGCGTCAGTACACAGCTCCGAATAGAACAGTGGACTCGTTAAAAATGAAGGAGATAATGCTCACCCGCAACATGATTGGAACCTGTCCCAATTCCCGTACGGACTCGCTCCACTCCCCGTTGTTCACCTGGTACTCAAGACGTGCACGCAGTTTACCACGGTAAGTCGCGTGCCTTTCCCGACATTCAGATGGGTATATATTGCGGTTGCTGGTAGTGAACTTGTTCGTCGGCGGCAGAGTGGGCTTCTCGAGGAAGACTTCCTTGATGCGGACATTGAGCCTGTTACGTTTCGGCGGCAGCAGGCCTTGGGCCTGTCGGGTCTTCTTCTGTTGAGATGTCTCCACATCTCCATCTAGAAAAGTTTTCGTTCCAATATCTTTCAAACCAGCCTCCAGCACCTTGATTCCGTCGAAGAGCGCATTGAACGAGTCAAGATGCGGTCGGAAGGCTTCCACCAAGGAGGGATATGCGGTATGATCCTTCGGAGGGTGTTTGAATAGACGCTCTCGCCGTAGTACATCATAGCCGACAGACCATTGTGTGTCTGTCGCCGTTGGAGCCATTTTCGTTGTTCTCAAAACCTTCAAGAGATCGATTGGTAGAGTTATCACTAGAGCACCAGTCGCGAAGCCAGTGCAATGGAATTGACAGGATCAAAGACCCATTCTCACCATCTACCGATTCAAAAAATAGCAGGTACAAGAGCGGGGCGGCTCGAGTGTTACTGACGAAGGCACAACGCCAAAGCGCATGAAGTCCTTTTTCCTTTGGGCTTTTTTTGCTGGAAATTTTTCGAGCTGGAAACTATTCGACGGCCAGGTATCATCACGTGCTGATAGCTCTGGACAGTCACGGGACCGCATCACGGGGCAGTATCGGCCTCAGGCATATACAGGTGATCCCGTGGATGCCTTCTCTAGAAAAACCGCTGCTTGCTGTTCAGAATTATTCAGGGGTCTGCTAGTTTTTTCTTTCGTTAATTATCAGTTAACTAGGCTCTTCCTTAGTCAATCTACCCGCCATCCACACAGCAATTTTAGCATTCTCGTTCCAAGGCCAGTGCGAGGATACACGGCGCAGCCGGGTCAAGACCGGCGGGAAGAGCTCCCCTCCAGGTACAGACGTTATTAACGGTCATGCGAGCAAGGAGGCTCAGTTCGAAGCAGTTGAGGCCTCGGAAGAACCAGATGAGGTAGAACAACGCTATCCAGAATCGGTGACGACTCCAACTGCACCCCAAGACGGGCTGCCTATGCTGTCCTTCCATCCCGCTTGACCTAGTCTTGTCCCACGCCGCCTTCATCTCCAACCTTCTACGGATTACCATCGTACATATCTCCGGCCTACGCCCACGCCCGTTTCCAGACAGCTTCACTTCTCCTGTCGTTCTCTTGCTGAATAGCCATCAGATCCTCCCAGGAGCCCTGTTTTCACACCCCACTTGCAAGTTCACCTTACCCTGGCCGAAGTGTCGATACTCCTCCGCACAAGCCGAGAAAAAACGAAAGAAAAAATTAAAAAAAAGTAAAAATATAAAAAAAGCAAGGCAAAACAACAAGAGATCATTCAAATTCGCGCTCTCCCAATTTACCCCCTATCCACACTTCCATATTCTTGTCGACCGTTTTGAGGCACAGCTGCCCGTCATCATGGCAGGAATCTTCAGAACCATCTATGACTGGCTCTTGAGGATGTTCTGGTAAGTGGGCCACTCTCCCGAAATAACCTCCTCGGCCCGTCCCCACTGAAAGAAGCTTTGGCCGTCGAGGAGGGAGATACTCATTGTATGAAAATGCAGGGCAACCGAGATGGACGTCACGATGGTCGGTCTGCAGAACGCAGGAAAATCATCGCTACTGCGTGTTCTTGCGGTAAGTGGCCGAACCCTATTCCAGCAAAGACGGACTTTCCATTATATCGGGCCAAGCGGTGGTTCGCTGATGCATATTGTTTTATAGGGAGGAGAGTTCACGATAGAGTAAGTATTATCCCTGCGCAGGGCCGTGATTGCAGGGGACCCTGGCACTGAATACCTTGCGACAGTTCTATTCCCACTATCGGCTTCAATACGAAGCGAGTCCAAAAAGGCCATGTTACTTTGAAATGGTCAGTTCCCAATCGCTCATCCCCGTATGACTGTTTCTGTATATGTCTGATACCTCGTTGCAGCTGGGATCTAGGTGGACAGCCGCGCTTTCGGCCGATGTGGGAGCGATACTGTCGGGGGGTCAACGCGATCGTGTAAGAACCAGCTGACTGATTGTCGCTTGACATTGGCGGAGCGCCTGCATTGCTAATCATTTTCTTCAATCAGTTATATCGTTGATGCAGCAGATAAGACTGCCCTGCCCGTTGCAACAGAAGAGCTACACGAGCTGATGAGCAAGCCGAATCTTGATGGCATTCCGCTCTTGGTTCTGGGTAACAAGTCAGATCTTCCAAATAAACTTTCGGTCGACGAGCTTATCAATGCGATGGATCTGAAATCAATAACCCGCCGCGAGGTGAGCTGCTATGGAATCAGTGCAAAGGAGGAAACAAATCTCGACGCTGTTTTGCATTGGTTAATTGCACGGGCCAGCCGGTGAGCCAGGCGAGCATTGGCACACAGACGCCTTTCCTCCCCTTCTCAGAGACCTCGCCCTACGTATTCCATCTTTCTTGCGATTTACATCCCTCGTTTCGCATTTTGTAGACGAAATCGGTTTGGCTCGCAGCCTGGATATCTAACGACATTGATGACATGGTTTAGCGGTGAATTGACCTTTGGTTAGAAATTTATCGAACGCACTGGACATATGGGAATGTGGACGAAATCGAATCGGCGAGGAATTCGACTGCTCTTATGTATGGAGGTGAGGCGACAGCACACAGACCAAGTGATGCGTTGGCCTTGCAGGCGCGGAGACGGGATCTAATCTAGGAGTGACGCCAGCAGCGGTGGCATCTCCCATGGCATGTTGACTGGGAGGTTTTACTGGGTAGGTTGAGTAGTAGATCCTAAAGGAGATAGAGGATAGTGGAATAGTACCTCGGATGCAGCGGAATAATGGCATGTACGTAGCTTATTCTTCGCTGGTACTGAGTAGATGTGCCGATGTCTTACTGAGCATCGCCACCCTCGTCCCAACGGAAGGCAACTAGTGAATATTAATGTGGCGCAGAACAAGACTACGGATTACGGCAGTAATGAGGGTATTCAGGAGGAAGAGAAAGGGGAACGTTTGGAGCATAACTGCGTTCACTCTCTTCCCTAAGAATCCAGCTGCCACCAGCGCAGATGATTTGGCATGACGAACTGGGGTAACTGAACAGTTGGTTTCGGGCTGGAAACGATGAGCTCAGGCGGGTGCCTGCACAGTAATAGTAACTATGCCAGGGTTAAATGATGATAAATACTCCATAAATAGTTAATTAAATACTGTGGAAGAGGCATTATTATTAACCGTTTACTCCGTATTAAAAGGCAGCCAGGATTCACTGGCTGCGTCAGCCCCAACCACCCGGCCAGTCACCAAGCTCAGCCATCCTCGGCGTCGTCTTATAACAATATCCAGTCCTAAAGAAAGAACTTTCATCGCTTATCATTCCTATTCATCCTCTCTGCATCACCTATTCTACTCCATCCTCCCATCTGTCAACGTCACTTCCCAAACTTCTCTCTGTCTGCGACGCTGCGACTCTCATCCGGCCCAGAGACATCTCTGCCCAGGATCTTCAATCTTTAGATCACACGATGGGTATCCTCCGTCGAGATGTCTGGTATGTCAAATGCTTTGCATTTGAAAAGCATGGCTTCGCTTGTATTCATCCTGAAACGTGCGCTAACTTGCGTCTTGTATCCATAGTTACGACTACAATTGGTTCGACAACGGCGAGGCCTACGATTGCTCGTCCCCCTGGCACGACTGGGGTCGCTGGGTTGCCCTTGGTGTCATCGTTGGCGTCGCGATTCTAGCTGCCTTCATTGTTGCGTATGTGCATGACATCTCGTCCCGCTCCTCCTTCGTCATGTCAAAGAGCTCTGCGAAACGACTAACAACTCGTGAACGCGACAGATTTCTCAACGCCCGTCGCCGCCGTCGGTTGGGATACCATCCTTATCCTGGCACTTCCTGGATGGCTCCGCCAGCTCCTGCGCAGTATACTGCCAACCCGCCGCCGCCGCCTTACGGTTACTATGGTGGTGAACAGCAAGGGATCGAGTTACAGTCGCCCCAGAATGTATATCAACCTCCTTCAGGGCCCCCTCCAAAATATGCGATGCCGTGACCCATGCTGGCTGGATAATACGTTGCTCATGCCCAGCGTCCTGGGCGTCTTGAGAGGAACTCAGTCTCCAAACAGATAATTCCCCTTAATCAATTTTGTTACGATTTACCAACGACTCGGATTGCATCACAAGTACTTGGGTTTTGGCGTGTTTTCCTTTCTCGTTTCTCTTCTCGAATGAGATAAAAATTCTATCAGCGGATTGTGCTCTGCTCTGCGCTGCTGATTACTTCACATATTCCCGGGTTATGTTGGGTAATGAGCGGTCTTACCGATTTTCTCGAGCGTCTCGGACGATCTAGATTAGATATTCAATCACCCTGCAAAATGCAGGTGATCTGACCAAGTCCCCAGGGATCTCGCTGTATTAGCGCATAGCTGACTGCATGAAGAACAAACCACTTCGGTTAAGGATCGTCAATCCATTTTATTAAAGGAACGGTATGGATGATTAGTTAATTAATGGCTGCTTATTATGGGTAACATCCCCTCTCCTCTGCTGAGGGCCTGCAATGGTCGGCTGTTACAGCCCTGCTAGAATAAACTCTCTTTACTCCATATTTCTGCCCTGAATTGGGTTTCAAACTGAGATTCTAATAATAAAATAGACCGAGAAAAAAATTGCTGCCTTGAAAGGCGATCGTCTGCGACGTTATATTATTATCAACTGTCCGGTGGCTGTGTATGCTGGCAGCTCTAAGCTGCTCTAAGCTCTAAGCTGCTCTGAACTCGTCGCGACCTTTTTAAGGAAACCGAATCGCCTCTTTCTTCCAGTTGCATTTTCTTTCCCATTATCTCCTTCAGCCCGAATTCTTCCTTGTTTTGCTGTTTGCAGCAGAATTGTTAAAGGGTGGTTTGTGTGACCGATTAATTGCTTTGTGCTTTGTGAGAACGAGCCTTGAAACAGCGCACTAGCCTTCTACACCGTGCATCGCGATTGTGTTCCAGCTTGGGTCCAGGAATCAGTGTCGGTATATACGCGCAGCGGCGGTTGCATTGCCAGTATTTTCAGTGATATATACTCCATACGACCTTGGACGCGACACATCGCCCGTACAAGTCTCCAATTGTTCATTCCCTAATTGGGAAATAGAGACGGCTTTCCAGCACTATGAGTCCCATATTACACACTGCATCTGCATTATTATGGCCACGAGATATCAGCCAAGACGTTGATAACGTCAAGCATACCTTTTCCAGCTGGGATACTTGTATGAATAAAAACTATTGCAAGTACGTGGGCGTTGTTCGATGCCATTTCATTTCTGATATTACACGCGCATGTCGGGCCGTGCTGACCTTGGAACCCTCCCAGATGGCCCGTCATCGTCGCGATTATTGTCGGCTCCTTGATAGTTATTTCCATTGTCGCCTGCATTGTTAACTGTATATGCTGTGGCTACCGCTGCTGCACCGGCTGTTGCTCGTGTTGCTGCCCCTCCGGGCGCAGGAGAGAGAGAGCGCCCAAATACCTCGACAATCCAGTGCCATCAGCACCGTATAGTCATCCCGTCAACACTGCTTATCAATCACCATACATGCCATCACCGTATAATAATAAATTTGACTATACCCCGAAAGCTGCAGCTGCGTCATCACCGGTTCATGACGATTCGCTGCCTTCCATGCCCACATATGACAGCTCAGCCAGACGATACGGCCATTCCACCCGCGACGATATGGAAATGGAACCGCTAGATCAGCCGGGCGTTGTACCACCTGCACGATCAAAATTTGGCAGATCAGGATACATGGAGGTTCCGTCAGATGCGGCTGAGCCTCTACCTGTTCATCAAGGACAGGATCCCTATTATTCCTCCTCCTCTCCCTACGGCGGACAGCAGCAGTATATCGATCATCCGCACGAACGTGCTGCTTCTCAGTCCTCAAGCCGATATACCCCTGCTTCAATGTCGACCGCACCACCAACTTATGTGTCTATGCTGGATGAACCAGAGCAGCCGTCGCAGTCGCGTTTCTATAACCAGCACCAGTCTCCGCCTGCTGAGCTTTCTTATGACCCCTATTCTGCTCCGACAGGAGACGAGGGTAGACATCCGTCTATTCTTGTTAGTGGGCGGAAGCCAGCGCCTGGTTCGACGAGGGTTGTCTAGTTCATTGTTGTAGTTGTTATTAGTGCATTTGTTTGCCCTTCTTCCTTGAGCTTTGGTAGGCGGGGTTTGGGGCTTTATGTTGATGAGCATGTCTTTTTCCCTCTCTTTCCCTGTTTGATGATGATGGTGATGATGACTCTCTATCTTTTGCCATGAAAGTACATATATGCTTTACTCACACATTTGTCTGCCTGCGCTGGTCGTGAGATATGTATAGAACTACTACTATTACTACCACGGTAAATACCAGACTATTCTGCAACAATAAGGCACCTGGATACCTCCTTACATTTACATTCAGTCCAGTCTGTAAACGGGGGCTATAATACATTCAGTTCCATCCATGGATGTACATGTAAAAAAATATATATATATAAAAATCATCCTAACGAGAAATCAAACTTCTTAAACGAATCTTTGAAAAGATTCGCATCCGTTTCTTCCTCCTCCTGGGACTGGACATCGTCTTTCCAGTTAATTCGTTTTTCAAGCCCTAGCAGTTTCGCCATGACCCTTCGTCCGAACTGAATATCGAAACGGAAATCCGGCGTCAGCGGTAATATTAGAACCTTCTCAATTCCCTCTTTTTTCTTCTCCCCTCCCTCCGAGTCCTGACCATCCTCCGACCTCGAGGGCCCCCAAATCCAGACGCGGAAGAAATCGCCCGGCTCGCTGCTTGCATCTTCTGTAGCGTTCGGTTGCTCGAATTTCGGGTACTCCAAATTCTCTGCTTCGACTTTGAATGCGGCTTCTACTAGACCCTTGCTGACCATGTCTGCCGGTGCGGGGAGAAATTGCCAGTGAACGTGGATGCCGTTGCCCCTGCTCACTTCCCAGGTGACTGCTCCAAGTTGGCCATTAGAACGATGTTGGAGCATTGAGTGGAGAGATTCCCGGTATCGCTGCATCTCTGTGTACGTGGCTTTGCGGGTTTCTGGCTCGGTTATGAAACTCAGAGTAGGCGAATGTGTTAATGGGATGATCAGCATGTGTCCCGGGAACCCCAGGGATGGGAACGTATCCGCCGTCGATAAGGGACCCTTTGCCGTTGTGAGGTAACATTCATTGCCAATGGAGGTAATGAGATGGGTTGCAATGTTTGGATTTGATAGGCAGAAGAAGCACTGCTCGGGCCCTGGAGGTGGGCCGCGGGCTCGTTTTCGCGGTCGTTGGTAGTCATCGCCCGTAGAAAATCGATGATAAGACTGCGACTGAGACGGAAGAGCTTTCCGCTTCGCTTGTGATGCGATAAATGGCGTGGCAGTTGCGCCGACAGGGACGGTGAAGGGTATAGGAGCTTTTGGATCCAATGTGAACGCATACATGTACTTCTGTTTTGAGGTTTTGCTGTACGAGGCGAGACTGACAAAGCGCGTCACTGGTTTAGCATCTGGACTATCCTCCGAGGGCAGGTGGAAGAAGGGTTCCCTTTCAAAGAAGAAATTGCCTGATGAGGAGATGTGATAGCGAGGCTTCAGTGTCGAGCAGAGATCCGCGAGGCATTGCGCCTCTTCTGGTGGCGTTGCGTTCTCTGGTAATGAAACTTTGGAGCCAGTCCGGATGTCCTTTGGCCATTGGTTGGTAATGAGAATGTCAGCTGTGTGAGCACCATACAATGCCCTGGCTTCGGATTCCGTGAACTCGGGTTTAAACTTGTTATGTGACTTGATGTCTTTCGCTGCAGCCTCAAACCGACCTCCCAGAGCAGCCAGGCGAACACCTTCTGAGGTTTTAAGTATACCGCGTTTTCCAAGGTAGTACAAATTCTCGCAAACCTCATCATCTGCTTCAATCTTCTCCACTACCCTGGTGGGAAGAGGCTTATTCCCTAGGGTAAAATAAGTTGGGAGTGGCACAGCAATATTTCCCTGAATAAGCGCAGAGATTTCATCCAGTTCATGTTCAGTAGTGCAGTCTCCAAACAGGTCTCCAACCACAATTGCAAAGGAGAAATTCTGCTTGGCATGAAGCTTCGCGAGTTTAGTGAATACAGCACGCAGCTCACAGTTGACACTTCCAATAACAACTCTATTACATGTTAGTAAGATATTCCTATCCAAATACAGCCAGATAAACTCACATTTTGGAAGCCATTGTCTCAGCCCCTTCTTGCACCTAAAATGGTATGATGCAAGTCGCGCCAAAGCATGATGATGGAAGGCTTCCGATGGGAGCTTGGGCCACAGTTACATCCACGTGATACGAGTACCTTACCTAATGAGGTTAGATTTATTTTTATTATCTCCGCCCGGCAGAAAACTGTCTGCGCCGATCAACACTTTTTTTTTCTTCGGGGGATTCCAACCCTTTGCACGTTAGACACTCAGGTCGAAACGGCGCTGCGTTTTGGCCATCAATCCCCGGAAATTTTGCGAGATGGTAGCAGCGTCGTCAGCTTCTCGGGTTAAGCCCGTGAAGCGCTTAAAAGGAGGAACGGAGACCACCAAGTCGCATAGATTTGAACCGTTCTCCCAGCGTGTTGCGAAACTAAAGGTCGACCCCATCCATCGCGTGCGCCGACCGAGTTTTGGAGATGAAGGCGATGAGACATCATCGCACTTTAGGTCTGCGTTTGAACATTGGGTCGAGTTAAATTTGTCAGAGAATTTCGTCGCTTTTTCCCGTCAAGTTAACCCACTCTGCGAGAGTTTGGCTCAGATACTATACCATGAAGAGAGGATAATGAGTCTGTTGGTCGAGTTTATTGAGAAAAGGGATTCGCTATGTATGGAACCTTTATTAAGTCTCCTTGCCCAGTTCGCCAGGGATCTCGGTGTCAGATTCGAAAAGCACTTTGGCGCCGCTGTGACTTTGGTAGCTTCCGTTGCTGCGACGCACTCAGATGTCGAAGTGGTCGAGTGGAGTTTCACCTGCCTGGCATGGATCTTCAAATTCCTGTCTCGTCTTCTTGTCCCAGACCTTCGACAGCTCCTGGGGATCATGACTCCATACCTTGGAAAAGAGCGACAGAAACCATTCGTCGCCCGTTTTGCAGCCGAGTCCATGTCGTTCCTCATTCGGAAAGCAGGATTAATATATTACAAGAATAAGGCTCCTCTTGAACGCGCAGTATCTTTTCTGTTCAATGATCTTCGGGAAACAGCCGCAGAGTCTAAGAACGTGGATACGTATAAGGAGGGTCTCATGGTCATGTTCTCGGATGCTATCAAGGGCGTGAAGGGTGGACTTCATTCCAACGGAACTGATATTCTCAGTTGTGTTCTGGATAATGTACCTGTCGATGACGATTTACAATCCACCTTGGCCCTTGACGTCGCAAGTGGAATAATAGTGAACCTCATCCACCACACCTCGATCGATACATTTGTGCCTGTCCTCGATACAGTAGCAGCATGTATTGCGACCCACACTTTGAAAGCCGAAACTCAACATGCGGAACTGTGCTCTCGGCTGATCTTTCTGTGCGTGGCAACCCGCAAGGGGTCAAGAGTGAAGAATTGGAAGGTCATCCACCAGACCCTTTTGTCCTTGCTCGAAAAAGCGGCAACTGCTCCGGGCGCATATGATAAATCATTACCGTTACTCTTCACCACGGTAGCCTATGCATTCCAAACTTCTCCTATGGATGAGGTGCTACCATTCATGCGTCCTATTATGGACTATATAACTCACGATCACTTCTCGTCCTATTTTCTATCGTTTTGTACTTTCTTCACCGAATGGGGAGCTGAAAGGTTTCATAGTGTCGTCCTTCCCTATTTTCAGAGGTAAGGAGATTGGTGACAGGCAACTTTCGCGTCTTTGATTCTAACGGACTTTATTAGGTTCATTAATTCCTCGTGGCTGGAACATGAACATGAACTTTGTTTGACCCTGCTTCGGTTGAATCAGGCAGGATGCGTCACATCTGAAACTTCTAGGCCTGGGTACATAACTTGTCCGGCTCCCTGGAAGTCGCACATTCGGGATGTGCTCAGCAATCCACACCCAGACATCACAGAAATAGCTCTTCTGAACGCATATTCGGAGCTCCCGAAGGCAATTTCATTCCTTGCAGAGCCTCCTCTCACATCTTATATGACTCAGAGTCTACATGACCAACTGTTGTCTGCGCTTGGAAATGACGAACTGGAGCCTACACCAAGGACCAAATTCTTACTTGGGCGCGGCTTCAGAACTTATGTCGAGCTCGCAATCCAATCCAAAGATGTCGATACGAAACTTTGGGAACACATGAGCTCAGTTGCAGCAAAATATTCTCATCTTCCCATTTTCCTCGAAGCACTCCTTACGTATATTTCTTCCTGCCCTGAAACGATTAAGTTCGACGAATCATCTTTGGATGACTTTGTTAATGTTTTGATATCCAATTTATCTGGTCCTTCTCACCTGTCGAGACTACTATCTTTAAAGATCCTGAAGGAAGTCATGGTTCGACTGACCGACGATGATCCTTACCCTATCTCGTTAGCAATAGAGATTGAAGAAAGCCCCTTGACCCTTCAATCCGCGAGGGCCATATCAATGCTGGTTCGCAAACTTGCGATTCTCTATCCGCAGATTGCCTCTCGGGCTTGGATGGCACGTCTCGTCCCACATTTTTGCTTCGGCTTGTTTTCCAAGAAGATGGCACCGCTCTGGGATGACGCGGCTGCTGCTTTGAAATCGATTAGTGAGCACGCAGACGGTGAGAGAATTATATCGGATATCGCCTTACGATGGCTTCAAGAGCAAGGTTCGACTATGTCAGATGACAATACGCCGGATGACAATGACACGATTCCTTTTGTATCCAGGGACTTTCAGTGCCCAAATGCCTTGAAGGTGGAGAGTATTTGCTCTGCCAATTTCCAATGTTCCGATGATCCCCGTACTGCATTGATGCGAAATTTTGAGCAGGCTCATACCTCGTCAGAAACCCTCCCCGTTTCTCCTCGGACTCATTCTTTGCGTGTCTTTGCTGCGGCACCGAATGTCGCTGAAAAACACTCACGTCAAATTGTCCCATTATTTTTATCATGGGCGCTGCATGATGAGGATGATGAAATGCCTTCTAGCTCCAGCCCGACAGAATCCCACGCAGCTACTGGAACACAACTTTCTTGGGGCTTCAAGGACCGGCTGGCGATGCTTGCACTTTTCGGACAGTTTATAAATCCGAAAGTTCTATATAAGTCGTCAGAGGTATATGAAGCGCTACTTGGACTTCTCTGTCACGGCAATTCAGAAATCCAAAAATCTTGTCTCAATGCCTTATTCACTTGGAAATCACCTCATTTACTGCCGTACCAAGAGAATCTGCTTAACCTTTTGGATGAAAAGAGATTTCGCGATGAGATAGCTGTTTTCGTGCATGTTGGGCGCGATGATAGTGTGATTGAAGAAGAGCATAGGGGCGAACTCCTTCCCGTCTTGCTTCGGATTCTTTATGGTCGCATGATCTCTAAAGCTGGCGCAAACTCTGGACAAGCTGGACAAGCTGGGCGACGAAAGGCAATTCTAAGAACGCTCTCGCTTCTGCCCGATCAAGACTTCGAGCTCTTTATGCAGCTAGCATTTGGTCCTCTTGGACAAGTTCAAGTTGTCCAGGCTGGTCACGCTAACGAACAGTCCTTCTCTCAAGAGTTGGCTAGTCCGAGGAGGCAGACTGGTTTATTGAAGATGATTGAAACCGTCTTCGAAGCCCTCCAGAGCCGCATGTACCCGTACGCTGAAAGAGCCCTGAATGTGACTATATACTGTCTTGTTCGCGCGTGTCGAGCCATTGCAAAAGAGCAGGCAGTGGATGATGCTGATTCTGAGCGAGGTCGGATAGTAAATGTGCTCCGTAACATCCGTCAACTCTGCATTCGCTGTCTTGACCTGGTGTTTTCTATTTCTCTGGACAAAGATTGGACACCCTACGTTCGTATCGTCTTTGACGAGGTGATCAACCCTAGGATGCAGAACTTCGCGATTGAGACAGCGCAAGGAGTATCAGGGCTTCTTCGCCTCTTCCATACTTGGGTATCCGCCCCTCGATCGTGTTTCTATCTTGTACGGCATAATGATATCGTCCTCACAAAGGTCACGGATTGTCTTGGTGTGGACTCAGCCCGCGATGAAGTGAAACTTTTCGTGATGGATGAGATCCTTGTGCCGTTAATTGAACTCTCGAATGCGAAAAATCTAGAGGAACGAGAGGATATGACAGATTATGCACCTGCTGAAATTCGATCGGAAGTCCTATCCCCTTACACTGAGCACATTCTTTCCCATCTTGGCCGCCTCCTCAAGCGAGGGCCTTCACGTCCAGTTCTGATCTCCGGTGTTCAAACCCTATCTCTTCTCGCACCCTGTGTTGAGTCTTCCCAAGAGACTTCTAGTCTTATCAGCATCACTACATACCTTCTACGCCAGCCGCGGGATCGGGTGTCGCCGAAAACCAAATCTGGATTGCTGCGTATCTTGGAGCACTTCCTTCCCCTCTATGATCCGCAGGAAGATACACAGCTCTCTCAACAGGTATTCGAAGCGATTTGCTCGTTATTCGACTACTTCAGAGATGATCAGAATAGGGAGGTCTTGTCAAGAGTGTTTATAGCCCTTGCTGGGCACGATTCCGAGCTCACTGAGGTGGCTTCTCTATGCGCTGATCTGAACTCCATATCAAGGAAAAGACTTGAGGTTGATTACGAATGCCGACTTCAAGCCTTTCGAAAAATAAATGAGGAGCTCTGGGACAAGTTTAATGCAAAGCAATGGAGACCCTTACTTTTCAATATGCTCTATCATGTCAAAGACGAAGAGGAACTCGCTATACGATCTAGCGCTTCATTTGGCATAAAACGCTTCATTGAAAAAGCGACTTCTCCAGCGGACCGTGGCAGTGACGAGTTCGAACCAATTTTGATGAATGTGTTGTTTTCTGCTTTGCAAAACGGAGTCCGACAGAAGTCAGAGCTGGTTCGATCCGAATTCGTTTCTGCACTGGGTTATTTTGTAAATCTAAACCCAACAAGAGCAGCTGTTCAGGACATGCATGTGCTTTTGGCTGGTAATGATGATGAGGCCTCTTTTTTCAACAACATCCTCCATATACAACAACATCGCCGCCTACGTGCTCTGCGCCGTTTGGCCGCCGAAGCATCGAAAGGAAAGCTGCAGGCGTTGAATATCAGCACAATCTTCATTCCTCTCATTGAGCACTTTGTTTTCGACCAAGCCGGTGATGAGGGAGCTCACAATCTAACGGCGGAGGCAGTGGCGACTATTGGAGCTGTAGCAGAATGGATTGATTGGAATCAATTCCGATCCATCTTTCGGAGATACCGTGGCTATATGCAGAGCAAGCCTGAGCTGGAAAAGAATATTATTAGGCTACTCGGTCGCATGTCTGATGCTCTAACGAATGCGGTTAATCAGATGAATAGTATGGAGAACGGAGTTGGGGAAGATGAGATGACCGGGGTGGAACCTTCAGAACCGTTGAAGCCGACTCTATCTCGATCAATTCCGTCAACTTCGAAGGTTTCCACGGAACTGACAACCCATTTTATCCCGTTCTTGACCGACTTCATCCATCACAAGGAAGAATCCGAAATGAGCCTCCGCTTGCCGGCAGCGGTCACTGCTGTCAAGCTTCTGAAGCTCCTCCCCGAGGATGATATGGCCATTCGTCTTCAACCTGTTCTTCTTGATGTTTGCAGTATCCTGAAGAGTAAGGTACAGGAATCTCGGGACACTGCCCGAAAAACGCTGAACGACATTGCACTACTTCTGGGGCCAGCATACTTCGGTTACATCGTTAAAGAACTTCGAAACACTCTAGCGCGAGGATATCAGCGTCATGTCCTCTCATTCACCGTCCATTCTATGCTTGTAGCCACCACAGATGATTTCAAGCAAGGGGATCTGGATTACTGTTTAGCGGAATTGACATCTGTGGTGATGGATGATATCTTCGGGGCCATAGGCCAGGAAAAAGATGCTGAAGAGTACGTGAGCAAAATGAAGGAAGTCAAGAGTAACAAGAGCTTTGATTCCATGGAATTGCTGGCAAAGAATTCAACTATCAAAAATCTAGCGCATCTCGTCAGGCCTTTGCAGGCGCTGTTGCGCGAAAAGCTTACGACGAGCATTGTTAGAAAGATTGATGAACTCCTGAGACGAATTGGTGTTGGTTTGCTGAGGAACCCCGGTGCCGAAAGTCGCGATCTTCTAGTCTTTTGCTTTGAGGTCATAACCGAATCCTATAAAGAACCGGCTGATAGTGAGACACGAATTGCCGAATCTGCTTCTGAGAACCGCTTTCTGGTGAATCTGCAGGGGGCCAAACGCGGCGAAAAGCGAGGCACGACTTCTTCCCATGTGTATAAGTTGATTCGTTTTGCCCTTGACGTCCTTCGCTCAATTTTGAACAAGTTCAGTTCTCTTTTAACGCCAGCGAACTTAGCTGGGTTTTTACCGATCATTGGGGATGCGTTAGTGCAAGCGCATGAGGAAGTGAAGATTTCCGCCCTTCGCCTACTGTCTACCATTATCAAGCTCCCTTTGGCTGAAATTGACGATAATTCCCATGTCTACCTTACCGAAGCTGTGAAAATCATCAAAGAGTCACCAAGTACCAACACTGAAATTGCGCAAGCATCACTCAAATTGATCGCGGCCATGATTCGGGAGAGGCATAGCACGAAACTCAGAGATGGACATCTTGCATTCTTGCTAAAACGCCTTATTGAAGACATTGAAGAGCCGGACCGCCAAGGTGTGACGTTCAACTTCATCAGAGCTGTGATGAGTAGGAAATTTGTTGTCCCCGAAATGTACGAACTGGTGGATAACATTGCATCGATGATGGTCACGAACCAGACTCGCTCTGCACGAGATCTGGCACGGGGTGTATACATTCACTTCTTAATTGAATATCCACAAGCGAAGAGCCGATGGACCAAGCAGCTTACCTTCCTGGCCAAAAACCTCGAATACAAATATCCAGAAGGTCGCCAATCTGTTATGGAAGCGTTGCATATGCTGCTGTCGAAAACCGGTGACGAGCTGGCCCAGGATATTGTAGGTACCTTCTTTTTGCCTGTTGTCATTGTCATGGCCAACGATGATGCACCTGAATGCAGAGAGATGGCAGGCACGCTACTTGGAGAGTTATACAGTCGGGCGGACAGAGAACAAATGAAGACCATTCTCACGCCTCTCCGAACTTGGCTCGAGCAGACGGACAACATGCTTCTCAATAATACCGGGCTTCAGGCCATGAGGATCTATTTTGAGGTAGAGAAAACGGAGAAAGAGAAGCAGGCACGCTTCGTCATAGGAGTTCTCCCCGACATTATCCAGCCGATTGTCGAACAACAGGAGAACGAAAACTGGCAGACACTGTATTTCTCCCTCCAGCTTTTTACGAAGCTCTGCAAGACGGTCCCTTCGGTTGCCCTCGCCAATGGCTGCAGCTCTATTTGGACGTTGATCTGCAGGTCTCTGCTCTATCCCCATGCTTGGGTTAAGACATGTGCCGCAAATCTCATTGGTTCATGGCTCGCAGACTTGGCCAAGGCTAACGCGGCGGAAGGCTACGGTTCACTTCCTCTCGTTGGTTCAGCAGGGCTGGCTCTTGATGGTGAGGCAATGAAACAACTACTTTACGCCAGTATACGCTGTCTTCGAACACCCGGGATCCGTGACGAGCTTGCTGTTCAATCTGTCCGCAACATAATTTTCTTGGGTCGATGCTGTGCCCAAAATGGACTTGAATTCTCCAAAGCTCAATCGAATGAGCCTGAATCGGACAGTGATGTGGATGGTTATGACGATAGCGAATCAGTCGAAGACGACAAACCCAAAAACTCGGCCAAGTCCGCCGTTCAATACATTTTCCAACAGGTCTCTTCTATTCTACGCAGGGAGACACTCACCACTCGTGCGGAGTATTTAGTACCCAAAACCGCGTCCATGGGTCTCCTCGCAGCTATCTGTCGGCATCTAGAGGTTGAACAGATCCAACAATCTCTACCAACCATCCTTCTTCCTCTTCAGCATCTAACAGATTCGTCGATACCGGCTCCGCGTTCGTCGGACGAAGGTTTCCGGGATGCTTACAGGGCTCTTGTTTCCAGCAGCCATGAAATCCTTGATATCATCCAAAACAAGCTGGGCACTACTGAGTACATCGACCAGATGGCTCTTGTCCAGGACTCTATCAAACAGAGGCGTGAAGGCAGACGTGTCAAGAGGCGAATTGAGGCCGTTGCAGATCCCGAGAAATACGGGCAGGACAAGAAGCGGAGGAACGAGAGGAAGCATGAGAAGCGGAAGGAGAAGGGAATGGAACAACGGGGAAAGAGACGAGGATGGTGAGAGATACTTCATGTTATCGCGTCTTTGGCATAGATAACAGGCGTTTCAGGGGGTTAAAAGTTTATATAGGAATGGGTCAATAGGCAAGTCTTCATACAGCGCAAGGTTTTGCGTCGCCGTTTTTCTATCTATGTACAGGTATAAGAGAGTGTATAGGTGGATATCTTTTCCTAACACGATATATTATTTTCTCCCTCTGCGATGATCTCGCCCAACAAGTAAAGCCAAGCACCTTGAATGTTATACCACAACGAATCCCTTAAAGAACCCAGACTCCTTTTATTTGTCGACTAGAATGCATTATATTCGAAACCTTGCAGATAAAATTCGTTCGCAAAAATTCCTCGAGAACGAGATCATTGAGGATCCGACTTCCTCACAGTCCCATCGTCCCAAAACTCTACATCCCCGTCCAAGTACCCCTTCGTGAGCGCCTTGCCTTCGCGCTGCAGGATATCTTCCAGCGTACTTCGTTGCTCCAGAAAGATGTTAAGATGGTCACTGATGACATGACGATTTTTGCACGAAGGACAACGGATCAGCACCGTGCCATGGTGATAGCCCTGCTTGGACATGCGGTGCGATGACCGCTCTCCGCAGGGCTTGCATGTGAATGTGATCTGGTATGCGGGTTCTTGTTCGCGACGTGCTCGGTTCTGCTCCTCCTTCTCTGCATCTGAGGCTTTGTCGGATTGTATATCGGTGAGAGGGCGGGAGCCGTTTGATGTTGACGTGGAGTTCTTCCTAATTGATGCGTGTAGAGCGGGTACTTTGGGGGGTCTGAGGCGATAGAGACGTGGAGAAGATCGCGGAGGGTGCGCAATCAGTTGGGAGAATGGGCGAGTTCCTGTACGCAAAGTGGCTGTTCCACCGGGAAAGAAGTTGCAGGTGCGGAGGCCCTGTGAGAATAAGCGTGTAGATTGCATGGTGTGCGACTCAATAACTGGATCTTAGAGTATAGAGACAGGACGTGATGATGATTGCGGTGAATGACGGAGGTGAAGAAGCTTCAGTTAAAGCAGGCGGAGATAGGTTGTTCCAGCTCTTCCACCTCCGCGGCGAAACTGTCTAAGAGACAAGACCACTCAAAGAAGTCAGGCCTTGTTGCAGTTATGTCTTTGAATGAATCACAGAAGGAGTCTGTGCATCCTTCTCTTTAGGCACCCTATCTGAGTCATTTCAAATCCTTTCCATTTCCATTCATCCGGTGCTGGCTGCCCTTCTCCCCACCTTTACTGTATTCCCCGCGGGTCCTGTCCCACAGCGTGCGAAATGGCAGCCATGAGGGCAAGACAAAAAATCAGAGCTCCGCGGAGGGTATGTTTCATTACATTCTATTCTGCCTTCTTTCTAGAAAAGTCTATCACTGGAGTTGTCAGAGACTCTCCACTGTCCTTGTCTCTCTGGGAACTGACTAACTTAGAAGCCCAAGGCTCTCAGACAAGATACTCTGCTGATCTAATGGATGTTTATTTCGCTAACTTCAAGTTTGAAACAAATAGGGCCGGGTTGCTGGAAAAAATGAGAATTTGGAGACTATCTGGCCAGTGCTGTCGTCATCCTTGAAGGAGATTCATACGAAGAATGCATCGACACTTTCTTTTGAGGAGCTGTATCGGAATGCCTACCGAATTGTTCTGCTTTCTCAGGGGGATGAGCTGTACAACAGGGTCAAAGGCCTTGAAAAGGAATGGCTAGCAAATGAAGTCCAAAAGCGCGTTGCAGCCGCCGTTACACCTACTTTATTGCTAGCAAAGGGCCCCACAGACACCCAGGATCAATCCAGTGAGCGGAGGGCCGCAGGGGAGAAGTTCTTGCGTGTACTCAAAGAATCTTGGGAAGATCATCAGTTATGTATGGGCATGATCACTGATGTCCTCATGTACATGGTATGTTGGGTTTACCGATTATTTTTATCGCTACCGCGAACTGGGTTAACATTTGCTTTGGTTATGAAGGATCGAGTTGTCGCTACAGATCTTCGGAAACCTTCGATATACGTGGTATCAATGGCATTGTTCCGGGATTACGTGTTGCGGGCTCGTGTACGTCCTGACGTGAAAACAACAGTCGCCGATGTGCTAGAGTCGACAGTGCTTTTCATGATCCAGTTAGAGAGATCGGGACACGTTATTGAGCGGCCGTTGATACGGCATTGTATTTATATGCTTGAAGGCCTCTATGACTCTGACACAGAAGAAGAGTCGTCAAAGCTTTACTTGACCATGTTTGAACCGGCATTCCTAGAGACAAGCAGGATATTTTACCTGGCAGAAGGAAAGCGACTTCTGGAGACTGCAGATGCTGCTACTTTCTGTCGGATTGTCTTGAACCGCATATCAGAAGAGGCAGAACGGTGTCACTCCACCCTATCGTCCCTCACTGAGCCAAAGATCAAGGAGGTGCTAGATGAGGAGCTCATCGGGAGGAATATAGCTGATGTCGTTGATCTCGAAGGTAGCGGTGTTAAATACATGCTCGACCACGACAAAATTGACGTCCTAAGAAATGTCTACGAGCTCAACTCGAGAGTCGATAAGACAAAAGCGGTTCTTACTGCCACCGTACAGAAGAGAATATATGATATTGGCCAAGAGATTAATGCTGCCTCAATAGCGTTCTCACAAGCTACCTCTGGGGCGCCTAAAACGACGGAGAAGCAGGTCAATGGTGAGAAGAAGTCTTCAGAAAAGGAGAAACCCGTGAATCAACAGACGGCGGCTGCCATCAAATGGGTCGATGAAATTCTAGCACTCAAAAGAAAGTTCGACGACGTCTGGAAGAGAGCCTTTATGTCCGATCAAGGCATGCAAACGTCGATTACCAATAGCTTTTCCAGCTTTATCAATTCGAATGCGAGATGTTCGGAATACCTCTCTCTGTTTTTCGACGAGAACTTAAAGAAAGGCATTAAGGGTAAGACGGACAGCGAAGTCGATGCCCTTCTTGACAATGGTATTACGCTTTTACGATATGTCAAAGACAAGGATCTTTTTGAAACGTACTACAAAAAACACCTCTCCCGGCGTCTCCTAATGAAACGATCTGCCAGTATGGATGCGGAAAGACAGATCATATCCAAGATGAAGCTAGAGGTTGGGAACCAGTTCACGCAGCGGTTGGAGGCCATGTTTAAAGACATGGCAATATCCGATGACCTGACTTCAGGCTATAAAGAACACATTGCATGCTCCAGTGATCCGGATCAGAAACGGGTTGAACTGGAAATCAACGTCCTCACGAGCACGATGTGGCCGATGGAGATTATGTCGAGCTCCAAAGATACTGTGCAGCTTCCCTGCATTTTCCCCAAAGAAGTCGAGAGCGTCAAGCAAAGCTTTGAGCAGTATTACCTCAGCAAACACAACGGACGAAAACTGTCGTGGCAACCCAGTATGGGCACTGCCGATGTCCGAGCAACATTCCAGCGACCCAATGGCAAGGTTGTACGGCATGAACTCAATGTTTCCACCTATGCTATGCTAATATTGGTCCTGTTCAACGACGTTCCGGACGGCGAGTCCCTGACTTTCGAAGAGATCCAAGCTCGGACACGTATCCCAGACCATGACTTGATACGAAATCTGCAGTCACTCGCAGTCGCTCCTAAGACACGGGTGCTGAAGAAGGAACCGATGAGCAAGGATGTGAAGCCGACCGACCGGTTCTTCTTTAATAAGGACTTCCAGAGTATGTTCACTAAGGTTCGTATCGGAGTTGTCAGCGGCGGTGCCAACAAAGTGGAGAACACGGACCAGCGGAAAGAGACTGAGAAACGAATGAATGAGGAGCGTGGGGGAAGTATCGAGGCAGTTATTGTGCGGATTATGAAGTAAGTTGCCTTGTGCGAAGCGATGGAGACAGCTGGTTACCCTTGGGAGTGCAATGAATTGTTCTCTTCAGATATGCTAACTTTGGCTCCTTGCCTAAACAGACAGCGCAAACGATTGGTCCACTCACAGCTCATGACGGAGGTTCTCTCTCAGCTCTCCTCTCGCTTTGTGCCGGACGTCAACATGGTCAAGAAGCGCATCGAGAGCCTGATCGATCGTGAATACCTCGAGCGAGTATCCGAAGAACCACCTACATACGGATATATGGCATGAGATACCATTTTCCGTCCAGCATTATATTCGTTTTGTTTTTGTTTCTCGGTATTCCCCTTTCAGGATTGATCGGTTGGTTGACTGCGTTGTTTTCATCGTCTCGGTCAAATGCTTCTGCTTCTGCTTCATCATTCGGCGGGGCGTTGGGGTCAGGTCAGCGTGGGTTATGATAGAGTACCACTATGCTTTCTGTAGTTCAGGGAACTTACTATTTATTGCATTTGTGCAGTGGAGTTTATGAGAAATGAGCACTCTGACTTTTTCAGACTTGGGCATCTCTATTAGTTGATCGGCGACTGGCAATGCAAAGCATGCAGAGTACATATTGAAGCATTCAAACACAATACTTTGGGAGTTCTGTTCTCTATCCTTCAGATCATGTCTCATTTGCTATTGATTCGAGAATATTTAAGAATATATACCAATCGTCCAAAACCCCTAAGAGAGAAGAAGAAATAAATCTAGCCTCATATATGTACACGTGATTGTCATACATTAGCTGTTCCCTGCTACACTATCTGTATCACTACTTGTGTGGTTTGCAAACCAGCTCTTGGCCAAGCCACTGAGTACCTTCAAAAGAGCTAGACCAGTGGTTTGTTCTCAAAAAGAAAAGAAAAAGAAAAAGAAAAAGGCTCAGTTTCATTAACAGACTGACTTGGGTAAGCAGATTCTGCTGCCTACTTGAAAAATCCACCAACTGCAGCCCTTTCTCCTGCATTAACCATGCTTATTCTAATTGTCAATATACGTGCAGCAGGTTCTCCTCTACCAGTCTGCAAAATATGGAGCAGTTGCAGCAGCATCATGGCTGTGTCCAGTTCTAGTGCTGTTTCTCCCTGATGGTACCGAGGTGGCTTTGCTGGCCACTTGTTACTGCTGCGTTGTAACAACGGCGATCTTCACAGAGTGGTTCGGCGATGGTATCCTGACATCTGGCAAAGACGCACCGTTCTCATGGCTACGCTATCCCGTTTCATTTCCTGGCTCAGAGCGTAGGATGCCTGGGCCATCTTCCGCACCAGAGTCGCGTCCTTCTGCATACCACAAGTCTCGTCCAACTTTGACTGGAAGATCCTCGCATCCCAAACGACCGTACTTCCCTGGTGTCACATAACTCACTCGCCATTGGGCCTGGCTCGTCTTGAATCGCCCACCGTAGGTGGTGGAACAATCCTGCTGTATTGCTACGTCAGGTCTGGGGCTCCAATCTTTGGTTCCTTTTGATGGGCAGTCTCATTGAAGAGCACTCGGTTCACATTACCTACGACGAATTGGTGGAGGCCAAGGTCCCAGCTCCCACGAAATTGTCTCGGGATACAATCCTGCTGCCTAATGGGTTTCAGCTGGACATGAACGATATCTACGAAAATACTCTCCCGGAGGCTGGTATTCTGGACTTCCTGTCGGATTACGAGACTTTTGTTGTCATCGTCTTGGCTGGCATACTGAAGGCGCCATATATTATAGCTTCCCATATATCATAGCTTCAACAGGCAAGATGGAACATCCAAAATAGCAAGACTTATTTCTTGATCCGCAGTCAACCCGTCCCTAGCGGTCAAGGGAATTGCAGTACACTTAGGAGTCCGGTACAGCCAAAGACTGGTAGACAGAAGCATGTTGGTCTTTTTCATATGGCTGGGAGAAGGAAACCTTTTAGGACATAACTGAAATGTCTACTAGTCTAGGAGGGTAGTAATGTAGAATGATACTTTCACTGCTATGCTCCAATGCTTTCCTCTATATAGATAGACATCATTAGGTAGAAATGAGGCACATATCCAAACACCAACCAGATAGAATAGTAACATAACGCCTGACCAGAGACAGTGGGATATCACATACCATGCCATACACACCACGCATCCATGCATGCACATTGACCAAAAGAGAAAAAAGACGAAAAATCAAAAGATAAAAAGCTAAAGAACCTCTATCTCCCCCTTCTCCCAAGCCTTCTTCACTCCCTCCCATCTAACCACCCAAACATCACCCATGCGCATCGTGACCCCCTCCACCTCCTCTTCAACCCCGTCCCCCGGCGGCACGATAACCCGTACCTCGTCAACGAGACAGCGGACAAACACAGCCTCCTTCGTCTCGGGGCCCTGTATCATGCTTGTTCCGCCAGCGTTATCGTCCAGTCGTCTCAGTTGCGGCGGGAAGGAATTCAGGAATGAGGAGCCGTAGTGCGTTGCTAGGAGACGTTGATGGGAGTTAAGAAACACCGCCTCTTGCGAGGATAGAGGGGTCGTCTGACTTGGGTCTGTTGGGAGGGGTGGAACGGAGTCCTCTGGTTGTTGGTGTTGTGAGTTTGGTTGCGATTGAGATTGTGACTGTGAGTTGCTCCCCTGCGCGGATATCACGAGGAGGTAATGCATGCTGTATTTTGTGAGTTTCGCTAGACGCTGTCTGAGTAGAGAGCGGACGAGGTATTGGGTTCTTGAGAGGTCGGTTTGGAGGATTGATAGTTTGAGGTTCAGCGTAGGGTTGTTGTTTGCTGGGGTTGATGCGAGGTCTTCAATGATTTCGATCTTCAATGAATTCCCATGTTAGTTATATAGGATCATGTCTGAAGACAGAACAAAAAACACACCTGCCTCCTTATTCTCTCCATCACCCTCTCCATCAATGGCCCGGGCCACGGTAATACCTCCGACACAGCTCTCTCCGCGACCCAAGACCGCGTCAAAAGCTGGTAGTCGAGTGCGGCTGATTCGGGAGAAGAGGCGTCATGGCGGTCGACGGAGGCGAGAATGTCATCGATATCCATGGCAACGGGATTGATGAGTTGGATGCGGACAGTATTCGGATAGAAGATTCCCTTTCGCGATTAATAGCAGGATGATTATTCTTCGAGGCGGTGCGGAAACACGCCGCGGAGAAATTCCTGCCTCAGGCCGAAACACATTCATAACTACAAGACCAACGTTACAATACACGTTCAAGATCGATAGTCAACTGGGTTCATAGCCTAAACAAAGGAAACTCGTTATTTTTAGTCTCCGGCTTCCCATCTCCTAACTAACTAAATGCCGTCCGTCGCCAGAGATGCATGCAAATAGTGCTACAAGGCACGTCCTATGTACAGTTCATATGTACAACCAATACCGATGCAAAGGGAGGAACCTCTCAACTCCCTGCCTTCCAACAATGCAATGAAATGCAATATGAACGCGACTTTGGTAATGCACAAGAGAGGCTCCCCAGTTCTTCGGTAGATGGATGTCAATGTGTATTATTAGTAAAGCGGATGGCAAATAATGGGCAATGAAAGGAAGTTCCACAGGGAGCAAAAGGATAGGTCATTATCGGAAGAACCATTCGAAGTGTAGATAGTGATCATCCGAGATGAAGATAGGCTCATGACCGGAGAACTGCGTGGAGCTAGATTCGTGGATGAGAGAGATAGGAAATAGTGTTCAAGGGAGTGGACGCGACCACCAGTGGTAGCTGACAGACTTGGTCCATCGTGGTCAGGGATCAAAGGCAGGATGAAGAGTGATGCAAATCAAAGTCATCGTTGTCGTCAAGACTTAGGGTTCGGAAAAAAAAAGGCTAAGAGGAGACCGATCCGAAAGTGGTCGCATCGAGCAATCATGGCAACAGAGAAATAATCAAAGAGTGGGAGATGTCGAAAAAACAATGGAAGTAAGTGTGAAAGCGCCGAGGGAGGGATTGAAGTTTGCTGAACGCCAATGTCATATCCCAGGACAACCCTGCACTATCACAACTTCCCCAACCATACCAAAACGCGGGTTGGTACCAGTCGGGAGATGAACATCCACTTTGGCGAACGCAGCAAAAATGCAGTTGGAGACGCTCAGATAATATGCAAGGAAAATATCAATCCGCTGGGCAAAGGAACGACCAAGCGCGGTAACCCGAATTCAAGCATGACGACATAAAAGGCCATGGCGCCGTGAAAGTCAAAAAGCCAATGAGGCAAAGAATAGTAGAAACGAAAATTCGAAATGAAATAAAATGACTCGTTTGCCATGCTGTCAGTATGAAAGCATCCGTCGTGTAGGAATCCGAGGTGAATCTGAAGGTTCTTTGAATGGTGAGTCCAGTAGCCTGCCGCCTCGACACCTCCCGGTAGGGCTATCCTGCATCTGGGGAGAATGGTCACCAAAGGCGAAGGTATGGGCCCGGTCCAATTTGACTCTCTGTTTCACCTTGCCTAGACCACGTTCACAGGCGAATTCGTGCTCCTTGGAATCCATTTGGACATAATTCTGAGGATAGCAGAGTGATTGATGCTCAGCAAAGAAGGCACGGTAGCCCCCATCCAGGATATACAGGTCAGGGTAAGTAAGCACAGGGTACTGATCAACGTTGTATGAACGATCGCTATGACGAATATGTCTAGCCATAATAGGTGCCCGATGGGCGGAATATTCACAATGTAAAATCAATGCGGTTCGTTGTTTAGGAGACGAGAAAAGTTCGGCGGCAAGATGCTCTTTGTCATTGTAATTGATAGCTCCGTTAATGTGGCCACCCTCATACTCGTACTCGAAGCGGCAGTCGATGATCATGACATTATCAAATCGGTCGTTATATTTGCCATTCATGAGGTCTATAAGGATGCTTTTATCAATACGAGGCAAGTTATCAGCCTGATCCTCAGGTACAAAGTGAGGTAGCTGTAGGCTGGGGGTAGTTTCGATGTCATCAATGGACTGAAGTGGTGCATTTGTGTTGGAATACTTTGCCTCGTTTTCAAAAAGTTCATCCGGATGCTCAAACATACTCAATGATCGCCGGCACTGCTTGCGGGGACGCATCGTAGGGTAGGAGCTCTTGCGGATGCCCGGGGACCCATTGAGGCGATTATGGCTACTGCCATGGCCATGGCCATGGCCGTGTCCAGAGGACGGCCTGAGTCGCGGGTTGGAAATGCCAGAAGAGTGGTGCCTCAGCGTGGGCCTCTCTCGTGGCGGGGAGTCGCCAAACATATCTTCTAGGGATGGAGTAGATGTTTTAGAAGCTCCACTAGCGAACTTGAATGGCGGCGCTTGGCTCTCCATGGAGGGTCTGGAAATGCCCAACTGGAGGGACTGAGTTTTCATTCGCGCTAGGTTTGCCCTTAGGAAATTGGGACGCCTCCGTCTATAGAGAAATTTGTTATTAGACACCTGAACCAGCTACCAGGGCAGGTTTCCAAGTTTTCTGGTTCTCTTACTCGTGCGGGCCATCTTTGGACACTATAGACGGTGAATCCTGCAAAGGGCTTGGGACAGCTGAAGGGGAGGTCATTGACATGGGCGAATCCATGGACTGGTCCAACTCCGGTGACTTTACGTCTGTAGTGGTTTTGGCTACAAACGGAGGCTTGTGCGGTAATGGAGACATGTCCATGGCATCGGAAGCTGGGGCCGGAGAAGATGACGGAAGCGGAGGTGTTGTCATCGCATGTTCTGCTTGGATACATGAGCAACTGAGAGGGTCAAAGGAAATGAAAGAAAGAAGGTTAAAAAGGGACTACGGAACGCGTGTGTCTTACCACGACCATTTCCGAGTGCAAACCGGTTAGCGAACAAAGACCTTCGGGGCGTTGCAGGTTGCGGGCTGTTTTAAGCGTGAGCAAGCGACATTCTTTGTCCGACGGACAGTTTCAAGACGGATAATTTTTGCAAAAGTACCAACCTCTTGTCAATGTGAAAATTCTGAGACAAATCTGCAGCGAGACTAGCTGATGGAGAGGAAGCGGGGACCTGCTTCAAACTAAAGTAGTCCTGCTGAGACTTGTTCAGAGAGAGATCTTTGAAGTTGAAACTGTTCGACCCAAGGCCTGATACAGAGCCAATCGAGGCATACGCGGTTGGAGTATCGGATCGAAAACAGTGTCCGAATAGGACAGAGGGTGGCTGCATGGCAGCCAACGGAGAGGAGTGTTCCATTGCAGCAGGATTAAACGACAGTCCCAAGACTCAATTGACCCTGAACAACTGGGAGGTATAGCCCGACAAGATGAGCAGCCGAGAAAGGTTCCTTGGAGAAGTCAAACGGCCGTAAATGCCACTAGCTAGTATATGCTTCCAACAATCCCAGTATGGTTCATATGCGAGTAGTTCGGGACTACAAAAATTTTGGTTTCTTTTTCCAATGTTTTTTTATGTTTTTCTTTTTTTCTTTTTCTTCTTCTTTTTCCTTCCTTTTCGCCCGCTTGAAGTTATCCAAGACCCGATACGAAGTACGGCCCACACGGCAAACAGCGTGGAATATCCCAAGGGACCGTGATCGGTGGAGTGAAACCGAGTGTTAGAGATCCATGATGGCTTCAGTCGGATGAGGTGGAGGAATGAAACAGGAACACGGAGGGAGCGGGAGCCTGTCAAAGCGGATGGCAGTGGTTCGTTAGTGAGGTCAAAGGTCATCGAAAAGAGAGTATAGTGACGTTTCTTACCAAGGACAATAGGAAGCAATGCAGGCAGGATGGATGCAGGGAGACTGGACCGGGGAGGAGTGCAGCGTTGCGAGAGAGGGACGAGGAGAGAAAGGGAGAAGAAAGCGAAGAAAGACGAGGCTTAAAGAGGGTAGAATTGAAGCTGAAAGGACGAGCTTGTTGCAAGGGCAACGCAAAGTGGGGAGCATCTCCAGGATGCTGCAGGAGTATCAGGTATCGTTGTATCGAACCCATACGGGTAACTGTACGGTAAAGTAGGGCAAGGCTTGCCCGGACGAGTCATGTGCCATGTCGCTGATCATTGTGATTGTTCACCTCCGAAGTACCTAGGGCTGCCGCCCGTATCGTACTGTACGTACAGGATCTGGCATACGGCACCATGCCGCTTCAGGCCTTAGTGCGACTCCAGCCGCCCTCGTTGCTGGGACTCCCGCGTGCCGCGCTAGCCTAGTTTGAGATAGCGCATGCTGACAATCCTCTAGCTGGAGGCTTCGTCCGTTCGTTTTTGTTTGGCTGGCTGATCGCAGTCCCCCGGCCCTTTGTCTCTACGCCGCAGGAGAGCAGCAAGAAAGCACTCGCATGGCCTCCGTTCTGCTCCGTAATCCCGGAAGGGAAAACACAGCCCAGATACGCAGCAAATACAGAATGGAAAATGCCTTGTTTCCCTGAATAGCACCACGACCCCACCGTGCCGTCATAGTATCAACTAACTGCCTTGTCCAGGTAACTAAACTCAATTCTTGATCGAGACCAGTATTATGTAACCCACTCGGTATCCACTCATGCAGCTGGGCAGTCCAAAGCCAAACTGCGATCAATCGATCAATCAATACCTTCCAGGCTGTGACAGGAGACAGCTCCGTTTGAAGCAAGTTGCCGCATCCTGCGCAACAAGGCGTAACTGGTTCTCCAGTTTATACCCTGATTCGCTCGGAGCTTCTTTTGACTGATAGCTTAATCACCCTGCTGCAAGCCGATAGATGAATCGGTGCCATTACCGATCGGTCTTGGATGAATCAACACGCATCCACACCGGCTTTTAGTTGACGATATTCCTTGATCTGATTCTAGGGATGAACTTTATGATACTGGGTAAGATCCGTGCATATTCCCCATTACTATAATGTGGATTGAAGGTAACAAACCACGTACTACGGACCAGGTCCGGAGTGCAGAATACAGCCGCAGCCATACCAGGGTAATAATTTGTAATTATTCTCCTGTGCTACGGACCAAAACATCGTGATGCAACTCGGACTATTATTATTATTTACTATTGCAATCTGCGACGCTGTCTCCTAAGCGCCCTCCGCGACGATCGTACCCGATACAGCTAACTGGACGCAATCCAGCTCGGATGCCACGCGAGAGTGGCCTAATACTCACTGCTATTGATTATCCACTATCTGAGATAACATCCACTAAAAGTCTACCAGCGGCGATGGACTGCAAATCATAGCATTCTCCTCCGTCGGAGTCTGGTCCAGAAGCACATAATGTCTCCGATCTCCTGCCGAACACTTCCAATGACGCTGTGATGCGAAGGCTGTGCTATCTTCGGCAGCATAATAGAACTAGGATAAACTACCTTCTCTGGTACCGCTGGATGCAGATCAGTCACAACACAGCTGACATTGCACATACTCACCCCTTGTCTCTGCGGGGTCAATTGATCCTTGCGGCGCTCATTGGATAGCCTCATGGCGCGTAGAGGTTTCTGTTCACATCCTCGGGCTTGTCTAGATAATCATGATATCATCCAGCGATGAGGATAAAATAATAACTTCATGCATTTACTATTGTGTTGGATGATGTATACAAACTAATAGATGCCCAGACCATTTTTAAACTCGTGACTCTGATGGTTGAAATAAACATTGCACGGCTTCTGTAAACAGCCTCACTTCCCCTATACAGTCTACACCGTAAAGCGGCGTGTCAAGGACTAAGGGATGTATTGATGATCGGCAGGAGCAGCAGTAATCTCGCAACTGGCATACACATGCCACTTGACGAAAAACACTCGTGCTTGCACATCTCCATCCAACAAAGCAAAGAATTCACGGGAAACATGTCCGTATTCCATTGTTGAATCCTCTGTACAGCGTACATACGTGGGGGGTTTGAGAGGTTGCGCATGGACGCTTTCCCCTATATATATTATTGGACTGTGATTCAGTCCCCCACCTCGAGCGACGGATTCATTATCCGAACTGCGAATGTTGTCATCTAGCGGGATCCTGAAGGATATGCGAGTCTAATTGATACAATGTAGGAGGGATTTCAATTCCCTGCAGTAATCCAGCAGCGAGAATACATGCGTATTATTTCAGTCTCCATGCCTCCCAGCACCAAGAAATCATACCGGATTGCGTCCATCCCGGGCGACGGCATTGGGCCTGAGGTCATCTCTGCGGGGATCACAGTGCTGGAGACATTGGCTGCCGCTCTTGGGACCTTCGAGTTGCGGTTTGAGCATTTTGACTGGAACAGCGAATATTACAAAGCTCATGGAAAATACCTCCCTGATGATGCGCTACAGTCATTGAAGAAGTTCGATGCGATCCTTTTCGGCGCTGTTGGGGCACCAGGTACGTTGTGTGCGAATTGTGACAATCTTATCCTAAGCTTACCTAGGTACTTACTAACTTGCCATCGTCAGACGTTCCGGACCATATTTCGCTTTGGGGGTTGCGATTGGCCATCTGTCAGCCCCTTCAACAGTATGCCAATGTCAGACCTACAAAGGTTATCCGGGGAACCCAGTCTCCCTTACGCAATTGCACCACCGGCGACTTGGACTGGGTCATAATCCGTGAGAACTCAGAAGGCGAGTACGCAGGTCAAGGCGGTCGAAGTCATGTCGGAAAGCCATGGGAAGTATCCACTGAAGTGTCGATATTCACTCGGCATGGCGTCGAGCGTATCATGCAGTTCGCATTTGAAACCGCACGGAGCCGGCCAAAGAAGCATATCACCGTCGTAACAAAGAGTAATGCGCAGAGAAATGGTCTGGTGATGTGGGACGAAGTCGCTGCCGATGTCGCTAGGAAATTCCCAGACGTCACCTGTGACAAGATGCTCGTGGATGCCATGACGACGAGGATGGTATTGAAGCCGGAGTCATTGGATACCATAGTTGCGACAAACCTCGTACGTTACCAGAAGCCTTGCTAAAGAGATGAATATCTGAAAATACCAAGAACACCAACGGTACAGCACGCTGATATCCTGTCTGACCTTGCCGCAGCTCTGGCAGGATCAATCGGCATAGCCCCGACCAGCAATCTGGATCCTACACGTGAGAATCCGTCCATGTTCGAGCCGATCCACGGCTCCGCATTCGATATCACTGGGAAAGGAATTGGTAGGTTTACCCCTTCTCCCCTGTGTCTGTCAGTCGGTGGTGGCATCACTGACGCAGTGAAGCAAATCCGGTCGCGACATTCTGGACAGCATCCGAGATGCTAGCATGGCTTGGTGAAAAGGAGGCAGCTAAGGAGTTGCTAGACTGTGTGGAAGCGGTCTGTGAAAGGGGTGTCGTGACATCGGATTTGGGTGGTACGAGGACGACTGTTGAAGTCACCAATGCCGTATGCGATGAAATCAGGGCGAGACCAATGTAAGGGGCAGGGGTTCCTGTGCTATAGCGGACAGAAAACGATCAGCGCTCGTATTTTCAAAAATATACGTCATACATCAACGCACGATCCACAGACTAGCAGCCTCTTGGGACCGTATGACTATAGAACCAGAGGGGAGAGAGCCATCGGCAATCAACAGGAGTTGTAATAGTTGCAGTAGTTAGAAGTCAAGTCGATGAGGCATCCTTGGTCAGGTGCAGATAAGTCTCCTTATCAGATGACGCTAATCCATTTTGGGCCAAGACAGCTTAAATTTTCTCTTCGAAGCTTTTCGCCGTCATCAGCAAGCTAGACGCAAACATCAATTGCTGTCCGTCCTATTGCTCCTGTTTTCTAGGTGAATTCTATCCTTGTATTTCAATAATTTATTTATCTCGTTGCCAAATATTTTTCTCCCATTGCCCCGAATGGCGCAAAGCCAAGCAGGCTCCAAGAAACGCCGACGCGAACCATTCAATGTCGACGTGAGACTGGTTGAGATATACGAAGATCTCGCGAGCGAGAAAGATGAGATTAGACTGAAAGCAGCTCAAGCACTTGTATCCCAATTTACGTCAGATAAGAATCCTACCGAGGAACAGATCAGAAAGGCTTTACAGAGACTCTTTCGTGGGCTCTGCAGTAGTCGGAAAGCCGCTCGAGTCGGATTTTCTATTGCTTTGACCGAGATACTCGCACAGGTTTTCGTGGCATCTAGGGAACTCTCTGATTTGAATGTCTCTGGTGTACTGGATATCTGGGAGTCACAGTCGAATGCTTCGGGAAGCGAGTCGGGCCAGGTTTGTACTAGTCGTGACCTGCTACTCTCCTAGTGTGTGTTGTCTAACTGGGATGTTTTTCTTCTTCTGCAGGAACAAAGAGATCATCATTTTGGACGTCTTTTCGGAGCGGAAGCGATTATAAAATCTTTGGTTCTATTCCAATCTAGTGTCCCTTTCGCGTGCTGGACTAGGCTCCTGGATCTGGTTTTCGAGCTGGCCAAGAAGAAACCGTGGATCCGTGAAGAGTGTGGATGGATAGTCTATCGTGGTATCTATGATCTATCTATAAAGGGTGCCGACTCTAAATACGTGGAAGCGGCTATTGAGAAGTTATGCTCTCACGAATTGGCGCGGACACCCGAAGGCATTTCTATCTGGGTGGCAGCCATGGACTTGTTTCCAAATATACATTTCCCGTCCCATGTTTGGAAACATGGCGATCCCCTGGATCCGAGAGAGAGAGGCACTCTGGCGAAACTTATGAAGGAATCCTCGGCTTCCGAGGGCGAGGCAAAAAACCAAGGGAACGCCCCGAAGCCATCGGGCGTCTGGAACTCCAAACTTCACTTCGCTTGGGATGCTGTCTTGACAAGGGTATCTGATGTTATGAAGAAGGGGAAGTCTAAAGATAAAGCGTCAAAGGCGTCCAGACTCAGTTTTGTGGACTTCTGGACTGAAGTTGTTGATAGTAAGTACTAATTCATTTCACCCTCCTGAGTGGATTGGGAAAGGCTGACTTAATATTTCCTCTAGACGGCCTTTTTGCGTCTGCCTCGTCCGAGGAACGCAAATACTGGGGATTTCTCCTCCTTGTCAAGGTTCTTAACGAGGCTCCTCCGCAACAGGTTTCCCTTGTATTCACGAAGAACCTTGTGAGGTGTCTCATGAACCAACTTGCCGTAGAGGACAGATATTTGCATCGCATGGCAGTCAAGGCCGCAAAGTCAATCCAGGCCCGCGTATCAAGGGAGCCTGGGTTTGCCGCGGTAGCTGTGAATGGCTTGATGGGCCCATCTGGGTCGATAACTTTCGACCAGATCACAAAGACTAAAACGGTGGAGAAGATTGTCGTTGAAGCAGATGTGAATGCCCTGACGGAGATCATAACGCTGTTTGAAAAGTCCATTGAGAATCCCGGGACCACGGACATCAAGGTCGCGGCGTCAAGCCGCCAATTCCTCGCCGGGCTCCTAGTTTCCATTGTCAGGGCACGCTCATCCACCAGCAATAACTCCCAGGAAGATTTTCAGGAGATCCTGGAGAAAATTATGTTGATATTTGTGCGATTTGCCTATTTCACTGGCAAAGGCAATGAGGGTGAGGGCCAATCTACCGTCCAACCAGCCGTGAGCGAACCTACTCAGGAGCTATTCCGCAACAGGATGAATTCCTGCCTCAACAGTATTATCACTACTCAGAAGTATGCAGCCACTGTGCCATATGCCGTCGTTCGGAAGATCCATGATGCAGTTAAGTCTGAAGTTTTTGGCAAGTGCATCATCCACATGGATGACACCGTTCGAGACTCAGTCAAGACTGCCCTTAAGTCCCTGAAGAAACTCTCAAGCAAGGTTCGTACTCTGGTTTGGCCATTTCACCATTGCTTGTCCCTGCCCTGATACTGATTGCGTATACAGGAGAAGAAGGACGGAGGACCCAGCGTTGCAGCTTTCAAGCTTCTCTACTCCCTTACAGTTTTGCAAGTGTATAACGGTGATGCTGATGCCGTTTCTATGCTGGACGAGTTGGAATTCTGCTACGCCAAATTCTTAGGCGACAAAGATAAAGAGTCCAAGTCAAAGAAAGAAGACACATCGGATGCTTCCAACGCGCTGGTGGAGATCCTATTGAGTTTTGCATCGAAACCGTCGCAACTATTCCGTCGTATGAGTGAGCAGGTCTTCGGTGCTTTCGCAGACCAAGTCACGGCGGATGGTTTGGATTCGTTAGTATCGGTATGTGGATCTCTTACAAGGTTCCACTAACGCTGTTGTGACTGACTGTTTTCTCTCAAATATTAGATTCTGGAGGCCAAAGAAAATCTTGCAGGTCAAGAGGAAATGTTCGAACAACAAGATGATGAAGGAGGTGACGAGGACATGATGGACGTCGACGAAGAAGATAGCGATGTTGAAGTCATTGACCATAACCACGCCGATCATTCACACATCGAAGATGAAGAGGAAGAAAGCAGTACTTCGGACGATACAGGCTCAAACGACGAAGAGGATGATGAAGAAGACGATGACGAACTGGCCGCGTTCGAGACCAAACTCGCCGAAGCTCTGGGAACCCATCGAGCAGACCAGGACCTGAACGCCGAATCCTCAGACTCTGACGCAGACATGAACGATGATGAAATGGAAAACCTAGACGGACAACTCGCCAAAGTCTTCCAAGCCCGCCGCCAAATCCTGAGTAAGAAAAAGGACAAGAAGGATGCCAAAGAGAACATGGTGAATTTCAAAAATCGCGTTTTGGATCTACTCGAGATCTACGTCAAAAAATGCCATGCCAAGGTCCTCGCTCTCGATCTACTCCTCCCCTTACTACGACTCACGCGGAAGTCAAGCGTTAAGCAGATTTCCAACAAAGCCAACTCGGTCCTAAGAGAATACACAAAACTCTGCAAGGGCTCTGCTGTCCCAAGCCTCGAGTCGACCGAGCCAGTCTGGGATTTGCTGAAAGAGATCCACAAGGAGGCAGCGCGGAGCGGTCCTCCAACTCATTCCTCAGGATGCAGCCAGGCCAGTCTGCTCATTGTCAAGGTTCTCGTTGCAAACGACAAGAAGGCTATAGCTGGTGTTGTCGATGTCTACGCTTTCACGCGGAAGGAGCAGTTGACAAGCAAGAGATGCCATGTCCAGCCGTCCTTTTTCACGGACTGGAATAACTGGTGTGTCAATGCGAGCAAGCAGATGAAGGATTGAGCTTCGGTGTATTTGATTTGTTCCTGTCTTTCGTTTTGCCTTGGGCAACTATCAAAGTATAGAACAGCCATGCATATTCATATGAGTGGTACCTAGTGGTTATTCGACATTTATAAAAGGTTATAACACCCTGGTGCTATAATATCATTCCTCTGGCTGATGCGAGATGTAACACCATTTTCAGCTCCACGACATAAGAAGCATTACACCTTTCGAGAGAGAGCACGTAAGAAGAAGATCCTGCTTCGTTTTCCCTCAAGGGCATGTTTCAACCAGATGATCTTTTATGGTTGCATCTTGAACACTCAGGCGATTAAAACATGCAGCAATAATAGAACTTGAAGTACAGAAAGAAAGGAACCCATTTCATAGTTCAATCACCGCCCTCTTCTTCATCCTCAGTACTCTCGTCAAAAGAACAGCTTTTGCAGATATGGATTCAGCTGCATAGCTATGGCGGTGCTGTTGATTACAAGAATGCTATGGGGATGTCCATACTGATGTATGACAGGAGTAGTCTTTATTTTTCATTCTTCTCTGCAAAATATTTTTATATCGCGTTATAGCTAAATAGGCTGCGTTTTATTGGCATAAGAGCCTCCATACGACCTTTAAGTACTCTGGATGATCTTCCACGATCTCATCCTCTTCCTAGGACCTTCTGCCTAGGGCATCTTCTGCTAAGCCCAGGACGCGCTACCTGCGTCCCATTATCCAGGCTGCTACTACCCACAGCCGTTGATACGCTAGACGTGCTGCTGTCTGAAGGCGTTGATCCTAATCTGCGAGCCAGATGTCGATCTGAACGCCCTCCCAAATGAGATTCTTGCTCGTTATTCTCTACTCCTGGTCTTTCTCGTGAGAGTTGCGTTGAGAGTCTTCTAGCAGACCCATCCGTGACGGCCACGGTAACACGGTGCAACGCTGTCCAGACGACTGCAGTAACATCAATAGCAATGGCTTGACTGAATCTGGTCTTTACTCTGGCCTCTGGCCTTAATATTGAGCCTCGTCATGACGATCGTCGCAGCTCTGCACCACGGGAACTGCTTTACATGTTCATCAAGCGCGGTGTTGATGTCCGGGCGCGTAATAATGAGAGGCCTACGGCAGTACGCATTCTCCTAGACACTGGTAGCGCATGGTTGGAAAAAACTCAAATGGTCTTACGGCAGCCCGTCGCATAGACCTCGACCATACACGCCCAGGATCAGGTCGACGCTAAGGCGCTATGAATGCTGGATGCTGCGCGTGTCGACTGGAATGAGCGTGACAGTGCCGGACGAACTCTGCTACAGGCCGTCGCGGCGCATTCCATGGACAGGAGAGCGTGTGGAGGTGTAACTTTCTGTTCTCGAGAAGTGTCGACCCCTTGGCCCGACACGCGGATTGAAAGACAGCGGCAGATCTTGCGTGTGGAAACAAGAAAGTGATTGAACTTAGCAGCGCTTATCTGCCTAGGCAAGCTTTCATTGCATCTTTTCAGTTTATTTCTTGGGTTGACATTGTCATTTGTGTCTTTAACAGAGTGCATCCTTGCCTTGCTCTATAGAAATTGGCACAATTTATCATGAAAACAAAGCCTCTTGCCCTTTCCTATGCAGATGGTTGGGAGAAGATCTTGGAAAAGTCATGCTCAGTCCAATAAAGCTCCGGACACACTCCAGCAAGCTTCCAGACTCCATCAATCTTCCCATACCAGTGCTTAACAGTGCCATAGACGTGGCCCCGATGGCAAGATCAAGGTTCGTATAGTGCTGGGGTGCCGCGCGAATATGATAAACAGCAACAATCTCCGTCTCAGACACCCACTCGTATTTGGCAGCACCAAGAAGGTGTTGAGTGTGAACAAGGGGGTCTCCCAGGAGTTTGGGAGAGCTCATCATAGAAATGAATTCCTCGGGCTTCATGTGTGGGAAGCATTGGTGGCCGATGATGCTGTAGTCTACCTGCATTGGCAATGGAGGGTCAGCTCTAGAAATGTCTCCTAGCGACAGATGCACAGTAATACCATCAGGTTTGGCGCTAGAATATTGCGAAGCCGATTCCAGTCCTGTCACAGGTGAGTGAGTACTGTGGTTAATGAATATGCCGCTTAAGTGGAAAATTGACACCTACCTTTTTATCGTAGCTATCAGCCCACTCAAAAGCAAGCTGACAGATGGCAATATAATCTGAACCCGGGTATGTCACTTCAATGGCAAGGGAGAAGTCCATGGATCTCTAAGAGCTTCTTTACCTTGAATTGGATGTTTTCCATCTTCGCAGACACTTGACGTAGCAGGAACTGGTTTATCCGTGATGCATTTGAGATTTTGTATTAAATGGTGGGAGATGATGGCCATTATATAACCATCGCCGGATAAAAAGACCTAGAGACTGAGTGCCTGTAAATGTGACTGACCTTGTTATAAATAATCATCTTAATTTAGATACATAATCCATTAACATTATGCAGTCATCAATTTGGATACGGCACTCGGCGACAGGATTGGAAGCCCGATCAGATATGTAAATGGAAATGTAGGGTAAATCTGATTTCGAACATTACTGTAGGATCTGGGTTGCCATGTTTCTCCTTGCGGTATTGTGCTTCGCATAATCCTATTGATAGAGACTTTCGTCAGTCTATGAAGTATGAATCATAGAAGCAAAGGTACCTCCCACCAGCCCGTTTTCTATTTGAATGACATAGTTAACCGCCAACCTTTAAATGAAGAATACCCAAAAAAACGACTAGCTTTCGAGGTCTCGGTGCATCCAATAAAGAATCAAAAGTCTCCAGCAAAGTCTCAGGTGCGTCCTCAGAGGGTGTTAGAACCCTTTGATATATCGGTGCTGGTCTGTTTCTTCCAACACCTCAAATTTCATGCCAACCGCTATTTCCCCCTCATTCCTCGGCGCACCCATCATGCCAAAAACGGGTTTGTATTTCATACCCTCGTCGATACGGCGGTATGACATGAGCGTGTCCCAGGGCTGCGTCTTGTTTTTCTGCGCCGTGTTCGGGTCAACATTCGGTACTTGGCAGCGCGTACAGCGGCAGATGATATCCAACGTTAATGGTCTTGCTGGAGTAGCCGATGAGGAATCGCTGATACAGACGAGCTTCCATGTGTCCTCGCTCCACGGTACGCTTCCCCGGATGATAATGTTAGGCCGGAAGCGTTCGATGGTGATCGGATCAGTGCCGTTCTCTGCCAACCGGGAATTGAGCTCTGCAAGAGATGCCTCGGATCCGATCAACACGGGATGCACGTCGGGAAAGTTGACGGTCTGCGTTCTTCCAAGGATCCTGGGATCTCCGTTCCCTTGCATAACGCGTGGAGTTGGACCTTTGTAGACCAGGCAGACTTTTCGATTCAGAAACTCGGAAAACATTTCGTTCACTTCATCCCCGTACAGATGGCCGTCCGTAATGGTATCCCAGACTTGGACCTTGGCTAGGGTTGTATTTTCCTTCAACCATTCCTCGGTTGGACGGGAGGGGATCTTCACAACCCTATCTTTGACTCCCGAGATGCTTAGAAGAAGGAATTCTCCATCTTCATTCAGCCCGGTGTTAATGAGGGTCATCTCGGGGATTTGGCGAATGGTGAGAAACTGCTTGGTTGCTGCGTCGACGAGCATCCAGCGTCTGTCAAGATCGAGGCCTTGGGAACGAAGGGTCGTCTTGGATAGCTTGATCCCCCTGCATGATTTGATAGGATACACCATCAATGAGACAATCTCAGTGGTATCATTATTCTTGGTAATATAGTTGAGTCTGGGTATTTTAACACTCTTGGGTAGGCCTTTGAATACGGGTAGGATAAGCAACAAGGCCAGAAAGGCTACAGAGAGCACAGCCGGAGCCGTAGGATATTCAAAATCAAGCATGATTACCAATTTCCTGCAACCCCGTCACTAACCCGAATGGTGATTTGAAGTGCGATCAAACGTTCCGAGTCAAAAGCGAGATTTGATATCCACCTATTCTGCCGCATGATACCGCCTGCGTGGGGAGACGGAAGAATCATCATCATCATCATCACAACTTGATAATCACTCAAATGGCTGGTCGCATGGAGGTGTTACCCTTCCCGGCATTGCTTGTGCTAGACGGCGAGCCTGAAAAGGTTGTATGCGCAGGTCTCTCTCAGATTTCGCAATGGAGACGCGTGGTTTATTGGCCCCAAGCTAGTATAGTAGCGGTTGCTGGCGCGCTGGCGTAGTTGGCTCCAGCTGATTCATATATCATGATCTCCTCCACTTGGAGTGTGTGGGATGATGCAGACCCCAGGAGGAACAGTTGATGATGTTACATCGCCCGGAGTGGTTGGGTCTGCGATGATCGCTCCATCGACACGTCCAGTTGAGTTGGCCGACTCCTTTGTTCCCGCCATGGCCTTCCCCTCCCTTTGAAAGCTTGCTCTGCTCTCTCCCCTTTTCTCTACCAGATCCTGTCTGCGCTGGAAGAGCATAAAGATATCGTTCCAGACAGGACGCTTCTGAGATAGAACGCACCATCGCGGAGACTCACCGACGCCTCCCCACACTGTTCTCCAACCACCCCGCAATCGTCATGGGTGACTGCGGCGCCGACGTGGAGCAACCGGCTGCACAGCTAACGTCGGACAGGGGCGTGCCCTCTGCAGAGACAGATGAAGAAGTCTCGGTGCTTGTGACAGGATTCGGAGTAAGTGGTTACTGTACACCTTGCTTCCTGTGATCATTCAGCTTGTACCTGGAACCTGACGAGCAACCAAGCCTTTCAAAACGAATGCAATCAATGCCTCGTTCCTGATCGCTTCGTCTCTCCCCTCCTCCCTGAAGATTTTGCCTGCCATCGGTGCCTCATCAGATGGTTCTGTTCCTGCGTCTCGAGTTTCAATCCACGTTCATCCCACCCCCATCAAAGTTGCGTATGCAACGGTGCGCGAGACCATTCCAGCAATACTCAAAGACTATGCCAAAGCCCACGGGGGTCGGCGACCTGACATCATAATCCATATCGGTATAGCGGCCACGAGAAACTACTATTCTGTCGAAACCCATGCCCACCGGGATTCGTACTATGTGTCAGACGTCAATGGCAAATTGGCATACGAGGATGGCGAGAAGTTATGGAAGGAATTAGGGCTCCCTGAGGTGTTAGAACCAGGCCCCTCAACTTCCGAGGCTAAGATTACTACGCCGTCAACTCCTGCAACCTCAGAACCGGCGTCGTTGCCGCCACGGGCGACGCAACGGCAGCTCAACCCGTATCCACCCGAGAACGGTTTCCTCGGAACATGGAAGTCGTTTATCCCTTCGGCAGACCTGCGAATCTCGAAAGACGCTGGTCGGTATCTCTGCGAGTTTATCTTCTACACGAGTCTAGCGCGCGCGTACTTGGAGGGACAGGACCGAAATGTGCTGTTCCTCCACGTTCCGTCGTCATATACGGACGAGGATATTGAATATGGAAAGGATGTGACAGTGGCACTGATCAAGGCCCTAGTCACCCGTTGGATTGTTGGTTGAAGAGACGGTTTCTGTTTTAAGGAGAGGACCTGAAATTCGAAGTCGGGCGATTCTCTCTTGGACCCTCCAGCATTGCCTCGAGGGCAGCAAACCGAGTCTCCCCTCTCACTTGTTTCAGATGCTCCTCCAGGGTGGTCCCCAGACGCACAAGCTCCGCAACCTAATGTTACAAATATTAGCCAGAAGCTTCACCATTAAAGAGAATAATTTATTGAACCTACCTTCTCCTCACGATATCTGCATGTTTAACGTATATTCAGGACGGTGAATTGATGTTCTCTCTGTCCATGCCACTTACGTTAACCATTGTTCAAGGAGCCTGCGGTTGCAGTTGCAGTCGTAGGAGTTGTAATACTAGCTAGTCGTTCAAGTTGTAGCGGTAGTATGACAGATGTAGCTTAGGCAGTGTTCTGTTGCAGTTGCATGTTGGTCGCAGTGGTGGTGATGGTGGTGTACTTCAGAGAAGACTATCTTCGGAAGGGGAATGCTCCATATTTCCCTCTTACCCGCTGGGCACCTTCGCTCAAGTTTCCAAGTGGGATTGCAAGGACGAGTGAATGCATGAGACCTTAGGTACACAATCCCAAGAAAAAAAAAAAAAAAAAAAAAAACCTATTTTAGAGACACTCCTCCCTGCCAGCGTTGATTGTACGTCGCAATTAACTACCATGACAGATAAATCAAGTTGGTCTCTCGTATTTGATTCAACACAGCCATTCATATATATCCATATATCCATATATCGAGATGGTGCTTATAACGAGGCATAAACCACTACAAGAGGGCAATAGTCTATAGAGGCGTCTGTGACGCCACGGATTGCTGGCCAGTTTGGCTCAAGTATGGATTCCAGCGTTGATTGATCATGGATCGACCCTTAAGAGCATTACTCCTAGAGGGCACATTGACAGTTACTAGTGTTTCTAATTCTGGCAGGTGAGGTGTCTGGCCCTGAGCCCTAACTGCATTGTGAGGTGGATACTTTAGAATCGCAAAAAAATGCTGCCAGCAGGACTCCGGAGTCGGCACTTTCTGTTAACCTGTCTCATACTCTATAGGCATGGGTGAACACATTTAAGAGAGCTATAACCAGAATAGGGAACAAATTGGGACACTCGGTTGGAGATAGCGTACATGTTTCGAGACATGCTAGAGAACTTACGGTTCTGTACACCGTCTTCCCGAGTCTCTAGACTCCCTACTCGCCTGTTCAGTGTCCGTGATGTGTTTCGGGTTGATAACCCAGCTGGACGACTATATAATTCTTCTCAGGTACGTGGTTCGCTGCTTCTTATGATTATGGTAAATACGGTAATGTTACAAACGCGCTTTACGCGCTTCAGACGCTCGCGCGTCGCGATAGAACGCGCGAGTTGGCGCCTACAGCAAGACCCTACACAAGGCAATTGTTCCAAATGCATAATCAGGGCCTGAAGAATCTTGGTGCAATAATAATGCCTCTACGATCCCTGCTCCAGGCGAGCTCCACTCGATGGAGAACAAAGGTCAGGGCGGGGCGAGTGGTTCGTTCCAGAGATCCATGTGGACTCTCAAGACAACCTGGAAGATGGCGCAATAACCTCAAGCTCCCAGCATCTTGCCGACCGGTACCTGGGAGTCTGGGAATGATGGACCTTCGAGACGATTTCTAGTCTGAGCGCCGCGAGCGGGACGGACGGCTAACCCATCCAGAGCAAAGGTTTCCCAACCACCCTCTTGATCTATATATATCCAGACTCACCGCACGACGATTGCTGCTGGCGAGCGAAGATCCATTCCTCCTATTGTAAATATAAATCAACTACTCTCGGATACAGTAGTTTATGGAGTTCGGGTGTCGAGGAACAGAGCAGGATCTGCAGCTGGACGAACGGTTTCTGGAGCGAAACCCTGAGGATAAGGTTCAGACCTCGCTCGCGCCTCGAAGAAGGACCGTTGCGCGCACGCGGCAGACGGAGCAGATTCGACAGCGCTCAGTGGTGAGGCGGCAGAGGCGCCTCGTCTGGTTCGTCCAGCCTCCAGGAATAAAAAGGCGGTTTTCAATTTTCTGTGGAATTTGCATTGACATCGACGAGCAGGGACATATATAGTATCAGAAACCGGATGATTTGGATCGGGCCCGATAGATCAGCTCACCTATGGTGTTGTTTGGTAGTCAGCATGACGCTGGTCTAGGTTCCTCTCTGTGCAGCGTAGACGGGCACGACATACCGAGAAGTAACAGAGAGAGAGGTGCAGAGTAGTTGCCAGCAACCGTGAACAGCCAGCTGGAGAGCTTGACGTGTTTCCAGGAAGGTGATTAGAGGGAGGGTGCTGGTGGAACCCCTGGCAGACAGAGAGTCGCAGGGAGTCGCATGGAGGTGTGATCTCTGCCGCTCCCGCTTCCTCTTCCTTCTCCTCCGTCCTTCTCTTCTTCTCTCCCCATTCCATCCCCCAGCCATCTCTCTTCCATCTCCTCCCGGCTGGTCGCCTGTCATTTTCATCCCTTGCTCCTTTCCTTTGTGTGTTTTGTATGTCCCTGCCAATGACGGGTCCGATCTAGTTCCCCCTGTCGCCATACAGCGGAGCAATGGAGTTCAGAAGCAACCCTTGGATGTGATCCACCCCTTCTTCGATTTCCTGCTTCCCCCATTGCCTGTCGCATTGACTGGCAGTGTCAGGATTCAGTTGCTTCTTGCTCTCCGATCTCCTACACACTGACGAATCGCCAATTCTCCTTGTCTGTTTCCTTGTTCTTTCCCCAGCCTAGGGACTGGTCAACACCACGCGCCTTGTCGCTCACGCGCAAGCCCAATCCTAAAGCTATCCAACTGACCATTTCTTTTCTTTCATTTCTCATTTTCCTTTATTTTTACTTCTTTATTTCTTCTCTCCATCGCACCTTCTTTTATCTGTTCATTTCGCGCCAGCTCTGGAAGTGCCCAAGAAACGCTCCGCATCATTCTATTGAACCCGGCGCGCCTCCTTCAATTTGCCTCGCTGATCTCAGGACTTACTTGCGGTGCTATCTACGACGGTAAAATATAATGCTGGTATAGTGCGCGCATCGAATCACTCCAAGGAAATAAAGTGCGACAACTCAAACCATCGATCTTCGCTTGATCAACTCTCCCGACTACGACGTCAAGCAACATCGCAATTCACCATGGCATTTCGACACCAGGGTTCGCGCACCCTACCAAAGAACTTCACGTTCTCATCGGCACATGCAAGAGACCCTAGGACTCCCGAGCGCCCTTCTATCCCGCTGGACTTTCCGCCGCCGCCGCGCCATTCCAGTGCCCGTCTTTCCAGATCACGGGTGCGCCAGGGGACTGAACTCCTGTTTAGCGCAAGAACCGTTCATGAAAGTTCCAATTATAACTTTGCTGATATTCCGCTGCCTTCGATCGAAGTACCCCCTCAGCGCGACGTCCCTATGTCCCGGTCGTACACAAGCATGACCCCTATCGACGATGACCGTTTCCTGGCGCCTCCGCGTGGCCGCCAGGCCTTTCGCACTCCTCCTGCTCAGATCCGCCCGATGTCTGTTGATCCCAGAGACATATGGCATCACCAAAGTTTTGGGAGCCCTGTTCGGCGCCGTGGATCGGTGTGCTCGAATGCCTCCGACTCCTCCATCTCGTCAATAGAAACCTTTGCATCGGCGCAATCTGTGGGTGACAGCTGTACGAGCCCAGATAGCGATATACATGACCCCTTCTTCTATCCCGATCGTCACAGGAAGCAGATTTCAGAACCACCGCCTCCCATGCCGTTACCTAGGAAGCGACCTTTTAAGGCTCTACTGCAGAGGGGGCTCTGGACTCCAGAAATGGACAATCATTTGTGGAATACCTACCAGCTTTATTTACAGGATCCGACTATCACCCCTTTCAAGATGACGCCCGGTAGTATTCCTCCACTTGGAGTCACCCACAGAGTCGCGCGCCAAGCAAAGAAATCCTGGGAGAAGAGAAGGCCCAAAACCGGCAGAGCCTGTCTATTTGAAGAATCGAAGGCCGAGTTGAAGGAGCCAATAGATGTGTGTCGCTGCGCCACGCCAACACCGACAACTAACCCACCAAAGTCTCATTGGCCTAATTCCTATGCCTCGACCAGGAGAAGACTCAAACTTCTTTGCAAGCGCAAGTTCTCCATCGCTCCTCATTACCAGAGGATGCTGCAATCCCGCAGTCCGTCGCCGTTTCTCGATGTATTCTCACGTCCTTACCATGAGGTGCCATATGCCGATAGCTGCGATTCAACGGCCTACGCGACACGCGACCTCGGGGTTTCCCTGGTGTCAAGCATGGTACCAGGGACACTGTCGCAACTCGCAACAGAAAGCTTACCAAGCGATGACTGGTTTAATACCCCCGTGCAAAGTGCTCAGCATGACGCTGTTGTCGAGTCTGTACCGAAGGACTCAGTTGCTCTAGGTGAAGCTGACTCTATCCCTCGCCTTGGATCACCATTCATCTACCGTACATGGGGTCCTAGGAGTTCCAAACGCGAAGTAGAGCAGCAACTGCCTAGGCCGAGAAGAGGCACTATCCATATAACTGGGTCACGGCTGCAGTCTCCTCCGCGAATAGGTGTATATGCTGATACAAGCAGTGACTTTACCGAGGGTCATCTCCATGCAGAGGTTGGCCTCAGCAAAAACAATGACGCACAGCCTCCGTTGGAAGAACTTCTCCGTCAGGGAAAATTTGACGGCGTTGGACAGGGTTGCATGCGCATTCGAAACCGCGGAGCTACGACAAGCTCAGTCAAAAGCCTGGATCAAAATTTCTCTCCACCCCCACCCTGTCCTATAGCCGAAAAGTCTACAAGTGCCCCAGTATGGAACATAAGGGGCGAAAACATCAAAAGACTTGGCTCTCCCTTTCAAGTAGAGGGAACACCCCGTTCCAAGTCGTCAGGGAGATTCATCAGACACGCACCGTCGCTTTCCGAACCTTTTGCAGGCCTGTCCGCCAATTTAATGGCAAATAGGGAGCCGATTCGACCGCAAGACCGAGAAGCGATAAGTGCACTCCCGTACGACCCGACAGAGGAGGGTATATCAGAGGCAGAGCGAATACGCCGACAGGCGCTGAATATGCCTTATACCCGTAAATAAGCATAGTAACTGGGAGTACGGAGCACTTCATTCATTTTCTTGTGGCCTTGAAATCTGTTTTCAGCAATGGGTGCCAATTTATTTTCGTTCGCATTTTCATTTAATAACGACCTGAACGACTCGCATCCCAGCCTGAAATATTATTTTTGACGACAGATACGGTGTGATGACTCTCTAACGACATGACCCGACGACTCTTTTGTTCCTCTTTCTTCGCTTCTGGTGATGAACAAAACCGAAATTCTAAAAAGGAAAAAAAAAAAAAAGTTGAGAATATCCTTAACCTGCCATTCATCAGTATGGTCAAGTCTATTTGCGTGAGAAGATTATACATCTGCTACTCCCTCGATTGCCTTCTAATACGTTGCTTCAATCGGGGTGACATCTGCGAGCTTGACTTGGCCATTCAGCATTGGACAGATGATATGATGACGCCTGAACAGTCGTCGCTGAGCATTTTGCCTACTCATTACATTCTTTGGTCCTTTTTCTTTATTTACTCTCGGCCGCTCGAGATATCAGCTACCTGGGACACCCTACGGTTCTTGATAATTCTTGATCAACGCTGCCAAGACTCTATACTTACTCTTCGAGTATACTCCATCTAACATACATTCTTTACCCTTTTTTTTCCCCTTCAATTTCAATCTTCTGGTCCATCTTGTTGCAGAAATAAATGACTGACAAGCAACAAAATGGACATATATCAACATTCATTTACCTTTTCCTACATTACTTATTCTCCCCTCTGGATTTCCTTTCTCTCACCCCAAGTTTGCTCACTATATTCATATCATCTCGTCTTGACCCCTGGTTGCCATGCCTTGCAACATGCATATGTATACACATATACACCTGGCCTTATCTATCAATCCTGCCCTGCACTCTACGTGGACATGCTGAAATGAAACGACCCATAGATGAGGTGAATGACATACAGGAAGTACATGCTATGATTTATGCGTGAGCATTTTTTGCGATTTTGATTTTCAACTCTTTGATTTATTGTTTTCCTCTGGATTGTTTTGAATTATCTGACCTGTTACCGTCCTTCTTTCTTTTTGTGGCTAAAAGAAAAAATTTGACCATTCCTTTCAAATTTTCACATTTAAATATTGCATTTTACTAGCCGTACAACTGGCAAATGCCAGAGTCGGGCGTCGCTCGCCGATTACGCCAGGTTATGATCTTAGAGCTAGCGAGGCATCGCAATTCTAGTTCTCCTTCTTCCCATACCTAGTCTTTATCCATCGAATGCCTATCAACTACCTAGGTACAGCAGTATGTCCGGTTTCACAGTCGGTGGTGGCCCCAATAGGGCTGGCCCGTTTCATCCGACGCTCCCAAATAGACAACCTCCCTAGTGCTAGTCCTGGCCGTATTATCTTGGAGGCAGAGACGAGAGGGAGAACCAGGTCCTCCAGTCTGCAGTGCTGCGATCCAAATTCTGTGAGTTATCGACCGATGTACTGTATCCCGCGCATTTGGGAAATGTCTCATACCGGAAAGCCGATGTATGTATGAGAATCTATTAGATTTAAGGGATGAAGGGGCGCGGAACGGTGCCAAAGTGGAGATCCGCTAGCGCCAGTTAATTTTAATGATCTAAGCCCCACTGCGGGGTATGGCCCACATTTCAAGACTGGTTTGGTGTGAGCATCTGGCTGATTGTAACCTCAAGTCATGCTTTGGGATTTCCCCTAACAAGGGAGCATCAACTGCGATTGAGCTTGGCGCAAAGTAGTGTGAATATCCAGAAGGGGCGTTATTGAAATCTATTGCTTGGCCCTAATGAACAGATACAGCAAGACATACATCAAAAGAAGATGGATGGGACATAAGAAACAAATGAAGGGGGGTATACAAATCAATCATAATGAACTCATGCCAGAATAAAAACAGCCACCGTTAAAAGGATACCTGCAAGACGATAAAACAAACACTAAGCATACACATACAGAGGTCTCTTTTATCTTTCCAGTTTCTTTTTCCTTTCGGCGAAAATAGCCTCTAATTTCCGGATTTGCAACGAAAGGTTCTTCTTCTCCGCATTGGCAACCAGCCACGCTTCCATTCGTTCCCGGACATGCCGCATGGAGTTGAGAACTGGGAGAACCGTCGAAGCCTGTGGTACCGTATTTTCGTCAACGGATGCATCCCCTCCCTTACGCTCCATCTGAACCCAACGTTCGCACCCGGGATTCAAAAGCAAATCAAAAACATCACTCCATAGCTCACGATCCCAGTAGCGTTTGAATGACTCCCGAATCCGGTATGTCCTCTTGGTACTGTCGTGGCTGTTGCCGCTCGCACGCACTGGCATTGTTTCCATATATTTCCCAAAGAGCATGACATGAACTGTTCCCGCAAGGCCGTATAGGTCTATCTGATGCGTCCAGGGACGCATCTCGCGAATCTCGTTGCACTCGTGGTCCTTTGTTTTCCAATCTGCTATGAATTGTACTGCAGGTTTGAAGGCCCGCATGTCGATGGCCCGTCCAAAATCAATTAGCGCAAGACCTTTATTACGCCATCCGCAAGCCCCACGGGGGGAGTAATGTATCTCATTGGGATCCGGGAAACCTTCACCGTCATCTAGGTCAACGAGCGAGGGTACTCCAGACCCAGTGGAGTTCTCATCAAATCGCACTAGACAGTTGTCCGCCTTGATGTCACCATGTATGATACTGCACGCGTGAAGCGCTTCAATGGTCCGGAATAGCTCCACGGTGAAGAACATGGCCAATGCCTCTTCCATACCTCCTTCCGCATTCCCGTTGTGAACAACATTCGCGAGATCGAGCAACGTCCCCTGTCCTCGATAATCCTCCACAAGGAAACTCTCTCCCTTGAAAACATGCAGCTCATGTACGCGGATAATGCTATCGGCTGCACGACTTAGTTCTGGGCGTTGCTTCAACCTTTCGTGGGCTGCACAAATCATGTAAAACTCCCAGGCGTTTGGCGGCCCAATTTCCATCTTAACCGCCTCAAATGCATGTCGATGAATCGTGTGGTGGGAATCTCTATTATTTCTAGTTGAATTTTCAGATTCTTCGTCGGAGGATGAGTAAGAATCAGGGCTGTCGATGCTCTCCACAAGATAAACCGGGGCATATGCGCCAGCACCAAGCTCGCGTCTTAAAGCATAGCTTCTCTCAGCACCCTTCAAGTCAAGAATGAGCGGCTGAAACGACTCTCCGCTTTTCGGGCGTTTGGACATTGATTTGACAAATTTTTGGATTTCACCAGCATGGCTGCCCGCCTCATCGGCATGGTCGTGGTATCCACGGTAGGACGTTAAAGGCGGATCAAGGGCCGTAATTATCGTTTCACGAATCCTTCGGTCTGTCGGATTGCATTGGAGATCTTGGATTATCGCTTGTGCCTGTTTCTTGTGTTCCGGCGAGAATATCGACCTGGGGGAACGTGACTTCTTCAGCGTAGGGCTTTGAGAAATATCTTCAGTATAGCGAGTGAAATCATCATCTTCCTCCGATATGCCACCAAGAACAGGGCTGGATAGCAGAAGATCCTCAATGTGAGGCACGCCTGGAGGAGTCTGGCTATTAATTGGCATTAGTTTGGATGGGGTCTTCGCATTGTAAATGCTATTTCTCGCGGCGGTCATAGAAGCAAGCGAGTATTCTGTCTGTTCAACAATGGGAGTCATGAAAGGTAAACGGTTCTGAGCGACAATGGCCGGGTCACGATACGGACCCGATGGAGGATCATAGTCCTCAGGCATCTCAGGTACGAATCTTTGTCTTTCGGGCTTCTCGTTTGAAAAATTGTCCACCGCGACAGGGGAAGTAGTCAATTCCCCTGAAGCAGCGGGTGGGATGTCGCTGTTGGTGAATTGAGTCCATTCACTGCCTGCAATGCTCTCCTCTCGGGTAGTGTCATCATAACTCCTCTCATCTTCATGTTCCATTCTGTGGAATGTAGTCATCTCCTCATCTCCAAAGTCACTGGAAGTTACAGACACATGCCCTGTTACTGTAGTCTCACCAACGCTTGTACAGTCATCGTCCTCGTAGTCGCTGCCACATAGGCTATCTACAGCATCTTCGGTTTCCGCCTTCAGAGGCTGGTTGAAAATGCTATATATCTCATCCGTGGCTGCGCGCGTGTGAAAGGTCATTGTCGGCTCAGACGTACTTTTCCGTCGTATTTTGGGCTTTGTTGGAGAATCGAAATTCATTTTAACTAGAAACTTCGGTTAGTCATACAAATAAATAAAAAGGGACATTTGGCGAAATAGATGCAAATAAAAAGACAAAGATCGATTGTTTCGTGTTCCTTACTTGTCTGTGTCTCGCCCCTGACTTCAAGCACTTTCATTTTGCGTGGCCTTCCGGATTTGCCCTCATAGCCTTCATCCGAAACCGATTTCAGATTAACTGGCACTGGCAGTTCTTTCACATGACTGTTTTCAATTCCCTTAGTTGGCTGTGAGACCGCAGATGGGATATTGCCAGACACTGGTTTCAGCGGTACTTTCGCTGAACGCCAGTCCTTCTGCATCCAGCCTCTACTTAATGCTCTAAGCTCCTCGAAGCTCATCTCATTGTTCGAATTCATATAGTCAGGATACACTGCTTCAAGGTTGACGAAGACTCGCTCGCGTCTTCCTGTGCGCGGGTTTATGGCCTCCCTTACACGGTGGTCTGGAACTTGCATTGACTGTGGGTGTAAGGCTTCATTTGATTGTAAATTTTCATTTGACTGAATACACGAAATTCGTAAGCCCAAAAGGAACAGGGTTTATGCCAGCAATTAGTCCTGTGGTCGTAAATATATGCCGAGTCAGAAATAGGATGAGTGAGTAAACAAAAAATTATTGCTTACCTGATCTCTGAAAATCGTCAGTTTCTCAGAAGGCCCAGCCTTCTTCGCAACCTTCAAAGTTTCCCCAACCCAAGGCTTTGCCTCTATCCTATTCTCTTTTCTGCGTTCCGAAAGCGACCCAATACTATTCCACCCCTTTTTCTGATCGGCAATAGCGGGCTGACCAGGTGATGCTGCATCTGCATCTGAGAATATCGCCATCTTCTGTTTCCCAGACCTAGTCTTTTGAGATGAACTAGCCGCAGGAGCCGCTTGTGAAGCTTGCGGATTGATAGACGAACTTGCCGATGAAGCAAATGGATCTATCTTCGCTGCCAGAGCCGGACGGACAGCCGGTAATGCAGGAGAGGAAGGGCCGGCATCCTGTGTTCGCTGCTCGTATCGTTTTTGAAATTCGCCAAACTTCCGAACGAGGCGCTCCACCGGTCGCGCCTCCCGTTGGATCCCAAGCATATACACCTCTTCCGCTTGAGCCCATCGCCCTGCGCTTTCAAGCCAAGCGGCAAACTCTTCATAAAACAAAGCCAGCCCTTCACCGACTTGGTGACGTGCGAGGAAGGCAAAGACTTCACGTGGCGAATCCGAGAAAAGCCGGATATAGTGTAACCAAAGACGTAAATAGCGAGGATCATTTTTATAATGTGATGATGAAAGAAACGCTTTTGTCGCACGCTCTAGTAGGGGGAGAAGTCCAGATTCGGGTGTCGCCTGTGCAGAAGGGTACGAATTGAGAGTCCACTTGACATAGCGATCATAAATATCGAGCGGATCATCCGACTCTCCTATGGCCTGCAGTTCTATTTCATATTCCTGTCGAATAGCGTCGTTCACGGTCTTAGTTTCGTTCGGTGAGGGGGTGGGCAATAGATCGCCCTTGCCTCCTGGAGAGAAGATACGAGCCAGTTCTTTAGCAGATCGCCCACCGGGTAAGGACTGAATATTTTCTTTCTGTGTCTCAATGATATCGAAGTTGACGGGATCATTGGAGGCCGCCATGGCGGGCGTTAGTCGCGAGATGGTGGGAGTTGCCTGCGATTTGAGATGTGCTTAAGTAGGGGGAATTAGATGGAGGATAATTAATTGCGTATTATATAACAGGCATGAATCGAATGCATTGGCAGGCCTTTCGTTGTCGTATTGCTGGTCTGGTCGTTCGGAAGGGCCGCTGGGAAGAATGTCAGATGAAAGGATGGAATGTTGACTCTGCAAAACATCCTGTTTCGGTTGCCGTGGTGACATGTCACGTGTGAGGTATTACGCCTGAGCAAACTTAAATACCAACTGCCACGGAAGGCTAGTATGCCCACATCCATTTACTGCATGGAGGACTCCGTATTCACATTGCATCTCACCTATTCTTATTATATAATTGCAGATCAAAGTATTGTACAGAGGAGTATGTCTGTATGTATTTAAATTGATCAATTACTGTATTTCGTGTCTCTAAAGTAGTGTCGAGCCCAACAGTAATGTGCTGACTAAGCAAGAAGTCAACATCCGCCCTTTGTCTTCACTGTCTTCTCACTTCAGGCTGCAAAGTTTGATTACCAGACACCAAATGAGGCTTTAAGAGAGCCTCGGAGATCCAGTTTATGAACAGAGAAGGATCATCTGTGTGAAGCATATCGTCCCCTCATATGGATGCCATAATATAATATCCACTGCCTTGTCACAACCATCAATGGCTGCATCGGCATCAACCCGACGGAACTCTTCGAAGGCGGCCGCTGCCTCGAGGGGGAACGGAAGCAAAAGAGGACCCACGCAGATTGATACGGGAGAGCAATCACCCCTGCGAAGGTCTAAACGGCTCAAGTCAAGTGACGACCTGGGCTCTCCTGCTTTGTGTCAATCGGCTGTGGAGCCAGAGATTGAGAAGAATACCTCACCGATAGTCGACTCAGAGGAGAAGAAAATAGCAGTCATTTCCTCGGGGCAAGAGGTTAAGGAGGAAGAAGAGGAGAAGGAGGAAGTTTCTGCGATTATTGCCTCGCCCAATCGAAAGGGGAGAGTGGCGAAACAAGAACCTGTGGAAGAAATCACCAAAGTAGAGTCGAAGACATCGAAGAATCAGAGGACGAAGAAGGAAAGTAAAGAAGTCGTCATCATGCCGTTGGCTGCGAGGACACAGGGCCTACGCATGTTCGTAGGTGCCCATGTCAGTGCCGCAAAAGGTCAGTTCGTATCCGGGTTTAGCTCACCTGTAGTATCTTTGCTGCATCGGACTGTATACTTATAAACGAAATCTTTACAGGCGTCTTCAATGCTGTAAACAACAGCGTGCATATTGGGTAAAGCTATCTCCATTGTAAGAGGGATTGCACAAAATTGCTAATTGAATTAAGAGGGAATGCTTTTGCTCTGTTCCTCAAATCTCAGAGGAAATGGGACAATCCCCCTTTGCAAGATGATCATAGGGACCAGTTTCGCCAATTATGCCGGGAGCAGGCATACGACGCCTCAAAGTCAGTATATATACTCCCTGCACCAAAGTGGAAGCTGTCGATTTCCCATGCTAATGACGACGATGCATGGCTAGATACATCCTTCCACACGGCTCCTACCTCGTCAACCTAGCTCAGGGAGATAAAGCCAAGGCGAAACAAGCATATGACTCCTTCCTAGACGATCTTCGCCGCTGTGAAGAACTGGGAATATCACTCTACAATTTCCAGTAAGTCAGCATCAGCTGTATATGGCATACCCTCTTTGACAAGACTTACCAATGAAACCCTAGTCCCGGAAGTGCAAACCAATCTAGCCTCTCCGAGGCGCTCGAACGTCTCGCCAAAGCACTCACAAACGCCCTCTCAGCCACATCAACCGTCGTCCCAGTCCTGGAGACGATGTGCGGCCACGGTACGACGATCGGCGGCTCACTTACGGATTTCCAGCAACTACTCCCCCTGATTCCGCAGAAATACCACTCGCGGATCGGCATATGCATCGACACCTGCCACAGTTTCGCGGCTGGGTACGATCTAGCCTCTCCGACGGGATTCAAACAGTTCATGTCCGAGTTCGAAGACATTGTTGGCATCCAGTATCTGCGCGCCCTGCATCTGAATGATTCCCGAGCGCCACGGGGAAGCAAGCGGGATCTACACGCGAATATCGGCACGGGCTTCTTAGGGTTACGGGCATTCCACAATGTGATGAACGAACCACGTTTCGAGGGGCTTCCAATGATCCTGGAAACGCCCATCGACAGACCCGTTGAGGAAATCAAGAAAGATACCGCCGTTGCGCATGGCGAGGATGCAAGTGACGAGGATGGTGACAGCTGCTGTGAAAGCGATTCGCAGAAAAAGAAACAGAAAAAGACGAAACAAAAGTCTAAGAAAGCGACACCAAGCGTTCTCCCAGACCTAGGAGTATGGGCTCGTGAAATCAAACTGCTGGAATCCCTCATCGGAATGGATCCTGAAGGCGCAGAATTTAAAGCACTCGAGGCCCAGCTTGCGGAGGAGGGACGGGAAATGCGTCAAAAGTATCAGGAGCAGTATGAGCGGAAGCTCGAGGCAGAAGAGAAGCAGAAGAATAAGCTCAAGAACAAGAAAAATGCGGCGGCTGCAAAGGATCAGGAGACGCTAGTTGATATGATGAAAGGTTCTTCCTCGCAGAAACGGAAGACGAGCAGAAAAAGGCAAGATGAGCAAGTCACAGCTGAAGGGGAGAATTGACGATGTTTCATTCTAGCCATTTGACCTGGAAAGAAGGGGTTTCTATGTCTGCATCAGGCTTATACTTTGTTCGTCTAAGAAGATACAATAATGCTATGTACTTAGCAAAGTCATGTACTATAAAATAATATCTACAATCCTCTCCAAATCGTGTCATAACTAAAATTAAAATGGACTGGCATATTTACGAAGCTCGGCCAACGTACGAGAACCCTGCAGCATCTTCAGCAGCAACGTGGGATAGTCCCAGCCGACCCCAGAAGCAGCGATGGCCGAGAGACTGGCTTGATCCTCACGGCCAGGACGACCGGGGCCAGTCATATTCTGTTTATGTTGATCATCGCCAGTTAGCATCTAGCAGAGCCAAACCTCCCCTTAGAGGGTTGAGGACCAAACACAATTGACAAAACATACCGGCTTCATATTAATATCAAACAGCACGAACTCCCCCCCTTCACGCCGTCTCCTTACATCAATACGAATCGGCGCCGTGGTCTTAATCAACTCCGCGACCCCAGCACACTGATCCATCACCTCGCCGTACGCCGCGTCGGCAGCCATCTCCTCGGGCCTAACCACCCTCGAATTCTTCGTGACAGCCACGACACCATTGTACGGCGCAATGCCATCGGCATGGTTAAACCGCGTCACAGGCGGCAGGCACCAGTAATGATCATGATGAGCATCCGGGGGGAAAACAGTCAATGTAGCTTCTTCCCCCGCAAGGAACTCCTCAAGCATAACAATAGGCGATTCTAGGAGTAGAGTTTCCACATGCCCCCTCAGTTCCTCGGGGGACCGACAAACCTTCACACCATGACTACCACGACCTCGCACCGGTTTCCCAACGATAGGATACGATGTACTCGCAATCCCATCGATGACGGGCTTCATTACATCCCAGGATCGTGACGGGGATGCAGACGCATCAACCAGCCACGATTGAGGAAGTGAGAACGCGCCCGTCTCGCGAAGCTTAGCGTTCAGATAGGCTTTATCGTCGAAGTCCTCGACCAGTCTCGGCGGTTGGCCGATTACGCGGAGCGTGTTGGAGATTGGAGTGAGTTTTGTCGAGGTCTGGAGGGGATGTGAGGAGAAGAGGATCGTGTTGGCCCAGAGGTGGGTGGCGCCGCGTTGGACGGCAGATAGGATGCCATCTTCTGTGTCGGAGAAGCACCAGCCTTCCTGGGAGAAGGCGTCCGGTGTTGCATTGGGCGTGATCACACCCACGCCAAGTCGTTGGAGGATGTAGGCGATGTCTGCGCCGGAGTCTTGGTATCCTGGATGTATCTACATCTCAGCAACTTCCATCCACGGATTGCGATTATTAGGATTATTACCTCCAGGTTTGCGGGGTTTCCGTACGCCATTGATAACAGGGGGATCGATGTCCTGGAACAGCACTGCGACCACCGGCGACGAAACGGTTCGCGACGAGAAGGCTCGAGAAAGCTGAGAGCGCGCAGCTGCCATGTGACTGCACTGCATCGTGACTTAGTTTTCTCTCCTGAGAATAATAATGGTTGGAGAAATTGGCTTGTCGGGGGCTCCAGCAGGAAGCAGTTGGACAGGGTCGGAGTATGGCCGAGCCAGTTTTCCTGGCCATAGTCCTAGACATGCATAGACGGCTTGAACGGAACGGGTACTTATTATTGCATCTCAGGAGAGAACTAACTCCACGGCCTCAGTTAAAGTATTAATTGTCATGTTATTAAGAACTGATCCGTGGAAGTCGAGAGAATATCTAGCTATCAACATTACATTATTTCAGTATGTGCTTGGATCATGGAGACAGAAAGCTAGCTAGTCCGCAGCATCGCTAATAAAGATCACATCGACAAGACAGCCCCAGCAGGGAGCTGTTCCCCTCCAACCACCAATATGGACCAAGAAAATTCTCTGTGACGAGTCGTGGCCGTCCAGAAAAGCTATTTACTAGAGGTCTTATATGGGGTGGTGCAGTTCTCACAGAGGGCATCGGATTGAATTATAGAAAGACATTGCTGTTCGGCACAAGACAGGCCGTCACGGAGAAGACTTCAGTGAATGACAGGTCCCGCCGGGGTCTCTCGTGCGCGTCCGGAACTCTCGCCTGGTCGGATGGAGAAATCGGGCCTATATGCGAGGGCTAGCACTTCGTTCTATCTTGGAGAGAGGCTCAATTTCCGCCAGGGAATCAGCCGTACCTCCGGGACGACTGGGAGACAAGCGCGGTGAAAGCTGTCTATTCTGGTCAATGATGCTGGCCGGAACTGCGAGGCTTTGCATAGCACTGCTGGCTCCACTAGCTCGGGCACGTGCGGAATTCCGACGACTGATCAGCTCGCCTGCAGGAACGATGTTGGCTCCATCTTCCACATGGGAGTCGGTGGAGGGTGGAAGAAGTCCGGTGTCAGCATTCTGTTCAAAGCCCTCACTCCGCGCCGCGATCTCTTCTCGGGATTCGCGGCGCATCTTGGAAATCTTCATGTAATTGTACGAAGCAATGCTGCTAATAGTGACGATCAGTCCACAGATGTTGACAACAGTGAGCTGGTCATGGAACACCACCCCTGCCGCGCTGATCGTCACGACCTCCTTGAAGATACCGCAGATGCTCAAAGTGACGACCGACGAACGTTTCAGGAGAGCAAACTCCGAGGCAATCATGCAAAATGCTAAGATGCCTGGGAAGATAAGGAACCCCACACCGGCCACGATGCCGTGTGCATTCGCGAGAGCCATAAATCCATTGAAGATCTCAGCTGGACCTTCAACTGCGAAAGCGATAAGGATAAGAGACAATAACATTACGGGAGTGAGGAAAAAGAGCGTGGAGAAGGGATTCGACGTGGCGGGGTGACGGAGAAGAAGAATCTGTGTCAGACCCCATCGGAAACCGGAAAAGAAGGCAGATGCGATGATCAACGCGAAGCCCACTGCATTGAATGCTGCCTCGCCCGCTACCATCATGACCACGCCGATGGTCATGGTGGCAATGATCAAAATCAACTTGATCGACGGGGTTTCGAGACCGAAAACGAAGGCAAAGAGAAGAACGAAAGCGAGAGCTGATGACTTGCACATGGTCAAGAAGGTGAGTGTGATGAACTTCAAGGACATGTTGCCCAGACCGATGTCAAGTGAGGTCGCGATGCCGCACGGTACCAGCCGAGTCAGATAAAAGAACCTGGTGATGATCGGCGGTTGTTCGGCAGGCGCAACACAGCCCATAGCAGGCGAAGGATGTCGAGGACGAAGAGAAGGAAAGGCATAGAGAATGATAGAGGACAACGTGAACTGGACCACCATGTGCATGCTAGTCGTGAACAGGGGGAAGGGGAACACGACGGGATCCTCGACATCTTTGGAGTCAGAGAACATCCATTTATTGTACTATGCAGGGATATCCCACAATGTTAGGACAATGTTTTCTCGCCTCGCCACGAAAAAAGGGTTCAATGCTTACAATGGATATGGATAGCGAAAAGAAATACCACAGCCCGATCAGCACAGCATTGACGAGCAACCGTTTAACGACATCCCGGTCAGCCATGTTGACAACGGCACCATCCTGACGCGAAGCCTTGACGCCGGCAATGCGGGCGTCCAGCTGCCTCCGCTGCCGTCGTCTTCGATGTCTTTGACGTCGTTGTTTCGCCGTGAGACCAGTCTCCTCGTCATCGTGCAGGTCGTCGTCCGAGCTCCGGTAGTCCATTTCGACACTTTCCGCAAGGGACGACAGGTCGGACAGGGAGTCCGTATCGTCAGCAAGATGCTCCCGTCCGTCTCGGTTGGGATCGGTGTCGTGTGAGTGGTTGAAATGAGGGAAATCGTCGTCCGTATCCTCGGCTGGGGGATCGGGGGGCGCACGAACTGAACTCCGCCGTCGATGGTGACTTTCAGAAGAGGGCACACCCATAGCGCATGGGTATGAAAAACAGAATTGATTGGGTTTAAAAGAATGCACGCGCCATTGTATAACGATTGAACCAAGGGGGTTATGTTATGTTGTATTCAATAGACGTAGGGGCAGAAAGGAGACACGGAGGTGCAGGACAGGCGCAAAGAACCATACAACAAAACAGGGGAAACACAAAGGAGAGGAGGAAGACCCACTGGCAGCAGCAGATGGGGAGAATGGACGAGTTGGAAGGCCAGAAATGAAGTCGATGGACGAAAGGGTGTGTGCAGATTGCAGGAGGGGAGAGGAAGAACAACGAGGTCGAGTTAGAGAATGGGCACGTGAGGTCTCCTTCGAGACTCTCTTCTCCTTATGAATCGCCAATGTTTAATGAATAATAACAATAACAACAACTAACTCTCCGCAGTCAGAGGACAACTCACTCCGGCATTCATTATTATTTATTAACCGGCTCTTATTCCTGCTTATGCGAGCATTCCCTCGCCGTTATCCACCGCTACAGCACCCTCTCCCAGCCGAGACATCCGCTGTCAATGCTGAAGCATAGCCTTATTGGCGGGGCGGCTTCCCCGGGCTCTCTGGGTATTTCCGAGTAGTAAGTACGCATTCCCCGACTCTCCAGTGCGATATTATGCATTCTCACGGACGGCGTGCTCTTGTTGCCGAGGCTCTGATGCACGTCCGCCAAGGATGCAAGGCTTCTACGCGGTATTCTCACTTTCTCTCCACTTTCAACAGAGTATTTCTTTTCTATGGATCCAAGGGAACTTTTTTCACTAATTTATATATCCCGTGTGGCATCTACATAGCTAAACAACTAACCATCGTCTACTGCGAAGGGCCGGGGGGGAAGGGCCCTCAGAGTGTTGGTACAGAGGAAAACACTCACTGAACTCCTGACAACAACAACGCCCAGTAAATGAATGAAAAGTGTGATGACCCCTATATATACACATCTCTCTCTCTCTCTCTCTCTCTTTCTCACGGAGAAGGATCGGGAGCTCGGGGCCCCAGCATCCAATCTTCCATTGCGAGCCACTCACTCCAGCGACGCTCTGCAGCCTCGATCTCCGCATCGGATGATCCCTGGAGTGGCCGTAAGAAAGGAATAGTCTCGTAAGGCATGTCGTAGTCCTTTTTCACAGAGGCCCAGCCGCCACTTTTGGCGGCAAACAGGTAGTTCTGACGTTCTTGTTCGTGAAGAGGCCCGACTCCTGCCACCCAGTCGTCTCCGAAGAAGCCATGGAGGACACCGGGGAAGTCCATACCGGTAGCGACCAGGCGGCGAACGTAAGGGATCAAGGAAACCGTCGGTGGTGAAGGGTTGGCGGTACCTGGAAGAGAGGGGGGTGCGCATTGTGCGGGTACCGAAGATCTCGAGGTGGGGGTCGGATCGGGCTGCTGGAAAGGGAGTTTGATGTTCAGGAAAGAAGACAAGGCCTGGACGGGCCCGCTATGCTGGGCATGGTCTAGAAAGTACCGCTGGCAGCTCTGGTAGCGAGGATACCATTCGAGGATATCAATGTCAAGACCACCGTTCAATCCGGCGTCGCACGTCTCGGGATGCTCCTCGCCTGCCGCGGATTCGAAGTTGGGACGTGCATCCATAGTCTGTGGGGGGTAGGGGACAGGCTGGGGGTTGATCTGTTCGTCTGTTCCGCGGTTGGTCTCAGCATCGGGTTTCTTTCTATTACATTGCTTCTGGTTTTCGCGGAGAGAACAGGAATTGTTTGCTCCCGGGAGGAAACCCCTACCTCGTCGACGCAGCTGTATAGCGGTAGACACACGAACAACGGTGCGGCGAAAACGGGAAATGACAGAAGAAAGGCTTCTCCCACGGCCACTGTTTAGTTTCATGCAAGGCACTGGCGGGATAAACATCCCATCTAAGGAGTGGGTAGTGGTATCATAGGCTTATAGCGGACCGGTGCCAATCAGCAACCTCAAGGGTCAACAGCGGACAATCTGGCGGGTGGGGGGGAATCTGGAAATTTGCCGAGGACCAGATGAAACGCAGGGAAGATCAGAAGCGTATCCATAGGTTTGTGGAGCAAGGCCGGTTCTGCGTGAAGCGGGAAACATGTCCAGAGACGAAGGGACACGGAGAGGCAGCGGCGGGGAAGACCCGAACGGCAGAAGGGGAGAGAACAGGGCAGAAGAAAACAGCAAGAAAAAATAATCAATGAGACGCAGTATCAGCGGGCAAATACCGAGGGGAAGAGGAGCAGGCAGGAATGAAGACGGATAATATTTAATATAATAAGAAGCGATGCAGCCACTCGGTGCTGCCAGGCACGCCTCACACCAGGGACCAGGGGCCCCGATCGGCAACAGTACGCGAACAAAGAGCTTGAGACTTGACGGTTGGACAGCAATCGACAGCAGCAGATATGAATCCCAGCAGCTGGATGCCGGGTGCGGTTTGGGCCGTGACTAGGCAGGACCCGGGACGGCAGCGCGTATTTAGCGGATGGCGATATCCCTGGCCATAATCCAAGAAAAGAAGATTGCCACCCTTCCTGCAATGGCGAGTGGATATAGGATACAGCAGCCACCGTGGAATCTCGTTTTGAGAACGCGCGGGAATCGGCCCCTCCGCCGGGGTCGTCAAGACGAACTGCACTGTCAGGATGTCACCCAGCCCGGCAAGGACAGGGCCGTGAGTAGATAGTAGGTAGATGATGTACTCCGTGGACGAGGCTGCTATTATTATTGTCCTGTTAATATATATATTAGCACGATCGCTAGCGCTCGCCACGGGGGGGTTTTGTGTTCGATCTGTGTGGGGAAACGAGGTGCAAAAGCGCGGGTTCAGCTCAAGCCACATCAAGATGCGCTGCGTTGCTTTGCATTTGCTTGCTTTCTTTTCCCCTGCGGCTGATGCCCAGAATAGCCACGGCCAAGTCATTGGTGCTCTGATCAATTCCTGTACTCCGTACGCTTGCATAGGATAGTGATATCTGTTCTGGCTGGAGGTCACACTTGTGACAGGTCGCTGCAGCGTACGCCAGATACCACATCCTTCAGATCTATCCGGCGTCCCCGAGACATTAGCATGCTGCTGCGGTGGCAAAGGCTCCAGCTTCACCATTGGAGTGGTGACTCCAGATAGAATTATGCAATGGACAGGATCCAGATGTAATGATCTGCTGTAGAACTTGGCACTGCTGTCCGTCGCTAAGCAATTGCGAGCGGGAAATGCGGAAACCCCTGCTCTGATAGGCCTGTATCTAGCAAATGAATAGTCCTCTACCTGTCTGTTCCATTTTCAGCATTATATCGTCACTGCATGGTGTATTACTCCATACATGACCCGGCTCGGCCCATGTCCGTCTAGTCTTTCCGTAGACGCCTCAACCACTTTCCGGCGGTACTATTTCCCGTCTGGCATTTTTCTTTTTCTTTTTCTGTAGAGAATGACTGGTTTAGAAAGGAGCTTCCTTGCATTCATAGATCCAGAGGAGAGAAATACGAGTGTACCTGTCTGATCTGGATGTAGAAATGTTCAGTGTGAAAGGACACTCCAGCCTGAACTTGCCTGAGGCACGTCCTTTTTTGTCTTTATTTTCATTTCCTTCAACTCCTGCTGGGCGAGGGAGTACAAACTCGGCAATGGGGGCTGCTCTGTGTCGAATCCGCGTAATATTTCACTCTCGTATCTCTCGTATGCCACGGTTGATCAAGGATGAAGAATGAAGCGCTTACATAGCTCACTTGCACGAAGCATTGGAATCGAATCCCAGGTCAAGCAGCCCTCTCAAACTCACGATGACGGCAGGAAGCTTTTCGCAGGAAACCCTTTCGTAGCCCTGGCGACCACGGAGGGATCATCATCAATACGGACCTCGATCAAAAAGCTCCAGGGACATCCTGGGACAGCAAACCAGTCTCGAGCTTTCTTGCAGAAAACAGTTCTCGAAGAGCCAAGCAACACGGCAGAGGAGCTCCATTCGTGGATGATATCCAAATACAAGCCAGAAATACCTGTCCATCCTCGGTTATCCTCAGCCTGCGCATACTGCCGGTGATTGGTTCCGCCCTCCAACTTTGGGCATCATCCTGGAGGCTACGGAGGAGGGTCAGCACGCGAGGAAAGTACCAGTAGCAGCAAGGGATGCAAGAATTCTGACAGAAATTCGGCCTGATTTTCCTGTTACCGAACCTGTGAGTCAACTAACATTCGTTTTCAGGCATACTACTGCCGGAGTGTGGGAGGAGTTGGGGTATGGTCCCCAGGGAAAAGAAAGAGTGAAGGGAAGCAGGTTTTCAACCCAATTCGTTCACGGGACCGCGCGGATAGAGAGATGTAGATGCTATCCAAATCGCAGAACTGCATTTGCAGAGTCGGTGTGCCTGTGCTTTATGAGTTGGCCAGATCAGACGACTCCTTCGTGAACGACAGCCCTACTGTGGGGGTGCTAACCAGTGTCCAACGTAAAGCCAGAGCATTTCCTGGTTGATTTTGATGACTGTCTCTGAATTACTGGATTCAGAGAGGGCTGCACTGGCGACTAGGTGGATAAGGACAAGAATGAGACCCCCAGATTGCTGATTATCTGTTGGCAGATTCTGGTGATCTTGTTGAGAAGACGGATGCTGTGAAGATTGAGGACTAGGTTGCCCTGATCGTTTTTGAGCCGTGTATTCTGTTCTTTGAAAAGAAAAGAAATAATGTCTGAATGTCTGTTCACTGCCTTATTGCAGCTATAGACCCGAGTAGCATAAACATAGCAATAAATCAGCCCATACAGCATACAGTTCACAGGAAGAAACGCCCCTCGATTGAAACGTATTTCTATTATCCATTGCTTTTAAGTAACAAGGATATCTTCGGGATGCAGTATGCGCGGGTAGTGGCATGGCATGGCATGGATGCTGAACTTCTGAGTATCATGATGCTTCCCCGTACCCCCACGATGCGGGATCGCCGGGGTGCGGAGTGAATTGTCCACGGTCAGGAGTAGTCCGATGTCTCGGTAAGCAGATGGAGTGACTATTTCAAATACGAGCCACTTATTCAATACCTCAAAGGATGGTGAGATACAAGTGTTCAAAATGTCCTGTTTTGTATGAGTTTCTGGCACGGTGCGACCTCCGGGAGCATTCAGAAGCTTAACCGCTGCACTAACAAAAGACTGGGATGTGGAGCCGGAGGCTCTACAGAGGCTCTACACTGCTCTCATATATATATATATATTTATATATATGTATATATTATTATATCAGGCAGGAAAGGACAGGCTTAACAGTACCTATCAGCGCCGCTCAGTGGAGGATTACGTGAGGCTAACGTAACCGGTAAGCGAGCCGCGCATGTATGAGTGAGCGGTGTCCATATAAAACGAACTTTTAAGACTATATCTCAACAACCAATAGACGTAGAAGCATAGCAGTAAGATAAATATATGAATTGGCTCTAGAAGTATGGCTGCAGCTTTTTTTTTGTTTTTTTGTTTTTTTTTGTTTTTTATAGAACACAGAGGTGCGCCGCTCGCTTTCCGGCTACGTTATTACTCAGTATTCCTCTCCGTATATTTATCGTCCTCGGACAGAGCCGGCATGTTGGGTGACTGCGCTGTTCGTAGCACACACTAAGTACTGACCCTGCAGGATAACCATGCTTAGTGCAGTACCTTATATGCTGCAGAAAGCTCCACCGGGAGTCGACGGAGGTAGTCAAGCTTTCGCTGTAATATTAGCTGTGGGGAGATTGGGCTCCAGTTCAGCACCGTCCGGAGTGAGGCGATGTCTCCGAGAGGGCTTCCTGCAGGACAAGGGACAAAAAGAAGGGCAAACGAAAAGAAGAAGAAAGGGTCATACGACACCACGTGACTATATCAGATAAGGGCTCAGTGGGGGATCTTGGCGGGCTTTAAGCGCGTCCCGTGACATGCTTAAGAGCCAGCCAGCCAATAAGCAGCCGTTCAAAGGGCGACTGACAGCCGAATCATGGGGCAGGGCGTTATCGGGAGAGGTAATGGCTACAGTCATAGTTATAAAGTAACAGAAAGCCGGAAAAAGCAAGGGCTAATCGGGCATATTCTGTGACCTCAAACAATGGCATAAGATCCGAACTTCGGAGGTGGAATAAGTGGGAATAAGTGGGAATAGGCGGGGGGGGAAAAGTAGAAAAAAAAGAAAAAAAAAACCTCTAGATTTCCGCATAAATTGCCCTACTTCCCGTCTCAGAATTCTTTCGTTTCTTCTTCTTCTTCCCGTCTAACAAGCCTCAATTCCCTCTCCCGGCCTCTTCTCCCTCGGACTACACTACTGCACGCTATATCCAACCTTAGATATCCCGTCTCCACCATGTCCAACATCCCTAGCGAACCCGAGTTCGAGCAGGCCTACAAGGAGCTCGCGGCCACTCTCGAGAACTCGACTCTCTTCGAGAAGATTCCCGAGTACCGCAAGGCTCTGCAGGTCGTCTCCATCCCCGAGCGTGTCATCCAGTTCCGTGTCGTCTGGGAGAACGACAAGGGCGAGGTCGAAGTCAACCGTGGCTATCGTGTGCAGTTCAATTCCGCGCTCGGCCCGTACAAGGGTGGTCTCCGCTTCCACCCGTCCGTCAACCTGTCGATCCTGAAGTTCCTGGGCTTCGAGCAGATCTTCAAGAATGCCCTGACTGGATGTATGTCTATAGTGTCCGGGAAGTTTTAAAAAAAAATCAAATGACTAACTGTCTCAGTGAACATGGGTGGTGGCAAGGGCGGTTCCGACTTCGACCCGAAGGGCAAGTCGGATAGCGAAATCCGCCGCTTCTGCGTTGCCTTCATGACCGAGCTCTGCAAGCACATCGGTGCTGATACCGATGTTCCCGCCGGTGATATTGGTGTCACCGGCCGTGAAATCGGCTTCCTGCACGGCCAGTACAAGAAGATCCGGAACCTATGGGAAGGCGTCCTCACCGGGAAGGGCACCACCTGGGGTGGCAGCTTGATCCGCCCGGAGGCCACCGGATACGGTCTCGTTTACGTGAGTATCCTCTTGCACGGCAGATTCCCCGGACTATCTATACTAATAATGAGATAAAGTATGTCAACCATATGATTCAACACGCCAGCAACGGCCAGGAATCCTTCGCGGGCAAGCGCGTCGCCATCTCCGGCTCCGGCAACGTAGCCCAGTACGCCGCACTCAAGGCCATCGAACTCGGCGCGACCGTCGTCTCCCTCTCAGACAGCAAGGGTGCCCTGGTCGTCGACGGCGAAGGCAGCTTCACCCCCGAGGAAATCGCCCTCATCGCCAAGATCAAGGTTGACCGCCAACAGATCTCCAGCATCGCCTCCTCCGCCCCCTTCGCAGGCAAGTTCAAGTACATCCCCGGCGCCCGTCCCTGGGTGCACGTCGGACAAGTCGACATCGCCCTCCCCTCCGCGACCCAGAACGAAGTTTCCGGCGAGGAAGCCCAGGCTCTCATCGACGCCGGTGCCAAGTTCATCGCCGAGGGTTCCAACATGGGCTGCACCCAGGCCGCTATCGATGTCTTCGAGGCCCACCGTCAGGCTAACCCCGGTGCCGCCGCCATCTGGTACGCACCCGGCAAGGCAGCTAACGCTGGCGGTGTTGCTGTTTCTGGTCTCGAGATGGCCCAGAACTCGGCCCGGCTCGCCTGGACCTCTGAGGAGGTCGACAGTAAGCTCAAGGCTATCATGCAGTCTATCTTCCAGGATGGTCTGAAGACCGCTTTGGAGTTTGTCACCCCGCAGGAGGGTGTGCTTCCTTCTCTCGTGGCTGGTAGCAACATTGCTGGTTTCACCAAGGTTGCTGCTGCTATGAAGGATCATGGTGATTGGTGGTGATTTCTATAATCATCCCTCCTTAACGCCACAACATGATATCCGCTTACGACGTACGATAGAAGCGCTGGTTCGTTTACCTTTTTTGGTTTATATTTCTCATGTCATCTTTTTTGTTTTTTGTATATAAAATGAATAATGTGGTTTGGATATTTTGAACTTTTTTTTGGGTCAATTTCTAGCACGAGTAGAGATTGGTATACATGGGCACCAACAATCCATTCAAACAGCCTTCACATCGGATACATTCATCGTATGTAAATAACACAACAAACCGCCATGGGGGATATCAAAGACTCGACTTTCAATCATACACCTGAGTCTAAAAGACTCGTAAAACCAGCATTAAAGCAAAGCAATCTCAAAAACCAAGAAAAATAACTCCGCTATTTCCATATCCAGCGCCCTGTATCCCATATTCCACTATTCCCAGCGCAAGATCCCGTTTCCAGTCATTCCCATCTGAGTTCGCCTGTGTTGCCCTTATTCATTCCATTATTCATCAAAAGCCAGTCAAAGTATTGTCAGCAAATAATCAGGGCATTAATTTGGACATGCCTTTATGCCTGAAAATGAACGAACGTAAAAGAGAAAATCAAGGAAAGTTCTCCTGTTTCGGTGTAGCCCCGTCACAGGACTTTTCCGAGCTAACCGCCAGCCATTGCACTTTATGTTCCGATTTTTCATCGGCCGTCTTCTCTTCAGTCTTCTGCTCGGCTTCCTTTTCCTCATCGCTTCCGCCGTCCGTAATCTCACCCCATCCTGAACTGCGGCGGCTGATACGACCATTCGACATGGTCTGGGTGACAACCGGGCCTGTTAGAGGGTTCCCGGAAACACCACCGGAAAGGCTGGCCGCAGTGCTGTCGTTGCGCGCATGCGAATAGTGGCCACTTCTGATACTGGCCCCGTCCAGACCCTGTCTATTTGTATGTAGGCTATTTCGTTCGCTGGCACCATTCAAGTAAGCAACGCCAGATGACGAATAGACGCTAGCTCGCTCGGTGCTTGCAAGACCAGCTATGCTGGGTCGATTGGGAACCCCGCCGACACTAAACGCCGATGCACTCGATGGTTCAGCAGCATTGCCGCTAAGAATACTCAATGGCAAACTCTCCCGGCTACCGCCAAATAGCGACGAGGGCGGGAGGGCTCGGATAGACGCGTTTGTATCTAGTGAGTTCCTCCGGCGATGCTTCGAAGAAGAAGCTAGAGTAAGAATCGATGCGTTGTCGGTCAATATATTGTTTGCTGTTGCAGTACTGTATGTCGGGTGACCATGGGGTGCAAGGTGGGGTGGGACTGCAGATACCGGGGTAGTCGGGAACTGGTGCGAAAATTGAACCTGCTGTGTCGATGTGCTCTGGGTAGAATTTACGTGTGTCAGACCATGATTGTGATTCTGCGCCACATGAAACTGGTTTGAAGGTGCTGCGGACTGCACGGTCGTCAATGTAGTCGTCATTGACCGTACAGACGGCGCTGGCGATGAGAATGTGCTCCCTTCTCCGCCACCAATGGTGCTTATGCCTCCACCTGCAGTCGTCAGAGTACCTGCCTTCGAGTATACCTCATCTGATCTGCCTGCCTCGCCATTCGTGCCATTGGTGCCATTGGTGGACACTGTTGGTGCCGTCGACTTGGTGCTCGTAGCATGAGCATGGCTATCGTAGCCCGAGTATGCGAGGGAGGGGGCGCTCTGTGACCGCGACTCTCGTTCGTTAAGCTCGTTGGATTCTAGTCTCGACGCATTAGGAACTTTGCAATATGCATCATTCATGGAGTCTTCCGTACCCGATAGTGGATAGGGTGTGTGCTTATTGCTGCTCTTCTTGTCCTTATTCCCCGCGTGGCGTTTGTTCGACCAACGAATGGTACCAGACTCGGACGAAGGATTTTTAAGACTGGCAAGCCTCTTCATCCAACTAGAGAAAGCCCGGCGCCGCCCATTTCGATCTGGTCGACAAAGCTAGTTAGAAACCCCAATCTTAGGCGCCAACAATGAACTCCTCCCTCCATGAGTAACGTACCATGTGCCCTGGGCGGTCCTTCAGTTGCAGTCATATCCCTTCTATAAGCATGCACCGTTGCTAAATGAACCGTATCGCGTCGACTTGATGGAATACAAAGAACAGTGGGGCCACACAACCAGGTGAGGACACGAGTCAGAAGTTCTGCCTGATCAGTCAAACGCCCGAGAGAATGGGGCCGTTTCGGGAAGGAGTATTGCTTGACAGGATAGAATCGAACGTCGTAGTTTCGATTAAGGGTATATAAGCGAACGTGAGAAGGCTTCCTCGAAATCCGACTTTCATAACATTGAAGAGCCGGAGATGGGAGTTGGAGTTGGCAGGAGGCATCCAGCAAGAGCAAGGATGGCATGCACGTGATGCGTCATGTCGGACAAGCTTCGGAGTTAACAATTCTACGACGCTCTGGAATTGCTACGGACACAGTCTACAGATGTCAACTTCGTCACTTCAGCCGACTCTGTTTCTTGCAATTGCTTTTCCCAGAAATAGTCGATGCTTGTTACATTCTCCTAGACCCTGTTCCTGGATCGCGTACCGACGATCCCGTCACCCTCATTCAACCCCGCATTGTCCTCGAATCCGAAAATCAATGCCATTCCCTCCTAAACGGCGAGTCTGAGGCTCATGCAGATGTATATTAAAATATTCCGCAATGTCCGAGCTAGGGCCAGTGAGACAACCGCCTGCAGGCCGCAGGAGACGACCTCGAGTGCCCGAATCGGAGCGCAAGAGAGCTGTGCGAGCGTACGCCCCTCAGATATTTTGATGATGGCATCATACTGATGGGGGAATAACGACTGACTGTATTCCTTGTCAATATCAGATGCGTTCCATGTCGACAGCACAAAGAGAAATGTACTAGTTTCTCCCTGCGTCGTTTCCTCTCACTCCGCGCTAACTGGCACATTGGTCCTCTCAGGTGAAGGAGGTTTGCCCTGTATAAGATGCCAGCAGTTCAAACGAGTATGTCGCTTTGAAACAGCTCAACAGCAGTGGCAAGCAGAACCATATCATGCGCTAGGGTATCTATAGTCACCATGTTTCTCATGATAGGGAGAATGTTCGGTCAGCCGCTCATTACGCTGGTTGTTTTAGGTCGGAAGCACCAGTAACTGTGTCAGACAAGGAGCAACAGATGAAGAGAATAATCAGGCATTTTCTCGGAAACAATATTTCATTTGAAGCATGTAACCTGCGGAAGATTGCGGACGAGTTGGAGAAAGATTCCCGAGATGCAGGTGCTCATGTCTCATCTGGACTGGAAAGTCACAACCTGGCAGAGAGCTATTCCCTGGAGCCGCTGTCAACCAGCACGACGCGTGAGTTTTGGAGAAGTTACCAACTCGGATAGCTGCCAACAAGACTTTGTAGACTATTCTGGAGAATTCTCCCATTGGAATTTCTCCAAGATGCTCCACCGGCGATTGCAATGTTTGGATAACGGCACCGAAGAGAATGATGTACAATCCGCATCCCAACTTTTCTCTGCGCTCTTCGTTGCTGTAGACTGACGATGGTGGAATAGTATTCGGAGACGCATAGTGGAATATTCCGTGCCACCGGTCTACAGTCTTCTAGTTCTTGCGTCTCTTCCTCTATGGTGTACTTTCCTCCAAGACCCGTCGCCGATTTCCTCACGGATGCATTCCTGGAACTTGCACAGACGAATTATTTCTACTTCGATGAAACAACTTTCCGCCAAAAGATGGACTATTATTACTCCAATGAACGACCGTTAACCATTCACGACGCAGGCTGGATCTGCACTCTCCTCATGACCTTTGCGGTCGGGACACAATTTGCTTACATGCGCACAAGACCATCTCAAACTAGTCCTCCCTCCGAGTATATACCAGATGACCATATCGGTTTGGAACTCTACCGATTCTCTTGTCGGTTGATTCCGGATCTGATTACCATTGCATCTGTAGAGACGGTGCAGGCATTCTTGTTATTGGGAGTCTATACCTTACCAATTGACTCTTCGGGTTTAGCTTACACATTCTATGGCATTGCCATAAAAATGGCGATTCAGAATGGCATGCATCGCAAGTTCACTGGGGACAACTTGGACCCGGAAACCGTTGAGATACGTAATAGACTATGGTGGTCAGCCTATTCTCTTGAGAGGTATGTTTTAATGAAGATGTAGCTTTATGTGTTCCAGCTCTTCACACGCTGACATCCCACAGTCTTATAAGTATCCTTCATGGCCGTCCCACGTCAGTTTCTCGTGCTGAGACGGATGCCGATATGCCAGCAGACATATCCTCCCTCAGACTACCGGGGCAGATTTCCAATTTGCAGAATATATCGGCGAACGTCTTCTTGGCAAGTCAGCTTGGGGAATTAGCTCGTGATATATTATGCTTGCGAAGATGCCAGAGAATTCAGCAAGTTGGATACCTTCATCAGCTGATGACTATCCGCTCACGGCTTCGCGAGTGGTGGACGGCTCTACCGAATGAGATTCATTGTAGGGATCTCAGCCCTAATGGGCCACTCTTTCGGTGCAATGTGCACTTGGAGCTCAATTACTGTGTCGCGACCATATACATGGGGCGGCCCTTCATTCTGACACAGATGAACTCTTCTCCAGAGGAATCAACAAATGGAAGTCGCTCGGATATGATAAAAATCCTTGCAGAAGATAGTGTGCATGCTGCTTTGAGGGTAATCGCTCTTTGCCAGCTCCTCCATGATTCAGTCGGCCTGGCCCGCGTGTCGTACACTGAATTCAGCTCATGTAGAGCGGCATTACTAGCTCTCATTGCTCAGAGTGTCAACAAACAGACAGGACAGCTACGGGCTGCTCTATCCCAAGGTATGCATTTGATCCGACAGATGTGTATGGGATTGGAGTCGGCCCAGTCAGAAGTAGCGGTTATTGAGGCATTGGAGCGGGCAAGACAACGACTAGATCGATCTAATAGATTAGAAGAACGGACGGCAGCACAGTCTGACTCGGGCTACAATCAATTCAAGCGATGGGCAGAGCTCTGGCGCATCGCTCCTCCAAATTCGAACCCAACGGCCACCCCAAAAGATTTCGATGGTCTGAGTGGACCCGACCAAGGACCACTCTCTTTTGACGGATTCTTCTCCTCGTTTCCACAGGAACTCAACGCATTTGCATCAATCCCTGGATCGGGAAACCAACTGTCTCCAAATGCGATTTGGCCAGTTGAGCTATCGATGCCACCGGAAATTTCAGGGGATAGTCATCCTACGTGAGACACTGATGGTTCTGTTTAAGATAAATAAGCCTGGTGGATCCGTGGATGCGCTTACTTCAGCGAAAGACGATATTAACTATGCTTGCTATCTAGTTCCTCACACCCATGTCCATAATATTCGCAACAACTGAGCCATTGAGATTGAGTTCAACAGCGCAGAGCATACTAGAATATACAGAAACATATAACAACAAGCAGAGATAAGATATAAGTGCCTTGATAGCAGGCAACTGCAGCCGATCGAACCTCTCTGAGGTGCTTCCGGCCCGCGGCCCGGGTGTCTGAACAGAAACTCTGTGACTGGTATGATTAATCCTCCAATACCTGTTACTGTCTCCGCATCGTTCGTATGAGACGGTTTTTTCCGTGTTTCTATAGGCTGAGCTGTATGGCTCTTTGGGATGACGAAGGAGGAGAAGAATGGCTTTAGAGAACGAAGGGAAGCAAATTAAATTCATCTATTTCTGGTCTCTGCTGCATCTGCCCCATCTGCCCAGACGGCATATATTGATCTTTATTCCTGCGCTTCAATTATCGCAACTATTCATTTCCTCTCTTCTCATTTTCGACAATCCATACCACAGCACACCTTACTGGTATGCTTCTATAACTCCATACTCGTCGTCTAACATAACAACAATGTCGCTTTCTTCATCATTCGTGAAGCCATGGTTACCCAAGAGAGAGCAGCCCTCCCTTCTCTTAACAAGGGCCCAACTAGTTGATCCAGTGGAAGGCAAAGTACACCCCAATGCCTCTGTGCACATCAGCCATGGAGTAATCCAGGCGGTATCAATCGACGGCAGCAAACCCATAACAGTGCCAGAGGATACCATGACAGTCGATCTTGAGGGCCGATATCTGTGTCCTGGGCTGATAGATGCCCACGTCCATATCTCTGCCGTGCCTGGAGAGATGGACTTCCGCCACATCATGGCTATGCCAGAATCCGAATGCCTATTGCGAATGACTTATGTTTGTCGGGATATGCTCTATCGCGGGTTTACTTCGGTGCGAGACTGCGGTGGTGCCCCTGGGGCACTGAAACAGGCCTGTAATGAATGGCTCGTCGTGGGACCCCGACTCTTCATATCCGGTCATGCCATAAGCCAAACAGGAGGCCATGGTGACTTTCGCCATAGTCATGATTACTCTCACTGCTCCTCGGATTTTGTATCCGGTCTGGGCAGAGTATGTGATGGCGTTCCAGCGTGTCTAGCAGTTGCTCGTGACGAACTGCGCCGCGGCGCAGACTTTATTAAAATCATGGGCAGCGGAGGGGTCGTGAGTCCCACCGACCGACTGGAGAATCATCAATTCTCTCCGGAAGAAATCCGGGCTATGGTCGGGGTAGCCAACAATGCGCATACTTACGTGACCTGCCATGCGTACAGCCCGGAGTCTATCCGGATCGCCATCGAAAATGGCGTCAGGGGGATCGAGCACGGCAATCTTCTGGATCGGGGAACGGCTCTCCTCATGGCGGAAAAGGGCTGCTATCTGACTCCGACACTGGTTACCTATTTCTCCATGGGTGATCCCGCCGTGGCTCATTTCCTGCCTGCTGGCTCGGGCGCGAAGAACACCGCCGTGATGAACATGGGGTTCGATGCATTGCGCATTGCCCAGGAATGCGGCGTCACCATGTGCTATGGATCGGACTTGCTGGGCCCCTTAGGTAAATACCAGAGTGGGGAGTTTGGCTTGCGAGCCAAAGTTTTGTCACCGCTGGAAATCCTCCGGAGTGCCACTGTCAACCCGGCGAAGATGATGAACCAGCCGCGACTGGGCCAGATCAAGGCCGGGTTCTTTGCAGATCTCCTGGTGGTCAAGAGTAATCCGCTGGAGGACATTACGGTGTTTGAGCGCTCGGAGACCGAACTATTGCTTATTATAAAGGATGGCCGGGTGTGTCGCAGTTCATTTGCGTCTTTGACCGGTCTCTTGGATACGACTCACCGTCTGTAGTTCCACGGGTATAGGTACATACTGTACAGCCTAGAACATATCTGGATGGATTGGATTGGATTGGATTGTTTTCCGGCCCTCGTAGATGATCGACTCGGTAGAGCAACTGCATCTGTATTATCTTCGGCTCCCGGGTCTCTGTTCCCGTGATATGTATTGCTGGGACGATGGTTATAGTTGCTTGTGCAATCTATAGTTGGTGTCTATATCTGGTCTGGTTGCATATTTCTAGTTTGTTTCGGCATGTATACTTAGCTATGTCCAATATAAATACATAAATAGACGGCACTGAGCAGATACAACCTTCGGGGTATGATTTCTGCTTCGTCTGACGCCTTTATTCCTCGGTTCTCACCAGTACTCTGCCGCGTTCCTATAACATGTCTCGACTCTCAGACTACAGCCTTCTCTCCTTCGACGTCTACGGCACGCTTGTGGATTGGGAGACGGGCATCGTGGAGGCTCTCCAGCCCCTCCTGGAGAAGAACAACGCCCACGTCACGCGCGAGCAGCTGCTCACCGTCTACCACGAACTCGAACGAGACCAGCAACAAAAGACCCCAGACATGCCATATACGCAGGTTCTAACCACAGTCCATCCCCGACTCACCCAACGCCTAGGCCTGCAGTCACCGAGCGAGGAAGAAAGCCTGCAATTCGGCACCTCGATCGCCCACTGGCCCGCGTTCCCAGATACCGTGGACGCCCTGAAACGGCTCTCGAAGCACTACAGACTGGTCGTCCTTTCCAATGTGGACCGGGAATCCTTCGCGAAGACGAATGCAGGCAGCCTTCAGGGCTTTCCATTTGATCTGATCATCACCGCCCAAGATGTGGGGTCTTACAAGCCCGATCTGCGTAACTTCGAGTACATGTTGCAGGCTGTACAGTCGGCCTTTGACGGTATCAGCGCAGATCGGGTGTTGCAGACGGCCCAGAGCCAGTTCCACGATCATCATCCTGCGCGGAAGATGGGGATTAAGTCTGTTTGGATCGTAAGGCCTGGGGCTGTGATGGGGAACCTCGGGGAGAGTGTTTATGATTGGAAGTTCGATACGTTGGGGGATATGGCGGACGCGTCAGAGGAGGTTTGAGGGGACAATAACTATACTGTTCTGGCGTCATACTACGCGTCTGTGGGATTGTTGTTTGTTGGGCTAGGGAATTTTGGTTTCGAATGTTGATAAAACATCGGATATATATCCTGGGTGATATGGTCCACCCGGGTACATGTACCCGGGTGGACAACAATACAACAAACCAAACAGAAAAAGGATGCGAAAGGAAAGGAAGCCAATAAAAGAAAACAAAGACAGTAAGCCTACCATGAACCTGCATGCGTACGGAGAAATACGACCACATCCAAATCTGACTGTACATGGCATCCCTTCGACGCCTTGCAGAAATGACAAGCCAGTTGCAAAAACGGAGCCTGCGTTTCGCAGATGTAAGTAGCCTTCATTTCCATACAGAAGAACCGGACGCTGAAGAGTCATCCAGGTAGCGGTCACCTTCACGGCAGACCAATTCCACGGCATCTACCGCGGAAAGAAATACCATGAATCAGACATAGCAGAGGTGCTAAAACGGGCCAAAGAATATGGCTGTGAAAAGGTCATGTTGACCACCATGACCCTTCCAGGTGCACAAGAGAACCTCAGAATCGTCAAGAAACACCCAGACACCTGCACCATGACTCTGGGCGTGCATCCGTACCATGCAGGGGAGATATACGCAGAGGAAGGGTACCTCGAAAGACTAGTAACATTCGGCAAGGCGCTTTTCGCAGAACATCCTTCGCCGCTGGTAGCCTTTGGTGAAATCGGGCTCGACTACGACTACCTGGATCGCGCGGATAAAGAGACCCAGCAACGCGCATTCCGTGATCAACTGGGCCTCAGCGTAGAAATACAATTGCCCCTATTCCTCCACGTCCGCAACGCGTGCGCGGATTTCATCTCCATCATCAAACCGTACCTCCCCCAGCTCCCGCGAGGCGGACTAGTCCATTCCTTCGCCGGATCAAAAGAGGAGATGCTCCAACTCGTCGACCTGGGCCTGGAGATCAGCGTCAACGGCGTCTGTTTCCGCACGGACGAACAGCTAGAGATGGTCCGCCATATCCCACTGGACAGGCTACACCTCGAAACCGATGCGCCCTGGTGCGAGGTCTTGATCACGGATAAGATTGCACTGTATCTTGCATCGGCTCGGGAGCTGCCCCCTGTGCGGAAACATGGCAAGTTCATTGCGGGACAAATGGTCAAGACGCGAAACGAGAGCTGTACTATTGAAAGGGTAGCCTTGGTCGTTGCAGGGTTGAAGGGGATTTCGGTGGAGGAAGTAGCTGATGCAGCATGGAATAATAGTGTTCGTCTATTTGGATTGGGTGTATCGAAGGACTGATCTTTCTTTCTCATATAAAATAGGCCATTGAACAAAGAGCAGACGTTAATGGTAGCATGCTAATATTTTAAATCCTCTGTTGATATACCAGTGGCAGACGAAAGTCGCCTATATTAACCGAAACACAAGTGTTACCCTCAACAAGAAACGGGCCTGCTGGCCTAATGGCAAGGCGCCTGACTTCGGATCAGGAGATTGCAGGTTCGAGTCCTGCGTAGGTCACCATTTCTTTTTTTGTTTTTCTTTTTTTATCCCATCATCATTAACCCAACCCCTCGGAAAAGAAAAGAAAACAGGGACACCCACCCTGCTTTCTTTTCTTACTGGCAAGGACCCCATGCACCGTACCGTGCCAACCTAGCCACGACTCTTCTAGCAATTCACGTGACCAATAGTGGCGGAAGTACCTCGTTTCCTTTGCAACTAGTTCTTACACTATGGACAGTTTTCCAGACGTTAAATAATGCAATCAATCAATCAATCAATCAATCAAAACCATGGATAATTCAACAATTGCGACTCGGTGGAATTTCCCCTAGACAAGCATCAACACGAATATGGCTCTATTTTCTACCATTCGCACCCTTCGTTAGGTCATCTTTGAGGTGACGGAACATGGTCCTAGGCGATAGCTATCGCCTTGACCACAACTCAGCATGAACACAGTTACTAAGTAACCTTGTTCCGCTTCCCATTTTTGAAACTGGACAACCTTTGGATTGTTTGAATGCTGCACCATGCCTGGTCATGATGCGAGGATTCAGCCTCTTCCGGCTGATGTGGTGGCAAAGATCAAGTCCTCCACCTCCATCATAAATTTGAACGGGGTCATTTTGGAATTGGTCAAGAATGCTTTGGATGCGAATGCACATACGGTTTTTGTCACCGTGGATTTTCCACGGGGGAGTTGCATCGTTGAGGACGATGGTGAGGGGATTTCTCCGGTTGAGTTTGAGGCTGGTGGAGGGCTTGGTAAGGCGCATCGTGAGTTATTCTTGATAAACTTCTTTCCCCCGACCAAGTAGGCCACACCGCTGACGATGTTCTAGACACTTCCAAGTTCCAGTCAGATGACGAGGTCTATGGGCAAAGAGGATTGTTTTTGGTATCTTTGGCTGCCCTGTCGCTGCTGACTATTACCTCGCGCCATTCGCGCCACCGTTCTGTGAATTCCATAATCTTTCACCACTCGAAACCTGTTGCTCGGTTGCATCCGGCACCGGCTCACCAGGAGCTTAAATCTAGCAGTCACGGCACTCGTGTTGCTGTCAATGATCTTTTTGGGAATATGCCTGTTCGTGTAAAGAGTCGAGCGTTAACCCTTCAGAAACAGGAAGCAATAGAGAAGGAATGGGATGAGCTTAGGCACCTTCTAGTTGCGGTAATGTTGGCTAATGGAAAACTTACCAAGTTGGTAGTCTTGGACGCTGAAGGCAGGAGAAAGCTGACGATTCGATTGTCTTCCGAGCTGCCGTTGGTCTTGAACCGAGACTCTGTCTGGGATGAGACCCATTTTAAACGGATTCATTCGATTCTTGCTCAAGCGGGGATGATAGACTTTGGGAGCTCGGGCCGTTGGAACACGGTCTCTGCTAACCTCCCTGATATGTCGATACACGCCGCCATATCTCTTGTTCCCGGCCCTACAAAGAAGGCCCAGTTTATCTCTTTAGGATCAAGTCCGGTGTTTGTGCGGAATAACACCAATGCTTTGTATAATGAGGTCAATCGGGTGTTTACGTCATCGGCTTTTGGAACGGGCTTTTTCGAATTACCTATTCAGACTACACGCCTGGCAGAGGATGATGGTCAACGTGGTGAACATTTTAGATGGGCGAGTAAGGGAGTCAACAAATGGCCCATGTTCTACATACGGATAAGTACCAATGTTCCTCAGAGAATTAGCGATGATGATTACGATGTGGTCCCAGAGTCAGACAAGTCCCTCCAGCGCATCTTAGATGTTCTTACAGCCATGCTGAATGAGTTTTTGAAAGAAAATAACCTACGTCCACGTGCCTTAAAGAGGAAGCGAAAGGCGAATGATATCTCTCGAGGGACTGGGACCGAGGAGCGACGTCTAAGGGGATCCTGGAGTACTGCGCCTTCGACTTCTGGTGGAAGAACCAATGCCGTCTTCAGCACAGAGGAGACTCTTGATGATGGAGTGAAACTTCCTTCTTTTCGAAGACACGCACGGGGTAGCCCTGGCCGGGATTTTGCAACTTGGTCCCGAGTCAAGAGTTCCAGGGAACATGTATTGGACGACACACGATTTTCTGGTGCATCGAAGCGCATTCAACAGATGGTAGATCTACCTCATAGGCAATCGGTGGTTGTTGAAGCGAGGGATTCTTCGTACAGCAATGTGTTAACGGCTGCCCCGAAAGACAAAGACGCGCTGGAAGTAGAATCATCTGAGACTTCGACGGACTTAATGATTCCTTGGGAAGATCCGTATACGAGACGAACTGTGTTGATTAATTCGCGGACAGGCCAAACGATGAACCCCAGACATTCGGTGGGTGGACGACCCCAGTCTACCGGCTCCATTCAGACGATACGGCGACTCGACGAAATCAGACGGCCAAGATCCGTGGTGCCACAGTCGCAGAATATCTGGATAGACAACATGCTGCAAGAATGGGGAAACCCGATCTTCAAACGTTCCGAGAGACCGGTGGCGTCAACAGAACTAGAAGCGCAACGGGAACATATCTATGGCAGGGAGCATCACAGTTGCTCTGGAGACATATTCGGTATGGAGGCGGCCCGTTTTGCAACATCACGGGGCAAATTATGGAGACAAGGCCTGAAAACGGCAGAGGTGATCGCGCAAGTCGATCAGAAGTTCATTCTTGCGAAGATGGGCGCTGTTGGTGGCTACGGCTCAGGAACCGTTTTGGTTCTTATAGACCAGCATGCAGCCGATGAGCGATGTCGGATCGAGCAACTCTTCGAGTCTTTTTTTACCGAGTTCTCCGATGAGTCGAAGACGGTTACTCGAGTTCAGACTACGGAAGTTGAAGAAATCCGCTTTGAAATCGGGCCGACAGAGACTGTGCTTTTTGGTCGATACCTGGAACATCTGGGGTCATGGGGCATATCCTACAGCATTGAGAGACGCAAACCCGGATCCCAAGCTCTAGGTGTGGTCCACGTACGTACGCTTCCCACATTGATCGCGGAACGGTGCAGGGCAGAACCAAACCTGGTCGTCGATCTACTCCGGGGAGAGATCTGGAAACGGGAAGAGAGCGGCGAGGGACCATGTCCGACACTCGATAGAACGGGTGCCAGCTGGGTCGAGCGCATCAGCGGGTGTCCGCAGGGGATCGTGGATCTTTTGAATTCGCGGGCGTGCAGGAGCGCTATCATGTTTAATGATGTGTTGGGTATGGAGGAGTGCCGGGGACTGGTCTCGAGGTTGGCGAGGTGTAGGTTTCCATTTCAGTGCGCGCATGGTCGTCCTAGTATGGTTCCTATATTGGACATGGTGGAGAGTGATAGGAATGGTGATGATGATGGTGGTGGTGGTGGTGATTTTGTAGGGGCATTTAGGGAGTGGACCCCGATTTAGACATATCTCACTAATTATGATATTGACAGCTATAATATTGAATATATCCACAGCTGTCGATTCATCCATAGGTTACAAGCAGAAAGAAGAACCTCTCACTCATACTCCCAGCCCTATAATAACCAAACAAGGCAAGCCAGAATCGAGATCACCAGGATCAAGAGACGCCAAAAGAGAAAACTACGAGGACAGGATATCTATGAGCACCTCCGTCTTCTCCGTGCATAGGTCTTCGAAGTCGTCTATGCTTCCAATCATGTTGATTTCTTTGTTGGCTGGCTTCCAGTAGATAGCACCTAGTCATCAATGCATGGCATTAGGGCCAGAAGTGAAGCCAAATATCACACACATAAGACCACAAATAAGCAGAAGCCCAAGAAACAGGTACATGTGGTGAGTAAGCCAGATCATTCCCAGAATCCCCAGGATGAACATGACCAGAAAGATGGGAGGCGAAACATGGATGAATGAGCAGAACCTCTTGCATGGAAGACAGGCACTGGGGTTATAGTATTCATTGTTGCTGTAACGAGCATGAGCTTGGGGATGAGGATGAGTATGGTCATCATCATCATCATCAATATCAATCCATTCCCCATTCTCAGGATCAGGGTCTCTCGCGGCACTGGGATATCCACGCCGACGCCGACGCCGACATTGACGTTGATGTTCACGCTCACGGTCACGTTTGCGCTCATCCTCGCGCTCATGCTCGTGCTCATCCCCAGCCTTAATCTTCTCAATCTCGCCATGTATCTCTCGTATTTGCAGTTCAAGCCTGACCTCCTCTTCGACGAGGCGGAGTTTCTCGAGGAGGAGCTGTTCAATGGAGCGGTTCTGGAGCTCCTCTCGACTGTAGGTGTTTCGGGTATTGAAGCACGCCATTTCTTCTCTATATTTCAGGAGGATGTAGATTTTGTAGCCGGTGAGTTCGGTTTCTTTGAGGTTGAATGTGCTGTCCAGGGGCATAGTGTTCCGTTTGTGTCTGGTTCAGGTGCACTGGATGCCCCCTGGCTGGCATGAATCGGCTTGAGAAGACTGATAAGACCCCAGGAGGGATCTGGAGACGGATAGAAGAGACCTGAGGACCTGAGGACAGAGCGTGCATGCTTTTATTCCTCACGCCCATTCACTTGACATGGGATATTCCGTTATGAGCCCCTTGCCCTAATCCAGGAGTACTCCGACAGATGAACAGCTGCAGATTCTCTACCTGAAAAGAAAAATGACTGCCTGATGGGTTTACAGACACTTTGAAGTACGGGTATAAGCAGTCAATTTCTCCGTTCGTAGTCCTCCATACTTCATAGGCAATCGTGGCTACATCAATCCAGATCAACGCTGCCAACCCTAAACATCATTAGATAGCACCAGTAGTACATGTATGCTGCGGATAAACCAACCGCAGCAGCTATATTACACCCTACAAGACCTCACAAAGTAGCCGACGGTCTTTCCCAGCAGATACGTCACCCAGACACAGGACAGGCCGAGAAAGATCATGAACGAGGCGGCAATGGCAAGACGCAGCTCGACGAAGAGGGTGTCCAGGTGAGTGAGCACACACGAAACACACGCAACACCCACAATGGCGACAAAAAGCATGCAGCAAAGCTGGAGATAGGGAGATCCGCGGTATTCGCGTTTGCGCTCGTAGGCCTCGACCTCGAACTCGAAATCGTCATCGCTGATCTCAGAGTAGATGTAACCAAACGCATTCTCGCTGGGACAGTCTAGCTTCAACGTCAGCTTCATCCCCAGGCTTGGGTTTGGGATTGCCCACCGGCTTGGTTCTTCTTGTTCCTGTTCCGGCGGCGGCGAGTCCTGTTGTGACGACGACGGGGAACTTCACAGACAACTTTGATGCCAGGCTGAGCCCAGTGCATGTTGCAGGAATGATGTCCGTTGTTGTAAACATCAAACATGTTAAGCTGAAACTTCAGCTCGCGTTCCAGTTCATGCTTGACCTTGCTTTTCTCCCTACGGAACATTTCCTCAGCGTGCTCCAGGTAGGAATCGCCCAGCTCAGAGTCAGTTTCGTGAGGCCGAACCATACCGTACTCTTTTCAGTTGCTGGCTGAGTAGACTGAGGATAGGGCTCAAGGGCAAGATGTGAGTAGGAAGCAGTGTTCAGAGAGAGAGAGAGAGAGTTGCAAAAGAGTGAGAAAGTGGGAAAGACGTGAGACGGAGAAGTGAGTATTTATATGGGGATGAAAGAGATACACATACTCATATGCCTCCTCCATTCATTCACTTACAGTCACCTTCTCATGGCAGATGCCACTATTAGTCACTGTTTTCTGGTCAGGCGCACAGAAATATCCACTTTTACATGGGAGTTCCCTTTATTAGACCTCTCTTGCCCTAAGATGACGTGGACTCTTCAATTGTCTTCTATGGACGCCTAGATTACCTGCGCGGACTCATTGCATTATGTACATTCTCAGTCTCGGGAACAATGACAAGAGAACAGACGACGACACCCAGACATAATTATAGCCGTATACAAGATAATAACCACAAGCGCCTTGATATGCAAATACCACCCAAGCACCAGGAGGGAAAGCAGTCCCAGCAGTCCCAGCACCGCCCGCACGAGCGAGCAGAGCTTGCTGCGGACAGGGAAATCTACGACCTGGGCGACTGGGATATCATCGACGACCTCGACGAAATCGTAATCGCTCTGAGTGTTGGCTGTCTTGACGAAGTCGCTCTCAGCATTGGAGTCTGTATCCATGTCGGTCCAGACCAGCTCGGAGCCGGAGTATTGGGGGAGATGCTGGGAAGGAGTATACTGTTTCTTGATATCTTTGGGGGAAACAGGGGATCTGAAGTCGACGTGCTCTATATGCTCGACTGTGGAGGAGCTGCAGGAGATGAAGGTGTCTGGGGTGTTGAAGTGCATTTCAGTGATGTTTTCGGATGCTTTGTTCGGATGTCTTGGGGTAGGAAGTAGGATCACCAGCAGATGATGACGATGAAACAGTACAGCGTGGAAGGACACATTTATATCTTGGATTCATTATTCTTAAATGTCTTTATGCATGAATGTTGGATGGGATTTCCATTGTTCGTTGTTCCTTTTTCTTTTGTTCGAGCACATAAACATCCAAGCCCTAATTGGAATATCAGAGTCAAAACAAAATCCCTTGACAAGATCATTAACTAACGGAATCTTTGCAAAGAGCCTTCATTACTTACCTAGGGATTGTCTGTTTATTCTTATCCTCTCTCTCTTTATTCTTCATTCATGTTTCGTTGAATTTCTAGTTTACTAGGGTGGTCCCTACATTCGTCATCTTGGAGGGCATCGGAAAGAGTATGCGTACTGTACCTACAGAGAACAAAGATGGACTCAAAAAGCTGGATACCTACCTTACAGCACAAACGCAAATCAATCAATCAATCCCGAAAGAAAAGAAAGAAAAGGATGAAAAAACAGGACAAAAACAAACCCCCAAAACACCCCCCTCAGCACAACCGCCCACGTCTCAGCCCTAAACCCACCGACAACCCAATGAACCCCCCAATAAACCCCCCAAACACCTAACGGCCACATTCCCATCTCATCACGCAAGAGTGCACAGGCGAAGAAGGTAAGCATGCTCATGGCATCTGGCCAGTCCGCCGGCATGGACCAGGGTTCGGCGAGGTTTATGGTGGGGTCTGTTAGGACGGAGGTTGTGTCTGTGCGGGGCCACCCATCTACTTCTTCAGTTATTAGGTTTATGTTTATGTTGTCTGTTTTCTGTTCGTATTGTTCGTATTGTTCATATGGCTCGTGTAGTTTATATTGATCGTGGCTGGGGGTGCTGGTGCTGATGGATTCTTCGGAATCCGAATCCGAGAAGTTGGCGCTGAAGGTGACCATTTTCTCTCCTTCTTGTCTAGTAGTAGCTACTATTGCAATCAGATAGTTGAGCAGTACTCTTCTCTGCTTGTTGCTGCATAGGATGGGATCTCTCCGTCGTATTTATACCTTCATCCCATTGCTATCAACTGTCTTTGTACTGACAACCCAGCCCTAAGCCTAGAAGAGTGGAAAATGCACAAAGGAATAGAATAAAAACCCTTTCAGCTATTTCTAATTTCCTATACAGCATGATATGTACAATGGCAACTGCCTATCAGCATTGCCGACACCAATAGCACGCTTTTGTAACCCGACAGACAACCTTAGGCAAGCAAAAATCATACAGCCACCCCAAAAGAAGAGTGAACAACAAAAAGGTACATGTACATCAATGTAGACAGACCAGATCCAGATGAAACTAACCGAGAAAAACCTCAAAAACCAATTAGACAACCATCCATAGCACCAGTCCGACCAATAATCATAAATCATGTCATAACTACCAGTACCAGCCGTATATATGGGATATAAACAACCATAACAGAAAGGATATCAAAAACAAAAAAAAAAGCAAAAGCAAAAGCAAAAACAACCGGATCAACCCTGCGACGTAATCGACTTGGTCTTGGGATGAGTCCAGGCAAAAAAGTCAAAACGATGACTCTCCAACGGGGGCGTAGTTTCCGCCGGCGGCGTCGCAGGTTCCCGCGGCTCGAGAACAAGCGAACGTCGGTAAAAAGTCTGCATCTCACTACTGGAGCGGACGCGAATCATCTCATCCTGCAGCCAGGTCTGCAGTTCGGAGACTTCGGCAAGACGGTACGGGATCTGGAAGCGCTGGAATTCACTGATAATCTTGGCCGTCTTCATGTATTTGTCGAAGTTGATCACCTCCATCTGGGCATCGCCCTTGCACAGGTTGCGGACGGGCTGGTTGCCCTGGTCGACAAAGGTGAGATCCGTCAGGTAGGTGCCAACGAAGGGGAGACAGGGAGGGACGTGGTTATGTAGTCTTTGGCGGAGCACGGCATAGTTGCGGGATACGTCAACGACGCCGCGGAGGTGTTTGAGGATGCTCTTGTGTTTGTGTGGGACTAGCTCCCAGGTGCGGCGGAGGCGGGCGATGGTGGAGGAGTTCAGGGAGCAGATGATGGCCATAAGGGAGTCGTAGTTGTTCAGTTCGAGGCAGCGGTTGGCGATCTTGATCCAGTGCTTGACCACGGCCGCTCGTCGCTTGGGCTCTTCCAGTTCCAGGATGGAGTCGGCTACGAGATGGGCCAGGTCCGTCGACAGCGTGGACATGGCCCGGACGTTGACGGCGAGCGAATTCATCTTCTTCATCCACTCCGACGCCAGTAGTTCCTCCGGGAGGATGGAGCAGAAGATCCTGGATTCCTTGAGCGTGAATTGCCGCGCCAGTTCCAGCGGATCAAAGTCCAGCACGCTGGGCTTCGCCTCGCCATTCCGCCACAGCCGCAGCAGATTCAACTCTCGCTTTCCGATGGCCGGTATCGGCAGCGGCGTGTCCGGATGCACGTATTGAGCAATGGCCGTGTTGGTCTTGCCCATCGACGACACCAGACGTGGTACCACGGGGCCCCGGACCATTGATACCTTTTCTGCCAGCTCCCGGAGACGCTTCGCCGCGGTAGGGAGATGCTGGCTCAGCTTGGACTGCGCAAAATCAATGATGTAGTCCAAGGCGACGCGGTCGCACTCATGGCGCCAGTGGGATTCCAGCCAATTCTTGAAGGCGTTGGAGACGCGCAGGCGAACGGGGCCGGCTGCATGCGGTGTGTCCCCGATGTAATCAAAGCGATCTACGAGGCCCTTGGCAAACTCCAGCGGTGTTGTGAACAGACGGAAGGTGAGGTAGAACGCCGAGACGTACATGGAATCGGGCCGCGACTCGTGCGCCGTGAGCTTCTCGATCAGTGCACGAAGGCTACCACCTACCACATTGCCCTCACGGAAGATCAGCTCATGCGCGTACGTCTTTTGCAGGATGTCCGCCTCGGCCTCATGGTACTCGTCGCCCAGTGTGGATTGACTGGCACTGGGCTTGAGCGACGGGGTCTCGAGAGGTGGAGGAGGAGGAGGGGGAGAAGAACTGCGGCTGTTGTTATTGTTGTTGTCCGGCGTGGTGGCGCGCGTAGAGGTGAGAGAGAGGGCGCTCGTTTTCGAGTCACCCAGGTCGCTGTCGAAGGTTTCGATGCTCCCGGTGCTGGTGACCTGCCGTCTCAGCGACTTGTCGGTTGCCGGAGAGCAGACGGGGACAGGAGACGCCTGATCCACCGTGGGTTCGGACGCAGAGGGCGTAGATGGTTCGGTCGGCTCATCAGCGGGTTCGACAGGGCCGACGTCCTCATCAGCCGGGAGTGGCGGCAGAGGACGCGTCTGCTCGTCTGGAATGGCTAGGAGGTTATTATTATTATTATTATGATCAGCATTATTATTTGCAGTGCGTGGCGGCTGGGGAGTCTGTGCGTCGGCAGGATCCTCATCCTGCGACAGTGGGTCGAGTTCGAAATCTCCGACGCACTCCAGCACCTGGCGAGCTTTGGCCAAGCAGTTCCCGGCGCCCCTGACGCAGTCGGTGGCCGCTTCGACCAGCCGCTTGCCCGCGTCAGGGGTGAAGGCGATGTCGTCGTCGGTCGCGTTGGCGGGTCGAAACGCCTCCCCGGCGGCGTGCACCAGCTGTGCCAGTCGCTGGAACATGGTCTCCTTGGCCTCCTCGAGGTGTTCGCAGTGCTGTTGGAAATCGCGGTCGCAGACGGCCTGGACGACGAGGATCAGGGCGCGACAGGACTGGACGGACATTTGCGTGGTGACGGCGAGTTCTGTAGAGGAGCGTGGATGCATGTGTAGACCGATAAAGGAGCCGAGGACCCCGAGAAAGGCGTCGTAAGCGCTGTTCAGCTGCTCGGAGGCTAGATTGTGGTTTCGAACGGCGCCCGACGGCCCTGAGCAGGAGACTCGGTGCGAGGTGGAAATGCGCTTCGTCTGGACGGAGACGGAGCGGGATGGCTGGCTGTTGTTGTCGAGGGGGTCGGTCCGCATGGAAGCGCGACTGGTATCCAGCCGGCTGTGCAGCAGTCTCGATTCATTGCGCTCGTCCGGTGAGACGGCGGACTGGATGGTGGTGGTAGGGGTCTCCGAGAGAGGCGTCAGGGGGGCCTCGTATGCACCGCAGTGTTCCAGGGCGGCGATGGTCCTACTCAGCCCAACTTCCTCGTTCCAGACGTCGAGGAACCGGACACCGCGCGTGATGATCTTGAACGCCTTGAGCAGCATGCTGTCCAGGGTGTATTCCAGGTCGTCATCGGCCAGGGGCACGTCCTTGCTGGCATCCTCGTGGAACTTCTTGGCGGTGTTGACCAACGACGAGAGGTCCATGAGCAGAGCCTTTCGAGTCCTTCGGAGACTGGCATAGCGCTGCATCAAGGGGGAGTCTCGCGTGAGACATTCTGATTTTTCCTGTCTCCGTTTCCGTTAGCTCTGGCATTTTTTGTGTGTGCGCGCGCGCGATCGGTCAGTCCTTCCTACCAAAAGAAAGCGGACGCCGGCGATCAAGCCGCGCACCAGGTCCTGATTGCCGAAATACGTGGAAGGGTTCCCCCCCCGGATGATATCCCAGAAATCGGTGAGGGCCTGGAGCAAGGGCTGCATGGGCAGCTGGTCGTAGGCCTCGCAGTAGTTGGTGGGCAGCCAGCCGCGGGCGGCCGTGTCGAGCAGCGTGCCATCGGCCCAGCCGTTGGTGTGGACGGAGTGAACGAGGATGATGTCGCCCTGTTCCAGCGGCAGAGTGACGGTGTCTGGGGAGACGTCGTCCGAGGGGTGGAAGGGATAGAAGGCGCGCAGATAGTTGTGGAAGACGTATGGCGAGGGCTCCATCGGCGTGGGCGGAGGAGTGATCTGAGAGGAGTGAGAGAGATTCGCAGTGGATAGAGAGAGACCCTTGACGACCTTCAAGGGAGCAATGTGTGGCTTGGAAGAGGCCATGATTAGGGCATGGCAGGTGATGGGAGAATGGACAGGAGAACAACACCACGGAGTAAGGGCCAGGCATGGGTACACAGTAGTATAATAATAAGATCCAGGAGCACCCAGATCCAGGGATGCCTCCACGCAGCAGCAGCAGCTAGCCAGAGTCTAATCGCGACGGTTTCTCCCAAACTCGGCATTCATCCGCTGCGCACAGCATCCAGACTCCATCGTCGATCTGCCAGTGGTTGCTGCAGGGACGATCATTTTTCAGGAGTGACCCATAATCATTATCCATCATTCTCGGCTCCTGCAGGGCTTTTGCCTTTGCCTCCCTGCCCGGTGTATGTCGACTGATGTGCACTGTCTGCTCGGTGATCTTGCGTCTTGATATGAACCCGTCCCTGGAATTGAACCCCTGAACCACAATCGTTGCAGCTGCTGCTAGTCAGCCAACCATGGCAACGGCGCCCACGCGCCTACACGGGCCAGGGGTAGCCTTTAGGAAGTCCTACTGACTGATGGGCCTAGACAATATAGGATTGTACGGAGTACTTTTCTCGCGGAAACGGATAATGTCTCACTCGGCAACAATAGCATCCCCAATAGCCGGGCTCTCAGATTTCTCCACTGCTGCCTTGCGGACTGTCGAGCAGACGCGTCCTGGGCCTGCATCGTCTTTGCCGCAGTAAATTAGAGTCCAAAAATAACCGACAGGATGCCAAGCCGCTTCCGCAGCAACTCAGTTGGGAATGAGTACCGTCTGGAGGATCGAGCATCTGGAATCACATTATCTGTAGGAATTGACAGGTTCCATAGTGATCCTTCATGCCGTTGCCCATTGCCACTGTTTCTCCTGCCGCTTCCAGTCATTGCTTCATCCTTCTACGTAGTACTCCATTTGCACGGCGGAATAATCCTTCGGGGCAAAATTAAACCTGAAACAACGTCAATAGCCCGTCTTGATTCGCCACTGGGGCCGTCTTCTTCGAGAAGCCCATCGAGCTCCTCGAAAGACACAGTGTATAGGGTTCAATAGAAACAATCGACCAGGTCGACCTGTATGCTGTGCCGCCCGCATGTCAGTCTGGTCACGTGATACGACTGCTCATTTCCTGCGATTATCACTGATTGCTGCTACCGAGTCGGCAATCGGGACAAGAGTCTGTCGTACAGAGGACATAGGAAGGAGATCTAAGCGAGAGGTTCCAGAAGCCCTAGCTTCCCAATCGGGCTGTGTGCAGACTCCAGCCCATGCTCCACCAACTCCTCCAGCAGACTAAGAAAGGGATCCGGCTCCGTTTCCGCCGATTCAGATGGAGCTGGAGCAAATCCAGATCCAGATCCAGACCCGTTGCCCTCACGACTGGTACTTTCGAACGGGAATGTAGCGTACTGAGGGTGCGCACTGGCATGAGGATGCGCATTCGCTGTTAGACCAGCTACGCGGATGTCGAATAAAGTTTGCGGTGGGTAACCGCAGCTCAACGGGCTGGCATTAGCATCGGCATTGCTGCCGTCGATAGCGTGCAATTCATTTGCCAGCCGTGCAGACGCTGTCAATGCGCACGCTGACGTCGGGCACGGTCTGGAGTCCGGTGGGCATGGGCATGGGAACGGGAATGGGAACGGGAACGGGAATGCTGGTACTCGACTAATATATACACCGTGATCAGCATCGATAGAATGAACCGGGAAGGAGAGCTACTCTTTAGCGAGTGGCTAGAGAGGAGATTGACCTACCCGTCCCCCACCGTCACCCTCACATACTCACCGTCCAACCGTACTGGATACCGGTCCAGAAAGCGTTCCAGAGGAAATACAGAGGACCGCGAGCCCTTCCCACCGCTGCGAACAAGCTCTGCATGGCAGTCGTAGATAGTCTGTAGCATCTCCCGCTGCCACTGCAATCCCGCCCAGAACCCGCGTAGCCAGGACAGGACCGCCATCTCCCTCGCAAGAAACTCGGCGCTGGATGAGAAGACTCCATCATTATCCCCGTTGCTGTCGGTCTTATGATAGAAAACCCCATGCACATGCACCGTCCCCGCGACAAACAGGCAATGCCCCACGAAATCTGGCCACTCCACACTACACCCAGCACCAGCAGTGCTGGCAAGGCCCACCAACTCCGCAATCGCGTTCGCATGCACAAAGCACAGGTTTGTCACACGGATCTGCCACGACTGATGCTGTCCCGACCCGCGCAGTTCGACGAGGTCTATCGGTAGAAACGCCCGGTAGAGCAAGCAGTGCACGAGATGGTAGATCAGTTTACTGAGCAGTAGCGTCGTGCTCTCTGGGTGTCCAAATAACGCGCCGAGCGGGGAGAACAGGCACGTGTCCCGCGCGCTTGCGGTCCACGCGTCGAGTTCCTGTCCGATCTTGGAGAGCGTTGAGAGGGCGTGCCAGGGAGGGTGGGAGTCGGCTTTCGCGCCGCCGGTTGCTAGGTAGCGGGTTGCTATGCCCAGGATGCGGGTTATGTCTATCAGAAGCGTGCATGGGTTGATGCCGCTCTGGTGAGCTGTGGACCGGGACTGCGTGTTGGCACCGACGTGGAAAAGGTCTCCCTCGCCGGTTAAACTGTCTGATGAAGGGAGACGCAGGATGATGGCGTGGTCGGAGAGGAGACATGGTCTGTTGGAGTCGCAGGTCATGAACCGGTCCGTGATATACGAGGTCCAGAAGAGACGCCTTCGCAGCTCCCAGTCTGCCAGCGAGATTTCTGCTGGCGATTCACGGTATAGATCCAGGGCGATGACCATCGCAGCGCAGTTTGCTGACCTGTCAGTAGCTCCCCCACGCACCCAAGAGTGACAACTGACAGGAGAAACATACAGAAAGTCATATACGCCTTCTTCCCGAGACCATACCCCAGGAAAGCCTGCGACAGCAGCAACAGAGTCTGGACACTTTCGATACAGGGATGATCCACATCCACCATCCGTCGAGCCTGGAGCGCATATTCCAAGCCCGTCCGCAGCGTCTGCTCAGAGACACCCCCAGAACTCGCCGTGTACCTGTTCCATCAGCAGGGGAAAGAAAGCAGGAAGGAAGGGAAAAGACCAAACTTTATCGTCAAGGCATAAACGGCCAAAGACAAGCCGCCAGACAACTGTCCCAATCGATGGCCCTGTCTCACGGCGGCCTCATCCAGGATCCAATATGGTTTGCCATGCAACCGGGCAAAGTACAGATCCAGCACGGAGTCAGACAAGACAGCGGCACCCGGGCTCGGACTCTGCAATTGCATGTCCGAAAGAGAGAAAGGGTCATATCCAGTCCACCAAGGACCCCCAGAAACGCCTCGATGGGTATCGGCATGTTGCGCAAGGGGATCCGGATGCCTCAATTGCGGATGCATGCGGAGAAACTCGTCCCCTCTCCTGGTAGAATCCGTGACGGTGGCGGAGCGCTCCGAATGATTGTTATTGACCCCATGCAACGTCTTCTCCAACCCATCAACCCGTTTGACAAGAGCTTCAATGACATCCGTTTTCGGACCGCGTTTCTTAGGGACGGCGTCTATCGTGGGCTGTCAGTCGTCGTTCAGAGCGAGAGGAGAGGAGAATGGCCAACCATATATACAAGCACAGTCGAATACCCTACACGCCTCGCAGGGTTTCGTCCGGTTACATTTGATCTGGGCAGTGAGCACCGCATCGACATCAACATAGGTATAGGAGATGAATAGACCGACCTTCCTCTTCCGACAAGACTTGCAGTTCATCGACTCGCGCGGTTCGAGCGCGCGTCGAGGCGTAAGACGGGTTATTGTTACCCTTGGACGGGACATCGTCATGCGTGCTCTATTCCTTGACTCTGTTGTCCAAGTAACTGATTGAATGAAATGGCATCGTGAGTATTATAACATATTTATTGGCCTCGATCCACCCCACGGAGACACTCCGACTGGGGTTGCGGGGTACGATCCTGTCTATTCCTGTCCTGAAATCTGTCTATTAATGCGATCAGACTTCACTCCAGCGTAGCATTTAACCGTCGAGGGTAGGGTAGCATACAATCCACACTCGGTGCCAGATATCCCGAGCCTTTGTCAATATGTGCATCTCATCCATAATCCCCGTCTGAATCCCTCACGAACAGTATCCATCAAATACCAGAAGCCATGCGTACAAGATCAATCCGCACATTCTGTCCCACCAGTAACCGCAGCATCTCAACCGTCGTCCACGCATGCATGCACTTTTTCAATCCCATGTCCTGTCCAGGCGTAAGTCTTCGCTACGCGCAAGGGATCTCGATCCTGATCTCCCTCGCCGCTCTGTCCGTCTCCATCGGTTAAATCGAGATATATCGTTCCCCTCGCTGCCGATGACGATGACTGTAACGGTGCCCTTCCATAATAGCTCAGAAGAGGCTGAACAAGCATCGCCTTTTCCCTCGGCAACACCGAAGCAATCACAAACGGCTGCTGGACCTGCATATCCACCGATTGTAAGCATGTGATGGGCGGTTTCGGCTTCCGTTTCGGTGTAAGATCAGGCAACGGCGACAGATACCGCGTCGCCTTGAAGCCGACTGTATAAATACTCCCGATACCAAGACTGTGCGGGGCGAAGATGGCCGCTGCAGCGTCTGTTTCGGAGTTGGCGATGACGATCGCCGCACGGTCTTCCTAGGCTGGGGTTGAAATCTCTTGTCAATGTCGCGCGGATGCGCTTCCATGTTGCGTTTTCGCCGATCAGTTTATGTTTCTGCTTCGAGACGATAATGGTAATGGTCGATAGGGGTAAAGCTATGCGGGAGATCGAGTTCATTGAAGCATTTCCGACAAACAGGGACTGCGGCGTGGACCGCAACGAGCCGACGGCGTACATGCCCCGGCAGCTGGCCCATTATATGCAGCGCCTGGTTAATCTCAGCAGCAGTCAACTGTCCTGGTGCAGCGATCATGGGTAGCAGAGGATGCGTGACGGGGGAGAAAACCGTATTGAAGGCGCGGGATAACTGGCCCATCGGACCCATGTTGACAGCTGAGACCAACGGTGTTGATTGCGTCGAATTGGAGGAGGAGGAAGAAGAAGAAGAAGAAGAAGAGGGTGAATACTCCCCCTTGATGGCTGAACGGAAATACTCAAGTTCATCACCCTCGATCGAGTGTACCATCGCGATCATCTTGACGATGTCCATTTCCATGAACGAGAGAAATCATGAAAAGTAGACTTGATAATACCATTCCCCTTCTGCTGCGCGAGACACTGTTGAATGTCCTCGAGCAACCGCAATTCGACATCAATGTACTCAACTCCCACTGGACCGCCCGACGGGGATGCCGATAGAACAAGTACGGGTCATCCATGGGAAACTTGCCGTTCTCTTTGATGCATCTCGTTGTGAAGACGATGGGGAGCTCGGTATGCTGTCGAAGGAGCATCAGCTGGTGTCCGACATATCTGAGACTGGGAATGCTGCCATTGCTGCTGTTATTTCTCTTAACCAACAGATCAACCCTGGTCTCAACCGCATGAGCCCCGACAGAGAGAATATCCAAATTGAATATCCAAATTGGGCAACGCAGCACGCACATCTGGGAACGTTGTCGAAGTGAAATTCGTCCGATTCTTCCGCCTTAGCTGCCCGTGAAGTCTCGTTTCGCCCAGAATGAAGGACAAGATGTCGTCGGATCACAGCGTAGAACGGAGCCAACTTCATTCTTACTATTCCCACCATTGCCGCTGTTGCTTCTTTTAATAGCGCTGTTCGAATACCAAAACTCATGGTCACATCTCTCCGTTAGTGTTTCGTCGGGTGCTGATCCGTCGTTCACGCAATGCGTGTTAATTGGGATATACGGAGACGGAGACACTTCATCCACTTGTTGTCTCGGTAGATTCTGAGCCAGGATTCCGGTAGCAGCCGGATTACAACCATCATCTCTCTCTGGGGGCGGGAGAGAGGGAGCATCATTCCATGTTCTCCCGAGTATATCAGCTGCGACCTGGACGATCGTCTCCTGTCCGGAACTGAATACAATGACAACAGGCCGGTTCTGACGATCCTGTTGCGTATCTTCCAGAAGCGTCATCTGCATTATCACGTTGCTGTTGTAGTTGCAGCCGTGTACTTTTTTTACTTGAAGGAGGGATTCAAGCCGGAAGAGACAGACGGAGGAGGCTCTTAAGGACAGCAATCGTATATACCTGAAACCCTCGCAGGCACAAATAAGCAAGTTAGTTGTCCGTACGAACCCGAGAGAATATGTAGATTAGAAGAAACAGAAAGGAGGACGTACTCTTTCCTGCATAATTATTAAATAGTAGACGTCGACTTCCTTCGAGTTGCTTGATGGAATCGAATTTATCCACCAATGATTATTAGCCCTAGACAGATCTGCCGCGGATCACCACAAGCAAAGGCGTCTGGTTCATGCTGTGTCTTCTATCTCCTTTCTTGCTACTCTCTAAGGACAGCATGTAACACGCAAGACTGACGACTTTTATTGACTATGAACCACATATGTATGTACCTTATTAATATACCAAGGACAGGCACAATAAAACAACGCAAAACAATTCAAAGCAGGGGTATTGTTGGCAAGAAGAAACGAGAGAAAATCAAAACAGATCACCATACAGCTGGCAAGAACATGGCAGAATAATATGTAAATAGTAGAAAAAATACAAACAAGAAGCAAGAGATACGTAAAGGAGGTAGTCACCAAGCCCCGACGTGGCTGAGTTCCCACCACATGGCATCCGTGAAAGAAGTAAGAAGCATGACTAACACCAGTCCTGCCCCAATCTAAGAATCTAGGTATCGAATGCCATGGTCTCATAAGCTGTATGTATGCCTTCTGCCGTCAACCACATGGGGACGAAGAGAGGAGTAGACGGAACATAACTGCTGTCCTGTGCATAGCCAAACTTCTGCCAGATCACTTCACCAGGAAGCATCTCAGCATCTAATATGCTATGTTCAAAATCCCTTATCCTTTCGAGCTCGAAACAAGATCAGTTGGCATGGAGACTGAAGATGCAATAAATCTCAAATCTGTCCTATTGATGCGACACGGCAAGCCCGTTCATGGCCTTTGCAAGTGGTGCCCCTGGAAGAGGCTTCCTGCGCGCATTATTCGCCACTTTCGAAACTCGAGGCGTTCCAAGTATCATACGAGGTTCCTTCATCAGACTCGTGTCTAGTTTAGCCGGTGCTGAACAAGTGGTTTAAACGTTAGCTGAGATTCATAAACAATTGGGATTTGAAGTAAGCAAACAAGGCAAAATGAAGACTCACCTCTGGTTACAATATGTGTATAGTCACCCGAAGGATTCCGCTGACTCCTGCTATTCGGGAGGAAAGATGCGCTGGCAGTCCTCCAAAGATGTTCAGAAGTGTCGGAAAGAAATTCCGTGGTATTTCGTCCAGAGAAAATGGAAGTTCGGCCACGATTGCGTTTAGCTAGGATAATCTCATCGAAGAGTACCATCCTTGGATCTTTTGACTTAGGATTGACCCTTTCTCTGTCACTGATGAATTCATTGAAACCTGGCCACACGTTAGCGATAAGAACTCTAATCAATTGGCAGAAAAGTTGCCGTGTCTAAAGCTTTTACCTTGCGTCTGCTGCAGAACGTTAATATAATCTGCATGCTCGTGGGGTAAACTCTTCATGAACGCTTCCAGGTTAAAACTGTAGGTCAAGCCGGCTTTCTTCTTATCTCCAGTTGCCGGCTGCAGAAACCTCTTGTATGTATAAAATAAGCTTGCAAATGTTCTGACAAACGCTGCGCGGACTTGGTCCGGATGGAACGCAGCTGGGCATACAAGACAGACCTGAGGAGTGCACCGGCCATGCACAATCGTCTTGCAAGCGGAGCATCTGTACATGCCGTCTTCCGCCCGTTCATCGCAGATGGCACAGACTGTTTTCTCGTCACACGGGTGCAGCTGAAAACCGTGCCCCTCCACCCAGCAGACCCCCTCGGAATTCCGAACAGGCTGCGCGTAGGATTGGGGAACAATCGTCGATGCAGCAATAGTTGACTGCGCATAAACAGAGGGTGCATAGGTGGAAGCTGGAGTATAATCACTGTTCAACGTGGCAAGGGAGAGGTTGGACGCATGGCCTAAGAAGGGAGCACTGGGCCGCCTAGGGCCCGGTATCATGTCCGCACCAAAGGATGAGCTTCTGCGTGACGCAGCATCGAAATGGCCAGAGCGTCTCTCACGCAAGGAAACTTGGAGAGTCAAGCCAGAATCATGCCGGGATCCAGACGCCATGGAAAACGGTGGGTGGCCGGAGGTCGGCGAGACGTCCCGCGATGGTGGAGACCCAGCGTGGAAAGCAGAAGAGGTTCCTGGCCTGTCACGGCCTCTGGAAGAATACGCCCTGGCTAGGAGCTGCTCATTACGAGCATGAACAAAGGCGTTGAATATCAGTGGCTGATAGGAATTCGGAGGCACCGCAGCCTGCCCGAACGAGTTGGAATTGACGCTAGTATACTTGGCTAGATTCGTCGAAGGCGGTTTTGATACGAAAATGGACGAGTTCTCAGACACAAATGAGTCGAATGGGAAAGACTCAATGGCATAGGCCGGAGGTCCCTTGGGTACTCCATACCGAGTGTGATGGGGCGCCGCGAGTTGCAGAAGCGACATGAGCTTTCTCTTCTGCTGGCGCGGCAGTGGAGTCGGCTGGACAGTGCTTTCGATTACATCGGCATCGAGATCTACCAGGACGAAATCATCCGACGGCAGTTCAACCTTTTCGTATCTCCGCTCGATGCCGACGATGTAAGGACAGGGGGCTTCGAGAGCCTGTATCAATCGTGCCGGAAGCACCGGAATAAGCACTCCCGTCCACTGAATCGGGAATAACAGGTCAACGAGCGCCTTGCTTGCCAAATGCAGCATGGCTGTGTGGGAGGATAGCAAGATAATGCGCGAATCCGTCAGAGCATACTGTCGAGCGTGTTAGCCATTCTGAAGTATAAGCACATACTGATATAAACCCTGGGCGGAACTTACCTCGAAGAGTATAATGATGTTCGATAATGACAAGGTCCGGAACAGCGCATATAAATCAGTCTGCGAAAAGGAGTCAGTGACGCTCAAATGTTAAAAAAAAAAGGGCGGAGAGCAGCATACGTTTCGGGCATTTGGGAGCTCATTGGCGGCTTCTTTTCGTGCAAAGAGACGTAGTTCACGCACTGCCAGTTCCACCTGGGTTTTGGACGGTAGAGGACAGAATGCTTCGACGCAGAGATTCATCACATATCGCTCTAGTGGCTGCCAGGATCCTGTGCGCGGAGAACTAGGAGGCACGCGCTGAATAGCACCGTCCGTCATGGGGATGATGACGGCCTTCAGCCACTCCTTCCAAAAACTCGTCATGGACCCTTCCCGACCTAGGATGCCATACGCACGGGGGATCCAAAACCCAGTGTCTCCGTCGGTGAGTCCCTCGATCTTAGAGGCCGCGCCGAGTCTCACGGGGCGCAAGAGGTCGCTCATCAATGCAATTTTCTCTTCAACAGTACTGATTTCATCCTCCAGCTGTTCTCTGGCATCCGAACCCGACGGCACTGTGGGAAGTTGGGCCAAGAGCTGTGAGAGCTTGGCGCGTTCGCTGGCTAGCCTCTCACCCAAGCTCGCAGCCAGTTCTCGCTCCTCGTCTGTCATATTGTCCTTGCGCCATTCCTCGCAACACTTTTCTAGCTCTGCTGCAGCACGATGGTTTAGTGGGATCCACACGATCACGCATATTGCGTGCAGCTTCGAACCGTTCTCGGTCGTCATTACAAACCCGTGCCAGGTGGACCGCGGCCGTTGGTCCGAAGAGACAATGTTGACATCGTTGGGGAAAGCGAACATGGGAACGTAGTCGGGGAAATTGCCTCGCTGCTTCAATTCCTCTGCCATGCCTTTAGTGGGGTACCGATCGAGCAGGACGGGCTCAAATCTTCGTTTCAGCGGATGCATGGCGGGGGAGATCTCGAGAGGTTGTGGGGCAGGTATGACGGAGTTGTAGTTGCTGAGACGGCGTGATGTTCGAACCGACGCTGGGACCGGGTGAATTGTAAGCAACCGACAAGAGGTAGCGAAATGCCCCGAAGAGGGAGATGTATCATACCTTGGCGAGCCAGTGACGGCTGCCACTTCATGCTGTTCATATCGCGAAACGACATGTGACGCCGTACACTTCCAATACTGGATCTAATCAAATTGCTAGACGAGGAAGGTTCTTCGTGGATGATTTTCTGCGCGCGAAACCTCGACCTGGGACGGGAGGATGGGGGGGAAGTGATAGCGCCAGCGCTGAGACTTAGATCCGACAGAAAGCTCTCCCGCTCAAATGCAAACTTGACCAAAGCCTTGTCGAAGTCGAAGTCTTCGACCAGCGAAGAACCTCTCGGAGACTGGCCCAGCTTGACAGTTAGACTGCTTCGGTTGCTGTGCGAGACATTTTGGTCGGAATCCCCCGAACGGAATGACAGTCGCTGGTTATTGGCGGAGAGCCTGGACAGACGGCGATAGGAGGTCTTTCTGCTACTCGCGGTAGATTTACGCCTGGAGTCGTCAGGGGAGATGGTGTCTAGTTGTTCTTCTTCCTCTGCGACCGCGTCCTCCTCAATAGTATCTGCGACGGCGGGGCCGCCAGCGGAGGCGGCGTTGTTTGCGCGATATTCATCCCCCAGCCTTTGGAAAACGTCTAGTATCTCGGTCCCATCGACACCGGCTATCCAAAAATAGTCTGCGAGGGGAACGGAGGACAGGCCGGAGGCGGAGGGAGGCATTTTGCAGAGACAATCGCAGGCAGTTGGTCAATGGGGATCATTCGATGGGGTTTGTGGGAGAACAGGAGTAAGAGTAGTGTGGGGAGGGAAAAACGAGCAGGAACGTCGTCTCATCCAACTCGATACAATCAATTGACGATGAGATGAATTCAGATGAAATCAAGACGACCCCAGATCCGCCACCACGGACGCAACGCAGAAGACAGCAGATGGAGGTGTTCCCAAAAGCATGGATGGTCGAGGGAGGCGGAAGGACGGACGTGAGAGACAGCGATCGGGGGGTTGCAGCGATGGAGCATGAGTTTGTAAGGAGTAATAATAACTGGGGGGATGTGCGGGAGAACCATGGAAAGCAGAAGGGGACTAGAGCAGGAACAATAATAATAATCTCGAGGGATAAACGATGGACGGCAGAAGAGCCAAGAGGAGCAGCTGAATCCGACGAAAAGTGTTTGGGGAGAACCACCGCGCTTTTGCGGTTAGAGAGGGGCAGGGGCACGGCCGCGGCACGGGCCATTTGCTCCCTTTTTTTTATTCTTTTTTTTTATTTGGCTTTTTTTTTTTTTACTTTGCTCGTTTATTAATGCTATCGTATAGAGTATAATGCCAGTATCTGAAGGCATGCTGGTTGCAAGAGAGTAACAGAACACTTCCTCGCATGGCAAAATCAAAATAACAGTCTCTCCCCACTCTCAATGACACGCCCTGCACCAGTGAATGTGGCGCTGGCCAGGCGATCTGATAGGCACCGCTGATCCTCGCCGGCTAAGACATCTCTAAAAGCAAAAAAAAAAAAAAAAAAAAGAAATATATATATATATATATGAAAAAAAGGAGTCAAGAAAGGCTACTTGGCAGCCTGCACGCTTCTTCTACAACCACCCAATCATCGCATCCTCGAAATACCCAGCATTATTCACACCGAGGCCCGTATTAACCTTGCACACTCCGTATAAAGACGGCTGCTTAGTCCTTTGCGCACTGGACACGGAAAATACGGAGCGTCGGGCGTCGATGCTCGCAGTCGTCCCGCAGCCACATCAGTGCTTCTGGGGAGGTCGTCTGTGTGATCTACGCTCGTACATCGTACAAGATAATGGAAGGAACAGAGGGAAACAGCACACTATCCGCGAGTTGGTCAAGATGACAATCCCGGCTCCCATATCTGTATCACCTCCCCAACAAGGGTCAGGGTACAACGCATGTCCAATACCAGCTTCTCTCCCCTGACCCCATGCTGGCTGATGAAGTCAGAGCCCCGACAGGACAAACAAGTTACAACGGGAATCAATTGATGTCAAAACCCCTCTGCATAACCAGGTGCATATGGAACGGTCTACGACTCCATCTAGTTTACAGGTCATGCCCGTGTAGATATCTATAGAACAACAAATATCCGTTCAGTTTGTTCACTATAATTAGACACAAGCATCCACTCGAGTTGACGCTACAGGCAGCCACTTCTAAATATACCGAGCAGGATCGTACCTGTCTACAGTGTAAAACACATCGGAACATACCTACAGTAACATCCAGAGTCTAGATCCAACGCAGTCCTGAACTAACGCAGCTTATTCTGCAAAGCGTTGTCGGTAGCATGATGCTTGCGACACCGCTCATGCTATGCAGGTACGGTTTCATCTGGAATATCCGAAACGTGGGCTGGCATGTTGCTTTCTCAAAAGTTTAAAAAAGAGCAAACAAGACATGTATTATTCAATACAAACAACAGCCTGTTTCTAATGGAGGATGAAACAGTCTCGTGAATATATGGCTTGGACTTTATAAGAGAGTATCGTTTCTCGAATTGTCGACTCAATGCTCCTCCGGTTACAAGAGTCCGCTGGGAAAGTCCATCCAATAAAGGGGCTGTGGCGCAATGGCAACGCGTGTGACTCCAGCTATCTGGATTAATCTCAAGATTGCAGGTTCGACTCCTGTCAGCCTCAACAGGTTTCTTTTTTTTTCTTTTATTTATTTTACCACACCTAAGTCTTTCATTCTCTTGTCAGGACGATACTGTATTACTACACTCTGACAGTCCATAATCCATAGCGGTTATCCACATCTATATCCTGACCGAGTCAGCCGAGCAAGGTCGACGTCCAAGCAGACAACGATAACGATAATAACTTAACTCCGCAGAGGGATTAATAAACGTCCACTAAATTAGCCAGCTGCTAGTCTGTTCATTAGACACATGTCTAGCAGACCGTTAGATTAATTAAGATTCATATGCCCAACTGTTAATCCCGTCCACTAGTACGAGGAGCACTAGACTATCTGGCATCTATTCTACGCTATGCATGTACATATGACAATAATAATGATGATATTGCCCTGCCTTTTCTTCAGCCTGAATTTTCTTATCACACTGCAACTCACCGTTCTGGACCCTAATAGACTTATGGACAAGTTGTCATTGTACCCCGTTTGGGAATGCCGCATGTCATCTCTGACTGGGACAACCGGATCAACCATGGGTGTTTGCACATGGCGATCTCTTCCCATTGCAGTAACTTGTTACTTATTTAGCTAACGTTGCATTGTGAGGTTAATTATTATTATTATTATATTGTTATTATTTGTTATTATTATTGACTCTTGAGACCAGGCTATGACGATCAATGGGGGCACTGTAATTGCCCAGCAGCCACGCTACGGGTACTACACATACTTAATACATAATTAGATGCTACATGGATCAGGATATTCGGCTTGTCTATGGACGACTCCGTATTTGTCAGATAAAACTAGATATGACTACAGCATGCAGCGTTCATTCATGGTGGTTGATGTAGAAGTGTTGATCGTGTGAGGATTGACAAACAAAGGAGCCTCATCTCATTTAGCAATCCTCGAGCTGTTTGTTCATGTGCCAGGTGTACGTATCTATATTTTATTCTATCATCACGGAGACTTTCGGAATGCCACCACTTTCATGAGGGTACTCAGGGTGATGCTCAAGGGCGAGCACTTAGTTTCTGGTTAATAATGTGCCGGGGGCACTGCGGAACCCTAGATTCCTCATATTTCCTATCTTAGAACGCCGTAGGGCCGCGGTCTCCGACATACTAATGTATGGCGGAGCCCGCGGCCAGAGAGTACTTAACGAGGGCTTCCTCCCAGATAGTTACGAGAAATCGAGCATACTTTGGTTTCGAAGTTGCTTCACTAGTATTGTCGTCGTCGTATAGAAGCGAGGCTCCGTCGTCGTGTTTCTCCGTTTGTTATATCGTCTTCTTACTAGACCGTTCAGCGCCACGAGATGTAGTGGCATCGTTTTGGTATATAGAACCCTGAGATCCCTTGATCACAACCCAGTTCCTGTCGTAGGGAACAACCCACGTACGCCCCCCTTAACAGTGTTTGGAAAGGAGCAGAGCTAAACTATAATGCTGGTAAGCTTGAGTGTCAGGGAGCTCTCATGGCCTTCAAGAAATTCTGATTGTATCTGTATGAGGTGCCCTTTATCTTAGAAATTGATGTGGCTATGCTTGTTGCGCAACTGAACCACATCATTACTGATATCCCTAGCATGGTAGTTACTCAATGGATTGCATGGATCCAAATTTTTAATTTCATTATACAACATGTGTCAGGAGCAAAGAATTCTGCACAAATAGGCTATCTAGGAAACCAGTCACCCCAGAAATGCTGGAGGAAGCAAAACAAGAGTGTATGGAGGAGTTCTTAGACAATTTAACCTTGTCTGCCATGTTAATGATACCTTGCATGATGATGCCGGTGAAGGGGATAGGGCTAATTGGCTCACCAATGAAGAAGAATAGTCTAAAGAGTCCCTCTTAGATTGCAGAGTGGCTGCAGACGCTACAATAACCAAAAAGAATAAGTGCATCTCAATATCACTGGTTTCAAACCAAGGCATTAGGCTTTATGGTCCAAGACAGCTATTTGTTCAAACAGACGACAGCCAACCAACCAGTACAGCAAGTAGTTGATGATTCCAAATGACAAAGAGAAATTCTCCACGCGTTACACAATGATAGCGGTCATTATGGTAGGGAAAGCATTTATCAGGTTTGAGCGCGTCACTGGTGGCCAAGGCTTTGGGAGGATATCTAGGATTGGTATCAGAGATGTTATCACGGTGCTGGACCAACGTACGCCGTATGACGGTCCGGAGGCCCGTTCTGCCCGTACTGACCGCCCCTGCACGTGCCTGCGAGGAAATATCTCGAACTTCTGTCTCGATCTTGTTGTAGCTCTTCGAGCTACGTCCTGTCTACCTACCTGTACGATAGCTTGCCTGCCTGCCTGCCCGTGTGTTCTTTCCAATCTATCTCCGTTTCCTGATCACCTGAATCCGCACCTTGACAGATGTGATCTATGTCAGCGAGCAGCTGAGGCTCATGTAGGTGAGGAAATGACGGCAACCCAGCCCATCGGGCTCTTTCAGAAATGGTACATTGACACCACATACATCTCACAGAGAGGAAGTGGTAAATGTGCATTGGTCTAAGCTCAAGAGTCTGTTTCAGATTGGGTTAAAGCTGAAGCTGTGGTGGAAGTGACTGCAAGGACTATTGCTAGCTTTGTCTATCACAATGTCATCACTTGATGGAGCTGTGTAGAGGTGATCGTCAGTGATAATAGCCCAGAGCACCAGAAGGTCTTTAGGGAGCTTATGAAGAGGTTTAAGGTGAATCTCACCATACAATTTGCAGGCCAATGGCTTTATCAAGGTCACACATCACATGTTTATTCTTGGCCCGAGGAAGCTCACAGCAGGCTTTGCGAAGGACTGTGACAAGCACGGCATTCTGTTATCCTGTCCATGAGAACCAGCTCAAGATCTATTATAAACTGCTGCCTCTGCCAGACGAGACCTCGAGTGCGCGAAGTACCACCTAAGTGTCAAAGGATGAGGGAAAACCCACGGGGAGTCCCTTGCAGTTGCCATCTAAAACACAATTTTAGGAGTTTTCCACACGTTGCTACCTCTACAGATGAGGTATCTGCTTTCAAAGGGGAGGTAGTGGTGTGTGATGGATTCAATACGCAGCTGCGGAACGATTTCAACAATTAGGTTCCATGTCATTCATTATTATTGTATATTTCATGTGTTGTGCTTACATTCTGCCTGCTTTTTTTTTTTTTTTTTTTTTTTTTTTTTGATTTTTGGTACTAAATTGATAGATGGGACCTGCAGAGGTACTTAATAATATAAATACAGATAGATTCCCTCCCCCCGCCTCCAGCTCTTGACTACTGCATCTACTTATTATCAACTCTTACTTTGAATCTTCACAATGACCACCCGTTGAAGACCACAAAACAGCCTCCGCCCAGTCCCCAGAACCCGCACCTTCAACCCAAACTCCTACGGCCCCGGCGCAGCACCCCACATCATCAACCTCGCCCGCAACCCCGAAGATGTCCGCGCACAATCTGACCCGACAACGTATCTCAACCCCCACATCCTTGAGAACGCTAACTAGTGGCCATTCAAAGCGCAGGACCTATGCCGTCATTGGACTACAGAGCCAACCGCTGGTCTTCATAGAGACTCTGGTGGTTAGGAACACATCCATCTATAAGTCACGTGACAAGATGTGATGGTGATGCAGATATACTATTTCGGACAGGTGGATTATCTAATAATCCGGCCCCGGATATGAGTATGTATGTTCCAGGAGGAAGGACCGTCATACATATATCCTGGAGTTGTAGGAGGAAGTAATCGAGAGCTCAAGCAAGGAAGCATATCGTTTAGAGCTTCATGATGTACTAGAGACGGCAGTATATCAATTTAGAGCGTTCACCACGATCCCTATGAACCCTACAGTATCCTTTTAGTATTTGGCATCCAGACGCACCCCTGATCCACACATCAGATGGTGTTAGATCACGTGGGATTCTGCCGTCTAGGCCCGCCCTCGCAGCCCCTTTGGCACTTCGGCCTATCTAGCTAGTGACCAACCATACAGAGACCTCCATTGATGGCTAATGTACATGCGCCTAGCCGTGACACTTAAAACCATCACTTCATTTTCGTTACCCTTACTCCAGTAAGAAAAATTGAACGCTTAATATGAGCATTTGCAACTTGCCTTATGAGTTGCGCCAGCGCGTACCAACCGTGCTTTTTATACGCAGTCTAACCACTTTCTGTACCAATATCACTTAAACGACATGCCAAGAGACATCAGCACCGGCGTTGACCTTGGCTGCCGAACATGGGGAGTGCAACACCCTAGTCAGGCTTCTCAACGCCGGCGCAAACCTCTACCACCCTCGGATCTGGCGGGATCAGAATTCGACGAATGAGTGGGCCGGGCCACTGCCCAAACATCCAGCCAGACTCGCTGCTGAAAATGGCCATGCCCATTTCCTTCAAGCATCCCCCCGGATCCAGAAACGATGGTTGAACGGGGACACTGCCACTGGCACCACTGACCCGGACGTGACTAGTGACTCTGAGTATTGGGCCAACGACATCTCCTCGACCGATACCTGTACAGCTGGGCAGTGCAGATGCTGTACAATGCCAAACCAAAAGGAAATGCTTGTACTAACCTTCTGGAGATGATCTAGAGGACCATTGGATTATCAACAGATCCCTCCTCCCCATCCAAAACAATTGGGTTACCGCGGTCCCCCTCTGGCTTCAGCTTGATTGGTTTTTCGGCCTTATCATCCTCAATAGTGAGGACAGTACAGGGAGCAGGACAACAACCCTGTGGCCTGGTCCCTCAGGCCGCAGTATCATGACAGGTTATCTGCCAGGTAAATATTCACGGCAGATTTTGGTAAGTTCCTGATGTGACTACTGTACCAAGGATCAATATCCAGTGCTCCAATATTTGTCTCTAGATATGAACGACACTCAGCAAACTTCATATCATAAGCTATTCCATCAACAGGCAAGGTCTGCAGGAGAGTGCCAGAGGTGATCATACTCTAGGAACTTTACCTGCATTACTGGTTGTAAAATATCAATTACCCCCACCATGTGTGAGGCCTGCGAGCTGGGGGGCGCAGGTCAGGCTAGGAAGAGGTCGAGTAGCGCGGATACGGATCGAGACAACTAGATGCGCCTAAAGGCCTGCGGTCAGGGATGAGAAAATGTTGGCGAGTTGGCCAAAAGAAATGCCATGACATTAGCCTCCAGCCCGCACTGCGCTTACGGACCGTTCAACATATCTCCTACTTCTGTTTTGATATTATTGTACAATGGGGGTTCAAATGTTTTTAACAAGCAGCAGCCCTTGTTGCCAAACAATTGAGCATGATATTCATGCTATACACTGTGGGAAGGGTGTAAAGCAGATGTTCTGGGCTGGATTTCGGTTTGATAAGTGTGCAGGCCTTGTTCCTTTAGAAGGAGGTCCTGAAGCAGCATGTGGAAGAGTTACTGCATGCGTTATATCGAACTAGGTAGTGCCTAGATTCATACCGGAAGCATTCTCCTTTCTCACGGCGTGTCAAGCCTTGGGGTGAAGGACGGCGGCGGGACGTGGACAGGTCCATTTTAATAATCTACCTACTCTGCTCAGCGCCTATGGCGGTTAAGCTGAAGATGCGTCAGGGGAGAGCGGTGCGTGAGATCCCAAGAATAACTCCACAAGTTGGTTCCTCTTTTCTACGGAGCATGATCATCATTGGCACTGATGAAAATGGCCGAGAGCCTGCGACTATTCTTTACTGTGCTTTATAATCAGTGCATTAACAACGTAGACTTTTGCCGAGGAACAATCTAAATTGATGACACAGCGAACCCCCCCGTGTTTATTCATTTTATTGAGGTTATACTACTTAGGCCACTCACTATGCTCATCCTGGCTGTCGTTGGCTCACAGAGTAGATCAAAGCATACTCCGAGCACCTGGTGGGCACCAAAGTGGAAAGAAGGCCATAATGCCTGTAGAAAATCAGCTGCATGTTTGTTGTACATGTAGCATGACGTGTGACGCGTCAGAATGTGGAGTAGAGACTGACTGGCTGCCGCATCTCCAAGTTTACACGGACCTACAGGGGCCTATAGAAAATGTAACGTCGAACTTGCCACCGAGCAATGTTGCTGACTTGCACGAGGGGAGTTATCAGTGCCCTCACAAACGATCGACAAGGTCAGTTCTGTATGATCAAGTAGTCTTACTCCCCAGACACATCTCTTGGTTGCATGATGGCCGTGTCACTCTATCCCGGCCGGTGTTCTGCTGTGTCCTTCGGTGTTTATCCTCTCACGCTCGCTTCCGGGTGAGAAGGTTGCCGGTAGTAAGAAACCCTCGATCACCCATAACGCCTCGCCATTCAATTGACAGCTGTCCAAGGACAGCCCGACCATCGCGACGCATGTCCTTCTGAAGAGCCTCAAGACCATCCTGCTGGCCTTCTTCCTGCTCAACAAGAAATGCAACCTGGAGGACATCTCGCGGGTTCAGCGTAGGAGGCAGTGCATTAGGCCTGCCCGGCTCCTCAAAATCCCAGTTCAATGACTGAGACTTGAATGGAGGCCTGGGATTTAATCTGGTTTGCTGCTTATCGAGTCAGCAATGTGACTGTGGTCTCCTGCGACAGGCAGGATGACAACGAAGCACTGTACTCACCTCCACAACTACAGCATCATCTCCAACATTCTCAAGCTGCGCCTCAAGAGCAAAGCGAAGGAGCCGCGTTTTCCCATAAGGACCCAATGACTTGTTATCCACTTCCATAGGTGACAGCTCCGACGTCTTCGTCCGGACACTGAGACATGGCTGGGCAACGAACTGGTACAATTTCCTAAAGGTTCGGACTCTCCCACTTGCAGCCTGGGAATCGCGACCCATGAGGGTCTCCGTGTAGCTGACGCTCACGGCCAGGATATGGTTACCCTCCTCCTTCAAGTCAAAACGGACAATCTTCTGGAGCGACTGTCCCCTCTGCAAGCCTTCCGTTTGGGTCGGGTCACCCGCCGGCTCAAGTTCTAACGATACTACCTGTGAAGGCGTTTGCATTTCCGCAACAATGCGGACAGACGTGACAACTCGTAAGCCCTCATCTTCTGGGAGCCCATTATTCGCGCTGAGGGTACAGGCAAAGGTCTCGCCAACGTAGGCAGATCCAAAGGCGGGCGGAAGCGTAAGCTTTCATACTTAGTTAGTGAAAGTAGCCAACGCCGAAGATGACCATAATGCAGACATTGGGACTGATGATGAATTGACCGTCCGTCTCGTTGGAAGGGTAACTTAATGATGCTTTGGGTGAGATCTTCGTATTTGCTGTAGGAAGCGGGAACTGATGCGAGAACGAGGGCCGCGAGAGCCTGGAAAAGTCGAAAGAGTCAGGAGAGCAGGAATATCATCAGTCCAAACACCGTTGGCTGGCTTACCGCAATACTGGACGTTGAATCAGCCAGCTGCCGTTGCGTTCAGATTTTCCTTTGAGGCATACCTTTTAAAGAGATTGCATGAGGTTCTTTTGCGCCATCAGCGCCCGAGTGAGCTCTTGGACGTGCCATGGAGTATTGACATGAGCTTTTGCCGTTGTCAATTCAGATAATGACATGGGTTTGCGAGACTCATGAACCGTTTCGATGTGACGCGGAAAGCAACCTTATCGCAGCAGACAAACCAGACAAATCGTGCAAATGCAGCAAACCTCCGCGGTTCCATACAACATGACGTTGAGAGCTTTCTTTGCAACTGCGCACTCTTGACACTTCCTAAAGCACGATTGTTTCCTATCATTTACATGCTTTGTATGCTGCATGTAGCCCTCAAGCGTTGTTGTTCAATCTTTTTGGCGCGTCTCATTATGTCAGCGTCTACCCGATAGTTAACCTACGCGCCAGATCCTCCGTACCAAAACAACGCCCGGATAAACCGCCACCATCACATTGTGCAGTATTTTACCATTTCACATTGTCCATCTCGCTATACAGGCTTTGCATGGCCATGGCGATAATAGGGCAATCAATCCACGGCCCGCCGAGCGTCTCGCAAACTACACCCGCAGGCGCGACCACAAGCGCGAAAAGAAAGCGAGTTGCCAATGGAGAATCCGACATTATGACAACCCCTACAAAGTCCATGCAGAGATCGAATAATACTGCAGCAGTCTCCTCTGGTTCAGTTGAGGTAATCGATCCGACGCTCGACGATAGCCCGGTTAAAAAGAAGCCGAGAACGACAAAGGGTAAAACCTCTCCTGGAGCACCGACTCCGGAGAAAAGAGCTAGGGTGTTTCGCAAACGTCCTCCGAAGAGCTTTCTGGAGCGAAGACACCGTGCAATAACCCAAAGGTTAGTGCTCATGTATTAGAACATCACTCGATATTATCTGAGCTGATCGTTTATACCTCCAGGATGTGTGTTATGAATCATACCGTCACTTACGTGGATGGCGCCCCTGAAATTGCGTTTGATATTGCTGGTTCGGTGGGAAATGTTTATAAGACAGTTATTGGGAAGATACCCTATTGCACTTGTCCAGACAACCAGAAGGGGAATCATTGCAAGCACATCTGTTATGGTATGTCAAGGACGATCTCCTAGCTACATATAAGTCTTCCACGCTGTTTCTAGTCAGATTGCTAACGAGGGATAACGCTTACAGTTCTCATAAATGCTCTCAGAGCACCGGAACATTTGCAGTATCAATTAGCCTTTTTATCAGAGGTAGGCCATCGTCTTCAACTTGTTTAAAACAGGGAAAATTGCTGAGACTTCTTTTCCTCCGCATAGGAACTTCGCCAAATGTACGAGGAATCTCCGCTCAGCAAGGAAAATGCCGAACCAGAGGAGAGCACAGACGGCAACCGAAAGCCGGTCGAAGGCGATTGCCCCATATGCTTCATGGAATTCGACCCCGAGAAGGAAGAAATTGTCTGGTGCCGCGCCCGTTGCGGGAATAACATCCACAAGACCTGTTTTGAACAGTGGGCTCGTACCCAGCGAGCGCAGGGAGTTCGCTGCGTTTATTGGTAAGGTTCAATGGGTCTTTTTTATACTGGTATGAGCTTGACTAACATGAATTATCTTCTGCGTATACAGTCGTTCTCCATGGGAGGATGAAAAGGCAGCTCTTGACATGCAGAGCCTCTTGCATAATGCATGTATCGGTGAGGAAGGCTATATCAATGTGGCCGATCAATTGGGTCTCTCCCGCCATCGCGGTACGTATTCAACACAATGTCCTATCCCGTGACTTTCTATACAAGTACTGACGATCGTCGTCTGAGGACAGATTATTCGACATATTCTCCGTGGTTGCAATATCGGAGGTCATCATCTTATTATGGACGTGGGGGATGGTATTAACTAATGGCAGTGTTTAGTCAACGGGACTGGTTTTCGGTGGTTATTATTTGCCGTCTTGCTATTTTTGGGAGATTAAAATCTTGGATTTTTGGTTATTGGGACCCATAACAGGTGGCAATTTGGATTTCACCAGGCGTTGATGGCTTGGAACTTCTCTAAGATTTGCCTGCAATAATTTGACATGTCAATAACGTGGAGACTTGGAGCCGATACCCAAACGATGAACAGGCCCTGAGGGCTAGTACATATAGAATTATGCTGTCCATATATTGCTTCACCTTCTGCCTCTACTTATGCAAACTTGATCTCTTCATCGATGAAAACCAGCATAGCCGATGGTAAACACATACTATACATACTGTGTTGCCCTGGCCGCCCAGAATCGGAGTCTCACTAGGGTGAAACCTAATCAACACGGGACAATCACCATCCTTCCTCTGCAGTGCGGTGCATAGGTAGGTACCCAGTACTCCTGCAACTGGAGTTGAGCCTCGTGGGCATCCCCGACTGCGGGAACCAATAAACACCGGTCTCTTACTGATAACCCCGTACTTCCTCAGGGAATATGACGTACCGCCTGTGTGCCACCTGGTGCATATGAGGCATACAAGTGGTGTTTACTCTCTTTATCGGTTTCCGAGGTAAAGAGAGGTGAAAAAAGTAGGCGTCATGAGACACCACCCATAAATCAAATAAAAACGCAACAATTTCATCCACCATCCCTGACAACCCTCTTCCCTCGACGGATGGAAGCGACGCTCACCCCTTCTTCACCCGTCATCCAGGACGGCATACGTTCGGGGTCGACAATGCCCAGTTCCGCGAGTTGACGGATCCCGCTAATGACATCAGTACCCGCAAAGGTAAGAGTTAGGGTAGGCTGAGGGAATGCATTCCCAGTTTTGCTTTCGCTGCCTTCATTCTCTTGGCTAGTTGGGGGATCGAGCATCTTGATATCGAGGCGGTCCAACGGTGCCGAAGAAAGGGTTCCGGTGGTGCCAAAGCGGGACTGGACGGTTAGTCTACGCTTTTTAGAGACGGGGTCTAAATAAGCATTGGATTCTGCGGGGCGTGAGTTGCGTTTGTTTGTTGATTTTGACAATTGATGGTTTCCGTCTCCTACGGAAGATGAATCGTCGGGCATCGCTCGGGGCTTTCGGCCACTGTAGATGGATGGTGTTATAGATTGTCCATTCATGTAATATTCATCCGGGGAAACCGTGTTGGAAGGCCTTGGGTCCAATGGGCTTCCTTCTACGACCGCATCGGCAAAGATGCTGAATGCCCCATTTGAGGAGTTTGATCGTCCCGGACCGCGTAGCGCAAGGAGAGCAGGTAAACTCTTCGCCGTGAGCGCCGTTGCCTCAAGTGTGTATCTCTCGTGAGGTCTCGATAGAGCCTTCGGAATAGCGTCCGCCACGATGCCTCTGAGACTGCGCGCATCCAGCATTTTAGAGGAAGTAGTCTTAGGTACCACCGACGATGCCAAAGAGGTATAAATGAACGGACAGCTGTCTGGAAAAGCGATATAAATGACCCTAGATGAATCTGTAAACAACTCGGCTGACTGATGCGGATACTGGTACGGAGAATCGGTGACGAATATACGGAGAAAGATGAGCGGCAGCGAAGCAGAGCGAGCGAAATAGTAATGCGCTTTCACCAATGGAGACACTTCCCGCTGAAGATTTTTGAGGAAGGTCACAGCATGAATGCGAGGGAAACAACCAGCCAAATCTCCATCGCCATATCGATCTCCTACCGTCGTTGATGTCCCGTCCTTGCCCAAGCCGATGCGAGTAAGCTCCAACGCCGTCCAGCGCAGACGTGACGGATGCTCCTCCATATGACACATATCGACCATCGCAAGCTGTCGGAGTGTAATCCCATGTCGCCAGTCACCATCTAGTACGCGATCGATGACTTCGCGTTTCGCGCCCTTTCTATCCCGCAGATCTCGATACGTGCTCCTGACCTCGTCCACGGTCTGGGCCACGGGATACGGGTTGATTTCGTCGTCATCATCAGAGGCTCCCCCCTGATCACGCTCGAGATATGGTAAGAATAGGTGCGCATTGCGGTTATCAAGCCATTCCAAAACAAGGTCTAGTAGAGCTGGTCGAGATAATTTGCTGAAGATCTTCACGAGAGACGGGGTAGTCGAGGGGACACGGAGACTGTCGGGGAGACTGGATGTTGTGGGAGCATGTACTGTCTTTGTACGCGCCATTGTGGTTCATAAAGCCTTTATTAAAACATCAATTTGCGTCAGTGGATGAATTTATGGTACTCGATGCCTTCCCTCACTATTATTGTTGAAGGGGCTCCAGAGTTTCTCGACACAAACAAGATACGCATCACGTGTGATAAGGGAAGTCTAACAACACCATCTCGATACAGTAAAAGGGCACCTCATCACTCCAGAACTCCCACCAGTTTCCGGTTCAATTTAGGAAAAGCAACGCGGAACGAGGATCCTCGGTAAGAGGACCAATCTAGACCTACGGGCCTTTCAAGGCAGATAATCAAAGCTATAATATTCCTGATCAGGGATTGTGTCGCTTCCGTCGGCTTCTGGGACCTGTTCGGCCTCTTGGGTGTCTCCAGCGTGTTGAGGCCTGTCTGGGACAGGGTCCACTTCACGCAATGCCAAATACTCACGATCGGGCTGCTGCTGTTGGATGTGCTCAAACATCTCCTGCTGCTCTCGCACCTGTTGACGAAGCGCGTTCATCTCACGCCGCATCTCCTCCACCTCCCGTTCTCGCCGCTGCCGCTCTCGCCGGGCTCGACGGCGTGCCCGCGGTTGTCGAACGGGGCGGGCGCGAGGGGTGTCATGAGCTGGTGTGCGGACATCATGGTTTTGCTGGACCAAATCGGCCTGTTGTAGAGCATGTTAGAAAGAGTTGATTGCAGGGGCTCTTCGATTAGTTGCTCTTACCGCAGCCTGCAGGAGGGAGATCACTGCGCATTTGCCAGGCTCATGATGGAGCCTACAGACACGGCACCATTCTTTCCCAGGAGCGTTCCTCACCCTGCCTGCACGGTCTCGTCCACCACGACCACCACGACGACCACCTCCGCCCCGGCTGGTGTGGCTCCCACCAGAGCCAGAAGCGGCAGCTGGGGTATGAAAGCTTGCAGCCAAGTCGTTTCTGTTGTCTGTGTTGCCACCAGACATGTTGAGTCGGTGGGGTCATGGAAATAGATGGAGGGCGCAGTTCAAAAGAGAATGAATGGGGGAGAAAAGGAACCTTTGATTCCACGCAGTAAGGAGAGTACCATGGCAGTGGATTATCTTCAACGGGGAACCCCGCCGCCTTTCAATGGAGATTACCGGTGGGATTGGGAAATTGTCTTTTAGAAGCCGTTCATCCTTGGACTGGCAGAAGTGTCTTCCCTAGACGCTGGGAGGCTGAGTCGACTTCTTCTCAAAGCTATAGAACCTTGGCTGCCTGATAGCTAATTTGGAGGATGTTAAAGCAGCTTAGGGTTGCCAACATGGCTATCCTCCATGATTCTCCGCCTATTCTCCGGGTTCTCTCACAAGAATGTCAGACGGTCCTGTGCGATTTTGCTCCTAGACATACTGGAAGTATCCGGGGGCTTCTCAATGGCCATGTCCATTATCAGGCTCTTGGTTCGTAGACCATGTACAGATTTCTTATGTGATGTCGGATGTGCAACGGTACCAACCATTATACAGAGCGTCTCTTTGAATCTGCAGGTCTTACAGAATCGCCAATTGAACTATAAAACCCGCAAAATGCCATTTTTGTGGTGGCTTGGACACTCACTGCCGTGGAGACTTTAAAGCCCTAATTATGATTGTTTCATATCCTCAAGTGCCTAGGCTAAAACAGTGGCCAACACAAACGACAAAGATAACACTAGTCGACGCAATGCAAGGGTAGGTCATTACCTAGTATTCCAAGCGAACCCTGCTGACATCTGAGCAGACTCAGAAGATGCTAACCCAAAAAGATAGATATATGACTTGCAAAGGACTCCTGCAACTGTCCCGTTGTGATTATCTCAGGCACACCGGCTTTGTCATTGTCGACTTCGAATTATGTGACGCTCAGCGGATATTGCATAATGGCATGCCAGTGACACTCCATTCCATTCATCGAGTCTGTCAAACGTAGCTGCAGCCGTGACTGGGTTCTTATCCGAATCGATAATGACACAAAGGTAGGAGGGGGATACTTGCATTTCAAGACTCTCGAAAACGATTTCTAAATTATAATAGCTCGATAACAGCATGCGAAGTGGACCTGCTCTCCATCTAGAAAAAGAGGAGTGGCTTCAACCCGGGTGTGCGACAGAATCTATCCGAGCCTTGCGTTTCGCTACCGTTGCCATGAAGGAGTGTTATGACTATTATGACAAGAAGCATATGGCGATCGCCTTTCAGCCAGGTGACAAGGTCCTGCTCCATTCTCCGATACTGTCCGAGAGATCTTTTGGCCAATACGCTGGCCCGTTTACGTCCAATGCAGAATTGGACGACTGCATATGAGCTGGATTTCCCTGGTTGACTGATAGCAAACCTCCCGCAGCATTCTGCCGTTGAAGCAAAATACAGCCACTACGCCAAAACAAGCTAGCTGCGACAAGGCATATAATGCAGGATGCGATGTGGATTTCATGACTGCTTACATACTGACGGATTAATTAACTAACTAATGTTTAAACTTCAGCACCGCACTAGCAAGATGGGGTAAACACGCTGAAGACCAAGCTAAGAAATGCGCCAGACGTGGAGGGAATGATGCAATCACGTCAAATGATGCCAGGAAAACGCAAAAGCGTGGGCTGGGATCTATTCTCTGCACGGTTAGCTCCTGCATAATCCTTCCTCATCAGGCATAGCATAGCAACGCTTGTCGTCGTACGCTGTGCGCTGCTGTCTGAAACACATCAATTCCAGACCACAGTGAGGCTGCAACGGTGTCAGGACTCAGGATTCAGTATGTAATGGATATCACCGCGACGGCGATCGTTGTGGGCGAATAGGGGGAGTGGGATTGGATTCCGCGGATGTAGATGCAACCATTCAATGCCAGATTCATAGAAGCTCAGCGTGCTGCAGAAACAGAGGTTTATCCATCACGAACAATGAAGCTGCATGCATGAATCGGTTGCTGCTCGTTTCTTTTCCATTTGCGGCGCCATCGAATGCAGCCGAGTGCGCGCAAGGGGAGATCTTGAATGGTGGAGTTAGTAAATCGAATTAGTAATCAATAAGCATAATAAAAAAAGCAGCCAATCAGGATGTTGTGTTGACAGCGCGGGAACCGCGCGAATGGCACCTGCAGCTAGCTGGAAAGTCTATCTGCAGCGTCCAATCAGAGGCAGCCAGTGGTGTTACTGCTGGCGCCCTTTTTTTCCCGACGGTGCAAACACGCCAAACATCGGATGGCTTTCCGGCGGGAAAGGGCGATTGCCGCGTAGAAAGGAGGAATTGCAAGGGAAAAGGCGTATATTATTATCCTGGCGGACCGTTCGGATGAGCGCCCCGGGGATGGCAAGGCAGGAAAGGTGGTGACACTCACCCAGAAACACACTCTCCGCCGTGCCGACGATCGGAGAGGCAGCCGTGGGTTTGCGGTTATGTCAGCCCACAGTCACTCTGACGAGGGAATGCGCCGCAGATTGATGCAAGGCGAAGGTGCATAGAGGACGATTTCCAGAAGGAAACCAAGTAGGCTGGATTCCAAGCAATAAGAAGAAGTATAGTCATATTTCTTTTTCTCTAGTCCGGAGTGAGGATGTGGTGACTGTCGCTGTTAGTCATTAATAATTGCTCGCCGACCTCGCCCCTCGCGAATAATCAGTCTCCCCACCGTGAAAGACCTCAAAAACTCCACCGTCCCCTCCTCGACTCTCGCCGTCGCCTCTCGACTTGTCTCTCGCCGTTTCCCCTTCCACTCTCGTCGAGCCAACCGCCTCTGCGAAAAAGGTCCATTGCGAGCCTTGAGACACCGCATTGTCCAAGCGTCCAACGGACACTGCGTCCACTCACGCACTCACGCACTCTGGAGAGAACCGGACAACCTACCGTTCCGCGGACACCGGCACGCCAGGCCTGTCGTCTCGATCCTCGCGAGACGACGTCGATTCCGACTCTCCATACGGAACGGAATTTGAGCAAGTCTCCCAATCTACCGGTGACGTCGAACCACGCACATCCGCGACCATGTCTATATACAACGGGCGTCGAGCACCCAACTTCTCGCAGTACCTCGAGGACCTAAACGCTATCCCGTCGCCCTACGACCAGGCGCAGCAGCAGCAGCAGGATTCCTTCAATGTCGATGCGGAGCTTGCCCTCTTCACCAACACCGAGTTCTTCGATTTCGATAAGTTCGGCGACCTGAACCTGCCTACATTCGATGGCGTGGAGGACAGCTCTATCCAGAGGGACTCTACCAGCACAGATCAGAATCCCGATGTCAAGTTTCTGGACCTGCTCAACGGTAAGTGTGGTTTTCCGCGTTTCCTGTCGATTTTCTGCATATTGGAAGACCTCTTCTTTCACCCTGCCTCGAACCTTTTTTTTTTGTCACATGTAGCAGCGAGACCCTGCGGCGAGACACGTCCAGCTGTATCATGGACAGAGCTCTTTCCCTGCCCCAGCGCTTTGTCCTCCCCGCTGCAGCTGCTATCAATTGCTTTTTCCATGCATAAAATTCCCTGCATCCCCCCTCTGATCAACGCCCTCCTATTGGCCCGCATAGGCGCGAGTCGGAGGGCCTATTACGCCATGGCACGTGACCATCCTCCTCGCGTTGCATCGAAAAAGCAACACAGAACACTTCTCTTTGGCTTGCTGCCCCTGCCCATTGCCTGCCTCTTCGTGTTCCTTGGCCGACCAGATCGAGGTTCTGCTTGGTGTGCTCTGCTGGACTATGTCTGAATCCGTTCTAACTGCCTCTACTGACAGACGGCTTGGGCGACATTCCTGATTACCCCACTCCTAATTTCAACACCGCCGACCCTTCCCAGACCATGCAGATGCATCACGCCTCCTTCAACTCCCTCCCGCAACTTCCCAACCCGGCTCTGAATGCCCCTGCTCCGAGTCAACCCTCTCCGATTACCGCCCAGCCGTCCGCCGCTCCGACTTCAGCTCCGGCTCGTCAGGCCTCCACTCCGGCCCCTGGTTCCGGACGCAAGACATCGACCCGGAAGACAGATCCGTTGTCCGTTGAAGAAGCTGCCCGGATCGCTGCCGAAGAGGACAAGCGTCGTCGAAACACCGCAGCCAGCGCTCGCTTCCGGGTAAAGAAGAAGCTCCGTGAGCAAGCGTTGGAACGAACCGTCAAGGAGACCACCGAGAAGAACAACGCGCTGGAGGCTCGTGTCTCGCAGCTGGAATTGGAGAACCGGTGGCTGAAGAACCTGATCACAGAGAAGAACGGAGGTGATACCGCCGAGGGAATCCAACAGTCCGAGACGGAAATTGCCGAAATGTTCAAGAAGTTCCTGGCCTCACAGAAGCCGGAGGATGAGCGAAGAGCTTCCGAATCTAAGATCGGTGTTGGTACTATCTGAAGTGGATCATGAATTTAATTTTCCTTTTGTCAGGGTGGTGTTTTTTTTTCTTTTCTTTTCTTTTCTTTTTCCCATATTTCATTGTCTATCTTCATGATTCAGGCAAAGGGATACCACAAAGACCCTTTGAGCCATATTATTTCTCCATGTTCATATTCTATGCTGGTTTGTTGGGTATTTGATTTCTGCTATCATCTCGCTTTCCCTTCACCTGGGGGCTGCCGTTTGATAGGATGGGGATGACGCTGGACAGATTGGGAGGAAAATGAGTCCATGAATCACGAGGTCGATGTTTTATGGAGCAGCAGGTATCTAAAAGGAACAAAGGTTACATTATGGTATCTATGCCGCGTGGCTGCAGTTAATTAGTTTGTCCCGGTAGAAAGGCAGATTCTTGTCACTGCATAAAGGCAGGCCTTACGCCTTGCCTTGTCTACAGACTGAAGATGTATATATAGCCATGCAACCTGGATTGGTCTCCGGAAGACCAGACATCCACATCTACCAAGATGGCCTTCCTAGGAGGCAAGTACACACATACCTTACCTGGATAAATGAGCCGAACTAAAACAATGATATACATAGCCGAAGCCACAGAAAACAAGAAAACCAAACGAAGAGCCCGAACGCGAGCCAGGGCAAAGGCAAGAGCAAGAGCTGCAGCTGCAGCCGCAGCCCAGGCGCGCGCTCAGGCTCAGGCTCAGGCTCAGGCCCAAACCGAACCACCACCACAGACTCCACAAGAAGGAAAAGACAAAGGCGAAGACAGCAAAGAAGAGGATTCCTTCGACCCCCAAACAGGAACCAGATTAACAGAAGAACACAATCCCCTAACCCGCGAGCTGCGCCGCGTAGCCCGCGCCTCCATGCCACCCGAGCTCGCGGACGTCAAGAAGATCGCCCGGGAACACATGCAGCTGTTCCTGGGAGAGATTCAGCGCATGGTCAAGTTGGCGCGGTTGATGCTCTGGCTTGTTTTGTTTGTTTTGCTTGGGGTGGTTTATCTATACAAGGGCTACTCATTTTTGGCCTGTTGTTTTGCTTGTGTGCTGGGTTCTTCCGGGGTTTATTGATTGATCAATACAGTTCGAAAAAGCGTAGAAGAAAACAAAGACGTCCTTGGATATCTCCTCCATTAAAGAACCCGGCCAAGGAGCTGTCACAGGCAGCCGTGAACCAGGGCATCCTCCGTCATCTCCCCCAACACCCGCATCGCCGTCTCCTCGCTCCCCACGGCAACAAAAATATGATCATGAAAATAGCCGCTGACAACATTCGTACTGATGCTCCTCTCCGCAAACCGATTCGTAATGGCAGCCAGCAGCCCGACCGCCTCCAGACTAGAATGCACCGTCAACGACAGCTTCTTGCACGGGAAGACGTAGTCGGTGCACCCGAATCCGTGCGACTCGGCGAGTGTCTTTGACGCGATGATTGTGAGGCCCTCTGATTCGCGGAAGAGCATTTCCGGTTGCAGGGAGTGCAGGGGGAGAGTGTCGATGGGCTGGGTGGTTGTTATGAAGACGTAGGTTTCTGGGTGGAGCGTGGGTTTCATTGTTGCCAGGAGGGTTTGGAGGTTGCGTTCGCCGGATCCAGGCATGTTGGTTTGGCTCTCGGGATAGATATAGAGGAGTATAGAGGAGTTATGCTAGACTGATGCTGGAGTAGGTGAAGGGGTTTATATAGTTCTTGTTACACTTAACCATCTGTGGATACGAACAAAATAGGCAGGCCGGAGGAGAATCCGCACAAGCAGACAGAATCTAAAACTTGGATAGAAAAGCCCTATGTAGTCCTGCAACGCGATAATTACAGCCCCAAACGGTGACCAAGGCCTATTTCATATATCAATCAACCATTACCCTCGAGCTGCCTGATAGCTAGAAGAGCACTCACCGCATCTAAACCCTTTCTCACAAGAAAATGAACAAAAACAGCGCCGCCATCAAGGTCTTCTCGATATGGGAACTATTCGAGCCCATTCTTCTCCTTCTGGACATGCGGACTCTCCTCCTCGCCCAGCGAGTCTGCCGTATATGGAGAGAGACAATCAGAGAGTCCCAGCCGGTCCAGCGAGCACTGTACTTCGAAGTCGACGAGACCCCATACTGCAGACACCAAGGATCGCCCATCTACCGACAAAACCCTCTCGCTGAAGAAATCGTTTGGCCCATCATGCTTGCCTATGCAGAATCCGGAAGGACCGTCATCACCGATGGTTTCCGGAAGCTCACTCAGAAGACCGCCAGCTGGCGACGGATGCTATTTACGCAACCCCCGGACCCTACAATTGGCATATGCTTTATCTCCATGGACGATGGTAACGTTGAACTGCTCCGATGGGGGTGGGAAACCAAATTAACACCTGGCCCCCTATACCTAAACGCGATTGAGTTCCTGGTTATGGACGCGTCGTTTCATCCCTCCCGTGAGACATGCGTGTTCTTCGATGAGGGCTTGATGAACAGATACCCTTCCCGTGACAAACCGTCGAAGGCTATGCTACCATCGAACCATCCGAGCAATTGTTTTCTAGTTCTTTTCGGCCCTCCTGCCCATGATATAAGGCCCGGGCTCTCTCCTCAATATCCAGGCCAAGGGGGACTGTTTGATTTACTAAGGGAACTGGACGGACCGGGTAACGGTGCCGCCAGCGGTATAATAAGCCTGTCTTTTATGGCTCGAGGTTGGTCCTTACATTGACAGTGTCGTTCGTCTCGCTAGCAGGATATGGAGATATACAAAGAGGAAATATATAAAAACGTATAGACCTGAACCTTCAGTGAAGGGATCAATCCGGGGTGAAGGGATTGCTCAAAGTTAGGGCTAGGAAGCCGTGTCTTTGGAAGTTTGTGAATCAAGTTGGAATTTTACTTTGCATTTTCTTACCAGAGAAACTCCTTGGATCACAAAAAGTCCTGCTTCCTGCCATCCTCCCAGCCTTTGCACTGCCATACATCTCATTCAGTGTTTGCATCTCATTCAGTGTTTGCATCCCATCCCGAGCATTCCTACCAGGCGCACGCCGGCACGACACCGGCACCACACCATCAATCACCCGTTGTCCAACAGCTCTCCCATACTGCCTTCAGCTTCGTCATGGGCACAAGCAGGGGGAGAGGAAGAAGGGCTCCGCTCCGACAGGGTCACTGCTGCATCGGATGATATCCTGTGAACCAGCTACGCCCAGACATATTGCAACTCGGGGCAATGCCTGAGTATCTATCTGCCGTATTTGTTCCATTGTTCTGTGTGATGCTGGCTCGAAAACACTTCTTGTTCTCTTCTCCCAAGGAATTCTTCGTGTACCTACCATGCAATGACCAAACCTTTACAATGACAAGAGTCTACGTCTATTACTGCCCGAGCCTAGCAGTACCCCCGAGTATCATTACAAAACACGTTGTTCCAATTCCAAATTTATCATTGAATAGTACAGGTATAATACAACTCTCCCCCCGAGCCAGTCTATTTAATCCACCCCTTAGGTCCACCCCAAGTGCCCTTCACCATGTAGTTGAAGTACACCCACGGGAAAAACTCTCTCTTGAGCCAGTAGAACGGACGTTGGGGAACAGCCTGGTCGATTCCGAAGCGCGCAAAGGTCTCCTTGGGAACACCGCCGTACTTGAACTCGGCAAGCATGACCTTTCCGTACTCGGTCAAGAGCGGACACGAGGTATATCCATCGTAAATGGAGTCGGGCTTCTTGCCGTCCATTGACTGCAGCAGGTTGTGCACGAGAACCGGGGCTTCCGCGGTGACCGCGGCCGCCGTCTTGGAGGTGGGAAGACTAGAAGCATCACCGACGGACCAGACATTGGGGTATTTCTTGTGCTGAGTCGTGCCGTTGTCGACATCGACAAAACCGGCCGCGTCGGCCAAGGCACTCCCCTTGACGAATGCATAGGGGCCCATCTTGGGCACGACGTGTAGCAGGTCAAAGTGCCTCTTGACCTTGTCCTGGCCGTCGGGACGAGCGAAGACGGCCGTGTTACCCTCGATGGCGACGAGGTCGTGCTGGAACAGACCCTCCACGCCTCTTTCCTTGCGCAGCTCCTCGAGCTTGGCGCTGTACTTGGGCACGCCGAACATGGTGGGCAGGCCCGTGGCGAAAGTGATGTTGATGGGTGAGTTGGCGCGGTCGCTGGGATTGTACCGGCCGGTGCGCTTCCAGTGGTCCAGCGCGAGCCACATTACTTTCTGCGGAGCGCCCGCGCATTTGACCACGCCGGCCGGTTGGGTGAAGATGGCCGAGCCCTGGCCGAGCCGCTCGAAGGTCTTGAACACCTTGTCGCAGTAGTCGTAGCCGTAGATGGATGAGACGAGAGAGTCCGGGTTGTCGAGCGCCTGGCGCAGGCCCGCGATGCTGTCGAAGTTGACGCTGATGCCAGGCACCACGACGAGCTGCTCGTAGCTGAGCCTGTCGCCGTTGGCCAGCGTGACCTGGTTCGCTTCGGGGGAGAAGGATCCCACCGCTTCATTGTAGAACTTGAACCGCGGGCTGATCAGGCTCTGCATCGGCCTTCGCAACTCTTCTTTCGTCTTGAGACCGCCGCCGACCAGAGTCCAACCGGGCTGGTAGTAGTGCCATTTGGCCGGGTCAACGATCGCAATGTCATCCTGGACAAACCTGCCCGATCGAAGCAACTGATGGCTGATGGACAGACCTGCTGAGCCGCCACCGACCACTACGACCTTGTGGTCGCGAGACACAGCGCGAGCCGGCGATGTTGTTGCAAAGTTCCTCTGTGCAGCGACGCCCGAACGCCGTGCAACACCCGCTGCCAACGAAGCACGCCTGCAAAACATGCCTGCCATCGATTGAAGAAAACAAGAATGGCCTGGTTCCAAGACTGCCAGGGAGGAGAACACGAGAGCTCTAACAGTGAGAAGGTCGAAGTCCTCCGCGGGGATCCCTGTTAAATTATTATTAATGAATGGGGTGATTAATCGGGCCGTCTCGATCGCCGATTGAAATACAAAGATCAAAGTGGACTCGCCGATGATTTTACTCTTTGACATCATCGTGTCTGCTACATTTTACGCAGCGAACGAACTTGTGTGGAATCGGCGATTATGCGGCCACCATGACGCCGTCCAGCATGCTTTTAAGCACGCCTTGTTCCATCCTTTCTTTCCTCATGACTGCTGCGATTCCCACCTCCAGCCATGAAGTCCCTTCGCGCTCACCTTGTCACTGGCAACCGCAATGCTTTGCGGGCAACGGCGGACCTGCTCTGGACGCCGACCAGCGCCACCCCAGCGCCAGCGCTGCGCAGGCTGAGCATGGGGCCCTGGAATGGGGCTGCATACGGCCCCCAGGGACGCCGTTCGCGAAGACCACAGGTCTGTCCGCGTACATCCCCGGTTCGTCAAGCGCAGACGCCCCGGGGCGTCTGCAGCACCGAAGCTGCGCCTGTCGCTGGGAACCCGGTCATTCACGACGTGTTTGAAAGCCAAACGGGCACATGGCAGTATGTGGTCGCGGATCCGTCGACATCCGCCGCGGTTATCATTGACCCGGTGTTGGACTACGATCCGGCCACCCAGGTCGTCACCACTCACTCGGCCGACTCGCTACTCGCGTTAGTCAGGGAAAAGGGCTACAAGGTCGACATGATCCTCGAGACGCATGCCCATGCGGACCATTTGACTTCGTCGTCGTACCTCCAGAGCCGCCTCGCCCAGGAACAAGGCCGGAAACCGGCCATCGGCATTGGGAAGCGCATCAGGCAGGTGCAAAAAGTCTTTGGCCAGAGATACGGGATCGCGGCAGAGGAATACGCTGGCGTCTTCGACAAGCTCTTCGGCGATGAAGAGGCATTTGACATTGGTGCAATCCGAGCCACCGCGATGCACCTTCCCGGTCACACACCAGACCATTTAGGATACAGGATCGGAGGTAAGAATTTCTTCGTGTACTCTCCCTGCGATCGGCTCTTGCTGGGCTGACAGCCTCCCGCAGAGAATGTATTCTGTGGCGATTCCATCTTCCACCCAGACATCGGCACGGCACGCTGCGATTTCCCCGGCGGCAGTGCAAGCGATCTCTTCACCTCGGGCCGCAAGCTCCTCAGCCTGCCCGGACATGTAAAGATCTGGACGGGCCATGACTATCCTCCGGACGGACGCGATGCCCCCGTTCCCTGGATGACGGTCCAGGACCACAGGATGCTGAACAAATTCCTCAAAGATAACATCAGCGAGGAGGAGTTTGTGGCTCTACGCAAGGAACGCGACTCGCAGCTCGGAGAGCCGAGACTGCTTCATCAGTCCCTGCAGGTGAATATCCGCGCCGGCAGGCTTCCCAAGCCGACGGAGGGGGGCTTCCGATTTCTTCATCTTCCGTTGAAGTTGAAGGGGGTGAAATGGTAGGTGAATTAGAAATAATATGCATTGTATGGCAGCGTTACATACTCCTCCCTCATAAAAGCATACGCGCCGCGCAGTCGGGCCGCCCTTGCGCGCTCTATGCCACTATATGGGATTTTCATACTCATACCAATGTCTTCCCATGGCCCAAGCGCGTGCTTTAATTGCTGCCGAGGTTGTATGAGCAGTCCGAGGAAATGATTCTTGCTATGCACCTCGTATAGAGTTTTGTTTTGCTATTCCGCTGCCGTTTTTGGCCACATGTGACGCCAAAAACAGCGGCTTTTCGCCCACGTCCTCGGGCTGTACCTTTTATCGTCTGCAACACCATTTGCTTCCTATCTAGCTCCCTGGTTAATAGCCCAATCACTCCCAACGCCTCATTCGACCTTTGTTTCCATCTGGTTGACACCAAGTCATCAGGATCGGCTCTTCCTTCATTCTTGACTGCTCTTTCTATTTTACCGGGGTCTATCGCTACCTCAGACCTCTCAACAGCTTTGCCCTATGCTTAGCATAGGTCTTCAGCCATTCCTCGTTAAAGACAGATGTCATGGGCTATGCCCAGGCATAGGGCAATTCAGGCGTTGGCCTGAGTACTCTACTTGCCCTATTTGTTCCTTTGTTCTGTCTGTCCCTTTTGCTTCGTTTATTCTGTTTGTTCTGTTTGTTCTGTTTGTTCTGTTTGTTGCTGGCATGCTGTTGCCTTTCTTCCTCCCAAGGAATCCTCCGTGTACTAGTACCAGAATGAATTTTATATTCAGCCCTATGCAGATCAATATGAAGCCTACCAGCTTCTTCTGAACGGCGACATGTAACTGCATGAAGGTCGTTGAAGCAACGAGGTCAGCAGACAGGCGGTGCAGAATGGCTAGTGGAATATGTCAAACCCAATACATGCTAAACCGCACATGAAGGATGCTATATGTACCGGAACAGGCAGAGCGCCGAAACGGGCAGCATATCGAAATTATACTCGGAGCCGGGAATCCATATTAAATCTTGCTCATTGCAGGTCTTCCGTCCTGTACTGTACTATGCTACTTGGTAGCTTTCAGCTTTTGGTCTTTGTGATCTGTTCTCGCCCACGTAACGATTGTCTTATCTAGCTCACGCAATTGACAGCCCCAAGGCAAACAAGGGGGACTCGACGAAGTATCACATTGCCCTATATATTATTACCTGCTACGGCGTGCTGCCTTTCTGTCCCTCTCTGCCCCGTAAAGTGTAGTCTCTAAGCGTCTGTCCGAGCCTCCAACCGCAACCATGGGCTGGGAAAAGGTATCAGAGCATGGCTGGGAACGCCCCGTCGATGGCATGGAGGGCTACTATATTCTCACCGGCAACTTATCAGCATCGCTTTCTGACGGCCGTGAACATCATGCCGTCTTCTCCATGCTTAAGATAGAAGCCGACCCAACAGACTTGGAATCCAAGCTGAGATATGCCTGGAAACAGCTACGGTACGAGCAGCCTCAGATTGCAGCAACAGTCGAGGGCATGAAGAAGGTCTATGAGGTCCCGGACGAGACAGTGCTGTAGGAATGGTTCACATCGACCTTCATCTTTTCCCCGGCCTCAGATGCAGAGGAACTATACCGGAGCATGAAGCCGATCAAGCAGTCGACCATGTACTACCTTCCGAGATCGTCTGAACTGGTTGTTTCGGGCTCACCACCACACCATCGACGGCATTGGCACAGTCCCCTCTTCTGGCATCATTGCTTCGAGGCCTTGGTGACACCAAAGGATATCCGGCTCGGCGACGAGCACGCCAGACTGGCACCCACCATGGACGATATACTGGGCTACCCGGAAAACCTGACGCCAGAGCAAGCCAAGAAGGCCGAATCCCTCCTCGCGGACTGGGCCACCCACGTTCCTGGAATTGGCCCAGTCTCCAAAGCCGGAACTGCTTCCCCAGGCAGGCCACAGAACAGGGAACTCGTGCGTTCAACGCAGACCACCGAGGCCATCGTCAAAGCATCCAAGAGAAAGGGGGTTACGGTCACCTCCTTTCTCCACGCAGCATACATCCAGGCAATTACCAAATATGCCGATCGTAACCTGAACCTCTCGCAATACGTGACTGCAAACGAGTTCAACCTGAGACCCTACCTCCCGGGACCATATAATACGAGCCAATATGCCGCTGCAAATTACTTCAGCCCTCTGCCCTTAAGGCTCGATCTGCCCTCTTCCCTCTGGGACACTGCAAACGCTTTTAACAGGTACTACCAAGACCTCTTTCAAGGGAGACCCGGAAAACATCCAGCTGGTGCCGCACTTTAAACACACCCTGCTTGCCCTTATCCAGACGCCGGAGTTTGCTTCTAGCTCGTTCTCGAGGGATGCGCTGGTCAGCAGTCTGGGGATCATTGACGGAGATGGCCGTCTACACCGCACGTACGGTGACTCTGTCGCCATCCAGGATTTTAAGCTTGCCGTTGACCGTTGAGATGGTGATTCCTATGAGTATGCTCTTCTTCTTCATGTTCCAGGATCGACTGTGGTTGGTGTATTGCTTTAATGATGCGTTTGAGGAGCCGTCTGATATCCAGATGTATCTGGAGGAGATGAAGGCTGTTCTGGCCAAGGAGCTGCTGGAGACTGTCTCGGCAGACTGAGCATAGTCGTCAAATAAGTGAGAAGACTGTAATGTGAGATTTGATTCAACATTATAACTGGGATACATCAGCGAATGCTTCATATGCGTCTACTCCATCAACCAGGCAACCTTCTCTCCCCAGACTTTCTCTGTCCATTATACAAGTAACTAGTCATTCATTACCGGAAATCCTATGCTAGTATCCTCAAAATGTCCGTATCCATCGACGCCCCCAATGCCCCCTGATTGAATCAGACCAGGCATTTTGATCCCTTGCTCAGCAACCGCTGGGCTGATGCTGGTGCTGGTTCTGGTACTTCCCATACTCGCACTGTGCCTCTCCACGATGACAAGCGTCAGAAGTATGGAAGTCTGGCTTCGACCTTTCCATTCTGCTCTTGATGCAGTGCATCTGGACTCCATTTCGTCCCGCGGATATATGGCCTATCATCATGGCGAGTGATAAGTATGACTTTGCTCATGCGGAGCTGAAGGTCTACTTTCATTGAAGTGCTAAATGGAATCATCCTTTCTGGGAGTTGTACATACCCCAACTGCAGTGAGGGCAGTCTATAACACGTGACTGCGCTGTAATGCCTTAGGTTCAGTCGAGCCAGTCAAACTAGATTGTTTATAACCAGAGGAAACCGTCAGAAACCTAGAAGTTCCTAGTCTTGTTTTCAATGTATTAAATAATGGATGGGCGAATAGTCTGTTTTGTATCTCCTAAGTACATGCGTATGCCTCCTCCATTCGACTTCCACATCCACTTACATACATTATCATATAATAATTAGTGACAATATGGCATGCCTAACTAAAACTTACCTGGCAGGCATTAAAGTAAAACTGCCTATTCAGCCAAAAGTCAGATACCAGATGTAGTCTCCTGCTGGACTAAGACTCCATGCCCCAACATTCCAGTAGTCATTCCCTGTTGCAGCAAGTAACCGAAGCTACCGCTATAGAAATACCGACGTCATCAGCAAACTAACAAAAACCAGCGTGCCCAACGGCAAGAAATGGTAGGTAGTAAGATGATGAACATGGCCGTGACGAGTAAACAACTCCGAATGTTTCTCCTGCGGGGACGATGGTTTGTCTTCATCAGTAGGATCCTGCACAGACACTGACGCCCGCGGGGGATAATGAGGTGGATTTAGTATATACGCCACAGGCACCCAGTGGTTCGTCACTGTCAGGTAGATTAGATGGAGTAATGGTGGCCAGGCCAGGGAAGTGAGGAGGCGTGTGGCTAGGGTTTCGCTTTTGGGATTATCGGGAAGGGCCAAAGTCAATGCGTAGAGCATAGCTCCTACGGTAGCGAGGAGGAGGAGGATACTCTGTAGGACACTGCCCTGTCGCAGGTTCCGGTAGAGCTTTTTGTAGAAAGGGGGGATGGTGAGGTGGTTCCATGAATTGGCCGTGCTGCCTGTAACGAAGGATCCTTTGGGTCTGTTTGAGAAGAAATGGAATCGGATGATGGCGTATAGGTGCGCTGGAAAAAATTCAGACATAAATTTAGCTAATAATTCCTCGTTGAAACATGACTTAGAAGCAAGCATCTTACCAGGCGCCATCCAGCTATTTTCAAGATGAACAAACGGCGACCCTCGAATGCCCGCATGCGCATTCTGCAAACACCCATATATCCACATCATAGCAATCTGCAAAAGAGCCAGAATCGCCTGTATCTTCACCGAAAGCGACGACGTAGCAGGGACAAGCTGTCCTGAAGTCAAAAGCAGAGGAACAGCCGCGTAGCCAAGCATGTTTCCAACCAGCGCTAAAACCATGAAGAATCCCCCACGAGCGATACTCCACTGGATATGTCGCGGAAGCGTCTTACTCGTCTGAGGACGTAAGGCAAAAACCTGCTGCGAGTGCCCGATATACCATCTATTCCTCTGAGCGATATGCCCCTCCAGAGACGCGGGGACGAGCCCGAACTGCAACGGCTCCTGTACCTGGACACAGCGATGTCCCAGCCCGTGCAAGATCAGAGAGAGCTGCCAATCCTCCGAGAAGGAGAAAGTAGGATATCCGCCTGCATCATCGACAATAGTCTTACGTCGGAATACTGCACCGGAGCCTGCGTCAATCGCACACCCGCGGAGATCAAGCTCTGCATTCTGACACGCATAGAAGTGCAGCCGTGATTGAGATAACGGATCCCCGGTAGGCAAGTTATCGAAATACTGCCGTGTCGTAACCAGCGACGCCTGTGGGTTCTGCAGCAAATGGGGCAGCGTCGCTCTTAGGAATTCCGGCTGTGGAATCGAGTCTGCATCTAAAATGGCACAGTAATCCGGCTGAACCTTGCCCTTCCCCTGTAGGTCGAACAGGGCGTAGTTCAAGTTCCCGGCTTTGGCGAATACTCGACCGGACTGCTTCCCGCGCGAGTGGTAGAAAAGATGAGGCCATTTCGAGCGAAGACCGTTGACAGCACGGTGAAGTTCTCTGGATTCACCATCATCCAGCACCAGGACCCTGAAATATGACACCGGGTAGTCCAGCGTACAGGCAGCTCGCACAGTGTCCAGGATGACTTCAACCGGTTCACCACAGCATGGAAGCAGGACGTCCACTCGCGGAAGGTTTTCATTCCCACGCAATCGCAGCCTCTTCCGGGGAGTACACTGTGGTCCCCCTCCGGCTGCAACGGTGAGAAGCTGATCACAACGGGACAGGCCTACAGATTTCAATCGGCGTTAATGAAGATTGTCTGTCTACATATTGTAGAGAAGCGATTCCACCAGAATTGAAATGAACCTACGACAAAAGATGCCCTCAACAAGGAGCATCGCCCACATCTGCCAGGTTTGTTGCTGTCTGGCGGACAGGATCAGGAGTAACCGGACGGCGAAATAGAGATTGAACGTCCATATTGCTGCTCGGGCCGCCCAGTAGAGGTACCGGCGGTACTTCTGTCCTGAAAGAATGCGCGAGTCCGGCGGCAGTTCCTCGATGTCGTATAAAGCACTATTATGTGCAGGGGAAATCATTTCCGGGTGAAAGATTTCCGGGAGGGGAGCCGGATGACCGTCGAGTTGAAGTTGTATCTTGATCTCCTTTAACCCTCTCTCGGGTGACGGACAACGACAACGTCTACTTGCCTCTACTACCTGCTAAAACATCAGGGGATTCGACTGAGAAAACGGCGCGATCTGCTCAAGAAATAGGCCACGTCAAGTTCAGGATGTCCGGAACCCGGATGCCCCTCTACGCCGTACGGATGCCCCTCTATATCCCCTAAAAATAGATCCGTGCACACTGATCTTTGTGTTTCTAGAATTTACCATTTGAGGATTCTCTTGTCAGGGGATCTGCAGGCTGCACAAGGTGGTCTAGAGCTGCGGCTAAAGCATATGTATTAGTTGTTTGCGATGAAGTTCAATAAAGCAGCCAGAAAGGAGAGGGAAAGAGAGAGAGAGAGAGTACAGAGTAAAGTGAAGTTTTTGCATGACAGGATGTGCCCTGTATTGCCATAATTCTATAATGAGGAGCATTCTGGAAGAACTAGGATTATGAACCATGATCAGCAGGAAACTCGCAGTTTATTGAATGTGGTCCCAGATTTCCAAAGCTCCAGTTGGCGTGTGGCTGTTGAATGCCACCGAGATCATGAATACTTCGGCTATTCATATCCACAAATGTTTATTATCCCCATCATCAAGTCCCGTCCTCATTTCCACATATTCAGGGGAAAGAGTATATCCTATTGTTGACTGGAAATGTTTTGCGATGGCCGGCAGGGCCAATGGTGACAATGGTTGTATTGACAGCAGATGAGAGTGACGATGCAAAGGAGATTACTTCTTGACCTGCCCTGACTTTCCCCTAGCATCAAGACCTCGCCTGGAATGGTGATCTTGAGCCGTAAAGAGTATTGTGTTTAATCCTGCTGCATTCAGAGTCAATCTCCAGCATCGTCTTTTGCTTAAATAGAGAATGAAATAGGTTCACGATGCACATATGCTCCATCCCAACGATTCTCCTTATCTATCAACATCCTCTTATAAAAATCAAACTCGAAGGGAAGCGATTTCAGTAATCGATCAGAGTATCTTGTCGGCATACGAAGAGGCGCTGCGTGTGACTGAAAAGCAACAGGCGGACGTTTCCAGCCAAGCTCCGAAGAGGCAGGAAATCAGATACCACAGGCAACTGGTGTCAGTATCTCATCGTCGGGTAATCCTATACCGCTACCCGTCTTCTTGGCTTTCGATAATATTCATTTCTATCCATTCGAGTAGCTCCGGCGATGGAACAAACGAAGGGCAGTAGCGTCAACCAATCCTGGACTTTGCTCGGAGGGACGAGGCCGCAAGTCTAGAGACTCAAGCTGTTTGCAGTCTGCGAGCCTCTCTAATAAGCGTTGCCCAACTTCCCAACTGCGTATGGCCAGTCTCTTGAGAGTTGGCGCGTGTCGATAAACTAGATAATCTAGTGCCTCGTCCATTCTTGGATCCCACACGCCCCCTCGCACGCTGCAGTCTAATTCCTCTATGACCAGTATTTCAAGAGTCGAGCAGCCAGGCCCAGAAGGCCATCCGTATGCTAAGGCCTCTAGCTCATTGATTCCCATTTCCTGTCCCTTGCCTAGCTCAAGATGTCTTAGTTTGATCTTTCGATGCTGGTCATCTAGTGAGGATAAATGACGGAGTTCCTCGACCCAGTAACAGACCCCGTGAAGGCGGCCATCACCCAGACAAAGAACTTCCAAATTCGCCCCGAACATCCTGAATGCCTCCGCCAACTCATGCTGTGGTATCATGTTTGCGGCGTAGATTCGTAACTCCTTCAAGTTAGTACAGCGACGTGCAATATCAAGCATTTCTCCAGGATCCAAAGCCACTTCTTGGCCGAGGCAGAGGGAATTGAGACGAGGACCAAGAGACGGTCGGATTGCAGCCCAGCACCATGATGCATCTGACAAAATACTGAGCCTGGAGAGTTTGGAGATCACTTCAGAAAAGGGGAAAGGAACCCGAAGAACTGTCGTCCATTCGCTTCCCGGAAGAGGTGTTTGCCAAACAATCTGGCCCGAAGTAGTTTCTTGTATTACTTCAAACTCTTGCTCTCCCGGAGGATCGAACGTTTCCAGCTGCAACGTTCGGAGGTTGGGAAGGAGAGATAGAATCCGAGAAAGAGATGATACGTCTTTCTGCCCAATATAATCTCTGTTGTTGGTATCTTTACAACGGTAGAGGGTAAGTTGAGTGACTGAGGCAGAAAGAGAGGGATTTATGCAAAGCTCTTCCATAAGAAAGACGTTTTCGCCACCAAATGACCATAAGAGATTGAGACTGTGCACTTTCGAGGCCAGCTGAGGGTATAGAAGCGCTACATAGCCGAACCTGAATTGACGCAAAGGGCAGTCCAGAGGGCGTGGATCAAGCCATAAATGTGGTAGAACAATCTCTCTCCACGACTTAGAAACTAGGGAAAGATTGAGTAGGCACTTCCGTAGTGCCTGGGAGTCCAATTGTGAGCAGATTATATGGTCCAGTATTTCAAGGCAGAGCTCTGGAGGAAGCTGAGCGGCATTGGTATTAACAATGCTAGACCGGGTAGAACCAGAGTCGATATCATCCTCAACTGACGGAGAGCTCGAGATTAGTGGATGCCGGCTCAAAAGATCATCTTTTAGCCTATCCAGCGCTCCAAGAGCTGCACTGGTCTTGATGGCCGTCGTTGACAATGCAGGGTCTGAGATGACTTAGAACCTGAAGATTGCAAGAGATCGAAGGTACAGCGTACATTTTTCAAGTGCACGATGCACTATGTGCACAGTTGAGACGATTAGCGAAATTGGAGGATCCATGAATTCCAGCAATCGATTGAGGTAGAGAGTAACATTGAGTAGCTGCTCCAACAGCCGCGACTGTCCAGTAGGATCCTTCAATACGGTCGTGGCGAGCTGCAACCAGTGCTGTATAATCACTGGGTCTGTAACTACGCACCTCGCAGGGACATCATCGGGTTTCGAATAGAAATTAAACATGGTTTGGCTTCAGTGTAAAAATAAAAGTGAGATGGATAAAAGAAACTGGATGTTGGCTGTCGATGGAATGAGTCTCAGTTGATGTAATCACGTGAATATACTGGCCACTGTATACTTGAATGGCCGGGATAGAATTTGGTATGGAACTTGTGTTTGAGCTGAATACGATGCTGAGACCATATTCGCATATACAGGTTGAGCTCCTATCTACAAGAGCTCAGTGCCTCCATGGGTCATCCAGAGAATTGCCTATTTAGGTAATCCCAGGGGGTATCAACGGTCCAAGTTCCGTAGAAGAACAGTAATTAAGTTGCCATCTCCCTGTTTGGAGCAGCGGCTTCTGCATGCACTTTTAGACCGCAGCATACAGAAACAACCGAAATACGAAAAGACATGAGTAGCGGGCATACCATCAATATATACATTCGACCAGAGCATGATATCATCTTTCAATAGGGAACATAACTCTTTGAGAAGCACCAACATGGATGTCATGGAAATAGAGAGACATGAGTAAATCAAAAGGGAAAGGAAATTTGCAGTTCCGTTTGTCGAGGGAAACATTTTCAACCATGATAACCGAGTCGTAAAGTGAAACAATATGCGACCATTAAAAAAAAAGACAATGATGATGATGATGATGATGATGGTGAAAAGATGGCCTTTGAAAGCTTCCAATCTTGTAAGCTCCCCCTGTAAAGACATAAAATCCTTTAATCCTTCATATAGCGTACCGGGGTATTCGTTTTCGACAAAATTCGTGGAATCAGCGATATCATGAATAGTAAATACAGAAGACGCGGCAGTTTAGCCAGACACCGGCTTCTCGCAGCCAATTCGGCCTAGCAATGCCTTTCTATCGTTCTGGTCGCCCAACCGGACGCGTCCACGGCCTCGGGTCCGCGGCGATGCACTGGATCGCCTCCACTCCGCGCTTGAGCTGTCAGCCGTGACAGAAGTTCCATTGGACCCGTTCTTGCCGTTGATCTTGCTGCCGATATCGCTCAACTCTTCTTCCTCGTCGTCACTGCGAGGTTCTTCGGCATTTCCAGTTCGGAGGACGCCGATGGCGACGTGGATAATCATTCCAAACCAGAGAAGAGACAGCGAGTGAATGGCCAGGAGGAAGGAAAGGAAGATCCACTTGATAGTACGATTCATACAGATGGGACCATCGATGTTCAGAAATGGGTAGATAAGATGAGCCCATTTGTCCGGGTACCCGTCAGTAGTGAGCATCTCCGCCGTGGTCCCGGAATAACATCCGTACGCCATTTGGGCAGGGACGTTCTTGTAGATGGACCAGCATAACGATAAATAGAGAACATGGCGGGAGGCCAGCCAGGTAACTAACATTACGACGAAGGTGGCAGTGCAAAGTGCTTCGTACTTCAAGTATTTCAAGATTTTGGCCAGCTGAAGAAAGATAGTCAGTCAACGGAGTCGAGGGGGAAACAGATGGGCGCTATCAAGGCGAGACATACTGGTAGCAAGATATCCGCAACGTCCATCAGGCAGAGCACCACGTTAGAGACATTGTAAAATCCGTATATATAAGCGGAGCCAAGAAGTGTACTGGTTATTATATGGTGAGTGAACATTTGGTAATAGTCCTTCCTCTTCTCCTCAATGTTGACCACGATGATTTGCTGCAGCCAGAAAGAAAGCTGTGCCAAGAGATACCACTTCATCATACCAGACATACCCCGGGCAGGCCACTGGGCCCAGATTGCCTCGAAATTAAGCCAGTACGAGGAATGAGACCAGATGTACTGTGGTCAGACGATGTTAGTGCGGGTGGAAAGGAGGGAGAAAAGGGGGCAAGCGGCCGAGAAACCCAACGACCAGGGAAACAATTGGAGATGCTAACCATTCCAAATGACCAGAAAAACCCATCGTACATGATCAGCCATCCTTGTTCTCCAAAACGGAGGGCTGCCTTCTTTTTCAAGCCCGCCTTCCGAGCAAGCGGTTGAAGAATCCACTCAATCGCAATGGCGCGCACGGCGGTAAAAGTAACAATCGAGCTGATAACAAAGTAGATATCATTCCGGCCCTGAGTGTAGAGGCCCTGAGACGGCTGGTAATAGGACAATTCGAAAAAGGGAGCCGTGTACGTCGAGAGAGAAGGATAGAGGTTATGAACCGCCACCAGCATTGCAAGTATCGTCAGTGAAATGCCTAACACAAAAAATCACAAAAGTCAGCTAAATACAGCCCAATTCAGTTGCTCTTCAAACGGATTGCATCTCCCACAGAGAGCTCTGTGACCGGGAGGCATTAAAAGGACCAGATAACGTGTGTGATTCGTACCAATTTGGTTGCTAACCATCCATTCCTGGAAGGTTGCCTCCTTCCGATGCCCGTCCGATGTTGAAACGCAGACATTAATATCCGACACGGATTGCGGCTGTGGGGACGCGTTCTTCGCCATGGTCAAAGATTTGCCGGATCTTGCAGGATCCTTGCTTGACAAGGGCTATGTAGCGTTGCAAGAGGATGCAGGGAAGAGGCACAATGGATGAAAAGGAGAAGAGAAATCGAAGGATCGAAAGAAATGAAGAGCGATGACGAGTCGCTGGTAGGCGGGCCTTTGGTTGCTCTGCACGACCCGCGGATCCGCGGTGTGGCTGATTGCAATCGGGCGGGACGCGGGAAATAAATACGAGTGAGAGGAGATGGTCTTCTAACAGACGTAATTAAGAGGAAAGAAAAAAGATTTGGCAACGCGGGCAAGAGAGAAGCTCTAGTAGGCTCCAGCACAGAGGGGAGCGCAGGGTAGAAGAGAGAGCGGGGAATAAATGAGCAACATCGCATCGAAGCAGCACAGAAAAGCTTTCATACAACGACTGACCGCGCATATAGGCTACACACCCTCGTTATCGTTGCGGCCTATTGGTTGCGATGCTGCAGCTCGGCGAGTCAACACGAGCATTTTGATAGATGAAGTCTATGAACAGCGTTCTTCCTACGGAGTCATACAGCACAGGCCTGAAGGTTAATCATTAGCATTTGCGCTGTATATATCATATTTCTGCCATATCTTGTCAGCGCCCAAACGGTATCCTCCATGCCACACTGGCTACGGGCGTTTCTCATCATCCGCGTTTTCCAGGCCAGCCGTAACCCCGTTGACGTAGTCGCCAACAGTGGAGTTCAATTTCTCCAAATCAACGCCCCCCTGTCCAGCCATGACCCTGGAAATAGCCCGCACAACATCCTCTTCATCCCAGACACTGGCCGGCGCCATTATCTTGGCTGGATCACCGTCCGCGGAGACGACGGCCCTCCAGTACACATCGTCGCGGTCCTTAAGCGCCTTGTCCCGCACCACCGCATTCCGCGTGACGTTCATTGCGTGCAATTTTGCACTGGTATCTCTCAGCGATGAGGTTGTGGCCGCAATCAGTTGGTCAATTTGTTCTGGTTGCGGTGTGGGCGAAGAAAATGGCAATCGGTTCGTAGCAGACAGGTAGATCAACGCCGCACATATGCAGTCGAATATCGCAAAGGCCAGGGGACGCAATAATGCGACTTGATTATACAGGCTCGAGGGAGGTAGCTGGCCCGCTCTTACAGCAGCCGGTGCAGATTGAACCGGGTCGTATCTGACAGCGATGTAGAAGTCGACTGCAGCCACAACGAGACCTGCAACGGTAAACTTGGTGCGCCACCGTGCCGCCTCCTGGCCTGCAAACGGCGCAGATGTGACGAGACCGAGAATGAACAAATGGAACAGGTGTGGGAGGAGCGTGTTATACGGCAGATAGTACAAGAGATACGTGCTGGTGTTGTCCAGTGAGCAGAACTGGCATGATGTCAACGCATCCGCTCCAAATCTCAGGTACAACTTCCGGGCCCCGAGAGACGTAAATTTGGACTTGAGCAGGTCATCTGCAGGAGTCAAAGTGCTGTCCGGCCGCAGTCGTGCTAGACGAGTGAAGATGATGTCCGTCGGTGTACTGAGGCGCGAGCGAGTCAGGGAGAAGATATTCGGGGGCGGCGCGCGCGGATTGAATGGCAGACTAAGTAGCAGGAAGAAGAGAGTGGTCGAGAAGAGAACATTCAGGGCTCGAGAGGTAATCGATGGAAGAGGACGAGGAGATGGACGTTGTGTGATTGCAGTCCGCAAGCTTCGGAGTAGGTTGATTGCTCGGGGGATCAGGACAGGCGCAAAAAAGATGAGCAGCGACTTGATGCTGCACGCAGTTAGTCAGAAGCAGTCATCGCGTGTGGGCAGACGTAATACATACGCTGAAAACGAAATCCCAATGTCAGCCATTTTCCAGAGCCGTGGAGGATGTCCTGAAGCATTCTGCAGGGCGGATCTGCTGCAGCTCGAGTTCAGGAACGGAAACAGAACCAGGGACACAAAGAGCGCGGGACGGGGAGCTTGTTCCGCTCGACACTCTGTTTACCTGCTATTATTAGCACTAGTCTCACTCATACTCCATGGATCATAGATGAATTACTAAATATTGCTAGTTACAGACTCAATTAAAGGGAGACGTTTCAGCAAACTGACGCAAGGGTGGCATATCGTCGTCCCGGACTCGACAGAATGAAACAAGTGAAAAACAAAGGATACGCTCAATTTCCCAACCGACCGACTCCATCCTGACATGCGATAGCGAGAAACATTTAAATAGTACAAGAAGTTCAAATTCATCCCAGCAAAGCTACACCGTACTCTCGCGGGGGTGTAATGAGCTCAGTCCTCGATCAAATATGCCCCGAATACATTGCTGGATGATGAGCCAGGTTAGGCACGGTGACTCCATCGTCCTTGGAGTACTTTGAGGAAGTATCGCTTTTTGCTTCATCCGGTGACGAGATCTTCAATGGAAGTCGGGCGATTCGGGTCCCGCTGCGTATAGACATCGGTCTCCGGACGGAAGAATATGAGCTATCGTTATATGTCGGTAGAGAGTCTTCCCGCTTCACGCTCAGCTGGAACGATCGATAACTGTCGGAGCGGGTGATCACTTTTTGAGGAGCGACAGCGCCGTAAATACGGACATGGCGCGCGCTGACACCGCCACTGCGGTCTGCGAAGATGAAGCTCTGAAAGACAGCGCAAAGGGCCGTTAGCTTGTGCACCGGACGAGACGAAAGGCCCTTAGTCTACTTGAGAGAACAGAACTTACGGAAGCCAAGTTGATGGCACTCATGACCAACGCTAGGATTCCTGCGGAGACGATAATTCTCCAAAACGCAAGCCCAAGGCTTTCAGAGGGCCTGTTGAGATCGCCCAGAACCACGACCCCGAGTATCATTATCACCGCAGCAAGAGCAACGAATCCTGATTCCTGCCCCAGTAGCGGCCAGTTGCGGTCAAAGTAGCGGGTGAAGATAGGAAGCTCGGAGACGATGAGGAAAACTGATTATGGGAACACCGGTCAACACGCTGGTAACAAAGTATAGGATCAGGGAGTGTCACAATACTTACTGCTGATTACGATTGTCACGGCATGAGTGACAGCTTCGAAAAAGAAAAAGGCGTTCACAGTGGATATTTTGACCAGCATCACCACGCTGGCGGCGATAATGTCAAGCAAGGCGATGATATTCATGACTCGAATGGCATTGAGGATCACGTATCCTGGGCCCGCCAGGGAATCCCTCAAGGAGAGCATTTTGAGATTTGACTTCAGATGGAAGGGAAATAGTTGCCCAGTTGCTGTCGAAGCAGGCAGGGTTCACAGTTCAACACCACGAAGAAAAGAGTAGACACTCAGGAAACTGCCTCGAAAGTAGATTCTGGCAATACAATGGTGCAAGCTTTATATTTTGAAGGCAAAAGAGAGAAAGAATCACAAGCTGACCAGCAGGAACACCGTCTTCGCAGAAGAAATAGCACTGAAAGAATAGACGAAAGAGAGAAAATTGCCACGAGGTCAACTCGGGGATTAGAGTAAAGAAGAACAAGAAGAAGGACACTCCAAAGCGAAGGAAGACATTATGGACATAAAGAGAAGAAAGAAAAGGAATGGCATTGTCACCAAAGGGCGTCAAAAGGGTTGGGCGCCAAACAATGAAGCACAAGGTGAATGAGCTAGACAATGTGAAACCACAAAAGAGAGAATATGAAACGCAAAGGGAGGCGGCTCTATTATTCAGCCGTTGCATTAACTGTTTATTTATCACTGCAATTCTTCTTGTTGGTCATTCACAGTCCCCGGCGCTTCACTTGTCGCCCTTGAAGCGCCATGGAGAAGGACTGGGCAGAGGCACGGCGCATAGCCCAAATCAATCCAGACAGCCTCATAGGATATCCCAGCTCAGACTGCAGGAGGAAAACGGGCTCCAGTGACTATTGTTGGGATTCAAATGGCTTGCGATGGCCGATCTCAGTCTCCAAACTCGCCTTTCTTGACGATTAGATCCGACCACATTCTCATCCTCTTTAAGCGCCAGGGTCATCCAACGCAGTTTGGGCTTTTGCATCTGCTAGGGGGAAATAAAACGAAAATTCTTCATATATCCATACTACGTCTTGCTGCATCGTCTTCCAGTCCGGCTAATCGGACGTCGGTTCCAAAGCCAGGAAAATTCTCATGGCATTCATCCAGCTTCTCTGGGAAATATCGCATTGAATCATGGCCAAAAGTACCTTTCTTGGGCCTGTTATTTTGGGTATATCCTGACACATATCCGCGCCTAATTGAGAAACACTGTCTAAACATGGTCCAATCAATATAGTGGACTGCGATGCATGTTGTCTAAGCCCGTCCAACTCAACTCAGCCTTGTGCCAACTGTACTACTTATAACAGTTATGTGTTCTGCCTGCACTCCGCAGGAGCATATCCTCCTGTGCAGCCATTTTGGCATACGCCCAAAAAGGATTTGATGTCACCATGGTACGCGTCCTTGTCTGAAGTTAACCCTATTTTTGGTATATTCTGTTGACGGGGTTCTAGCCTGACAACCCGAATTTCTTACGCACACTGTTTGAAGGATATGAGCCGAATATCGAGTAAGGCTCTCAATCCTTCCATACATGCAGTAACTTGGCTGATAAGAACAGTATCGTCGCCGTGCACGGCCTCAACCCTAAAAACAATGAGGACCGAGCAGGAAGTACCTGGTCATCCGGCGACAAGCTATGGTTGAGAGATTTCCTCCCAAATCAACTACCCCGAGCCAGGGTATTGCTCTTTGGATACAATTCCAACGTTGCGATTCAGTCGTCCTCGGCTGGTGTGCGGGAGCATGCGTATAATCTCCTAGCAGGGCTATGGCTGGAAAGAAGGGTAGGCAAACTCAGCCTGGAAATCTATAGAACCAACCTATTCTCTCCTACGAATATGAAGGCCTATGTTATTGATAAATATAGGACCACGAAGATCGACCGATTATATTCATTGCTCATAGTCTGGGTGGTATTGTGGTTAAGGAAGTATTCAATACCTGCCTTTGTCTTCATATCCTTTGTTGAACCATCTGCGTAACGAGAGCTGATCTTTCCTAGGCCCTCGTACAAGCCAGACTCGGAAATAACTACACCTCCATCAGCACCGCGACATTTGGCATAGTATTCTTCGGCACCCCGCATCGAGGGAGTTCCTGGGCGGGTATTGGGGAAGTAATCGCGAAAGTCGTGCGAACCGCTTCTCGAGGTTCAAGCAATACGTTTATGAAAGCTTTGAGGAAGGATAGTCTTTATGCCAATGAGCTCTCGGCAAATTTCCAGCAGATACAGGAGAACTACAGGTACATAAATTTCATCGAGACGTTGCCATACAAGAAGATTGGACTGGTTAGTTGGTTGTCCCTTCTGGCCCCCTTTACGAAGCTCATCATTTGCATCAATATCAAGGTCGTCGAAAAGAGATCTGCGATACTGGGTTTGCCCGCCTCTCGAGAAACAGTAGTCGCTTTGAATGCATCCCATAGCGAAATCTGCAGGTTTGCCAGCGAAGACGATGAGGGATATCAACGTGTTTCGCAGCTGATCGCTGATCTGGCGAGTTCAGCAATACAAAACGTTATGGAGCCGTCCCTGCCTAATAGTCCTAACTATTCAGAGTCCACTATGTTAGTGGATCATCTTGAGGCAGGCTTCTGTAAGATGAGCAAAAAAAAAAAAGATTAGGCTGTTGGAGAACAAACCGCTAATGAGAGAATGTGGCAGTTATGATTCCTTATTCGCGTAACCCTGGCTTCATCAACCGCAAGCCTGCCCTTCAACAACTGAACGATCATCTCACCTTGGCCGGGAAACCCCACAAGTCGCGATTGGTACTCTTCGGGCTTGGAGGTGTCGGGTGCGTCTATTTGATAACGTTCAACTGGCTGGACTGCGTGCTGACAAGCCTCAGCAAATCCCAAATAGCAATAGAGTTTGCCTACCGGATTCATTTTGAACGGCCACATACGTCCATATTTTGGATCCATGCAAGCAGTCCCGACCGTTTCCGCGAAGGATATTATAATATCATTGATGAATGCGATATTCCTACACCAGATAGTGGAAAATGCGACAAAAAGGCCTTTGTGAAGGGTTGGCTGGAGAACGAATGCAGAGAATGGCTGATGATCATTGACAATGCGGATGAAGCCTCGCTCTTCACATCTGGGAAGACACCACAGAGCAAATCGAGCACAGCAGAATCTTCGATCTTGGATTACCTCCCTCAATGTGACCATGGAATCATTCTAATAACAACGAGGGATCGAGCGGTAGCAGTCAAATTCACAAAAGGATCCATTTCAGATCTTATCGAAGTCAAGCCCATGACCGAAACAGAATCAGGTGAACTTGTTAAATCCGTCATGGCTGGCAGTCCGTCCAATTCAGAGATCGGCAAGCTAGCTGATCTGCTTGGTTACTTACCGTTAGCAATGGTACAAGCTGCAGCTTTCATTGAAGAGAACATGATAAGTGTGGGCGAGTATCTGGAACTGTGCGAAGAAAACCATGATATCCAGATGGATCTCCTCTGTGAAGATTTCGAAGCACTGGGTAGAGACTCGCATGTCCCAAATGCCGTGGCTACAACCTTAGCCGTTTCTATAAACCAGATCAAGGAAAAACACCCCCAGGCAATTGAAATCCTCTCTCTTATAGCTTTCTTCGACAAGAATGATATCCCCGAGTATTTGATCAGACCCAAGTCAGGCCACCCGTTGGAATTCGCCAGGGCTTTGGGGACTCTGAAAGCATTTTCACTCATCCAGGGTAACGACAAAGGTAAAAGCTATTCCCTTCACCGACTGGTTCAGTTGGCCATACGGAAGTGGCTTCTTATTGCAGACGATTTCAAAGCAAGGGCAGTCCGGGCTCTTGAAGTCGTCGACGAAGCATTTCCTGATGCAATATTCGAAAACTGGAAAACATGCGAGTTGTGCCTGCCCCATGCGAAATCGGTTCTCCGATTTATCCCTGAATTGCATGGGAAGCTGTTCAGAACGAAACTCCACATTCAAGAAGGAGTAGCATATTATCTCTGGACTCAGGGACATTATGACGAGGCCGAGAAGCTGGACCTAATAATACTGGAAGCAAACAAGAAGGAATTCGGATTGAGGCATCCAGAGACTTTGGAAAGCATGTGTGCTCTGGCATCAACATATGAAGATCAAGGCCGATTATCAGAAGCGGAAGAACTGGATAAACATGTACTTCAGGTCCGGAAGGAAGAGAACGGTATCAAAGACAAGGAGACTTTGGTCTGCATGGGAAATCTAGCAGGGGTGTATGAAAAACAGGGTAGGTTAGATGAAGCGGAGGCTTTGACACTTGAAGTCCTGAAAAACAGGACAGAAATATTCGGCAGCAACCATGAAGCGACGATTACTAGTATGGCTAAATTAGGGTCAATCTACTATGAAGCCGAGCAGTACCAAAAAGCGGAGGAGCTAACATTGCAGGCGTGGCACTGGCGAAAAGCGAATTTGGGTCACAGCCATAAAGATACGCTGACCTGCGGGCACACTCTTGCTATGATCTATGATGGACGGGATGAGCTGGAAAAGGCAGCGGCGCAATATTCAGAGATGCTCGCTTTGAGAGAGGAACAACTAGGTCCCAATCACCCCGAAACATTTTGAACCAAAGTCAATCTTGCAGGCGTGTATGAACGCCAACAAAAGCCAGTCGAGGCCCAGGAGCTGATTCTGGAGGTGCTAGAGCGTCAGGAAAGGTACCTCGGACCGTCTCATCCAGATACATTGGCTAGTAAATCGGCTCTCGCCCGCTTATACTGGACCACTGGTATATTTGATTTGGCAGAAAACATAGGGATTGAGGTGATGCAAGAAAGGAAACGCAGGTTTGGCGCTGACCATACCAGTACGTTGGAGGCAATGAGAGACCTGGCATGGACTTTAAAGAGTCAAGGACGACATGCAGAGGCGATCCAGCTTATGGAAGACGTGGTATGCGCGCAGGACAAGGGCCTGAGTGGTTCTGATTCCAATCTTCAAGACGCAGTTGAGACGCTGAAACGATGGCATACAGAAATCGATAGCTAGGCGGAGTTCCCTGGGACTATACGGCGCCGTATTGAGCACTTGGGGGTTCTATCAGCCGTTATGTTGTGATTTCTTAATCTGTGCCGGTGGGACAGGATGTGAAATGCCTTCGAGTGAATTAGAAATGCCTCTAGGCGCCCTGTGAGCGTTATTTTGTCGTTGCCGTCGTCGAGGAGATAGTAATGCACCCTTGGCATAAATGTTCCGGGAGAAACTCACAGAAGCACCAAACCTTAATTATATGTAGGAACTACTCCGTAGTAATCCCATCTTTGCATTTCTCTCTCTTTTCCCAACAACACACAGGCCACGGTTCTCCTGCAAAGACATACTTCCAGCATCACCCCTACCGAATAAAGAGACATTACACATTCGCGAATTCCTTCCAGCAAATATGACTCGTGGAAACCAGAGAGATCACGATCGCAAAAGGGCTCGCGAGAAGGCAGACAAGTTGAACAAGGTATGGTGTATCACCCGTTCCCCCGAACACATCCTGTACGGCATTATTCTACCAGGATATACTGACAGTGTCTCCTAAATAGACTAAGACTACCATGTCCGGGTCTGAGTTCCAACGCGCTAAAGAGAACGCCGCTGCTATTATGCGGGAGAAGCAAAGGAAGGGTACGTCTATCCTCCACCTGGTTCATCTTACTTCGCTCTGGAAAAAAAAAATCAGATATCAGAAGTACAATGCCATTGTTTACAATGCTATTTTTTTTTTTTTTTTTGGTTTCGACTGTTTGCATCTTCTTGTACTCACACTGACATTCTTTCTTTCCACCGAATAGCCGACGAACGCAAGGCGGCTGAAGCCGAAGGATCTAGGAAAAAATAACCCTTCCTCCGTGGCCCTTCCTCTCTTCCAGATCACCAGTATCGCGAGCCGAAAATTCTCCTTCCTTTTGCGTTGAGTGACCTCTGCATCGGTGACATCGTGTATTCGTGTTTGCGGTCTTGTTTCGTCCTTGGTTAACCACCTCCCAAATACCCCGGTGAAGGAATAGCATATATATAGCTTTGCTGGTGTATCCGTGTGCTAGGGAGAGTGCTACAATAGGGCGATTGCAGGTGTCATTACATGCCCCCTGCAGGCTCTATTGGGAACTTCCATGGAGAGTAGGGTGACATGTTGTTGACGGTTCCTGTCTCTTCCATTTTCAGCGGGCGCTTATTTGAGTTTCGTGTTTTCTCCATTGGGTACCTAAAAACCCATAGGACAGGAGTTTTGAAAAGATACGAGCAACGAATCCCCTTGTTCAATGATCCATATTTGTTTTCTTTGAAAGACCTTCGCCATCTAGAAAGAGTAGATTTACTGTAGGCTGTGACGTGACCAGTTCCTCACCGATGTTTTATGTAGCTATTCCATTCAGTTCATTGTTCATTATAAATTATTTGACTGCACCCGTGGCTACTCTATCGCCAGCGGCCCAAAAAGCCTTTGCTCTGGCCAGCCATGCTTTCCATGGCTCCTCCGACAGGCAAACGCTGTTGATGCTTCTATCTTGTGTGCTGAGACCAACAGACCCCGACCCTTTGTTTAGCAGAGTATCTTCGATGGTCTTCACCAAACCAAAGCTCCTCGCACCCAGGTCAACAAACGTCCAGAGACTCTCATCTTGCCAACCAACATCGAGAGCAAACCGGACCACACTGTTAATGCTATCGGTACGGACGCCCTGATCTGGAATGGCTTCTAAAAGCCAAAGTGCAAACATCCAGCCTGATATATCCCGCGGATGGGCAAGACACCAGTCCAGCATCAGATTGAGGACTGATCGAGCTAGCTGGGCCGCAATGTCCCCAGGTTCCTCGACGGCACCGGAAAGGATACCATGAAGCCGCCTCATATACGAGAATGCATAATAATTTTTCGGATGCAGTTCTCCTGCCCGCAGGACAACGGTCAATTCAGGTTTGAGGAGCTCTTGCATATCTTCAGAGCTTAGAGCATTTCCTGACACAACGGAATGTATCGAGGCCCACTTCCTAATTCTGATAAACTGCGTAAACACCCACAGACGATGGTACCACAAAGTCGGGGATTTCGTGTGTCGTTGCAGCGGAGAACAAAGGAACGTTGTCAGAAGCGTAAGTTCGGTCCTGAGCAATCTCGCAACCCTGTCGCGCTCTGTATTGTCCACACTCGCTGAATCAATGCTCCGAATCAGAGATGCCAACCGCCTCTTCCTCCAATTGCATGCCGTGAGATGCTCACAGTCAAAGAACAGAATGATCTCAGAAACGACCGAGATGGGGAAATCCACCTCACCGTGTTCATCATCCAGAGAAATAGTATCTTTTTGAGTCTCTAGGAAATATTCTGACACAATGTCACCATCTGACATCAAAACAAGCTTGTCGAAGAATATCCGCCTGGCGACAGTGAACGCTTGCACTAGTGCCTTCTTGGTGATGCCTATCGAGCGTCCATCTTGTACGAGAGGGCCGCAACTGAGAGCGAGCGCGGGCTGTAGGATCTCAATTTCGAGTACTTCATTGTTGCTCTGTCTTGTGGAGAAGATGTGTGCGACCTGTTTGAACAATGCATATTCAGGGCTTGACATTGGGCAGCAATGGTTGTGCCTTGGCGAAGTGTGAAGAGCTGAGTATCGTCTGGTCGGTGGTGGGACAACGTCATATTATTCCGGCTTGGTGGATGCTAATTGCTTTTCTAACTCTCCGCGGTTTGCAAGGAGATACCCATTTATTTCATCCATTCCAGAAAGAGGAACCCATTGCGCATTCCACGCCCATTCCGGCGCAGTTCTATCCGTCTCGACGCAAGTAGGTCCTCGGGCTTAGGTGCGGCTCAGAGAAAAGCTCGAAACCTGCCTCTGCGATCACCTTCATTTCTCTCTCCATCAAAACCAGCAGCACGCTTCTTCGCTACCATCATGCCGTCTCTTATCCTCACAGTTCTCCTTGTCCATATTGCGATCTATCTGATCAATACTATCGGTGCGACTACCATTGATGCCTTGGTATGTTTCCATCTTTCTGTTCTGTCTTCCGTCTACCACATTCTGCGACGTCCCGCAACTCCATGGTGTTCTATCTGCGAATTCAAGTTCAAGATTCTCTCATCTCTCTTCCCTGTCATTGTAATGCTAATTTTTTGTTTTTTGAACACTAGCTATGGATTCTTTACCTCAAATTCCCGACTTCGATCTCCGCGAACGCCCGGGAGCAAAACCGTCTGAAGCGCGAGGTTGTCCAGTTAAAACGTGAAATGAACAATACGAGCTCCCAGGATGAATTCGCTAAATGGGCTAAATTGAGAAGGCGTCACGACAAGACTATGGAGGAGTATGAGTCCATAAGTACGTCCGCTGTTTTCTTCCCTGTACCAGGTCTATTACGACCGATATAACCCCTCCCGTTGGAGGTTGACGGGTTGCCGAATGCTGACGTGGAACTCCGGGAATTGTATAGACAAGACTATCACTTCCCAGAAGACCTCCTTCGACTGGACCGTTAAGATCATCCGATGGCTCAGCACGGTCGGTTTAAAGATCTTCATCCAATTCTACTATACGAAAGTGCCCGTTTTTGAGCTCCCGCCCGGCTGGTTTCCATACTACCTTGAATGGATTTTGGCCTTTCCGCGTGCCCCCATGGGATCTGTTAGTGTGCAAATTTGGAGCGGTGTTTGTGCGGCGTCTATTGCTCTAATTGCGGAAGTTGTTACATCCACAGTTCAGCAAGTGAAAACCGGGCTCACTAAGTCGCCTGAGGCCGAGGCTAAGAAGACGCAATGAGAAGAGAGGAAATGAAAGTTATCTCGTCAATATACAGCTACCTGGAAATATCACAAAGGTAGAACATTGTTCATTGTTTCTCGACTTTATTTAAATACACCGGTGGACCGACAGGGAAAAATGCAGCACTGGTTTCCATGTTCATCAGATATGATGAACAATCGTTTATCGTCAAGGACGCCATGCCGTAGCTGGCATCTCGGGGCTTGACTCTATGATTGGTATATCATCACGCGAACGGACGAGATCATATAAATTTGAGACAAAAAAATAGGAAAAGGAGGGAGTCCGGCCCCTTCGACAGGGCTTCTGTGACAACATCATCACCGCTTTGCCATAAGCTACAGACTCAAAAAAAAAAAAAGTGAACTCCTCGCCTCAAGAATGAGCCCCATTGAGTTACCCATATACCAAAAGAAGATACAAGGGCAATCGCATGACTATCCAACCACGACGAAAAGCAACCCCAATTACACCCCCTCCTCTCAGCTGATAAGCACCATTGTTTCCACCTTGCGGCGTCGGGTAACAGACCGGAAAGGAAGGGGTAGGAGGGGCAGGTAAGCCGCTATCAAACTGCTTTTATGGCGGCGCGTTTCCGCATTGCCTGACAAGTAGACCAAATGATTATTCCCCCGAAAGGAAATAAGTTATTTGGGCAGGGTGTCCGGGGACTTTCTCCCAAAGCGTATGAGAGAGAGTTTAGAACTCTGTGTGTAAGCTTTGAATGCGATTCTTTGAGCGAGGAGTTGGGGAGAAGAAGAAAAGAAGAAAAGAAGAAAAAGAAAGGAAGAGAATTTGTGATTGATTTTTTTCCGTGGCGAGCCTGTTTGTGGTTAGCGCTGTCACGTGATTGGATCCTTCCATGGTATTGGTTTTTCCACTCATAAATAATGCATTTGTTTAGATGATACGGACTAAAACTGCATGCAAATTCTGATTGTAAGACTGAGTGTCTATAAGTACACTGTATAATTTTAGAAGAAGCCTTCCAACCGCCTATAAGAACCAATACTATGATAACAATACGCATACGGGAGGTAAGGAATTCAACAAAGAAAGTCCCGATTGTAGGTAGTAGACGGTCATCAACCACAATCCTATGCCTTAACCCTGTTCTTCTTATTCTTGGGCTTTTCGGCCTTCTTGGTTTTCCCTTCGGCTTCATTCGCCGGCGCCGCTTTGGACTCTGTGGTCTCCTTCGCAATCACCTTCTTAGCTCCCTCCTTGGGCGTGTCCTGTTCGCCTGTTTTGCTGGCCTTTCTCTCCTTTTTATCCTCCTTGGCCTTCTTGGATTTCTTGCCCTTCTTGGATTCCTTCGGAGTATCGTCGGGCTCCTTTTCCTTACCAGTCTCCTTTGGCGGGGCTTCGATAGCCTTCACGGATTCCTCTGGTGCCGGCTGGGCTGCCTCGATCTCCTTGGTCTCCTTAGCAGGGAGTTCGTTGACATGTGTCAACTTGGGAAGATCGAATTCGTATCCCAGTACTTCCTTCAATTTCTCGACCTTGGCATTTCGCCTCTTCTGTTCTTGTGAAATGCTCTTCGACCATTTGTCGCGAGTTTTGCCTGCGTCAAGTCGCTTCTTCTCAATCCGGTTCCAAGGAGTTTTCTTGAATCGTCGATCGGCTCCCTTCCAAAGCTCAGGGTGAACTTGCTCCTGAGGCACGAACTTGCACTTGAGAATGTGGCCGTACATCAAATAGTTATCCATGGTCTCCGCAACGATCTTGGCGACCGAGGTCGAAGCAAATTCGATGAAAGCGTAATGCTTGGAGCGGCCAGTCACGCGGTTGCGGGAGAGACGAAGACGGGTAATGTCACCGAATTGGGAGAAATAAGCGCGCATCTGGTGTTCATAGAAACCATGGGGGATACGTCTGACAAAAGTTAGATGTTAGCTGGTAGATCAATGCAGTAAGATAAAAAAAGAAAAGGCAGCTTTACCCAATATACACGGTGCCGGGCTGTTCGACTGCTCCATCCGATTTCTTCTGCTTCTTCAAAAGCTTGCGCTTAACCTTCTTGGAGTCCGGGATGTTGGGCACTGGTTGACTCGGATCGTATCCTTCATCCTCGGAATCGTCTTCGTCGCCGCTGCTCTCGAAGCCTTTGAGGAGCGCAACGGTCTGGTCATCCTCGGCCCCATCTTCATCCGATTCAGAGCCCGAGAGAGACTCGTCATCCTTTTCGACAACTTCGTCTACCTTCTTGTCTTTCCCATTGGCTTTGTTCTTGCCTTTCTCGGCTTTTGCAGCCTGTTCCTTCAGAGCAGCGCTGGATGCCTTGTCATCTTTCTTGGCTTTCTTACCACCGGAAACAGTCCTCTCGGTCTTCTTCTTTTCCTCCACAGGAGCCTCCTTGATATCCGCGTCTTCATCGTCACTGAGGAAGTCAGCAGCGCGCTTGCGAGGCTTAACCTGTCTTGCTGGCTCGCCATTGAGCTTCAACGAGGCGGAAGAAACATCCTCCTTTGTATCCTCAGAAGGGGCTGCCTTGTTCTTCCTCTTCAGAATGGATTTGGGTGCCTTTTTCGCACTCTCCTCGGCAACGACTTCGACCTTCTTCGATTTCTTCGCAGGAGCATCGCTGACCGCGGTTGCGGCTGTTAATTGTTAGTAAAGGAGATAGAACCCAGGAAAAGAATAAATGTATGTAATTACCCTTGCGCTTCTTCTCTTTCTTGTCAGGCACCATGCTCTCTGTAATTTTTTCTTGAACTTTGAAAGTCGAATGTACGAAATCTGAGTAGACGTGCTCCAACAAAAACTTCGGGAAACTTTTTTCTCCGTTTGTCGAGACAAAACGCTAAAGCGGTGAGTTTCCAGCTCCGCTTTCCGCGCCGCAGTGCGACACTGAAGCCTAGAATATCAAAGTACAATCACCTAGAAGATCCTTTTATTTCAATTTATTTCTCTTCTTCGAAGTTATTTCCCGTTGCGGTGCCATGGGAAAGAACAGAAATGCAAATAGGCCACTGACACATGCAGAAATATGGGACGACTCTGCTCTTGTCCGATCTTGGGATGAGGCTGTCGAGGAATACAAGGTTCGTACAGTGTTCAACATTTACATGATGTCTAGGAGTTGTTACTGATACACGCAGAACAGCTCTATCACAGTATTCATGCCAGAGGAGAGGACGTCGAAGATGTTCTGAGGAAGGCAGAAGAAGCAGAACTTGCAGAGAGCAAGACCCAGAACCAGCATGACGACCAAGATCAAGAACTTGATTATGAGGCTGTTGGCGAGGAAGAAGTCCCGGATGCAGATGTAACAGATGTATGTACTTCGTGACAGTTGTTTCTTATTTCCCCCAGCTTAAATTTTCCATGTTTAACTGACTGGTACCAGGCAGTGCATCCAGAAACGGAGCCTCACCAGGAACCTCAACCTGGCGAGAAGGCCGACGGTCCTGAAATCGGACCAAGCCTTTCCGGTCCTGGAGCAGCTTCTATGCCTCATGCAATTTTGACACAAGGTAAGGATTCATCTAGGGGTTTGCTTTACACCATATTATCCCGGTTTACTTTTTTGGCAAGCTCTACACAAGGAGCAATTGAACTCCAGGTTGACTTGTATTATAGTTCAAGACGAAAGCCTCAAGAATCTCATGATGGCCTGGTATTTTGCTGGATACTACACCGGTCTTCACGAGGGACAGCAACGAGCGCAGCAAAATGTAGCTGCTAATAACAACAATGGCAATACAGGATCATAAACCAATGAGTTTTGATAGTTAACGAAGAAAAGAAACTTTTTACACGTCTGGATAATCAAACCTATCTTCGACTATCCATGAAGTTCAACCGGGAAAGATGTGTCCATGTCAAGTGGCTCGCTTTTCGTTGGGATTTCAGACCTCGGGCTCGCAAATGACCACATGAGTTCCACCATGGCAAATTACAAGTCGCTTCGGATTGCGAGAAAGAGCTACCTCGTCGGAGGAACAGCTGCATCGACAGCTTGGAATTGGCGTCTTAACATTGGACACATGAGATTATACCTTGGGTTTTGGCGGGTTCCAACAGTAGTGTCTAGCATATCCTCAAGGAATACGAATAACGCAGAACGCTTTCTTACGCTACGGCCTTAACACATCGTTAGTGTCTCTGACCAAACTTATACCGATAAGCCATCCAGCTTTGCAGATAGAAGGCAAAGCCATGACTACGTACGGAGTAAATCCAGTCTAGGTAATTGCAATGTATCTCCCTACTTTGACACGTACAGCCCCATCCTGGAATCAAAGGCAGACGCAACACGAGGAAGAAGTCAATAGGCCAGACTAAGTCTGGCCTGTCTCACTCTCGGCATGATTTTGACCTCGAATATCATGGGATATGACGGACGAGACTTCGATAATGCCTGACTACTATTGTTTTGCAGAATAAGTCGAAGAGCTGAAAAGAGGTTAGTTCCTTAACGGTGGTTTAAGCAGTGTATTTCGATCCCTGTATGGTTAGTTAAAGCAGATCAAATCCCTTCATGGTCGTCCTGAAACTCATCTTCACCCGCATCAAGGCGAAGATCGTCCAGTTGGAGTTTCAAAACAGACAACAAACTATGTGTGCACAAGGCTAAATAGCCATGAAATAAAGATAGTGAAGAAGCAAAAAAAAGGGGATGTAAGCTCTAAAGCGAACCCAACCACCCCATAATCACTTTTGGGAAAGAATTTTTCCCAAGAGGGGCGGATGGCGGGATTAGAACGAGCCATGCATCATTCTGGGTCTCTGACTAAAATTTGCAGAAGGAATTTGTGGGAAGATGGGAAGCATCATCCATCCATCGACAAGGGTATGTTGGAGACCGCGTTGATAGTTGGAAAAGAAGGAAAAGGAAAAGAGCAGGCGAGGCAAAGGGAAAATTTATTTGGATTGTGGAGTGGAGCTGCGTTGATTAGTAATATTCTTTGCTGTTGGGGTTTGTCATCAAATGAATAAGAATTCATAGTTAGTGATTTCATAGAACAATTAATTATATACCTATTCATTCATTGAAACAGGAAAATGCAGAACTAGAAACGAGCAAGAACCTTCTCTGGGATATCCGACTGCGCATATTTATCGCTATGAGTCTTGCTCAGGACCGAGTTGGCCTGCTCAGCCGTGAAACCCTTCGCCTCGACAGCTGGGTTGTATCCTAGCCCGGTGATTTTTGCGACAACATCCGATGGCACAGCAGTTGCAACCTTTCCATCTGCCCGTTTGTACACTGCGATAACAGCGGCACCTCCCAGGCCTAAATTGTGCTGCAGGGCAGCATCAGTGCCGCTGACTAGTCGATTATTGGCCCAGCCACGCAGGTGCCAGACGAGCTCCGCACACTGCGCAATGCCCGTAGCCCCCAGAGGGTGGCCCTTGGAGATGAGACCTCCGGACGGATTGATAACCATCTTTCCGCCGTAAGTGATGTCGCCGCGGCGGACCATCTCGTGTGCCTTTCCAGGCTCAGAGAGCTCCAGGGCATCGATAGTTATCATCTCGTTGGCTGAGAAACAGTCGTGCAATTCGCACACCTTGATGTCCTTGATGTTCACGCCGGCTTCGGCGACAACGTCACGGCATGCATTACGAACCATTTCGAATCCCATCATGTCGATAGCGCTGCGATCAAAGACGGAATGTGCGTCGGTGACTAGTTTCTGGCCTGCAATCTGGATTGCTTGGCTCTTGAGGTGCGGCCGGGCGTCCAGGAATGCTTGAGAAACAATGACGGCTGCAGCGCCTCCGTCGGATGTTGGACAGCATTGCAGTTTTGTGAGCGGTTTATGGACCATGGGAGATTTGATGATCTGTTCAAGGGTGTATTCGTCCTGGAATTGTGAGTACGGGTTCCGTTTTGAATGCTCGTGGTTGATGCGTGCGATCTCAGCGAAATCTTCCAGCTTCGCTCCGTATCTATTAGATCATCGAGTCAGCCATCTCTTTTCCCCTCCATTTCTTCAACTGAGGGAGCGCCTTACTTTTCCATATACTCCTGTCCAGCATTACCAAACAGCTGAGCGGCAATGGGAGCCTTCTCAATCCCCTTCGTCTCCGACGTCATAACAGTAAACAACTCCAAGGGATTTGCCCGATCATGGAAGTACGAAGCAAGGCTACCGGGATTCATCTTCTCGAACCCGATAACGAGCACACAATCCGCCGCGCCATGAGCCACCAGATTCTTGGCCATAACTAGCCCCGTAGACCCTGTCGAGCAGTTGTTGTTGACATTATAAATAGGAATCTGCGTCAGACCGAACTGGTAGAACACTCGCTGGCCGCTGGTGCTATCTCCGAAGACGTAACATGCCACGCCTTGGTCGACATCATCGTAGTTGATGTGCGCGTCCAGCATGGCCTTGACCCCTGCTTCGAAACCGAGCTCCGTATAGTCGACTTTCCCACGGGGTTTGATGAACTTGGTCATCCCGACGCCTAGGACGTAGGCGGGGCCAGCTTGCTTGGTAGGCATTTTGAATGAGTATGTTCTGTCGTCAGTGGGTAGTCGAGAAGGGATTGCAGCATAGCAACCATAGATATAGATATAGGGCAGACCACCAGGATCTACAAGTGGCAAATGCGGGGATGACTGTGGAGGAGATGCCGAGGTCGAGGTGAAATAGCGGCTTTCACAGCCGACTCGAAACCGAGGATCCTCTGCTTAGAGAAGCATGAATCGATAGCTTGAACTGCATTTTCTATGCTGGATTCTCGAAATGCTCTGCTTTTAAGACGCTAGGACTTGGTGAAGAGGAGCTCCAGTCAAGATCTGGTGCTCTCCTTAAAGCCTGTCTGCTGCTGAAAAGGATCCCTTCTTTCACATGCCAACAGCCTCATGATATTTTTGAATTCACGTAACATATTAGTATTCCGTGAGAGTTTAGTGAGACAATCAGTTTGTGTATTCCAGTTATGCGTATCGACAGGCAGTTGCAGCAGTGCCAGGACAGTTCAACAGTCAAATTCCCATCTGCTGCTGCATAGTAGACAGTGGCAGACAGAGAACAGTCCGGGTTCTGATTAGAACCTGGTGTCTTCTCTGCTACCCGCCTTCCTATTGCCTGATATACTTCGCCATAGCTCAGCTATCAGTGTTATCATGGTCGCGCGTCCTTCCCATCTTGGGCTTTACCCAGCTTACTAGAGCCGTGAACATCTGTCTATGATTATTTCAAGTTTCAGGCCAATATCCCTCCACGGAACTGGATCCACATTGAGAAGCTCCCTGACATACCATGGTCGGGGCTGATCATTATTCACGAATAGGCATGCTCCAATCATATGAAATCAGCCTTTGACGCGCATTAAAGATATAAGACATAGAAGTAAACAACATTGATTCGTTCTTCATATCACGAATACTTTCATCATCGTTTAAGCAGTCCATGGCCAGAGCATTCAGTGTTCGCAAACATGGTTGGGCAAGCTCATGAACAGACTCTTCTTCCCTGTTCTCTCGCAGGCTATGTTTCTTCAGAAGAGGAAGCTCGGACGGAACCATATTTTTCATGCAAACTGCGCGTTTTCTTTTGGCGTCTCCGGTGTCGACAGCCAACATCGGCCGTCGCAGGCCATCGAAGCGGAGGCAATGACCGAGTTCTGATAGGGTGGAAGAAGTCAACGCCACATCTGCTGCCCAGTATTATTAAGACGCTTCAGCAAAACAGCTTGAATGGTCTGCGGCGTAGACGAATACCTACTGGATAGGATTCTCTCCGGCGCGTCCTGGGGCGGGGTCGAGATGACAGGACTGGCTGCACGGTGGATTTGCCTCCATAGCTAATTCTGCGTTTGTACATAGACTTTTTGACGTAGATGCAGTTGGGATGTGGTAAGGTTCTTCCTAACGGAGGACAGCAAGCCGCTGCACAGAGCAGTATACTGCTGTACAGGAAGCTCAACGCGCTTCGAATGTTCGATGGACCGCGTCGACGTCACTGGACATTGCCCCTAAACCCATTTGAGCACTGCAATCCACTAAAGGTAATTAACCCTTCACTTTGTTCCACCCTCGGCTTAGAACATTGCTCTTTCTCTTCCTCTCTCAATGCTACATGCATTGGGCTCTCCCTGACTCACGCCCATTGAGACTGTCTTTGTTTGGGTGTAATTGGTATGCTTTGTTGCCAATGTTGTCTGCTCCATCCTGCAAACCACTAACAGTGTCTTTTTTTTAACCATTAGGTTTAAATTTGTGCTCATAGTCACCCTTGGCATTCCTTGCATTGTGAAAACAGATCTGTCAGCTGTTGCTCTTTATATATAAAACAACATTGAAAAGGCATACATATTTATCTCAGGAGAAAGGGATTGTGATATCTACTGGCCTATCCATTTTCTGGGCCTGGATTCTGTTTCTGCCGCCAGCCTGCTCACTATCAGCTTCAATTCACTCGAGACAACCCCTCCACAGGCACAGCCTCGGATTCTTCAAGAACAAAGGTGTCATTGGAACATTCCTGGCAAGTCTTCATGGACAACTGTGGGACGCAGAACGGTCTACTCTCATATTGAGAGGCCAGTTTGCGTTCCATAGGGTTCCCCAGCCTGCCTTCACAGACAGTGGTATTTATCCACATCGGAAAAGAGAGAATTCCCCTTAGCAAGGATATACCGCGCGAAAACCCCAAAACTACACCCGAAATCTCCTCCAGATGAAACGGCCTTAGGGATGACCCTTGACGAACCCACCGAACATGCGCCTTTCCCCCCCACTCCTTCCCACCAGCCGCCTTTCGTGAAGCCAGCCACCAATACGTGGATGATGGACGAGAGGACACGCAACAGACTTCTGAAGAAATATGACACCCAGGTGGCATCTGCAGTTTCTACAATTTGTGCAACTCTTTCAGTGGTGAGTAGCTTTTTGATCTGGCGTTTCTGAGTCTCGACAGATTCCAAACAGACTACATTTGACGAGATCTGAATGTCGGCATTGACCGGATCATCTGCTTTCTTTTAGACGCCTTTGGACAATGTGAAGACTCGAATGCAATCGTAGGTCTTCGTTCTCGTGACGCGTTTGCTCTGCCTCGTTCCTGACTCACGTATAGACATAATTTCTCGAACGCATTCCAATGCATTCGGTATATCCGGCGTAATGAAGGATATCGCGGATTTATCGCTGGTAAGTGGATGCCACGAACTTGGAGTTGCATTCTCATTTACGATATCGCTAATTCACATCGTCAGGAGCTCTGCCTCCGTTGGCAACCGTCACTACTGTCCGTGTCCTGAATTTCTCGACATACAACGTAGCCAAGTCCGCCATCTCCGACTTCATAACGAACATCACGGGCAAGTCGCCTCTGGAGAACCAAAATAAGCCAGGAAGCAGCCCAACTCTAGCGAGTCTGGCCACCTTCACCGCCGCTGGAATGATTGCGGGCTTTGTGTCTACTCCTATTGCTTGTAAGATTTCTCACCAACATATTCAACGTATCTGGGACTGACTGTCGCATGATGACGCGTATAGGTCCATTTGAACTTGCAAAAAATGTTGTGCAGACCTCTGTGTTGATGGCAAACCGCGCTATGGCATCTCCTGGCGCCGCTGCAGACCCATTGCTACGCAATAAACCGCGCCTTAATACCATTGACGCCTTCAAACAAATCGTTGCCCGCCATGGATTCCGTGGACTGTACACGGCGTTCCATCTCCATGCTATGCGCGACATGATCGGTACTGGCATTTACTTCTCGGTGTACGAGACAGTCAAGCAACTCGCTGCCAAGGAACTTGGACAGGGTCACCTTCCGTTAGGCGGCCCCATGATCGCCGGGGCAATCTGTAGCACCATTCCCTGGTTCTGTGTAAGTGAAGCATGATTTGGATCTTATCTTATTTCTTATCAATGAGTTGCTCATCGACGTGTCTCTTCACAGACATATCCTCTTGATACGAGGAAGACCCGCGCTCAAAGCGTCCTTCTGGGCAAAACCAGCGAGGTTGGTGAAGCGTCGGCGGCCGTTGCCAAAGCGAGCATGTACAAAGGCCTCCCCACCCTCCTTATTCGCACTGGTGTCAACAACATGATCCTTTTGAGCCTTTACGAATACCTAAAAATTAGGATCAACCAGCTAGAGACTTAAGGTGAACATTGGTGGAGGTAAAAATGGTGCTCCATTTTCGAAGTTGACGAAAGATACATTCAGTCTTTGGCGCAAAAGGATGATTGGGGTGATTTTGCGGATTACATCTTTGTTTTTAAACTTGCGGCTTGGGTTTAGGTCTCCATTTCATGCGTACATACATTGCAAGCAAATATGAATAGCAATGAGATATAAGCACTTTATCTATGTATTTTATGCCTGAGGCAGAAAGTCGATGCCTTATGTGTTGCTGGGCGGCGGGGTTTAAAGCTGGGGCTTTTCACCGTCAACAAAAGCAGCGTTCAACTGCTACATCATAGCTCTCTCCCCTGAGACCGGTCGCGGAATCGCTTGGAGGAACTACAATGGTATCGTATGTTCTTTTCTTGACACATTCCAACTACTCCTGAGTTTCTTACAAAAGATCTGTCACTAATGGATTGATCGATCGCATAGCAATATCCTGCAGATTCCGTTTCGACGCACTCACAATGTCTCCCTTTCCGATGCAATCACCCAATATATCTCTGAGAAATATGATCAGCGTCCAGATATGTTTGCGGATGATCTCTTGATCATTGATCGTCTGCGCGTCGAGGCTATCAATGTTCAAGAACCACATGTCAGTGGCATCAGCCGGCTTGTCACATATGCAGCACAGTTGAAATGGCTGGGTGGGAAGTTCCCGGTGGACGTGAGTACTGGAATCGCGAATTCGATGCCCTTGATATGAAATTCGGCAGCCCTAACCTTTCCTAGGTTGGAGTCGACTTTTCGTGGTATCCCGCATTCGGGTTCAATACATCAAGACCTAGTAAGTAGATGGAGAAGGATGTGTGAACGAGTATGCATTAACGATGGATGTTTTTTGCTCTGTAGTCTCGCAGAATAATCTTCGCTTCGAGCTTGCCAATATAACATTTAATATCGCCGCATTGTACTCGCAGTTGGCCTTCTCTCTCAACCGGACTACCTCCGATGGACTCAAACAAGCCTGCAACTACTTCTGCCAAGCTGCGGGCACATTAGCTCATCTTCGGACAGAAATCATGTCTGACCTCCGCGCGTCTCCTCCGGAGGATATGGACGATATGACGCTGCAGAGTTTGGAACAGCTTCTGCTCGCGCAGGCACAAGAGTGTTTCTGGCAGAAGGCCATTAAGGATGGGCTAAAGGACGCCTCGATAGCGCGGCTGGCTGCGAAAGTTTCAGACTTCTATGGTGACGCTAGTGAATTTGCAGTCAAGTCCAATGCTATCAGTGTCGATTGGATCCACCACATGACTGCGAAGCATCACCATTTCGCTGCTGCGGCGCAGTACCGCCAATCTCTAGACTGTCTGGAGAAGCGCAAATACGGCGAGGAGGTTTCCCGCTTGAGGGACAGTTTGTCTTGTGTCAATGAAGCCTTGAAGGAATCCCGTTGGATCAATCGAGTCGTGCTGGGAGACTTGAACGGTCTAAAAGCCCGCGTGTCGGAAGACTTAAAACGCGCAGACAAAGACAACGATGTTATTTATCTGCAGGCAGTGCCGCCAAAATCGGAGCTGAAAAGTATCGACCGCGCGAGTATGGTAGTGGCCAAAGCACCGTCCCAGGTCACAGATGCTATTTCCATGCTTGGGGACAACGGACCTCTGGGCCAACCGCTCTTCTCCAAGCTTGTGCCATACGCAGTCCATATTGCTGCTAGTATATATTCTGATCGCCGTGACCGGTTGGTCAATGAGACCATTATCGGAGAATTGGAGTCCATGACGGATAAACTTCGAGAGTAAGATCCTTAATCTGCACCGTGGCTATTCATTTATGGAGCATACTAACACTCAAAATAGTCTCCTATCATCGCTAAATTTGCCTGGTTCTTTACAAGCCCTTGAAAAGCCACTCGGACTGCCGCCGACCCTTGTATCCCATGCGGAAGAGATGCGACAACAGGACGGCCTAAACCGATTACGGAGGTCATTAGCAGATACTGCCAAAGTCAAAGCCAACGATAAGGCTGTATACAACGAAGGGGTAGAAATATTGGCTGCTGAAAAGGCCGAAGACGACGCCGCGCGAAAGAAGTACGGAACGGATAGATGGAACAGAGAGCCATCGGAGACCGCGGCTAAGAAAGTCTACAACACTGCGAGTGAAATAGATGGTTACTTCATCTCTGCTCAGAGCAGCGATGAGCTTGTGGAGGGGAAGTTGAAGGATTTCGAGCCCATCTTCAAGGTTCTTACTGGTACCAACAGAGACCTGGAGACATACGTTCCCAGCAGTAGAAGGGCTGCTATCACACCAGAGGTTGAGCGGGAATCGAATCGGCTCAGGAGCTGTCTAAACGAAGTGAGTTGGGTAGAAGGTAAACGGAAAAGGAGGATACAAACATTGAAGGAGAAGGCTAGATCCGATGATATCAGTAAGTTGCCAAATCATAAGTAGCACGCTACGACCATGTCAGGATATTTGCTAACAGCAGCGACCACCAGACTCCGCGCTTCTCAAAGAAACTGCGCGTCTAGAACGAGAATTTCCCATGCAACCAATCCAGGCGAGCCAGTTTGAAGACCTGTTCGAACAGCGACTGCACATATATGACTCGGATTTGGAGCTGCTAGCGCAAGAACGAAACGAGCAAGATCAGATTGCCGAGAAGGTGCGCGAAGCCAACCACGCCTTTAACAAGGCGCGCATGGGTGACTCTTCAACCAAAGAGCGAGAGAGGGCCCTTCAGGAGCTGGAGAATGGATACTTGAAGTACAAAGAAATTATCTCCAATATTGAGGTAGGAAGGAAGTTTTACAACGATCTGGCGAAGATCGTTGGACGGTTCAGGGATGAATGCAAAGTCGTCGTGCACCAGCGCAGAATGGAAGCAAGTCAGATGGAAGCGTATGTTTACCCCTTTCACGACAGATCAGGTCATTTAGCTAACAGATAACAAAATTGACAGCGAGATCTCCAATATCTCCGCTATGGCAGCTCTTAGCATTTCTCAAGCCCATCTCCGGCCTCAAACCCAACACTCCACAAGTCATAATAACTCGTCTTATATTCGGAGCCCACCACAACCACAGCCAGTGCTACAGCCTCAGCCTCAACCTCAGCCTCAACCTCCACCTCCCATGCAACAACCGATACAGCCACAGGAACAGCAGCAACCCTCACGCCCTCACGTGACAGAGGAGCCCCTTACCGCTCCCCAACCGACCCGCGCCCCTGTTCCACCACCACAGGTCCCAGCGCCAGGTCTATGGTCCCCAGAGATGGGAATCCGGTTTGGTGGCCCAGCTTCTCCTCCATCCCAGGGCCAGATTGCTGGGAGGGGACAGGGACAGGTTTCTGGCAAATGGGATCCGAATCAGGGGATAAGATTCTCTTGATATGTTTTTCGTTTATCGTTTCCCAGTTGCGCGTTTTGGAATGCATTGCATGCTTTTCACTTGTTATATAAAGGGTGCTTTTTCCACTGAGTCTTGCATTGTATTATTACTATACGACTATAGTATATGTTCTGCATTATCGTCAAAAGATACGAAGTTGTGTTTTCTGAACAAAATCACCGCTATAATTCGGTTGTTTATTGTTTGAGAGCATGGAACATTCTCTTGTGTTCAGAATCCCAGTCAATGTTCTTATGTCTTGAAGTCTGAGTGATATTCAGATTCAATGTACTCAAGGGAGCAAAAGAAAAGTTGGTGACCGATCTGATATGTCTGTACCCAGACCATACGCGCGAGCTGTACGCCGGTGCATTGGCTGGGCATAATGCACTAGAACGCATTCTAGTTATGTAGATCTGGGTCCTATCATGACTGACCTCACGAAGCAAATTGTCTGGCATTCTCACTCGAGTTGCTTGAAGACTTGCATTCGTGGGACAGCTAGGCTAATTGCATTGCCTGCATGACTGCGTTATTATTAGGAATATGCAGTCGCTGAAGGAGAGACCAGAGAAAATGAAATCCCCAGAGAAATCTAAGAGTCCAGCTAGATATCAGAGATCACTAGTTCATGTTTGGCCACCACTATTTCTTAATTTCTCCAGCGCGGACATTATGCCTTCGCTCATTTCTTCGGGTTGATCTCCTTGGATGCGACTGGAATCTTCTGCTTCTGCCAGAATCATAGCCTCCTCGTCATCTTTGTGAGAAATACTAGCAGCATTAGTATTCGCACTTGCAGTCGAACCCAGGGTTTGCCTCTCGGGCGCTTTCTTCCCCTTCGCCCTTTCGACCCTGAAATCTTCCCGGACAGCATTGCACCATTGTCGAACTTTTCTCTCTCCCCACCCTGGCACAGCGCTGATCTGCTCCGGCTGCGCATTGATGGCATTCTGCAGGCTGCCAAAGGTCGATATCAGACTCGCCGCGTCCGACTTGTTAATATTTCGCGGAGTTGTGACAAACTCAACAAGCGATTCCTTATAAGACTGCGCCTGCTGGGTACGGATAGCAGTTGGTTGTGCATTCTCAGATGACTTGAATAGCTCTAGGTAATGCGCCGCCTCGGGTGCAGACCAACAAAGTATCAATGTAAGATTGTTGATAATCGACGTCTTCGAAAGCTCTTTCAGGCTCTCCTCGTGATTCGGAATATCGACCATGATCAGGATGATGCGGAGATTATATTTATGTCCGAGTAATCGGATCCGGGAATAGATGTATTCCGGATGCAGACGGTGGTATTTCAGGGAGAGGAAAAGAGCGCAGGTGGTGTTCCCGAGGACGTAGTCGGCTGGGATATCTGCAAATTCCCAGGGAAGAAGCTTGACATGGTTGAGTATTGGATTGCCTTTCTGCCGGGAGGAGACGAGGATCGCAGATGGGCTGTTTCTGGTTGGGAGAGCTTGTGGCTTGGGTTGTTGGACTTTCTTCGGTGGTTGTGGTGGTTGTTGGCGGGAGGGGGCTGCTCTTGACGTGGAGGATCGAGGAGGTGCATTCTGTTGATTGTTCAGAAGCGAGCTGAAGTCTGCATCTTCTCCAAATTCATTGTCCATTGTGTTTGAGGAGAGTATGCTCTGTTAAGAGTAGCTGTAGTTGTAGTTAGATGTTAAGTATGAGCTGATGTAATTAGTGCTATAAATGTCTCACCGCCTAGATACCACTCTACTTTCTGCCGCCGATTTTTTAAAAAGTCCCAGAGGATTCTGCTCATTACGATCACTTCCTCAGTCACATAACAACAAAATGGCTGAACCAAATAAAAAAAGGCGTCTCTCAGGAGATGGAGGAAGCAATAGCGACCCCAACGTGGATGCCCCTAAAATGGAAAAAACAGAAGCCAATTCCCCACAAAAGTCAACATCCACATCTCAACCCCGGAGAACACTCTTCGTCCGATCCCTGGCACCCTCTATTACCACCGAGAAACTAGCAGAATACTTCTCCCAATCCTACATTGTCAAGCATGCGATTGTCGTTACGGATTCAGAAACCAAACAGTCCAAAGGCTACGGCTTCGTTACGTTCGCCGATATCGAAGATGCGCAGGGCGCCCTGGAGGAATTCAACAAGTCCGAGCTAGATGGGAAGAAGATCAAGGTTGAATACGCAGAGCCTAGGCATCGAGAAGTTGACGAGGATCTTGGCAAGAGCTTGCCTTCATCATCTACGGCGCTGAAGCAGAAGCGCAAGGAGGAGATGGAGCAGCGGCGAGCAGCGATGCAGCCACCCAAGCTGATCGTCAGAAACTTGCCGTGGAGTATTAAAGAGCCCGATGATCTTGCCGCGCTGTTTCGGAGCTTTGGCAAGATCAAGCAGGCGACTCTTCCGAAGAAAGGGACCAAGCTTGCTGGGTTTGGTTTTGTGGTGTTGAGGGGGAAGAAGAATGCCGAGAAGGCATTGGAAGCTGTCAATGGGAAGGAGGTGGATGGGAGGACGTTGGCGGTTGATTGGGCTGTCGAGAAGGGTGTTTGGGAGAATCTGAAGAACTCTGCCGTTGAAGAAGCGGGCAGTGAGAAGGGAGATGAGGAGGAGAAACCGGAGAACGAGGGCGAGGAAGAGGAAGATGGCTCCGATGTTGACATGGAGGATGCTTCTTCTAACGATGAGGATGCCTCTGATGATGATGAGGAAATGGAAGATGGGGATGAGGAAGAGGATGATGATGATGACGAAGAAGACGAGAGAAACGCCTCTACCATATTCATTCGGAATCTACCCTTCACTTGCACAGATGAGATGCTCTACGATCACTTCAGTCAATTTGGACGACTACGCTATGCAAGGATCGTCGTGGACCCGGAAACCGAGCGCCCTCGAGGAACCGGATTCGTATGCTTCGTGAATGCCGAAGATGCTGCGTCATGTGTCCGAGGTGCTCCCGAACAGACGGATCCAGCAGCCAAAGAAAAAGACAAAAAAAGCAAAGGATCTCTTGCACATAAGCAGTCTATCTTGCAGAATGAAACGGCCGATCCCACGGGACGATATACGCTGGATGGCCGCGTGCTGCTGGTTGCACGAGCAGTAAGCCGGAAGCAGGCTGCCAAACTCGAGGAAGAAGGAGTCTCACGACGCCTTGTCCGGGATAAGGATAAACGGCGCCTCTTTCTTCTTTCTGAGGGAACTATCCCTTCGAACTCCCCTCTATACCAGAAACTATCCCCGACTGAGATCAAGATGAGAGAGGACAGCTTCAAGCAGCGACAGAATTTCATCAAGAAGAATCCCACTCTACACCTGAGTCTCACTCGCCTCTCAATCCGTAACATTCCGCGACACGTATCGTCAAAGGATCTGAAGGCACTTGCTCGGGAAGCCGTTGTTGGGTTCGCCAAGGATGTCACGGCTGGCCTGCGCCAACCGCTGTCCCAGGAGGAAATTACGCGATCCGCCGACGAGATGAGGGAGGCAGAGAAAGAACGAAAACAGAAAGGCAAGGGTATAGTTAGACAAGCTAAAGTCGTGTTTGAGAGTCGCGAGGGCAGCAAAGTCAACGAGCAAAGCGGTGCAGGCCGCAGCCGTGGTTACGGTTTCATTGAGTACTACACTCATCGCCACGCGCTGATGGGGCTGAGATGGCTTAATGGGCACGCAGTCAAGCCTCCAACGACTCCCATAGATGGTGCCACCGAGAAGACGAAGCGGCTTATTGTCGAGTTTGCCATTGAAAACGCGCAGGTTATCAAACGCCGGAAGGAAGCGGAGGCGAAAGCGCGCAGTCATGAGAAGGGAAGCCGGAATAAAGATGTTCGGGATAAATCTTCAGCCACGAGGGACGACGCATCGATGTCACCGGCTAGAGGAAAGAAGAGGAAGAGGTCGGAAGCAAGCAGCGATGGGAAGAAGGTCAACGGGGAGGAGGGAGGTTTAGAGGAGCGAAATAAGGTCGCGAAACGAAACCGGATCATTGCGAAGAAGCGAATGCAGCGAAAAGCACGGAAGGGAAAGGCATGACAACATATACTAGGTAGATAGCAGGGCTTTCATGGATATAATAGACAATTGTACTACGTCGCATTGCAGTTGATGGTCTCTATCATTCATCTGATAGGCATTGCTTTCCTATGGGTATACCAACACAACACGACCTAATAAAGAATGATCCATAACACCTCATAAACCCAGGCCCGCAGTATTTCCATCCGATGCACCTCTAGCAATGTGGTTGCTCGAGATTGATCTCACAAATTCGTCGCATTCTCCACCTTCCCAACAATATTGTACCGTTTACTGAAAAACGTAAACCAATCCTCCAACACGCCCTTATCCTTCTCGTCCAAATCGTACCAATCCGGTCTGCAATCCTCCGGCTTCAGAGACGAGAGTGCAAGAGCCCTCGAGGAATCCTTGCCGGCGAATACTGAGTGCATCGTCAGCATCTCCTTTCCTAGTACCGACCCAAACACCCAAACAGAAAACGCACCATGATATGAACCATTGACATGATATGCACTGTTCCTGGATACGTCGAAGATGATCCCCTTGATAGCGACGTAGATGGGGCGATTTGGGTCGGTGCCTGTCAGTGATAAATTAATCATTGTGGTCAGCGGGGATACGGAATTGTTGACTGGTCAAGGATATATCGACGACATGAGTCCTTGGGGGGGAGAAAATAAAGCAAATAGAGACAAAGGAACCCAAGAAAAAGGACGTATATACCATCACACTTGGACAATTCCTCGACGCTAATCGGGTCGTACTTGGGAGGGTCAAGCTTGACGGGTTGCTTTGGCTCGAAGCTCTTCTTTTCGGTCATTGCGATTGCGGCCGTTCGGCAAGCTTTCTGTATGTTTGTGTGTAGTTCTGGAATTGGTGAGTTATGTCTGGTTAAATGGATCCGTTGTCTTATGAAGAGAGTGAACGACGCTTGCGATCTGTTCAGAAAGAAGAGTGATAGCTGATTTGTAGGGGGAAGTTTTTGTCTGCTGAAAGAAGCCGAGGAACGCGGGGTAGTACCGCGGAAGGGCCGACGATGATGTATTATTTTGGTGCATGATATTATTCTGCCACCTAATCAAATGGTATGCTTGATTTATTATCCTGCTATGTTCGAGGATCACTACTTAGTGTAATGTCAGGGGGAATACAATCCCTTGATCAAGAGAAGAGTATGTCCGGTAGTGCCGAGGTCCGATTCTCTTGCTGTGCCAGAAGAATAACAGAAAGCCATGCTATGCAATGATTATGTAGGATGTATTAATAGCTATGAAAATACACCAGTGCGCCAGAATGAATTCAATGGAGAAAGAAACAAAGAAAGAAAGAAAAAACTCCTCACTTCTCTTTACCATCAGCAGTATCCAAAGTGCCCCTCAACTGAGCCATCCTCAACTGATTCCTCTTCCCCAGCACGCGCAGTGTATTCTTCTTCTCAATCTCCGTCATCTGCTCCCAATTCGCAATGCGGGAGAGACTCCCATCCTGGTTGACGACTAGGGGGCCCAGATGGTCGAGTTTCACGCTGGAGCTGCCCGAGCTTAGATCGAGTTTGTTTGTGTCCGCGGAGGAAGAGGACGGAGCTTCTGGGAGGGCGAGTGGGGTGGATGTAGATGGAGATGTGGAGTTTGGGGGTTCGTTTTTGTTCTCTGGAGTGTTGGATGGTTCGGTCATGGTGGAGGTTGGGTGGTGATTGTAGGGTATGGAGGAGTATGATGCCAGTTGCGGTTTGCAGACGCTTGGGTTCAGATTCGTTGGCTGTCGTGGATATGGATGTGCTTGTGCGAGGACGCGGGCTGAAATCGACAGCAGGCTCAGACCGAGGAGAGCAGTGCGGCGGATGAGACGATGCGACATGATCTCTGTTCTTCTGTCTGGTTAATATAGTTAATATATATATATAGGTACAAATACAAAGATCTGTGTCCACACTGTCGGATCGGATATGATTTAAGCGATCTAAAACGGCATTGTTCCAGACGGTTCTAGAAGCTTGATGTTATCTATAGGGAGGCCACTCAATGGATGCTACCTTCACAACGATACAATCGATCGGCTGGCCGAGATTCAGGGAAAGATGCGCTTCATCATTAAAATGGTTTCTAGCATGTTACTCAAGTCGCTACGGCCTAAAACGGCCTCACTTGTGGCTATTTCCGGCAGCTCGTTTGCCGTCTGTTGCTTTAATTGAGTACTATTAAAACTAACAACAACGATAATAGCCATCTGATATCTTTGTCACAGAAGCAAGCAAGTGACTATATTTCAAGTGAAGATATGGCCGCTGTAAGTCACCGAAACCACCAATTGGCCTATGGATTCGGCATATAAGTCAGCAACTATCCGGTCACATACAGCAAAGTAAACATACCGACGCGGTGACTTCCTTCCCAACTCCCTTGATGCTATGCCACCAACCTTTCGGTATAAACAGCCCATCACCTGGCCCAAGTTGGGCTTCGTATCCATTCTTCTTTTCCTGAGGGGCAGAATCTGGGCCATTTGCCTCATCTGAATCGTTCCAAACCACCTGGTCCAGCAATTCCCTCTCCTTCCCCTGCATCATTTCTTCTCCACGGAACATAGCAGCCTCCCGATTTCCAGCCCTTCTCAGCTTCCTCCTGACGAATGCGAATAACGCTAATCCATCATCCGGAGTTAACAGCCGCACCCTTTTCTGCCCCGCAAGCTGAACGAATAGGTTCGGATTCGGATCGCGATGCAGAGGTGTATACGTTGGCGGTAGCCCTACCCAGATGTTTGTATCGTAAACATCGCCCTTTCCTGCCTGCGACACCAGACTTGGCGTTGGGAAGTCATCACGCAGAGCCTGGGGAAGATCTAGAAGCTGGCATTGGGCAAGATAGAGACGCATTGGTGACTCGTGAGTCGTTTGTTGTATCCATTGCAGGAAGACACTTAGAGGTGCATGGAACCTTCTGAAGCTATGCTCATCATCCTCAGCATTGTTGCCGTTCGCAGGATATGGAGGCGATTCGGTGAGTTCTAATGGTACAAACGCATCCGCACCATGTTTGTGCAGATATTCTACCTTCAACCGAGATATATTATCACCGGACGAGAAGAAACTGGAGGAATCGGCAGCCTGAAACCAACGCTCGAAAGCCGGGATGCCTCGAAAATGGCCGCGTGGAAGGATCGCTGGGCGTTCCGGAACGAAGCAGTTCTCGCGAAAGCTATCTAAGCTGGCATCATCAAGGACATCGAGAGGATGATACCCGAACGACGAAGCAAGCGTTGCGGAGTGGTCGGTGTACAATGTTCGTATCGATGTCGAAGATGATAATGGTATTGTCCATGCCTTACGGTTGCCATATGCCCTGAACCAGCAGGTCAATTGATCCCAGACACGGAATCTATTGGGACTGATTATGCATCGCTGTAGCTGCATTCAGGTATGAGCGCAGTGTTGTAGACTGCAGGAGATGTTTGATTTCGAAGAGTTTGGATGTTTGGCAGAATCTCGTCGATCGTTGCTACATCTGGCCCTGGAAGAGCTAACCCTTTATCGGTTAGATTATATAACCTCCATTCTTGCCCTAGGAGAGCCGTTGAAGGGCCCCATTGCATTCTCGTAGGACAATTGCAAGGACTATTTGCATATGCAAGCCATATCAGGTGTGGTACCGGTGATATAACCTTGCATAATATCGGTTCTCCCCGGTGGGTTTTGCTTTCGTATTATTGAAGTACACGCGCTACTACCCTATCTCATCAGGCTGAATACATATACAACAGTCAGGAGGCAGTCTCTGTATGCTCAAAGTCAAGAGAATCAAATTAGAATGGCAATATAATGAATACTTAACCTAGTTAACTAGTCAGTTAGTAAATAACTTAATTGTGACGGCTGACTCAGGCCACTGGATAATTTGAGTGAGGACCTCAAAGTCCGGTCTCCCATACCACGAGCCAAGGTACAGGAAACGGAGCAGAAAGCGGCACATGACGATGACTCGAACTGAATTATTAGCTGAATGTGATTTTCTCTTACTTCGTAGTAAGTTTGCTGTACTATCTACCTACTTTTACGTTCTTGGTCCGGTAATACAATGCCTTCGTGTTACCCTTTCTGTAAGACGCTCCTGGTGACCAGAGCCCTCAGATAAAATGGTATATGTTCGTTCCATGATGAGCCGGCCATTTTCTAGTTATTCTTCTGATGATAATCTTCCTATATACCTTAAAACAAGTCTTTTTCAACTGATCTCATCTGGAACTCATATGACGAAGCAAGTGATGAAGATCCAGAGGCGTTGTGGATATACCGCGGACGCCTATACTTTCTACCCCGTTCTCATCATCGGGGCAGGCGAGTCTGGAATTGCAACGGGATGTAGATTGAAAGAAGCGCTTGGATTTGACCAATTCCGCATCTTTGATAGACAGTCGGGAATTGGTGGGACTTGGTGGATCAACCGGTATCCAGGAGTTGCTTGCGATATGTACGCCATCATAACCATGCTTCTCTTCTCCGTTTCTGTTTGGTTGCTTTGCTAAAACCAGGGTCTATCCTCTCAGACCGGCCCTTTTTTATTCTTTTTCGTTTGCCAGGAAAAAGGACTGGACTGCATTTTACCCGTCCGGTCAAGAGATCGCAGAGTATCTGGTTTACGTCTGTGAGAAATTCCAGATCGTAGACAAGATACAGCTCAATACAGAAGTTAGAGAACTGCGCTGGCTTGCGGATGCGGAAGAGTGGCAAGCCACGCTGTCCCACCTGGTCCCCGGTGCTGGGGATTTGTCGCAGCATGAACGAGGTTGCAGAGTAGCTGCGAACGGCGAGGGCAGTGTCTATGTGTCAACGGAAATCATCCGCGCAAAGATTGTAGTCAGTGGTGCAGGGGGGCTCGTTGAACCGAAAGCGTGGCCAGAAGAGATACCAGGAATAGAGAACTTCGAAGGAGATGTCATCCACACTGCCAGGTGGAGCGAACAGGCCGATCTGAAGGCGAAGGATGTGATCGTGATCGGTTCCGGCTGCAGCGCCGCGCAGGTGGTTCCAGAATTGATATCCTCACGTATCGATGCCAAATCGGTAACCCAACTGATGCGCACGCCTCCATGGGTTCAACCGGATTTGATTCCGCAGATATTACTGCCGACGTGGGAACGGTATTCCCCGGCGCTGATGCGCAATGTACCTGGACTTGCCCATCTTCTCAGAGCCGTCATATTTTGGGTCGCAGAGTTAGACTTCTTTCAGATGTTCTTGGAGAACGGTTTCGCCCACCGTCGACGGGCAGCGATTGAGAAGCAGTTCACCAACAACATGCGGGCTAACACGCCTGTTAAATACCACGACATCCTGGCTCCCAAGTACAGTCTAGGCTGTAAGCGCCGCATTATAAGCAACGACTGGTACCGAAGCCTACAATCCTCAAAGGTTGAACTAATGACGTTACCGCTCATCAGCGTTCAGTCGAAGAGCGTTACCATCGGTCCCCGAGAGCACAGTCAACCACCACATCAGACCAACGGTAATGTGCAGATAGGCGAAGTGAGGCAGGTACCAGCAGATGCCATCATCCTCGCGAATGGGTATCAGTCAAACAAGTTCCTTCACCCACTTCAAGTGATAGGTAAAAATAGGAAAACCCTCCAAGAGATTTGGGACAAACGAGGCGGAGCACAGGCCTATCTAGGAATTGCTATGGACCAATTCCCCAATTTCTTCATGATTTTTGGGCCTAATCTGTCCACTGGACATTCCAGTGTGATATTCGCGTCGGAGAACGCAATCAATTACTCCCTGAAATTTATAAAACCGATATTAGACGGACTCATTAGCACATACGAGGTGACCGAGGAAGCTGAGCGGAATTGGACAAGCAAGATTCAGAATGCGCTTCAGAAAACCGTGTTTAAACGGGGTGGGTGTCTGAGCTGGTATGAGACCGAAGGGGGTTGGAACAGTTCCACCTATCCGTAAGCCTGTCTGTTGATCCGCAGTGGACGAGACCTTTGACTGACTCGGGATTTCTATATAGATTCTCCCAGATTGACTTCTATCTGAGATGCACATTCCCCGTGTGGCGGCACTGGAAAGCAAAGTACACCCCGAAGGGCTTGCGAATGCAACGGTTCCGAACGGCTTTCAAACGCCTCATCTTGGCATTGATACTCACTGGCCTCGTGAAGGTAGGAGTGGATGTTCGTCAGCAAGGAGCCGGGAGCTGGAGAACCATCAACGCTGCTGGGAACATGGTGGAATGGGCGTTTCAACGCTCTTCACGATGGATACAGCACACGTAGCCAAGTAGAAAGTTCATGTTATTTTCGGTCAGTAATCAGATATTTATTCAGTGGATGCAAATAATCCATGCTGTAGAGTGATATCCTGGAATCGTCGTCAGCATCACTGGCCTTCCCTCGGGACATGGACGTAGACGACCCCGCAAAGGAATTTCTCCGCACTCACCACGGCGACAGCAGTGCAGAACAGCAACATTCCCATCCAGTTGCATCGACAAATGCTGACAAGATGGCTTCAGAATCCCCCACGGTTGATGACAGTAGCATGACGCCTCATCCAGCGGCAAATGGACAAGCTGCTGCGCCAACGAACGGCGTAAAGAGAAGCGCGGAACCGAGCAGCGGAACGCACACGCGCTCAAAGCGGAATCGCTACATCTCCATCGCCTGGTATGGTCTATTTTCTTCCTGTTGTCTTATAATAGTCTGTGGTCTGATCGCATCTGCTTTGGGCCCGATTCCGTCTCCCCTTTTATGCTTCATCTTCCTTCCAGAAGGCTAATCCACCACCAGCAACGAGTGCAAGCGACGCAAGATCAAGTGCAATGGACAAGTGCCCTGCCAGCGATGTGGTCACCTCAAACTCGAATGTATGCTACTGCCCCGCATAATATGCTATCCTTCTCGATTATCACTGATTTCACCTTTCGTGATAGGTCGATATGCCCCCAATTGCTGCAATAACAATTTCAAGGACTCCGAGTATGTTGCTACTAATTCCCGGCTCTTCTTCCATTCGTCTGGCGCTTCCAATACTGACTGTCTGTCTTGCGCCACAGGGAGTTCCGTTCGATGCAACAGCAGATTGCCACCCTCCAAGAACAAGTCAACACTCTATTTACCAATTTGAATGATTTGCGGACTCAGAAACCCCCGGTTCTTTCACCCACCCTCGATGGATACTCCCACCATGGCCCGCAATCGATCTACACACCTATATACTCTGATCCGCGCGGGCCTAGTACAACACAGCCACGCTTCCATGGCCCCACGAGCTCTGCATTCAACTTTGATGTCGCGAGGTCGAGTCTACAAACTATGGGGATTGCGGAGGATGGAATAGCTTCCAATGAGACTACAGTACATGCGTCGCCTGCCCAGTCTCCCCCGCAGCCAGCACCAGCCCTCCCCCCAGTGCATCCTACTAAGGATCCGATATGGACTATTAAACGGGAAGAAGCGTTGCGACTATTAGAGGTATACGAGGAAGAAATCGGCATTATGTATCCATTTTTTGATATAAAAACGATTTCGGATCAGACTAGCCTGCTTTATATGTTTATGGAGGCCGCTCTTAGGACGGGATTTGCGCAGCGTGGACTGCCTGGGGCAGATGGTCTCCAAGATGATAATACGAATCTGTTGAAGATGATCCTAGCAGTAACGCTGGTCGTTGAGGGCGGCGGTCAGAGTGAGCTTGGCCAGCGTCTATTTATGACAGTGAAGCCGGTGATAGAGTCGAAAATCTGGAGCCCGCCTGATATCAAGACCGTGAAGCTCCTTGCCGTGGGGGTACGTAAATAGCAGATTTATTTGTCCATATACATATCCATACTGTACGTTCTTTTCTAACATGCTGGAACAACAGGCGACTTATCATTTCCATACCGGTGATGATGTTATGGCTTACCGACTGATTGGCATCGCAGCACGTATGTGTCTCGAGATGGGTCTGCATCGGCGAGATGCCATAATAAGGTCCTTTCCCGAAGAGCAGCAGTGGAGCGATATCAACAGAACTTTCTGGTCGATCTATCTTCTGGACAGACGTTGGAGTTTTGGCACTGGCTTGCCATTTGTGATTCAAGATGACGATATTGATCCCAATCTAGCGGAGCCGGTTAGTCTGCAACTCTCTTTGTTCATGACCATGTCTCTGAACTTCCGCGTTACAGGATCTATCACTACCGTACGTACGTTGTATGGTTCCCTATAGTCGCATTGCCTCGAAAATCTGGTACTCCGGGCTTGGTTCTGAAGGGATCACCGATGCCAGGCGAGATGTGATTGGTTATCTCGACTATCAAGTTCTTCAGTGGTATAAACAAATACCAAAAGAGTTGAAGTTGTATCTGGCTGACTCTCCAAAGTCTGGAGAGTCGGTTAGCAGAGGCCTTCGACGACTCCGGGTGGTTTTGTACCTGCGAATGAACCAGCTACGGATTCTGATTTATCGGCCGGTCCTGCACTCAGCAGCAAACATCGCCCAAGACAAGGCCCATGCACAGACTGTCGTTGATGTTGCTAAGGATACAGTGCGGCTGCTCACAAGACTGAATCAAACATCGGATATATATCGGACCCAGCAAGCATGCTTTAACTACTTCCTCGTCGCTGCATTGGCCGTTCTCTTTCTTGCTGTCTGCCACGCGCCTGCAGAATTCAATAGACAGGTGCGCGATGAGTTTTACTTGGCCCTGGACCTGATAAGGGGGTTTAGCACCAAGTCCTATGTGTCCAAGAGACTTTGGAACACCATCAAGGGGCTTAGGAAGATTGGTGAGAAACTGGGGGTCCTGGTACCACGTCCTGTTCCTCCCAACTCGAACGACGATCATTCCAACGCAGCAGTCGCCATGGCTGGTTTGGCCGGCCACCCCATCGAGGATCTCTCGGTATACGGGGTCAACGAACTCGGAAACAGCCCTCTGGACGGGATGCAGATAAGCCAGGAGTTAACCAACTTATTTGAAGCCGCTGGCGGAATCGGCAGCTTTCTTATGCTGAATACATCACACGAGAATACGGGTCCTGCTACAACTGGCAGTATCGATGGGTTTTCTGAGCCGACAGCAGGGCTGCATAGCATGGCGGAGGGACTCGCCGGAATGACGGATGGCGAAGGCGAGCTGTCGAGGGTGGTCAGGGACTTATTCTGATTCCAACAATGACCCGTAGTAGCATTTATAAGGAATCGTAGGATTAAAAGTGACTTGGACAGCATATTGTCACGTGATAAATGGGAGCAGACGATCCTCGCAGGCATTTAACCAACCCACCTCAGTCCAAAGAGAACCAAACCAGGCATGGAATTCTGCAGAGGAAAATGATAAACATCCTGTGTGTCCTTTGAAGCCATCATATTTTTTTGTCACTCGTCTATCTAGATCCCTTTCCTCTTCATATAATTTTTAATACTCTTAAGCGACCTCAGTCTCGGGTGCCGGGCGCACGAACTCAGTACTCCCTCCCCACGCGTCCCACACGGAGAGGCTCGAAATATGCCCATGGTACTGTGATTGACACCAGTGACGTTGAAACTCATCTCTGGTTAGTATTTCTGTGGATGGACGTCGCGTTGAGGGCAAGTTCCGTCGACAAGAAGCGCGGGACAGTCTAAGGTCGTCTAAGCCTTGCAGCGCACATCACCAGCAGTCGCATCCTCTGGCTTATCGCATACGAACCCCTCCAGAAAACCCACGACAACGTCAATCCCTTTCCCGCCTCCTTCGCAACCACATTCATCGGGGACAGCGAGTGAGACTGAATCATTTGCTTACTCTTATTTATAATTTTTTATTTCTAGTCCGGGGAATCCATAATCCATCCAACCCCCGTCCCCCACCCTCCTCCAATCACGGCTACCTCAGCTCGGCAACCGTGTCGAGAGAGACAGCTTCGGCGCTGGCCGACGGCTTGGAGAGGCTAGACTTACATGAACTGTCTGTATCGACGCCCTCCTCGTCCGAGTCCAGTTTGTTCGATATGTCGTCGTCGGAAGGCGCGCCCGAGTCATGGATCTCCTCGTTCTGCTCGCTGATGGGCCACGAGTTTTTTGCCGAGGTGTCGGAAGACTTCATCGAGGATGACTTCAACCTGACGGGTCTCCAGTCGCAAGTGCCGATGTACAAGAAGGCCCTCGAGATGATTCTCGATGTGGAACCGGAAGATGAGGATGAAGACAGCGAAGAGGAAGAGGAGGAAGAGGATGAAATCCTGGGCGATGAGAGACCTCCGGGGTACCGCAGGGCTGGCGATCGGCGGCACACGCGCGTTGCGAGCGACCTAAGTGTCATTGAAAGCTCTGCCGAATTGCTCTACGGTCTGATCCATCAGAGGTATATCACTTCGCGGCCTGGGATCCAGCAGATGCTCGAGAAGTACGAGATGCAGCACTTTGGGTTCTGCCCGCGAGCGAATTGTAATGGATGCAAGGTCCTCCCTGTGGGACGCTCCGACACCCCGGGACAGGATACGGTCAAACTGTTCTGTCCCTCATGCCAGGACATCTACACCCCTCCTAACAGTCGATTCCACTCGGTCGACGGTGCATTCTTCGGTACGACCTTCGGCTGTCTGTTTTTCATGACCTTCCCCGATCTTGACGTGATCCCGCGCCTGGAGAACTCCTTATCCCCCTCATCGCCGCCTAACCGGAACCAATCTCGCTCATCCTCCCTGGCCTCGCAAGGAGCCCTCACACAGCAGTCATCTGCAACAGGTTCTTCAGCGCCCAATCAGCCGACAGAGATCAACGGCATGCGGACGGTTAACTTCTGCCCCAGTCTCGGACCAGGTAAGATCTATGAGCAGCGGATCTACGGATTTCGGGTTTCAGAGCTTTCCCGGGCTGGTCCGCGCATGAGATGGCTCCGAATGAAACCGACAGATATCACGGAACTCGACGAGTCGACAATATATCATAATTCTGTACGTCAACGTCAAATGAACCGCCGGCACCTGCAACCGGGGGAGACCGAAGCCGAGAATGACGGAGACACGGACATGACCAATGTCCCGCCAGGATCATCGCAGTCACCTAGTGGGAGGAGGAAACTTGCACCAATGCGAAGGCGTAAACAGGGCACGACTAATGCGGATCAGATGAGCATAAATGGGGGGTGATAGTATGCGCAGAGGAGACCGTCTGGCCAGAGCTTCTAGAAGTGTTTTCCAAATCTACAAGGAGGAGTATGCAATACAAAGCAGTCCAACACAGTGCATCCAAAATAACAACAGCAATGACAACGAAAAGTTTGGATTTGAACTTGACATTGTTCCCTTGTTATCCTCCACCTTTGCAGACACATTTACCTAGTACCCTATCAACAGTAATGTGAATGCACGAGTCCAGCCTGACTACTTTCTTGGACTTGTCCAGTCACCTTCTCATTTTCATCCTCTTTTTTTTTTCTTTAATGTCTTTCATGTCAACCATGCCTGTCTGTTTGTGTTCATTCCAGTCTACTTATTTTATTTATTTATTTATTTTTTCTGTGTTTCATTGTTTAGTCAAATGAATGTGCTAGAGCCAATCCTGTACTTTCTGGGTAGTTTTTCTAGGCCACTGTGTAGTGCATTCATTGTGCCTGCATAGAAGTATTCTAAGCTTTTCATATAACTATAAGAAAAGAAATCCATAACCAATCTTTTTCGATTAAAATTGTCCTGTCATATGACATGTTCTAAGTAAACAATAGAATAAAAAATAAATTAGACACATAAACAGGTCATAATATGGGCATAATAGTAGTAAGTAATAATATAAATATGATAGTATTTACGACATGAAGAGAACCTAAATAGTAGTAGTCATTTCATCGAAAACTTTGATCAAAACAGGAAAACCGAACCTGATTCAGCTAAGACAGACGGATAATTAAGACAGCTATATGAAATCAACGCTGTAACGGCAAAATCCCAATCCCAAGTTTCATACTGAAACGAAAAAGAAGCCGAACGGGATCAAACGAACGGCGAAGACCCCCCCGCAAACCTCTGGTCCGAATCAGGGGTTAATGGGTACGCTATCAGGGAAGTTTCTGAAGGCGAAGGCGGCGAGGAGGAAGGAGGCCCGCCGTTACCGACGATGGGGAAAGCTAGGGTCTATAATTCATATCACGTTAGCCATCGTTACAAGGTCAAAAGTGTTCCTAGGATGGGAAAAATAACGTACAGGAACATCAGAGACAGAACGAGTCCGCTCAGAAGACGATGAAGAAGATGGCGAAGAAGAGGAAGAAGAGTACCAATCCAGACTGGGAATAGGAGGGTACCCTATACTGAACGGACCAAAGGCATCCTCTGTCGTACTTTCATGGGAAAATGGCCCGTGCCCCGTATGATGATGGAGATGCGGACTGCCATCATGGGTATGGCCCTTCATCGAGTCCGGTGGGAGCCCACCCGGAACTGTTAATGATGAGGAGGATGAGGAAGATGGGGGTAGGACAGAGGCGGAATGCTGATGTTCGGAGGCGTTCCACGCAAGATCGTTATAGCTGTTCGGGATGTAGTGGTGAGGGGTGCCTGGTACTACCGGGATGTATACGGGTTGGAGGTATCCGTCCAAGGGAGGGTAAGACGGAGGAGGGTAGGCGAATACTGGTGGCGGGGAAGTAGAGAGTTGTCTGGTGCATTGCTGGGAGAACATTGAAGGAGGATAGGGATCGTAGGGTGAAGAAGAGGAGAGATCGTGAGCGTGCTGACGGGTTGAGGGGGCGCGCTGTTGTTGTTGTTGCTGCTGCTTTGTGCGGGATCTGGTCGATGTAGATGTGGATGTAGCTGTCGTTGTCTTTGTCTTTGGAGTCTTTTTGGAAGGCTGATTCTGCTCTTGTAGATTGGAAGAAGCAGAGTCTGATCCAGCCTTTCTCTCCAGATCTTCGAGACGGCGCTTTAACTTCTTTCCTGTGGTTTTCCTCGAGTCAGAATGGGGTTCAAGAGACTCTCGTCCGGGCTACTAACGGTAGTTGCGCTGGGCAATGCGGTTCTGGATACGGCGCCGTTCAGCAAGATCAGAAATCTGAGTCCAGTCCTCATCGGGATTTGCATGGGGACTGAAGGCGCTGCTGGTGGACTGCGACCAAGTGCCTCTGGGGGCGGCAGAGAGCAGGGCCTGGGAACGTTCCATTGTGGTTGTATGTAAGACAGGATAGAAATGTAGATGATGTTTCCAAGAGCAAAGGACTACTGACTCTAAGAGCGCGTAGGGCCGAACTGTGCATGAAGAAAGACCAAAGTTACCAAGAGTTTGGGATTAGTAGGGCGATTATATACCTTACATCGACGGCTTTAAATCCCAGGTGCCCGGAGGGGCTTAAAAACAAAAATAGAGGCATGTAGCATGAGCATGCCAAACTGTAATTATCCAGAAGTGCCGATCGCGATTATTATTTTTGTTTTTATTTTTATTTTTATTATTTCGTACTGAGCCTTCGAGGCAGTCAAGGACGATTAATTGCTGCATCTATGAGAGCTGACGCTAGGACCCGCACTAGCCGCTTTGGGCACCCGATTCGAGGCTGAGTTTTGGTTGTTGTGAAGTTTAACGGCCAGACAGTTGGCGCTAGTAATTTACCGAGTGCGTCATATTCATTTCTCCCACGTGATCTGGTAGAGCCGCATCTGTACTCGACGATCTATCCCTGCCTCCTCTACGCTGCGCATCGACTCCATTTACAGAAGCAGAGTACGTACGCATTGACATACAGTATTATCCTGCCGTTGACTCTGCACTCGGCATACTGCACGCCGTACGCCGTACGCCGTATGCTGTACAGCACACTTGATCGCTAATCCCAAAAGTCTATTATTATCAGCCCCAGAGTGGACAGGCTTACGGTTTCAAGAGCGGAACGTCCAAGAGGCTCTGCAACCGCCGCAGCAAATCAAGCCTTGCACACTCCGAGATGGAGTCGGATCCGTTCCCTGAACGCAACCCACCGCTACGCTTCCCGCGAGCCCATACACCCACACGTCACTTCCCTCGGGGAAGTTTGGCGGCCTAAATCAGGCCATGCCGCGCCAATTGGATTGCCTGGACCGGTTCTGCATGTGTCGTTCTTGCCTAGAGCAATCTCGGTTGGAAGTTAGCCCGACTATCCAGACAACTTAGTTGGCTATCCTATCTATTATTCTATTCTTCGATCACACGTGAAACGACGGGTTCTCGACGGGTTCTCGACGGGTTCTCGTCTGGTCTGGCCTTGAAGGGCGCTGTACGCATGCATGCGAATTACCTGCATTTAAATCTGCGGCGTGGGCTGCCTATTGTCTCAGTCCTCAGTGTCCGCCAAGGCCCTAAGAGCCGCCAGTTTTCACCGTATGTCGGGCCTCACCATAATCTCCAGCCAGTGGGCCTGGGCGACTTGCGTCGAAACAACCGAACTTTCAAGCTCTTTTGACTACTTCTTGGCCCAGATACCATTCCTTGGCACGGCAAAGAGATTATGATGAGCCACTTCGATGATGGCACGTCGATACAGCTGCTGTTCCTGCCATTTACAGCATTTTATACCGTAGATCTTAATGGAAGTGACAACCGTATGACGAATGGAATAAATTAATGGTTAGTGAACTGCCCGGACGCAAAACTGAATAAGTTCTGACTAATTGGTTTACAATGGAAATAACCATAATTATAAACCTCCATACGACCGGAAACTGCTGGCCTAAGCCCGTGATGAAAGAAAGGACGTGTAGGGCTGAAATTTATCGTTTTATTCTGTATTTCCATGGAGATTCTTCAGCTGACGTCCGTTTCGAGATTTGACTGGCTCCATACGACGCAGCACCAGTATAGGGCGTGTCCAGCCTTATGGGCCTAGAATCTGCTCCGGAAAACAAATCAAGAATCTGACCTACATACCTTTTTTCTCCCGGTGATACGGGCGCTCGTATGAAAGTCAGCCTTGTGTGCTCCTAACGAGTAGAACTACGGGGCTGGGCAGAAGGGCAGACACGTTTCCAATAATAATGACTACGGTAGCATCGAGGCGTTGCGCCGTGCCGAGTTAAACCTCCTTCGTGCATGCCAGAAGGAGTATAATACGGCACTCTATGCAGATACCATAATCCATCTGGGGCTGAGCAAGTGAGCCGTACGGAGAGCCTGCACGGTCGGCCATGGGCCTTGGCTCTCGTTCACCGCTCGTACTTCCGGACCAGCTGTGCAAGTTCCCCCACTAAACCCTGTTCTGAGCCAATTACAGCCCTCCAGGGCCCCAGCCAACCTTGTTTTCCACGTCCGGGGCAGTGGTTCCTAGCGGTGTGAGGCGTATGGACGGCCTGAATACGCTATGAGTCTGGTCTGTTTTAGCGTTCCCCACCGCTCAAGCCCTCGGGTCCTCCACTCGTGGGACCCATTCCCTCTTTCCTATCTCGGGTACCATTTACGATAGGACCCAATTGGACGGAACTACACTTTAACCCCGACGTTAATTTCGCTACCTGAAGATTCACTATTCATTCAATCCTGGTTCCAACTTGCGCAATGGAAGTCTACAGGTGTGTAGTGCCGAACCCAGCTGGCTGTTGAACTTGATGTGCAGCACAGCAGCCTGATTTTACTCGGGAATTATTATTAATTCTGTCCCCTATCCCTGACACTGAAAATCCCGTCATGCCATGTCAATCAAGTTTACTTTTCTTCACCTCTTCTTGTTTTGTTCATGGCTGCTCAATGCCCATCCTATTCTGGATAAACCTGCTCCGAAAATAGAGCAGGGAAACGAACGATGACAAATACTTTAAAGTCTAAAGTCAACTCCGGAGTCCGCTTTTGGTCTCCGACTTCCGACCCCGAATTGCGCGGGCGGTTTGCCGAGCGCGAAGTTTGATCGGGGGTCGATGCTAGCTAGCTAAATAGTTGTTTTCTTGTCCCATTTTGGCAGGTCAAATGTCGTGTTGGGGTATTATTCTGCCCGGCACCGTTTGCTTGACAAATACTGCTTGCAAAGAGGAAACCCACAACCATGTGATAGAGAGGTCTTCTTTTTTTCCCCCTTTCTTTCCCCCCCCTTGATTTTACTTACAAATGCAGGGGTTAACAATGGAGAATAAATGAAAATCAGGCCAGAAAGAAATAAATGAGAAAGGATGGGCTTTATTACCCTTGCAGCAACTAATTCATTTAACTCTGTTCAGCTTGCAAGGGTCCGTCTTTCCTTCCCGTGCGGAACTTGGCTTCGTCCTGGATGGTTTTAGAGTGAGTTTTATAACTTTTGGCGGATGTAGTACTTGATCTATATGAGATTGATCTTTTTCTCTTGATTCTCGACATAGAATGCTTACGCAAAATGCATGCTTACTGATTACTATCAATACCAATCAATGCCTTAACTCCCAGAAGAAATAGGCTGTCAGAAGGTTATTGGAGGCAAATGCCTTGCAAGATGGGAAAAGGCTCCTGGCGCCAATCCTCTGGCAGGATATGGACGACTGTGAGATAGCGCAGCATACTGGTTAAATGCAATGAGTCGAAGGATAACCTCCTTACAGTGTAAACCAAAGTGAACAATCTCTCGCAACATACTTGACAGCCAACCATTGTCAATACGGCTCTATTGATCTGTCTTTGACCCCTGGAAATATATATTCATGTTTTTCTCCTTTTGCCTGGTGCAAATTTTTTTAAAATTAAATCACCGCTATAAGCCCTATGAACAACTAAGGCATTTCCTCCATGACCATCCGATCCATCCTATTTTCATATACATAGCGTCAAGTAAAGGCAGGATAGGGTGGGGAACCTAGAAGTATTAGATATTAAATGTCCAGAACCAGGTTATGAGCAGACAAGTAGCTGTTGGTTAATTAATAAATTTTTGAAATTCGTTATATGAGACCTTGACGGATGCCTGGACGGATGCCTGATATTCCTTCAACTCTTTCACCGTGGCCTCGTAGGATGCCTTATATTCCTTCAACTCTTTCTCCTTGGCCTTGAGTTCGCTGGAGAGATTCGCTTCTCGACTTTCTCTTATCCCTTTCTCCTTGGCGAGTTGGTTCTCTAGGCTCTTGATTTTTGCCTTTTGAACCTCCAGTTCCGCTTGGTACCTTCTTTTGTCATCGTTTTGCAAAGCGAACGCCTTTTCGAGCGTGCAGTATGCTGCCTCTTTGAGTGTGCAGTATACCTCATAGTCTGCCTTCTTGACTGTGCAGTTTACCTCAACTGTATCTTCAAATTCATGCATAACAGGCGAATAAGAAGTCTCCTGTCCTTCACGAGTTGTCGGCTGTTGCACAGTTTCATGGGATGAAGCATCACTTTCCCGGGTAGGCGTTGAGATGTCGTTAGTTTTTTGTTCCATTTGCATCACTGTCACTGCTTCCTGGCCATTGATATAATCAGGCATCGTACGGTGAGAAGGCACCGCTATTCGAAGAATGACTATTTTCGACGCTTTTGGCGTTTCCGCATGTCCAGTTCTCGTTTGCCGATTATTTCCACGGTTCGCTCTGTTCGGGAAAGGCTAGATGGCCGTTAGACTTAAACCATAGCCTACATAATAATGTATGTGTTTTGGGAAAGGGGGAAAAGTAGGAGGAATACCATTATATACCCGGTGTGTTCAATACCACCCAAATGTTCACTTTCACAGGAAAGGTCAACGATATTGGCAGCAGGTTTGGGAGCTATCTTGACATATTTGAGCGGACATGTCTCTGATCGCTCCTCGCTAGCATTCGGGAGTGACCGCTTGTCTGTCTTGGGGCTGGCTTGAAGAGATGGGACGGTCGTAGCGGCATCATTGTCGCTTTTAATGCTGTCGTTACTACTTTCGCCCTCACTTTCGCTGCTGTCCTCGTCATCACCGCCATTATCACTATTATTGCCGTTGTTGCTACCGCCGTTCTCATGCTGCAATCGAATCAAGTCAGTAATCATCCCCTAAGAAGCTAAGTGCAGAGAGATATAAGAAAAAAAAAATAAAAAATAAACGAACCACAAATTTTCCTATCAACCAAGGCTTTCTTTTCTTTATTCTCTGTTTTGAGGTTTAGTATTGATATAACCATTGAAGACTAGTTGACGTTTGGATCGACCGTACCCGATACTCTTGCTTGAGTGCATTTTCAGTGTGATCTGGAAAGAGATTCTTCAACAGATTATAATCAGCTAAATGCTCTTAGATTGGGTTCAAAATAAAAATAAAACCCATGGATAGCTTACCTCGCGAATTTCTTCCCAAGGGACGTTATCTTCATGTGCTCGACACAGCTTAAGCTTTCGTTCTTCTGTCCACCATCCCCTGCGTTTTCCTTTCCCCTTTGTATTGCTAGTACGAGTCATGATGCGAACTGGGTCAAATAACAGACAGGTTATTCTAAATAGAAAGAAGAGACATCGGCGCTGAGGGCTGGGCTCCTGGATGAGAGGCTGACTTGTAGAAGAGAGTCAGTGGTGAACTTTTTGTCCCTAAACCTGCATATTGCGCAGTTGAAGCGAAATATTGCAGGCAGCAATAAAGAATGCGAGCAGTTATTAGGCAGATAGAGATGCAGGTTTGAGAAAATCTCAGACATTGACAGAAATCCTGCCCCAGCCACTCATCCAGCACAGAGCGCCACCAGGATGAGCGATTGGAGATGGCGCAGTAAATAGAGGCTAATGCAGAAGGCTTCAACGCCCCTTGCAAGGATGCGAAATGAAGGTGAAGAAAGTACCGTTTTATCCCATGATATTCTACCAATAGCAAAGCTTTAAGCTTATCCTAGCTTCAACCATGGCAATAATACAAGAAATACAGATGTCAGAGACAGAACAAAATTCCACACCCACACATCACAGGAAGAATCGCAACATCACTTAAACAGCCTGCCCAGCAGGCCGTTGGTAATATTACTCGCAATACGCCCTGACAACGCGTTACTGGCGAACGTAGACGCCTGGCTGAATTGATCACATCGCGAGAACGCCACAGTATTGGTAATAGTCAGAATGAGAGCGATCACTACATCAAAAGAATGGACTACCTTAGCAACTCCTCCACAGAAATAATATTGACAATGAAGGAGCGAGGAAGAAAACTCACCGACCAAACTGAGCCAAATAAGGCTCGCCTGGAAAAGGGCCACGAATGCTAACCCGATCCAGAGTGCAGGTGTGATATACAGACTCAACCAGAAGAATCTTTTGTCGGTAGCCCTGATGATGCGAATATTGGGATCGGAGGACTCGAAGACCCAGTGGGAATCACCAGTGGCCGTGTTGACTTCATTCCACCAGCGAAGACCGACTAATCGGCGACCGGCAATGTTCTTTAGATAGTAGAAGTCGGCGGATAGGAGAAGGAGAGTCAGGATAAAGACGAGAACACTGGTTTCATCGAATATCAGATTGACGGCCACTTGATCATGATGAACACTTGTTAAGGACGTACAAGTTCCTAATGAATAGCAATCCGAAAAGATACATCAACAGAGAGCCTGTCAGTCCATATGAGTTAGCTTGCATATTTTCATTGTCATGGAAATGAATAAACAATGGCTGCACAAACCAATTCGGAAACCCAGGAAGCAGAGCAGGGTAATCGGATGGGCGCTAAGACGCCAGTTCAATTCTCCCTGCTGGGGATGGTCCATGGTGAAGGGTATTTAAGGTCCTCAGCAAGTAAATAAAAAAACAATTGATATGGAACAAGCTCCTTCTAGTTAGATAATAGGCAATCTGAGCCGTCAGTATTGGGCATCATGCAGGATGTTCCTGTTCCAAGAGAGAGAGAAACAGAAGGACACGCGGAGATCCGACATGAGGAAGGCGGTGATGACGGGCAGAATACGGTCTGACGACAATGGTAATATTAAATGCTCAGATGCCTTGGAGACAGGATTCATAAGCCGTAGAGCTTGAAAACAAGGTAAGCTCATGTGTTATAATTGAGATATCGCAAGGAACAATGAAATCAGAGCTAGTAGAACTGAGAGGCTGATGATCAGTACTAACAACCACAACTGGAACCTTGCCGCAGCCGCGGATCTACTTTTGCTTCAAGAATGCGGAGATAATTAATTATTGCAACTCCCTGCTTGTCTCCTGGTTTACTTATCAACTCATATAACCAATTCCATTTAACAAACTATATTTACAAGAAATGCCTCTGATTGAAAAGATGGCAGCAAGAAACACACTCCGTCGAGCCCTTCTCTACGGTAAGTATACTAGCAGTGGCTGGATGAAGCTCTCCCCGCACTGTCGTCACTCCCCAGATCTCAACCATGCATGACCTTTTCAACATGGTCAATGAAATAAACTACAGTGCTAATATCGACCCGCAGTCCCTGGATCCTCACAGCGTTTCCTCGACAAATCCAGTTCATTAACCGCCGACTGCGTCACATATGACCTGGAGGACAGCGTAACTCCGCACAAGAAAGACGAAGCGCGCTCTTTAGTACGCAGAACTCTGGACCAGAAGAAACCAGAAGGATTCCGAGAACGCGCTGTCCGTATCAATTCCGTAGACAGTGGATTGGCATTGAGGGATTTGAATGAAATCGTATGCTTGGACGTTTTATGTTGCTTTTTTTTTTAGACAAATTCCCTCCATTACTAACAGGACTGAATGAGATCTAGTTGAAATCCCCCAATCTAACCACCATCGTCATCCCCAAAGTCAACTCCCCCTCCGACCTCACCTTCGTCACAGACGTAGTCAAACATACTCTCTCCCAAAAAGATCACGATAGGCCACCAATCTCCCTCCTGGCCCTAATTGAATCTGCAAAATCCCTCACAAACCTCAATCAAATATGCACCGCGTCACCACTACTGCAGGGCCTGATATTCGCCGCTGAAGACTTCGCCCTCGACCTCAGCCTCACCCGGACGCCGTCGTTGACGGAGTTTCTCTTCGCGCGGTCTGCCATTGTCACTGCTGCCCGGGCTGCTGAGCTCCCCTCTGCTATCGACTTGGTGTGTACTGCATACCGGTCTTCTGGTGCTGATAGCAATAGTGCGATGGATGTGCTGGAGGCAGAGTGTCACGGTGGGAAGCAGTTGGGGTTTAATGGGAAGCAGTGTATCCATCCGTCTCAGGTAGAGACGGCGCAGAGGGTTTTTGGGCCGGGGGAGAAAGAGGTTGAGTGGGCGGTGCGCGTGGTGGTGGCCGACGAGAAGGCTGCTGCGGAAGGGAGAGGGGCATGGACGTTAGATGGAAAGATGATTGATATTCCTGTTGCGGAGAAGGCGAGGGCCATTATGAGGAAAGCTGGGGAATGTGGTTTCAATATTCCTGATTTGAGAGAAAGGTGGAAGCATCAGGGGCCCGAGTAAACTTCGGTTGGTTCTACATCTATGGCAGGGAATTCTTGCCAGGAGCCTTTTACGCATAATACATATAAGCGGAAAAGAGAGAAACGAAACATATCTTCATATCGTGCTTATATATCAAGGCGATGCTACTTTCCCCTGACAATGGTCCTAAAGAAAGGACCGCTTACGCTTTCCACACTCTAAATCCCGTCTTACTCTCCTGTGGCGGCACACTTGTTAAGCAGCAGGGCGTTTGTGTCTTGGGCTTGGGCAAACCAGGTGGACGGAATTCTCCCCAAGAGATCAGTTAGCTTTTGTCGAGATCCTCCCGTTTCAACAGTTGAATCTTGCCTACTGACAATACAGACTGGCTATTTCCTGTGTCTGCACCGTCATTCCCGTCTCCGTTTGCTTCCAGATCTTTGGCGAGTGTCTTATCATAACTTGTGGGATCAATACCAAGAATCCCACCTACGTAGCCCCCTCTTTCCCCAGGGACGCTGAACTCTCGGAAAAGATACCTCCACTCGTTAAGCCAAGCTTTAACCGCCTTGCCAATTTTATCCTTGCCGTTCTTGGAGTGGTGCCCGGTGCCCGTGATGGTGTAGACAACCCGGCGGCCTTCGCGAGCGTGTTTAAGGAGGATCTTCTCGAGGTATTCAATCGCCTCTTCGGGATGAAGGCCATGCAAATCGACATAAAGCTCTTCGGACAGATCATCAAGTCCAGAGTTCGTCAGGTGTTTGTTGCGTTCTTCGTACAGCTGACGAGCAGCTTCGCGATGACATTTGCGCATGGCCTCGTTCTCTGCCTGGCCCCGGAGAGATAGTGCTTTTGCGGCCCTGGCATCGTTACGATTCCAGGCTTGGGCAGCGCTTCCCAATCTTTTGTCAGCTGTGATAGATCGGATCAGTAAACAAACGGGAATCCCCTACCTTTGCAAAAACTTATTCCTCACTGTGCCATGGCGAATGGCTTCCGTGCGATACTTGATATACTGTTGGTTCGCCCTTGTACCAGTTTCGAGCCAAGGGATATTCCTCGGCGCTGGAATGGACTGGGCAGCTGCAGTGTTTTCGCGGCTCTTAACCCCTTCTTTACTACCCTTGTTTACAGGCTTTCCCTTATTGCCTGCCGGAGATGGAGACATGCGTACAACATCAGCTAGGGAAGTAGGAAGGCTCTCTTTACTTGAGTTGCCGTCACGGGCATTGTGCGTGACTCGCTTGCCGTGTTGCTTCTTCGCCGAGCCCTTCGCACTTACGGCACCGAGGGAAGGGAATGCATCGGGATCGTCCACAGAAAGAGCTGAGGCGTTCAGGTCCCGGTTTTGGTGTCGACTGGTGGGCCGGGACTGCGGACGAGATATGTGGGGAATTCCCCCATTTCGTCTGCTAGGCGCCAGTTGGAATTGCTGCGAAGTTTTGTTTCCTTGTACGCTCAAGTGAGGATACTTGCCAAAGTGTTGGGCTGTCCACTGGTCGCTTGCGCCAGTCGTCGACTGCAGCGGGGGGAATGCATCTGCTGCGTTCTCTACGTAGTTTGGTTGAAAGCCGGCAGATGCCGTATTTTGCGCTCCGCTATCATTTATACTGATATTGGAGATGAGTGCCGAAGGGTCATGAGAGAAGGGACAACCGTCACCCGCAAGGCAGTTGCCCATCATCCAGTATCTAGAAAGTCAGCACCAGACTATTCGTTAGCTCCTCGCCACGAGTGAATCAAAACTCACTTGCAAAGGTGATTTGTTAAATCATGACTAAAACGACAATCCGCACGGAGACATTGTCCCGTAGAAAGCCAATATTTACAGACCACGGGGCTCCGACTGGGGCCGGACGGAGTCACTGAGCGCGGCTGGTCCACAGCCATTGACTTCCCGACGAGAATGCGACCATCATCGGGCTGTTGCGAGCCATCTGTATCCTGGCCCTGCGAAAGCGAGGCAATGGTTGCGCCAAGGTCATAGCTGTTAGCCTCAAGTGCAGCCTCAATTTCTTCATTGGTTCTCTTATCGCCCAGAACGGTGCGTAGAATGTCATGCGGGCTCATGTCAGGAACGAACTCCGGAGCTGTGGCACTGAGACTACCATGGACACTATATCCCGTTGAAGATGTAACACTGTTCGCGTCATCCGCAACTAGCCAATCTACGTTATTATCGCTGCCAAAATCTCCATAGGCATCTGGTGCCTGGCTGTGATCGGAGAACTCGTATGCGTTTAAACTGGGCGAGTGTGGAATTGGCTGCGCAAAGGCAAGTCGCGGAGAAGGACGTGGAGAAGTGAAGGGTGACACTGTGGACGACAAAGGACCACGACTCAAACCCCCGCGCGAATTTGGAAGCCAGGTGCCACTTCCGGGACTGGTTCCCAGGTTTGAATGGTGAGATAAGGGAGTGGAGGAACGCGCCATCTGCCACGGCGCGGGCGATGAACGGCGAATCACTGTATGGCGAGGAGGAGGGGGAGAGGAGTCCGGCAGAACACGGTTTCTATGCCGCCAGAGAACATCGAGGACGGCGTTTTCCAGCAATGAGCCAGATAAAGTCGTCTTCTCGCGCAGGAACTCCTCTACTCTCTCGGCTTGGTCTTCCTCATCAATAGATTCATCTTGAAGGACTTGAAGACAGTCCTCGACAAGCTCTTCTGAAACCATGTTGAAGATGCTACTTGGCCAATCGACGGCTAGGCGAAGAATAGTCTATAGCGTCGGTTACCGACTTTCCAAGTCAGAAAAAGGGAGAGAAACCAGGACCGTAATAAAAAGCGACGTGCTGTATTCCGGGTGTCAAATGCCCCAGCGCATTGTATATAAGGAGGATAAAGTGTCAAAATAAGATCTTTAAAGGGTAGAGGGATGATGGCCGCGCGCGCGTGTTGTCGTAATGATAGTCGTGGACCCAAGTAGAAGTGAAATCACATCATCATGGGCACGAGAGGGCGTATTCGCCTGCGACAAACTGAGAGATGTTAATATAATGCCGGGTACAGATGGGCAAGGACACCAGTGAACGCGGGGAGGGCCAATATAAGGGTGAGGACGATGAAACAGGAGAGAAGAGGGAGAGGGGATTACTCGGGGGATGGCAGTGAGATGGAGGGACGTGGCCTCTATTCGGGACAGAAAGCCCAATACAAGCTGCACCAGATGGCAATCGGGTCTAGCAATAACAGCGAGCGAGAGTAATGAAGAAGAAGATCTGTGTCTACCCAGGAGAGCTCTGAAGCTCAAGGGGGAAGACGGGAATGTGGGGGATCTGGGCTGCTTTTATCGCTGCCAACGACCACCACCACCACCACAACAATAACAGTAGCAAAGAGAACAACAGGAAATGATTCCGTACCTGAGGGAATACGCTAGCGTCAATCACTGGAGAGACCGTGGACACGAATAGACGGCAATCAAAGAAGGAAGAGGGTGCGCGTGGCCGAGTGTCGCTGTCCAGACTGGAGCGGAATGGACTGCGTGGTGGCCTTTTACACTTTACATCGGAGATAACGCCAACCGCCGCTCAATGCTTGCTTGCATCTTGCTCTGCGTTATTATATTAAACCAGGCTGCCAGCAGCCACGGTTTCTGCAATCGCCCAGCATCCTCTCCTTCCTCATCTTCCCTCCATCTTTCTACCAGGGCTGCTTTCGCCCTCGCTGGTAGGCACACACCGCACAGGAGGAGCTGAGCTTCCTCGGAATCGTCGAGTCTGCAGCTCCAGCTGTGCTAGGCCTCCACAATCGGAAGCAGGTCGATCCTCTCTGCTTTAGAAATCGTCCGTTCACGCCTCCAGACCAAATCTTATCTTTCGTCCACGATGCCTGCCGATTATGCGTCAACTGCCCGGGCCCTATCCGTCTCCTCTTCTCCCGTCTCTTCAGGTCGCCTTTCGCCCTCGAGTGTCAGCGTTCGCCCACCATGGTCCCGTTCAAGACGAAGTTCTGCTTTGTCGGTCGAAGAGGCTCTTACCATGAGAGATAAAATCATCAATTATGCGAACGGGCTTTCCCGACGGATACAAGGGACTTGGCGGAAAATGAGCGTTTGGCAGAAGGTCGCAGCAGTTGCAGTTCTTATTCTAGCCTCTGCACTTGGGTTTGCTTTCCTTTTTTTTACCGGTAAGGTCTTTATCTGGCTGGGGCCAATGGCCGAGAAATGGGAAAAGTCGAACATGGCCTACTTTGTTCTGTGGTTGTGCGTGTTCTTCGTCTCTTTTCCACCGTTAGTCGGATGGTCTACCTTCGGCACTGTTGCGGGTTTCTTGTTTGGAGTATGGAAGGGGTAAGCTTACCCAATGGTCTCCCTGCACTCCTCCCAGGGACTGTACTGATGCTCCTTTTCTTTTTGGAACTGCAGCTGGTTTCTATATGCTAGCGCAACAGTCCTAGGTTCAATCTCTTCCTTTATCGTATCACGAACTATCCTGTCCAAACTTGTTGCCCGTCTCATGGAGCATGACAAGAGATTTGCAGCACTTTCCTTGACTTTGAAATATGATGGGCTTAAATTGCTCTGCATGATTCGGTTGTGCCCCTTGCCATACTCGATATGCAACGGTGCTGTTTCAACCTTCCCGACCGTCCGCCCGTTGACATATGGACTTGCAACGGCGTTGATCTCCCCGAAGTTGCTCGTACCCGCGTTTATCGGCAGCAGGTTGCGTATCTTGATTGAAAAAGGCGAGGAAATGAGCACCGCCTCCAAAGCCATTAACGTCTGTAGCATTATCGTTACTATTGCGATTGGGGTTTTTACGGGGTATTATATATACAATAGGTAGCTATTCATGACATCCTTCCCCCCAATGCCGTCCTACCAGCTAACTCATTTTGTTTCCCAGAACCTTGGCTCGAGCGAAGGAACTTGAAGATAAAGAACGTGCTGATATTCGCCGCTCACTCCAAGCTGACCATGCCGCACATCGCCCACACGCGGCTTTCTCGGAGGATCCAGATGTCAATAATGCTGCCACCATCCTCGCTCGTGATGAAGAAGAACAGATTGGACTCGCAGGTGAAATGGAAGACACTGTTGACCTGACTCTCGAAGAAGACAGTGCAAGCGACAGTGCGAGGCGACCGTATCGTGATGAATTCACTGATAATGAGTCCGACGTCTTCAAGGACGGTGATGACACGGACGGTGAGACATATGGGCTGCACTCTCATGTCAGGAGAGCCCTGTAAACTGGGGTTGGCTCAATACGCCCAATTCCTTCACGCTTATTGATTATATTGATCTAAATCTAGTCTTTACGCCCATTTCGTATGATTCTTCACAGCTTCTGTATTGGTAATGTGAGCTTTCGATGGGATGGCGGCGCATTCTGGCGTTACAGTCTAGCAAAAGTCTTATTCAGGAAAATTAAGCTCTATATGATTATGCTTATAGATTGACTGTCATAATAATCCCTATAATACTCTATGGACTCTTTCCTCCCTATCGCTGTACTTCTGTCCCTCGATAAACGGATGACTAAGTGAATATGCTTACGTGATCACATCCTGACTTTCCCCTCCAATGAACTAAGTAAGACCTGGCAGTGTACAAGGCTGTTTCTTTCTATGCTGAGGAAGCTGCTTGCTCTATTCAGACATTGAAGAGACGTTCGATTTTTATTTATGGTCTCACTCTTGATCCCATGTGTTGACATTGGTTTGTTAATTGATTTGTCTTTATGTCCGGATTGAAAGATTAAGAAGGCAAGTTCACATTCAGTCTCCTATATCTACATCCGAGAATTCTGTACTCATTATGTTTGATCGATGCGCTTTTTGATATGATATTTTACTAATTATCTTAGCAGGTCTAACTGGAAAATTATACAGCATTAAACTCTCTTGAAACCTCGACGTTCGAGTCATATGTTCCACCATGGACAGGTGGATATCTTGAGATTTGATACCAGCGTTGAGATTGAGATGAAAAGAACGAGCTTTCAAGAATTCCCCGAAATAAGGACTCGAAATAAGAAAAACCAAAACAAAAGGGGCTTCATTTGGTAGACGTATTTTCATGAAGACTATCTGCCGCACAACCCTAGGCTGAGAAAGAATGGAAGCTGCGGTATCCATTGGAACGCAGGATGTTGGCGGTCATCCGATAGAGCCGCTACCGTTAGATATATGCTCAACGGCTGATAAGAAGATCGAGTGCAATGGACAATCATCTACGTTGCTGTCGTCGGATAGGAGTTTGAACGAAAACGGATGTTCGCAGGAGCCCCCGAGGAAACGTCTGCGGAAGCTTGCTCCGGGCGATTCTCTGGCTGTGGATATCGTTGGGAATGGCTCACAGTGCAGTGATCATATATCTCATGGAGCGAATCAGAGCACGCCGAATGCCTCTGGGACCCCTTCTTCCTTATTCTCGACCTTCACTCAGAAGAAGTCGGTCTCTCCCCCTTCTACGCTCCACTGTGAATTGTCTTTTGCGTCTTCAACGCGGGCGAAGTCGGGAAATAATACGCCTGATTTCTCGAAATACCGTCCCAGGTCATCGATTCCTTCACGACTCTCTGCTGCAATGTACGGCCACCAGTGTGTGGCTGCGGCTTATGCGTCCAGGCTAAATCCATATGCACTTCATAGAAGGGAGCAGGAAGCGTTGCAGGATTATTTATGCCATCTTCATGTTACAATCTACTTAAGTATACGAAATGGGATCCTTCGATTGTGGACCCGAAACCCAATGGTCAGCGTTAGCAAGGAAGAAGCTCTCGGTTGCGCTAAGGACTATCGTTGGATGAATTTGGCTTCATTTGCTTATGAATGGCTGGTTCGAAATGGGTATATCAATTTTGGCTGTGTTGAGATTCCCATGCCCTTGGCCCCTCCTAAACGCAGCCGGCGGAAGGACGGCCCTACCATCATCATAATAGGCGCTGGGATGGCCGGCTTAGGTTGTGCACGGCATCTAGATGGTCTATTCCAACATTACTCTGATTCTTCCACCTCTCCTCGCGTTGTCGTACTGGAAGGAAGGCGGAGGATTGGCGGCAGAATATACTCGCATCCACTACAAAGTCTTCAGTCAAAAAACCTACCTCCTGGTGTCTATCCTAAAGCCGAGATGGGTGCGCAAATCGTGGTCGGTTTTGGCCGTGGCAACCCGTTGGATCAGATCGTCCGATGCCAATTGGGTTTGCCATACCATTTGCTGCGCGACATCTCAACTATATATGACATAGACGGATCACCGGTAGATGAAGCTCAAGATTCAATGAACGAGACGCTTTATAATGATGTACTAGACCGGTCCGGATTGTATCGCCATAAAGCCGTCATCGTACCGACTGCTGAAGGCGATCGAGAGCTGCTTGATTTAGGCCGTGAAGTATCAATGGACGACGGTCTGACCGTGAGGCAGTATGAAGAAGCGAGAGCAGCGGGAACAATTGACCTGCTATTTCCCGCAAAACGGCTTCGTCGAGGCGTTGGACACAAAACTGCGGATATTCGACCCCCCACTGCTCCTGGGGCAGACTCTGGCCTTCCAGAGGAGCACCCGGCGGCCTTTGCGTGTCGGATCATGGGCTGGAAGTTGAACGATGGGGTTTCCTTGAACGACGCCTTGAATTTGGATGCTGTTGCGAAAGCTTCAGAAACGCAGACACTAGGCGCTGTCATGGATGAAGGGGTCAAACAGTACCAGCGAATGCTTCCTTTGGCTCCAAAGGACATGCGATTAATCAATTGGCATTTTGCAAATTTGGAGTATGCAAATGCCGCGAACGTGGGTAAGCTCAGTCTTTCTGGCTGGGATCAGGACATGGGCAACGAGTTCGAGGGCGAGCACTCCCAGATCATAGGTGGCTTCCAGCAGGTGCCTTACGGGCTATGGTCCTTGCCTACAAAACTTGACGTCCGGACGAATAAGACTGTCTCAAAGATATCATATGACTCGACCGGCTCGGGCAAACGCAAAACTGTGGTTCACTGTGACGACGGGGAGAGTTTTGTAGCAGACAAGGTGGTCTTTACTGCCTCTCTAGGCGTTTTGAAGCACCAAGCTGTGCAGTTTGACCCCCCTCTTCCGGATTGGAAAGTGGGGGCTATCGAACGGCTTGGGTTCGGCCTGATGAACAAAGTCATCTTGGTATTCGAAGAGCCGTTCTGGGACACCGGACGGGACATGTTTGGGCTTCTACGCGAGCCAAAGAACAGGGATAGCATGGTTCAGGAGGATTATTCCGCGAATCGTGGCAGATTCTACCTTTTTTGGAATTGCTTGAAGACTACCGGTCTTCCAGTCCTGATAGCCCTGATGGCTGGTGATGCGGCACATCAAGCAGAGTGTACGCCAGACGCTGAAATCATCACCGAAGTCATCAGCCAACTTCGAAACATCTTCAAGCACGTTGCCGTTCCCGACCCGCTAGAGACCATTATTAGCAGATGGGCAACCGACAAGTTCACTCGAGGCAGCTACTCCTTCGTTGCTGCCCAAGCACGTCCTGGCGACTACGATTTGATGGCACATCCCGTTGGTAACCTGCATTTTGCCGGAGAAGCCACCTGTGGCACTCACCCGGCCACTGTTCATGGCGCATACCTTTCAGGACTCCGCGCCGCATCGGAGGTGATCGAATCAATCGTCGGCCCCATTGAAATCCCTCAACCGCTTGTCCCAGAGAAAACAAAGCAGACAGGCCCCAACAACCCCGGCAACGCCGCGGTATCTGCCAACGGACAAACGGGAAAAGGATCATCAGCGCCAACCACCATTCCCCCAGGAGGAACCCCAATCCCAGCCCAATCGAACAACTCGCAACCAAAAGATGCATCCCTAAAACAGGCATACGAACAGGAAATGTGGGCAGCCGTCTACGCAGAACTAGGCCCACCCGAACCCCGACCCGCCAGAACCGGATTAAACGCCTTCCTCCTCTATCAGAAAGACTACTGGCAAAAAGCCAGAGAGCAGAGCGATGAAACCCGACGCGAAGCCACGAAGAACCCCAACGCCAAGGCCGCCCGAGACGAGGTCCGTCACACCCTAGGCCTGATGTGGCGACAGGCCAGCAAAGAGGAGAAGAGGCCATATATCGAGCAGACGGAGGCTAATCGACAGATGAATGCGGAGGTATGGGGACAATGGAAACTGAGGATGGCGGAATGGGAGAAGCGGGTGAAGGAGTGTAAGGAGCGGTGGTGCGCTGCGCATCCTTTTGAGGCGTGGACGCCTGGTTCCGTTCGTCGTACGAGGGCAAGTGTGGTCTGAGTGTTGACTCCCTCCTACAAGTTATACCAAGGAAGAGGGAGTATTAAATGGAGGAAGGCAAGCTATTAACTATTAGTTATTCGTCTATCATCCTTCTCACTGAGTTCGTTTGCTGTCCCATTTTTTAATGTGCCGCCATTTTCCTAGTATTTATATAGATAGGAATTTCACTTCTATTACTTAACTAAAGCTTGTAGCTCAGAGCATTAAAACTGAAAAAAAAAAAAAAAAAAAAAAAAAAAAAAAAAACCCTAGTTTATTCTAATTCTATCAAAAAGCCAAACATCTATTCCAGCCGAATCTACTGCTCATTTCATTTCCAATCCTATTCTATCTATTCTTCTTTCTCTTGTTTGGGTTGGGTTCATTCCATATTGTCCTGCCTGCCCTGTCTTATCTATGGTTGTCTGTCTTGCTTGTATATCATTCCCAATTTACCACACAGGAATAATTCTAGCGCTGAACGCACAGGGGAAGACCAATAAATAAAAAGAAAAAAGGAAAGAAGAAAGAAGAGAGACACGATGTTCGCTCTAGTCTATTGTAATAAATAACCCATCATCATCACATTATTGGTAATGGCAGAAGTATAGAAAAAAAGGATGGATGGCAAGTGATAACAAAAGCAAAAAAATAAAAATAAGTGCATAATGGACAACACCAAGACCAACAGATGACTGATTCCTTCAGAAAAAAAAAAATCTAAACGTGATTTATGACCGCAACGGGGTGAACAGGTAAGTGATTAGAGGAGAGGGTTGGATTTGTACTCGGGAACGGCGGCGCTGGTATCCTTGTCGGTTTTGACGCCTGTCTCCTGAGCAGCGGGTTGGATTGCGGACTTCTCAACACTTATGTCCTTTAGGTTCTCCTCCTCAACGTTGTCGGCTTCGGAGAGGAATCTCTCTGCTTCCAGAGCGGCGATACAGCCGGATCCTAGTACAGGGTTAATCAAATGCTCAAGATATAAAAGTTGATAGAAACTCCTGGGACATACCTGCACTGGTGATAGCTTGCCTGTAACGCTTATCCTGAACATCACCGCAAGCGAAGACGCCTTTAAGGCTGGTGTAGCTAGTACCCGGTTTCGTGATAATGTAGCCATCCTCGTCGAGGTCAATCTGACCCTTGACCAATGCGGTGGCAGGATCGTGGCCAACAGCGTAGAACAGACCATTGGCCTCGACGACCTCCTCCTGGCCAGTGACAGTGTTCTTTACTTTCAAATGGGTCATCAGACCATTACGTTTTGCCTCACCAAGCACCTCCACAGCAACGGAGTTGAAGCGGACAGTAACTTTGGGGTGGCTGAGCAGACGGTTAGCCATGGCTTTGCTGGCCCGCAGCTTGTCTCGACGAACGAGAACAGTAACGTTACTACCGTACTTGGCCAGGAACATGGCCTCCTCGGCAGCGGAGTCTCCGCCTCCAATCACGTAGAGGGGCTTGTTGCGGAAGATAGGCACGGCTCCGTCACAGACGGCACACGCGCTGATTCCGTTTTGCCAGTATTTCTCCTCACCGGGCAGGTTGAGACGACGGGCATTGGCGCCAGTTGCAATGATGACGGCGTCGGCAGTGTGAGCCGGTTCATTGTCGGGGCCATCGTTCCATTCCGTCCACAGCCTGAACGGTCTCTGTGTCAAATCGACTTTCGAGATGGTCTCTGTGATGATCTCAGTGCCGAACCGGGCAGATTGCTTGCGCATGTTCTCCATCAGCTCTGCTCCACCGATTCCATCGGGGAAACCGGGGAAGTTCTCAATGTCAGTGGTTGTGGTGAGCTGACCACCGGCAGCGGTGCCGTTAGCGAGCATGCCCTCATAGAGAACTGGTTTGAGCTCCGCTCGCGAAAGATAGATGGCGGCCGTGTGTGCAGCGGGGCCGGAGCCAATGACTAAATACCATGAGTATAAGGCAAGCAAATATTAACAATACAGACAGCAATAGGAGGGAGACTTACTGACTACTTTGGTGTGTACCATTCTGGAGGCAGAGCCAGAGTTGACGCGCAACGGCGTCGATATAGAATGCGGAAGAGCAGCGGCGGATGAAGAAGACTTCTGGTGAAGCGAGGAAGCAGCCGCAGCAGTCAACCCAAGCGAGGATCGCAGAGAGGAGAGGGGGAAACGGCGAAACGTGGAGGAAAACAACTTGACGGAGGGGGAGGGAACGGGCAGAGAGGGGTTCTATGGTGTTCTAATATACGTCCCACCGGCGACGGAACCACTGCAGCACGCGAGAGGGCCAACGAGGAGTAGACGAGGCAGAGAATTGATCTGGTTTGCTGAAGCAGCTGTTTTGATAATGATGATTATCGAGATCCGAGGAAGAGACGCTCTTTCAACTGCTGTTTCTTAAATTCTTAGGAATCAGAGCCTGTCGAGACCCGGTCACGTGGGTCTGCTTAGAAAGCGACGCGGCCTCGACCTTCACGAAAGTTTTGAAACACTCAAGAAGCAATTGCAGAACGCTGACTGATGAGAGAACCATTCGCCCTGTCCAGAAAGTTCCCGAGATGAAAAGACCTATACCTGCTTATGTACATCCTGTCCTTCCCTACTGGCACATTCCGCCGGTCCAGTCCTGTCCAGCACGTAATGAATAATAATACTCTCTCCCGCCTGCCATTACATCCTCTGAAACCACCTTTTCTTCGGCCCTCGGCCCTCCGGTCCTGTATTCTCGATGCTGCCCTCTAGTTGTTCCGGGGGGATCACTTCCTCAGGGAACGACTCATCGTCTTCGTCGCTCCCAGGATACCCCTCATAGTTGGCACCGTGTTCGATTTGCGGATCGCCCGCGTCTACCCCTTCGTCACCGCTGAATCTTTCTTCATCCGTGGTGCCAGTGTTTTTATTTCTGCCCACTCCCAGCCATTTGGCCCAGCTCCGTCTCTTGGGAGCCTTGGCGGGCGGAGCGGTCGCGACGGGGATGTGGCTGGCATCAGGTTCGGTATGAACGGGGGGCTCGTCATACCACAGCATAGGTACAAGCAGCTTGTAGGGATACGTAATACCGGACGGGTCCCCGGGGTTGACCTCCAGGTTTAGAGTAATGGCCAATCCTCCTTCTAGGTTAATCGGGGCTCCCACTCCACCCTTCCCTTGTCTGGCGGCCCTCTTCGCTGCTTTCAAGCTGACATCCGTTGGTCGGCGGAGGAAGGGGTTCGGGCGTTGGCCAGGCGGTTGAGGGAAGTAACTATCTCCTGTCTCGGGTGGTGGAAATGGTCCATCCATGCTCATCCGTCGACGGTTAGCTGCTCCTCCAAGGTTGAATTCCCTCGTAGGAGGGCGGCTACTACGTTGTGAAAGTCGTCGCAGGAGGCCACCACCCGAACGACTATCACCTCGCGTTAGGGACATGGTCCTCTGTAGCTTTGCTGGACGAGGCTCTTCGACGTTTGGTTCCACCAATGATCCTGGTGTCGCCGGTGGCGTTGACCCTGATAGCCTATTAGGAAGTGTTGCGAATATCATTCTGTCTGCACTTACCTGGTTGATATGGCCTGATAGAACACCAGTTCCGCCTTGGTAACAGTCGCTTGTTATTCCGGGGCTTTCCATCGACATCTTGAGTGAAGATGGGAATGATGTCCTCTTCCGTATCGGCATCCATGTGATGCACCTTGTTGCGTGTGTTCAGCATGTCTGCGATCATGTCCGACTCTGGTACGTCAGCAATCGCCGATGAGATGACGTTCGGCATGTATCGATAGTCTCTGTCCTTCCGTATGTCAAGCTTCGGGCTCGAGTAGAATCGCCCAATTGCTGCCAAATGGACATCTCCGCTGCAATACCTCTGGTCAGAAAACAAACATATCTTCGCTATTTCAAAACCCTCTGCATTGGCTATAATTTACCTTAAAATTGTAATCCGTATGGATTTCTCTGCTGCCAAGTCCTGAAGGTCTTCGATCAACCATCCTCGTTCCGGCTTGAGATGCTTTGCCGTCCAGTGGTCATCGAAAATCTCAACTCGACCGCCATACTTGTTGACGAAGCCTCCGAATATTCCGGCCTTCCCTAGAGACTTACGGCTGTTCAAGATGTTCTTGACCATCGCCTGCAAACAAAGAAAAAGAAACTCTGTTAGACATCGTTTTTGATGATTAGGCAGCAGGGGCCTTGTACATACCACTCTGGGATAGATGATCGGGATGCTTGACACGACAATTAAATGCTTTATCTCTCCCTTCACAATCTCCCGGTGGCATCGATCCCAGATGAGATCACAGGTCTCTTCGGTGAGAACTTCACTGCTCTGTGGAGATTCTGTCAGCAATCTCCTAATTAACCAATAGCTCGAACCGTTTTTCACTCACTATTCTTTCCGTCCGACAGTCCAATGCTAGCAGAGTAATGTCTTTTCCGAGTGGCATGAAAAGATTTCGACTCTTTTGTTTGATGTAAGGACCCGGTTGAGCTCCAAGGATCCAGCTGGGCTCATCTGCCTCAGTCTCCTCCAGAACGCTCTGGTGCTGGAACAGCAGGTAATACTTGAATGCGATTCTTCCCAGACCGGAGATCACAGAAGTCCTCATAAATTCATCGGGATACGAGCCAAACCCCTCAATAAGCTCATGGTCATTCCACATGTTGACCATGGGGATCTGCGAGTTCGCTAGAGAGTAGAGACCCTGGGAGAACCAGATCGAGTAACGCTCGAGGTAATAGTTCTCTAGATCGGATCTGAACTCAGGACTGAATGTCGCATTATACTTCTCATGAATATTTTTGGTCTTGACCCATTCCTGGAAGAAAATAGACTCTGATATGACGCTGTCGTTAAAGATCTGGTCGCCTCCACCTATCATGACGTGGAACGGACGGGTTTGATGCTCATTGAGGATGTCTCGCCAGAGAGGGTCCGGACCACAGAACTTGTTGGGGTCGGCAGATAACCCAAATCCGTTACAAGTGTAAAACGCAATGTTCATAGACTGACCACTTGCAGGCACCCAGAATCCCAAGGCTGGGCCCTGATTGATGCGGTATGCCACACGCCGCTGTTCTGATCCCAGTTCTACTTCGATGCTGAATCTCCAGAAAGTGACATCTCTGTCCGGATCAGCGTACAAACGAATGCCCGGGATTTCTTTGTATAACCCCGCGGTTTCTCCGTCGCATGGGTGAATTCTATTGGCGGGAATCGACTGTTGGTTATCGTCGTTATTAAATTCAACCCTACTTGGTGACTGTTCGTAGAGACCGTCGTCATTCTCGACGAACGAAAGATCAATGTCCTCTTCAGTATCGTCCACAGGTTTGACATATAATGGCCTCCCATCTCGACCGACTTTCATGAGACCTGCTGTCGGATCCACATACTCAAAAGCGAGCTGGCTTTGGACTTCTGATGGTGGAGGTGGAAGGATATCCATCGGTTGGGAGAACAGCCTCAGTCTAGGCGATGGCTCGTACGATGATAGGGAATCTTTCGTGACTATCATGACGCTGCCTCTCCATGTTGCCTTTTCAATTGGACCATTGGGCCCGTCTATCTTCACTCGTTTCATTCCAGCGTACCGGAGCAACGGTCCGCATTTTAAAAATATCTGTGGTCGGAAGCGCTCGTTCACTGCATGACAAACATATTGTTAGTATGGATAGTACAGCATGTGCAAACACTCATGCAAAATGTCTTACATGTTGTCTGCTGGGCAGGCTTCTGGTAATTCTTCGGGAGGGATCGACTCTCCCTGCGATTCGTGCTTCCTCCAAGACTCCACCAAGCTTTACTTCTTTCCAGATCAATATCTTGAAAGTCAAAATCGGAGTTGCATAACCTGGCCACGGGAGCATTCTTCCACTCCGAAAGCGGCGGTGGTGTCGGTGGTGGTACATTGAATGAGACAGACTGCTTCTTCTGCTTCGGCTTCGCGCCTTGTCTATCATTGGTATCTTGAAGCACAGCGTTGTCGTCGCCACTTGTACCTTTGTTCAAGTCAGGGCCAATAGCTGCGAAGTCACGTTCTGCAACGTTCATAGAAGAAGCGCTTGTTATCTGCGCTTGAAAGCTAACATTTCTGCTAGGCCCCTTGTCCTGGGTAACTTGTTGTATTGGTCTATCTGGAAAACTCTGAGGATCCCATTTCGGCAGTGACTGTGACTTTTCGGTGTTTACTGCAGCCGCCATGATAGTGGCCGGCTTTCGAGCAGGCATCACACCTGTGGCGTACGTTGCATATTTATTTCCGGCCCCTACTGGCCGCCTGGGAATTTGGTTTCCAATTTCTACCTGTGGCAGATAATGCTCGGCAGTAGCAAATTGAGGCTGCGTGGCAGGAGTGACTGCGGCATACCCAACGCTTAGTCGTCGTGGTATATTCTGAGTCATATTGGACTTTTGCGCATGTCTCTGAGGACCGATCTCGGGAAATCCACCGGCTGTAGAATAACTTCTAGTGTGCACTTGCTTGGGTGCTTGCATGACACCTTTCGGCGGCATGGCTGTTTGTCCGCGACTCGCCATCCGGTTGGGAATTGTCGGTTCTGGAACTCTAGGTTGATATTTCGGGGTATCGCTCACAAGTCTCCCCTGAGGTTGCGACATGTGCTCACGATTGTTGTCGTCTGCTTCCTGGCGTGCCAATCGTTCTTTGAGACGCTTCTCCGCTTCTTGGGCACGCGCCCGTTTCTCTTCCTTGCTCATACCACCCAAGGTCACTTCAAGCTTCTGGAGGGGAGATCTGTCTGAAGCCCAGTCACGTCGCTCTTTCCCAGATCGCTCTGTGCTATTTGCACCTGTGGGAGAGGCCGGACCCATAGACTCAAAGGGAGATGATAACTTCCTGGAGTCCTGTGCTGGAATAAAGGCCTCTGAGACATTTGTGATAGGAACATTGGCCAAAGGATGGTTCGTGGAACGCCTTCTCTGGGTGTTATACTCTTGCACCGGAGAAATACGTTCGTCAATCACGCCTACATTCAACGCAGCAGGAAGATCTTTCGCTCTCGTGGAGAATGAACGAGATACATCACTGCTGGAGTTCTGAGCAGCACTTCCTCTGTAAAAAATAGATGGGGCACGTGGAGCTTCTGGATTTCCGTTTTCATCTTGACCCATGACAGTTGAGCTGAGGTCAGAGTCGTTTGAGAAGGTCCTTGCCATCCCATTGCTTGCTATTTGCTGCAGCGGCGCAGAAGTCCCATTTGTGACATCCGGCGATCTTCGAGATGTTGCCGCAGCCATATTTAAGATATCTTTCTTTTCTGCAGCTCTTGTAGCGTTTGGGTCATGTGTCGACACCCGGCAGAAGTTCGTCACTCGACATTCAGTATTGTGCTGATATTGTCACCTATAGGAGACGAGAGTCAATTCAAGGCCCAGCTCGAAAGGCCAGGAAGTGAGGAATAATACAACCTTGGAGGGATGAAAAGAATAAGAGGATTCTGAAGACGTACAGCTAGACAGGTCGGGTAGTAGTACGCTCGGAGATCCGCACTTTTTGGCCGATTATCCTCGAGGTTGAATCGGCCAGAATTTTATTGAAAGAGCATGGTTGTAACGGAATAATTGCTAAATATGCCCCTGAGCAAACGGACAAAGAAATCGCGAATCTCGGTTGGCTTCAAAACGACTCGGAAATTGTGGTGAGGTATCGCAGCAGGCTGTATCGGTGAATCTTCGATGGGAGCACGGCGCTCGATGGGGAAGGGGCAACAAACAGTAAGGGACAGAAATTCCGTCGGGGAAAAAAGAAAGATACAATGTGAGAAATTCAGCAAGGGGGAATAATTAGCACAGGCTGTTGGAGGCAGCAGCAGCAATGCAGCGTATATCAGAGCTGTTTGATATCCCGGTGGCTGGTCGCAAGCCGCGCGGGGGCTCTTCTGCGCGGGTAGCATGCACCCTACTGGACTGTCCTGGTCGTTCATTCGATCTTTCGCTTTCGTTTCCCCTTTTGTTTTCTAATAATACTTTGATTACCGGTGATGCAGCAGGTGAAAACCTGTCGATTCACCAACGTCATGAAGTCCAGCGTACAGCGCTACTCCGGCACCCGATGAGCTGGTTTCACAGATCTGCAGTTGAAGCCCAACATGACGCAGTAAGAGTTCCGCAAGCGACTATTGCTCTTCGAGGGGGCATGCCAGATGTTTCCAGCCGTCTATGCATCTTGTGATGGGGCGTCTGTTTTATCTGTTTCTTTCCATCTGCTGCGCAAACCAGACAGCGACATAAAAATGCAGCTGAATCTGTTCGACTGACGGAGCACATTGTGAAAGAAACTCCTCCGAGTACTATTACTGGCAGAGCTTACTGATCACATTTATCTAGTACCATTCAAACGGCCGTCAGTCTAGTTCTGTGGGTCAACTGCCGTTCCACCTCTTTGACGGTCTCCGCAAGTCTTTAGAATAGCCTCTGTCTCCAGAAGTGACACATCACAAACCTGAATTGAAACCTGGACCGTATCCACAGAGATGTGTTTATTCGGCATATTACATTGCCGCTATGATTCCCTGACAATGGCAATGCCTTTAGAGCATCTAACGGACGGGTCCGACCATAGGATTCCTCGGGTTATCTGAATTCCAAAGCTGAGGATGCCATCTTGGTCCTGTCGAATTATCCAAGACACTATCACTAACTTTTGCCTCTGTTACACGTTCGCTCATACATATCGACCTCGTCATTCTATTAAATCCCTGGTAAAGACAAGAAGAATTCGTGAGCCCGGTTGTAAGCCATGAAGAGCAAGTATCTACTGGACAGGGCTCCTCTCCTTCGAGGGACATCCGGTCCTCAGCTCCGCTTTGGTATACATTTCCATGTACCTTGGAAATGTCTTGCAGCGTCTTTAGTTTGACTTTATAGGACTTGTGTAAGTTCTTCACGCTCCATGTGCGTTTCCATATTGGCTTTTGAATCTCGATACTTGGATTGCAGCTTCATGACGGCCCGGGCCGTACAGCGGGTCGTATTCTGGATAAATGTCTTACACTAGGATCACTAGCAAGTACGTAGGTCTAGTATGAATAGTCAAGGTACGCTGTATATTTATCAAGGAAATCAAAATTATTCCGGTGGAAAAACATGCTAGATAATAACAGATACTACTAAACAGAGTCCAATGACCTGCTTCCTAGCATCACCATTCCTGACAAGCTGAACCTCACTGGCATAACCATGTCATCTTGCACATGAACACCTGTTTCTGAGCAACAAGATCAACATCTTATCTATTATCTAAACTTTCTAGATGGAGACTTCGTAGACCGGGCAAAGTCTGGCTTGAGCAGTCGTTTAATGCTCTGCATATCCGCAAACATGAAGTAGTTCCAGTTGTATATCTTAACTGACCAGCAGGAAGTCTTCAGATGATGATAAGATTAGCGTTCTCTCAGGTCCCTCTCCGAAAGCAGAGTTCTAGCATATAGGGTGCTCAATAAATACTCCTGGATGTCCGAGATATCTGCAGCATAGGCATGTCCTTAAATGCCCGGGGAGATCAGCTATAATCCTTTCCACACGGCTACCTTGCCGTCTGACTGTTGAAACAATAACGTTTCCTTCATCTGAACGCTCAATGAATAGAGACAGGATGATTAAGGTACACGAAGGAAGTACTTAAGTCACCGAAATGACATGTCAATATATTCCCAGAGACCTGAATCAGGCCTCTGCCACTAGCTAGTAGCTTACGTGGCCTCTTTACACAGCCATGTTTCCGTTAGTTAGTAAACGGGTTTAGAGAGAGAGAGAGTGAGAGACGATATGGCAGAGAGGGATGTCCCAGCATATTAGACCATCTGCGAATTAGTCGTAGGTAAGAGGCTTGTTGGAGGCGAAAAGGACAATTGTCGGGCGTGACTCGTGACCCGAAACTCGGGCGACTTTGGCTCCAGGAGACACCAAGAAATCTCTCCGCAAGACAAAGAAATTACCACTCGCCATCTCCCACCGCAGCGCGCGGTGGTCAGTACAAATATTTCACGGTTGAAAAGTCCCGGCTACCCTGTTCATTATCTTTATTCCCGTATCTGTCTCTGCATCCATTTCTCTCACGAACCCATTGTTCTGTCCATCGAGTGGTCCGGTACCGTTCCATGGCAAAATACGACATAGACCATTTCTCACCATAATAAAGAGGCGTTTAGTCTCCTATTTCTGTTTTCAAACATGCGGATTGCTAAAGGCATAGTCGCTGCTTTCTATTTATGTAGCGCGACCTCGGCTACCCTACGTCCTTCCTACGAAACTCGCGATTTCTTCGCTCTTCACCTCGATGAAATCACATCTCCGTCCCAGGTTGCTCAGGCGCTCGGTGCCCGTTACGAGGGCCAAATAGGGGAACTTTCTGATCATCACAAATTTTCTTTGCCCGAGAATAAGCGATCGGACCTGGATGCACTGTTGGAGGACCTGCGGGCCAGGAAGAAACTCCGACGGCGTAGGGGGGATGATGCCACATCGATACTTGGCAAGAGGGACGATGTGTTGGATGGTATACTCTGGTCGCAGAAGCTAACCGCGAAACAACGATTGTACAAGAGAGTTCTACCGCCATCGTCGATGACGCTGGATTCTAGGAACTATCCCCAAGAAACTCAGACTGCGAATCCTGAAGCTGTCCAATATCGACAACAAGTCGCTTCTTCTCTTAGCATTGCAGACCCAATATTTAACGAGCAGTGGCATCTAGTCAACGCCTTCCAGCCAGGGCATGATCTTAACGTGACAGGCGTTTGGCTAGAAGGGGTTACTGGAGAGGGCGTCGTCTCTGCTGTTGTCGATGATGGGTTGGATATGTACAGCGATGACCTCAAGCCAAACTACGATGCTGAGGGTTCATACGATTTCAACGATAAGACGGAAGAACCTAGGCCCCAATTGGAAGATGACAAGCATGGCACGAGATGCTCAGGAGAGATTGCCGCAGCCAAGAACGATGTCTGTGGACTGGGAGTCGCATATGGCAGCAAAGTGTCGGGCGTACGAATTTTATCAAAACCCATAAATGACGCCGATGAGGCGGCAGCTGTCAACTATGCTTTCCAACACAATGACATCTACTCGTGCTCATGGGGACCCATGGACAACGGCGAAACCATGGAGGCTCCTGGGATTCTGGTCAAGCGCGCTCTTGTCAATGGCGTGCAGAACGGCCGAAATGGCAAAGGATCGCTATTCTTCTTCGCAGCCGGTAACGGAGGGACTTGGGATGACAACTGCAATTTCGACGGATATACCAACAGTATCTACAGTATCTCTGTTGGCGCAATTGATCACCGAGGTGGCCGTCCCGCTTATTCGGAATCGTGCTCTGCACAAATGGTCGTAACATATAGCAGTGGCGCAGGTGAGGCTATTCATACTACCGACGTCGGCCATTCCAAGTGCTCTTCTATCCACGGTGGGACTTCAGCCGCCGGTCCCTTGGCTGCTGGCGTAATGGCCCTCGCCCTTAGCGTTCGACCAGAATTGACTTGGCGTGATGCTCAGTATCTGTTCATGGAGACAGCTATCCCTGTTCACGAAGATGATGGAAGCTGGCAAGATACCAAGATCGGAAAGAAATTCAGTCATGATTGGGGCTACGGCAAAATAGATGCATATGCCTTAGTTCAAAAGGCGAAGACCTGGGATTTGGTAAAACCGCAGGCTTGGTACCACTCTCCGTGGTTACGAGTGGAACGTGATATCCCTGAGGGAAACGAAGGACTCGCTAGTTCATTCGACGTGACAGAAGACATGATGAAGGGAGCAAATCTTGCTAGGCTGGAACACGTTACCGTTACCATGAATGTTAACCACTCGCGTCGCGGTGATCTGAGCGTCGAATTACGCAGCCCAGAAGGAGTTGTCAGCTATCTAAGTACGGCAAGGAGAAACGACAACGAAGGTATGGGATATGTTGATTGGACTTTCATGTCCGTTGCTCATTGGTAAGTTGGAACTCAATTCCCCAGTCTTGGTTTATACCTCTGACCTCACAAATGCAGGGGCGAGTCGGGTATTGGAACATGGACAGTGGTTGTGAAAGATATCAAGGTCAACGAGTTTAACGGAACTTTCACTGACTGGCGGCTTAATCTCTGGGGTGAGGCCATCGACGGAATGAACCAACCGCTTCATCCTATGCCAGAAGAAGAAGATGATGACCACAGCTACGAAAACGCGGCTGTTGTAACCACCAGTGTGGAACCGGGACCAACGATGACCGAGCCACCTTCTAGTTCTCCCACTGAACATATCGATCGCCCTGTCAATGAAAAACCTTCGCCAACAGAAGCCCCAGTCACCGCCACACCCACAGCTTCTGAGACTGCGAGCGCAACGGCGACAGCTACTACGGTATCAGACAGCTTCTTACCGTCATTTTTCCCAACATTTGGCGCTTCCAAGCGAACCCAAGCTTGGATTTATGCCTCCTTCGGGTTGATGATTTTCTTCTGTATCGGACTAGGAGTCTACTTCTATGTCCAGCGGCGGAAGCGCCTTCGGACTATCCCTCGTGATGACTACGAGTTTGAGATGATCCAGGATGGAGACGAACAGCAAGCGTTCAACGGCCGTTCCAGGCGTACGCAACGCCGAGGAGGCGAGCTGTACAATGCTTTTGCAGAGGAAAGCGACGAGGAACTGGAATTGCTCAATGATGATGACGAGGAATTATATAAAGATCACTCCGCAAGCGACTCCCGGCAGTCCAGGGAGGACGATAATAATGACCGCTTGGAGAAAGCTTGATCGGTTGGGAAAGGCGCTAGAAGAAGCGCTGTGTTTATTTGGTTCATCTATTGCATCTACACTGTGATTTATTAATATTAATAGAGTAATGAAATAGCCCGCAGACGGTCTTTGTCACAGTGAATAGATTCAGTGAGTCCACTGTTACTGTGTATGCTGTAGTGTTGAGTCGTTGGTTGCGCGGTGTTATGCAGGCCTTGGTGCTGTATGACGCTGCTCTCCTTTCTCCGAGTCCTCGACCACTATCGTTCGTCTGCACTTCCATCCATCGACGCCGATCAATCAAGACGCTCCACTAACACCAGCCTTCCATCTGATAGTCACTGGAATTCAACACAGAGAGGCTTGTGGAGTGTTCTATTTTGCTTTCTACCCCATTGTCGCGCCTTCCAACGCCTCGACGAGTCTGCGGGACGCGCAACGTCCTGCCTCCCCAATGGACCGCCAGCACGACGACTTCGACAGCGTTTCCTGGCGACATGATCCAGACAGCGATATCTCGCGTCCCACGACCGCTGGTACGGATGCAGAGGATACCCAAGAATACACCCATGATGCCAATGGCAAGCGGAGACTAAGCTCAGCAGCACAAGAAGAGCTCCAAGCAGGGCCTTTGGCTGACGCTGTCGACGCGGGTATGGGGGATGGGATGCTTGAATGCCGAGTGGATTCGCCCCTGAAAGAGAATGATGGTACCAAAGACGCATTTATATCATATTTAGTTACGACACATGTAAGTTGTGCTTTTGCTTGACCCCTCCCGAACCTCGTCCCAGCTCGCTGCCTTGCGAGACGTCGGAGAGACTGTTCATATCGCTAACCCTCGCCATGTCAGACGGACTTTAAATCTTTCCAAAAACCCGAATTCTCAGTTCGCAGACGATTTACAGACTTCTATTTCCTATATAAGATGCTCTACCGGGATTATCCCGCTTGCGCTGTGCCCCCACTGCCGGACAAACACAAGATGGAGTACGTACGAGGAGACAGGTTTGGATCAGAGTTTACCACTCGACGGGCATGGTCATTGCATCGATTCTTGAAGCGCCTCACGCTACATCCAGTACTCCGCCGCGCTCCCTTATTGGCTGTATTCCTCGAGTCGCCGGACTGGAATGCGCATATGCGACTGCGATCAGCTCGCACAAACAGCACATCGGATGGCAGTGGCCCGAGCATTTTTGACAACTTTACAGATACGTTTGTAAATGCTTTTACAAAGGTCCACAAGCCCGATCGCCGGTTCATCGAGGTCCGGGAAAAGGCAGACAAACTGGATGAAGACTTGAACCATGTCGAGAAGATCGTTGCTAGGGTTGCGCGCCGTGAAGCCGATCTTGAATCAGACTACAACGATCTCGCGACGCAATTCCGGAAACTAGTCCCTCTCGAGCCGGACGTGGAGGTGCCGCTGCAGATATTCGCAGCGTCCGTGGATGAAACAGCCCGGGGATTCAAGACACTCAAGGATCACACGGACCAGAACTACCTGGGCTCCCTCCGCGATATGGAGGCCTATATAATCTCTCTTAAATCTCTCCTCAAAACGCGCGAGCAAAAGCAGCTCGATTTTGAAGCCTTGGTTGACTATCGCAACAAAGCAGTTGCCGAGCGCGACTCCCTTGCGAACAACCCGTCATCCTACTACGCCTCGAACCCGCTCACCTCATCTCCCGCTTCGTTCATTCGCTCCAAAATGGAGGATATGCGCGGTGTGGACCACGAACAGTCACGTCGGGAACGTGTTCGGAAGCTTGAACTCCGAATCGATGAGCTTACGCGAGAAGTCGAATCGGCCAAAACTACGTCGGAGATGTTTGACGAAGAGGTCGTACGCGAAGTCGGTGACTTCGAACGGATCAAGGCAGTAGAATTCCGCGATACGCTGGGCGCTCTTGCGGAGAAACACGTTGACTTCTATCAAGGCGTGCTAAATACATGGGAGCGATTTATTGCCGAGATGGAAGGCGAGGTTGAGGGTAACCAGGACGAGCCTGGTGCGCCTGAATCCGACGTCAAGGATGGCGCGGTGACGAATTGATCCATTTCAGGGAGCAGGCTATTCGGTGGGAATAATGGGGAACGATCGACTCGATTTCTCTTCATTTTTGTCTTCATCTTCCGTTGGTGCGGTTTTTCTGATGATATCTATAGTTTACAGTATTATCTATTTTTCATATCTGCAGTACGGGTAAATAGGCTCTGAAATCTACTTTCGACAGCTCTTTGCAAGTAACGCAACGTACCTAGTAGCATCGCCGCTAGGGCCGTGTTTGTCTCGTTTGCATCGATGGCCCAACTGCATTGCGTCGGTCCGAACAATCGACAATCAACTCGGTGCATCGAAGCATGTCCTCCAGCTTTAGATAGCTCCAATGCGTCCAATTTCTGCATCTGTCCTTCGGCCGTACGTCTGCCCTTCCTGCCGGCATGGAGTCCTTTCGGGTCGCAGGAGATTTGCCTCAACATCCGACCAGATCCCCGACATCTACGATGTGGTCTGTGTCGGTGGAGGTCCAGCCGGCCTAGGGTTGTTGGCAGCTCTTAGTATGAACAACACTGCACCAATTAATGCTGATTTTAATTGTATATATGCTGACTTAGTATTATAGGAGCGTCACCGGTTACGTCCAAGCTCAAGGTCGCCCTCATTGAGAGCCAGGATCTCGTTAAAGCCCGGAATTGGAATCTCGAATCCGACAAGTTCTCCAACCGAGTCAGCAGTCTAACGCCCTCGTCCGTGAAGTTTCTACAGAAGATAGGAGCCTGGGATTTTCTAGATATCGATCGTGTTCAGAAATATCAAGAGATGCAGGTCTGGGATGGCGAGACGGGGTCCAAGATATCCTTCGACTGGTCGACGGAAACTTCTTCGTCCGAGGGTCTGCGCACAGTAGCGACTATGACGGAGAATGCGAATCTTGTTCGTGCTCTCTTGAAACGAATTGAGGCGTCCGGGGAGGATAATCTTTCCATTCTGTCGAATACAAAGGTCGTGTCTATTGAGAATGGCTCTGATCATGCCGACGGCCCCGATTTATCCGCCTGGCCCGTTGTTTCTGTGTCCCCATCGGGACCCGGAGCAGCGACATCCCAGACCCCGTTGCGGCTTGCGGCTAGGCTCCTGGTTGGCGCTGATGGCATCAATAGCCCCGTTCGTTCGTTTGCCAGCATCTCGACAAGTGGGTGGGATTACAATAGGCACGGAGTAGTTGCGACGCTGTCCCTGTCTGAGTTGGACCTTGTTCCATGCTCCGTGGGAGCGAGAACCGCGTATCAACGATTTCTGCCGTCTCTGGGTGGGCCGATTGCTCTGCTCCCTCTCCCTAACAACCATGCCACCTTGGTATGGTCGACCACTGTTGAAAACGCGGCATATCTCAAGTCATTACCGCCTAAGGCATTCATTGCTATGGTCAACGCAGGCTTCCGACTCTCTATGACTGATCTCAAATATATGATGCGCCTGGAAGTCCCATCTTCATCACCTTTCTCGTCTGGGAAGGAAACCCCCCACGAGGATGAACTTTCCTGGCGCCTTCAACACACACCTCAGCCCCCCCACATTCCACCCCTCGTCACCGGAGTCCAGGAAGGCACTGTGGCCTCTTTCCCCCTTCGCTTCCGGCACACGTCCTCGTATATTTCACCTCGAGTCACCCTCGTCGGCGATGCAGCTCACGTTGTCCATCCTCTGGGCGGACAGGGCCTTAATTTGGGAATGGGTGATGTGGCTTCCCTCTCCAGCACGATTGAATACGCGGTGAATCATGGTATGGATATTGGTGATATTCTCACCCTTGAGCGGTACCCGGCTCAACGCTACGCTGTCAATGCCAAGGTCGGCGGCATGTGCGATCTGCTTCATAAGCTCTACAACGTCCCCGGTCAGGGACCCGTGGCTTGGGGTCGGAGCTTGGGATTGGATATGATTGATCGGTTGCCTCTTGTTAAGGGGTTCTTGATGAAGCAGGCGGAGGGCGCGGCTTAGATCGACGTTCATTGGATTGATTATACGATTCTAACTCTTCTCTCTTCTTCTTGTAATTTTATGTATTTGTCGAGACAGACCGGGCGATCTGCTTTACTGTAGGATTAAGAAAGAAAAATTTAAAAAACTTTGCTTTCTCGCATCATGACATAGATACTAATTATCCATGATAGTGTCTACACCATATGAAGTTAATGTTGATGGTCAGTCATCGCTAGGGAATGGGGGGAAAGGATAGGAAAGATACCATACGTTCTCAGTGCTCGAGAGCTCCAGGTAAAGTACCTTAATTTTCCCCTGGAATTGGTGTGATTGGTATTATTCCATCTGGCTGATAATGTATACCAGATTGAGTCGAGCTTCTTCACTTTTACAAGAGACACCGGTGAAGAGCTGTCTCTGAAGATGAACCTTCAGCCGCCAGCACCACTGATGTCTTTCGCCCACGATCTTTATGATGAATGCATCATGTCCGATTGCTTGCGACGCAGCAGAACTACCTCAGCGACGTTTCAGTCAAGAAGGACGGCGCGAGGTAATGCATTTCAAAGTCAACTTGCTAACACTTTATGAAGACAGGGCCAGTCTCTATAACTAATATGGAATGGGTATTCTGCGTATCAACTTTTTCCCTTCTCCGAATATTGTCTTGTCGACGCTATATTTTTTATAATCACTTCTTCGCTCGGCTTGCTATGACAATATCAAGGAAATTGGAGGCGTTCTCTATGGTTTTTGAAGGAAATCGGGGGAAGGGAACCGAGGAAACAGGACGAAAGAAAACCAAAAAATATCCCATTTAAATACCCGCATCCGCTGTCTTCCCGGTGGTGTCAGCTTTCACATCTACACCCTCTAGCTTCTGCGCGAGACCCGCAAAAGCTTCAGACTCGGCGGATGTGCCGGAATTCTTCCGAGCTAATCGAGTCTTTACTTCGGGGATGAGTGAGGTGAGGTCGACCAGAACACCTTCTTTCTCCGGGTGGCCCTCTTCAAGGCCGAGTTCCTTGATTTTCACCTTGCCAGCGGCTAGCTCGTCGTCACCGAGAATTACAGCGAAGGGGACGCTGGCTTGTTCCGCAGCCTTGAACTGGGCGGGAAGTTTGGGTTTGATCTTGTAGGAGAATTCGGCCTGGTTGGGTTCCTGTTAGTGCGGGTTCGGAACAACGAATCACTAATCAATCCCCCGATTCTGGAGGCTGCTCACCTTAATACCTGCACTCCATAGCTTCTTGCAGATATCCATGCGTTCCTTCAACAGGCCATTGAAGCCCTTCCCGCCAAATGCCATGACGTAGACGTCAACCTCACTGCTGCGCAGCGCATCCGCGCTCTTCTCGCGTTCTAGGCGAGCTTTGGTAATGGAGAAAATACGGTCGACGCCAAACGAGACACCGACGCAGGGAATCTGAGCCTTGCTCAGGAACATGCCGACCAGGTTGTCATAGCGGCCGCCAGCAGCTACACTACCCACTCCGACCGTGGGGTCATTTGATCGGTCATCCTCATCCAAGTTGGTACTCTTCTTGGACTTCTCCTTCTTCCCGGATTTCTGTAGTGTCTTGACCTCCGTCGCATTGGATTCGACGGCCGGTGCCGAACCCTCCGTTACAATCTCGTAGATGACACCAGTGTAGTAGTCAAGTCCTCGGGCCAAGGACATGTCGAAGGATATCTTGTCCAACACCCCAAAGGCGTCTAGATATTCCATGAGCAGGGCCATGTCACCCAGACCGGCCTTGGCAGAGGCATTCGCCGTGAGAGTCTCGTCTTTCAGTAGTTTCTCCAGTAAATCCCGTGCGCCCTTCTGCATGACATATGTTTCGATTTTGTCGGCTACTGCACCATCGAGTCCCTTGTCCTCGACCATCTCTTTCCGCACATCCGTCCAGGGCATCTTGTCCAGTTTGTCGACAGCGCTGGAAATAGGTCGGATCTTGTCCTGGGGCACGCCGCAGACCTCGAAGACACCGTCGAGGATCTTTCTATGGTTGATCTTGATCGTATAGCGACCATCCCATCCGAGCTCCTCGAAGACCTCGGTGACGATTCTGAGGACCTCCGCGTCGGGGACCATAGGGTCGAAAGTGCCTGCGATATCGAAATCGCACTGGTAGAACTCACGCATGCGACCCTTATTGACGGCCGGCTGATCTCGTCGGTAGACCTTGGCGATGTGGTAGCGTTTCATGCTGCGCACGTCAGGGTTCATGGCGAGCCAGCGGGCAAAGGGAACGGTAAGATCGTAACGGAGGGAGCAGATTTCACCACCCTGGTCCTGGAGATCGTAAATGAGTTTTGAGTCTTCGCCATACTTGCCAGCGAGGATCTCGCGCAGCTCGAAGACAGGAGTGTCTAGTGCCATGCCACCATGACGCTTGAACACGTTGGCGATGGTGGTGAAAATGCGGTCGCGGAGGAGGGCATCAGAGCCAGACCAGTCCTTGGTACCCTTGGGGGTTTTGAGATTGAATGAAACCTTCTCCTTCGGCGCCATTGTGTCTACCGGGACGTGAGAGCGAGGGCGATCGTAGGAAGAGACTGAAGAGTATTTGCGATTCAAGCCGTGGTGGGGGGTGTTGATAGTGGGGTCATAGATCTCGTTGAGGGTTTTCGGGCAGAGAATTCGAGCGGACGGGACGGCCGCCAGCCGACAGGACGGTAGGACGACGGACGAATACGCAATTGCTCGTCTTGCAGAGAGCAGGAGGGCGGATGGGACAGCAGAATTCATACACGGAGGATAGACTTGAAGAACGAGGGAAGAAAGTCGGGGATTACACCATATCAGCCAGGCACGGCAGCATTCTTCTTTTGAGTCATTTCCGGCTGCAATTGGAGAACTCTCTGGTAGGTTCCAAATAGGAATATTTTTCCGACCCCCGGGCGATTAGGGCTTCCGCGTAGGGTTCTGTGTATTTCTCCGGTAATGATGATACATACGAGTACCGTACTGTGTACTGAAAAATTGCGCGCCTCAGGCAACGCATGATCACCCATCACTTAACATGACTCCGAACATCCGGATCCGCTTATCTAAGTGCGCTTTCTGCTGCACGGCGGCTCCACGTGGCTGGGACAGGAGGAATCAGGACACTGTACTCTCTATCATGTACGATGCACTCGATACGCAAGGCCAGGCAGACATGCAGCGCAGCAGAGGCATGCAACAGGCGACTGAGGAGGGATAGACTCTCGTCCGACTGGCCGCCCTTGTGTGGATTCTTCCGCCAATACATATGATATAGGCGACGGAGATAACGGACCCGTATGTACGTGCTCGCTATGCGGCCTACGCCGTATATCCCGCGTGTGGCATATTGTGGCAGTGCCCAGATCGGGCTAGAGATGAATACGGGTTACTAATGATATTAATATATTCTAGCACGGGGGAATTTATTAAATCAAAATGTCCTGGACGTTTCTACTGCATTTCTAGCGCCTGCAGCCAATCGACAGATTAACGGAGCAGCAAATCATAGCGTTCACGAATGCCTACCAACCATAGAGCAGATTCTCATGCAACCCAGGGAGCAATTATAATAATAATATTATTGACTGCAAGTGTCACTGTTGGGGCCGTGTGCTGCGGGCCTCTCTGGCGTCTGCGCACTAGAAAAGGAAAGCCACCGTTTTGCCTCCTGTGGGGGGGGAACTCTTTTGTGCTGGGGCTGCTCCAATGCCTGTTGGGAGAGTCCCCGAAGTGTTCCTGGATGAGAAAGTCTGCCTATCCTTGAGGATCTCACAGGAGCGGAGAGAAAGGCGTGTTATTATTAATAGCAGGAGCCGTAGCATCGAGCCGTATATCACGGCTGCAACAGTCGTAGTATGGGCGCAGTCTGTGAACCTTGACGTGGGCAGGCCGTCTTCTTCTAACTTCTCTCTTTCTCCATCTTCGCGGCATCACCAGATAGCGAGGCAGACCATGCCAGGCATAAAACCCACGTCTCGCGTCCATTATTTAATATTGTATCCACTGCCGATAAGTGCTTGCTGAAACTAACCGCCACGCTCACCACCCACGGCCTGCGTTTCCCTGCCCGCCGCCCTTCCAGCAAACTTACGCACGTCCTCACTCACTTCTCCTCCCGCCATTCCTCTCTCGCATCGCCCTGCGTCTCTTGTCCGTCTATATTCTCACTCTCTCGCATCTTGGCCCCTGCAACTTCCCGGGGCTTGTATTCCCTTCTTCCAAGTAATTCATTCCCAGATCCTTCCACGTTGCCCTACGCTGTACTTCCTTCGTTCCACGTCGGCCTGTTCTCATTCCATCTCCGAGGCCGCTCTCCTCCAACCCCTGCTTCCACGGAACAGGCCCTGTCGCAGATACAGCAGCATTTCCAATCTAGACATCGTGTCCAATCCGCCGTTGTGTTCATACCCATCTCGTTGGTAGTCGTACCTGGCTGTCCGCTTCGTCGGTTCCTCGCCGAGCCCCCCCCCCCAAGCGGGCGCCGTCTTGCCCACCTGCCCAGATGCGGTTGAACGGGACTGTTTGAGATTGAGCTACTCGGTGTGGCAACCATGGGGTCGTTCTTGAAGAGTTTCAGAAGCAATGCGGTATGTGCTCTGCTTCCCTGCATTGCCATGCACTACACTACCATCTGTGAAAGTCCTCCTCGCGCGACACTCACAGGTACAATGACCATATGCTCATTATCCGTTCTTTTTCTTGTTCTCTAGGCTATCTCACAGGCTGCTGCTGCGCCAGCGCCTTCAAAGAAAGATCAACATGAACCTCCTATGACCCCTCTAGAGAAACTACTGCTGGACATGGGCCCAATTCGGGGCGACGGCAGTGACAAGTTTTATGGAATGGAAAACGTGAGTCTCTACTGTTGATGCTCATCTTTGATAATCTGTGACTGTTTCTAATTACTTTCCCTGCATCGCTAGTATGGCAACACATGGTGAGTCCTCGCACAGTACACCCTGGATCGGCATGAGCGAACTGGCTTGGCTAACATTTTGCAGTTATTGCAATTCTATACTACAGTGCCTCTATTACTCTGTCCCATTTCGAGAAGCTGTTGTCAACTACCCAATGCGCACCCCGGTCGAGAGTCTGGAAGCGGCATTAGCCCAGAACCTCAGGTATCAGAGCCCCAACGCCTTCTACGAAGCGGAGCAGGCGGCAAATAAACAACGCACTGCCAACGGTCCCTCCTCCGCCCGCAGTGCTGGCGTGCCCCCGACCCAACCACAGAAACCCGAGGATAAGGACTCTCCTGAATATAAAAAGAAAATGGCTCTGCAGACACTTCCGCTTTTGGAGACGACGAACAATGCGGAAAGTTATGGCATGTCCGAGTCCTTGTTTACCGCTTTGAAGGATATCTTTGAGTCAGTCGCCGCTAGTCAGTCGCGGGTGGGTGTGGTCCGGCCTCAGCAGTTTCTCGAGGTTCTCAGACGAGAGCACGAAATGTTCCGCACGGCGATGCATCAGGACGCTCATGAGTTTTTGAATATTCTGCTCAATGAGGTCGTTTCCAATGTCGAAGCTGAAGCAGGGAAGCTTCCTCCCGTTGAAAACGGATTGCCCCAGAGCAAAAGTGCTGATTCACTTGAACACTACACAACCAGCACCGGGTCCAAGACTCCCAGCACTACACGATGGGTGCATGAACTGTTTGAAGGGACATTGACATCAGAAACACAGTGTCTGACCTGCGAAAACGTATCACAGAGGGATGAGATATTTCTGGATCTCTCTGTGGACTTGGAGCAGCATTCGTCGGTGACGTCTTGTCTGAGGAAATTTTCAGCAGAAGAGGTGCTTTGCGAAAGAAACAAGTTCCACTGTGACAACTGCGGAGGCCTTCAAGAGGCGGAGAAGCGAATGAAGATCAAGCGTGCACCACGCATACTGGCCCTTCACCTCAAGCGTTTCAAATACACCGAGGACTTGCAGAGACTTCAGAAACTGTTCCACCGGGTTGTATACCCTTACCATCTCCGCCTGTTCAATACCACAGACGATACAGAAGACCCGGATCGTCTATATGAATTATACGCGGTGGTAGTACATATTGGTGGTGGGCCGTATCATGGCCACTACGTCGCCATTATCAAAACGCAAGATCGTGGCTGGCTATTATTTGATGACGAAATGGTGGAACCCGTGGATAAAAATTATGTTCTTAACTTCTTTGGTGATCGGCCAGGATTAGCTTGCGCCTATGTCCTTTTTTACCAGGAGACCACCCTCGAGGCTGTTGAGAAGGAGCAGGAAATGGAGAATGCCGCACCGCCTGTAGGCTCTGCTGAAACAAACGGTTTCTCACCGGGTCCGAACGGTCAACATCGACCGGTTGGCCTGACGCATGCTCATAGTGCAGCACAACTTCCTCATCGTGAGGACGTCAATTTGGCAGCGCTTAGGCGAAGTCCTACGACGCCAGCCCTTTATTCTGCTTTGGAGCATCCAGAGCCGGCTGTGGCTCCGGCTTCACCCGTATCGCCTACTCCTCCCGTCCCTCCAATTCCGTCTAGGCCGAGTTCATCTGCGACACCTCTTAGCCGTACAAGAAGCAACATACAATCCAGGTTCCATCCTCCAAAGGAGGATAAAGAGCGAAAAGCAGCAGAAAAGGAAAAGGAGAAGAATGAGAAGCTACGGCGAAAGGAAGTTGATGCAAGAAACAAGGAAAACCAGAGGCGGGAGGAAGCCCAACTGAAGGCAGCAATTGAAGCGAGCAGGGCATCGAAGGCCGAAGAAGATCGCCGCCACAATTCGTTCGAGTACAACAGGACCGACACTTTCAAAAAGTCGAATAACCTATTCAGGCGTAGCAGCAAAAGCATCAGCCATGTCCTGACCAAGGAGAAAGGAAGACAGTCAATGGAGCAACTCATTGAGAAGCCTGAGCCAACTGAGAAACCGGTAACCAATGGACGCGTCTATGAGAACCACAGCCATGATCATGATCATGACCCTGACCAGCAGCATCATCATCACCATTTGCATTTGCACAAGCGAAGACACACTGCAAAGGAAGGAGACAAAAATGAGCATGGAGGACATAAGTGGAAAAGCTTCAGTCTCAAGAGAAAGTCCTTTGGCATCCTCTCATAACTGTGTTTTCTACAGTCATTGTCTTTGGACAGGTTCTTGCGTGTTCTGCAATGTCAGGCGCAATGTATTATCAGCTACTCTTCGTGATCTTGTTTTCTTTCGATCTTTTTATTTCTTTTTTCTGCTCTAACCTGATACCATATACGCGCATCTTCTCGAAAACTTAGTGGCTGCTTGATTTCTATCGGGATATTTATGACATTTAGGAGCGCATCTTTACTTTTCTGTGATACCCAAATTTTGGGTCACGTTCGGTTCAGGAGCATGGCGTTCTGGGGATCCTCTGTCTTTTTTTTTTTCCCTCGGCTTTTCGAACACAGGAAATTGGAGGATATGGGGTTCCATTCATTGCGAGAAAGGAAAAGAAACTACTGTCAACGGCGCTTGTGACTCGTTTGGTCCACATTCTTCTTCTTCCATGTCCCTTTTTTTCTTCTTTTCAGACCGTGTTTTGGCATATAATGTACAGTTTTACATGGTCTCAAGGGACGACGGCGATGGATCTTGAAGGTGTTCATTTGGCTTACTCATGATCTTTTCTTTTTCTTTTCTTGCATCACTTCTGCATGTACAGTACAAAATGCCCTCTAGACGGTAGACTATTGGGATCTCGTGTGCAAACACATACGGATATGGGATACTACGGATTTTGGGATATTCTAGAAATATGTTTTTTTTCTTTTTCTTTTCAGTGTACTCCGCAAATAAATGCGCAACATGAGGCTGGACTAAACGGAAATTGAACATTGGAACTCCGAGTGAAAGCAGGAAAGAAACCAACTAAATTATAACATATAGCATCAAGCATATCATCCCAGAACCAGCTCATAAATGATGACCACAGTATTTATCACAATTAGGGGTACTGCGCATCAAGAGGGAAAATGAATGATTAGCCCACTTTCCATCTCCTGGTAAACAACATGACTCGAACCCGGAATGATACATATACATACTTCTCATAACTGTTCGAACGCTCGCGATTAGATTCACCGTCTTTGCCTTGACGCTTGTACTGTCATACGTCGAGCCGAAGGAGGGATCGGACTGTGTGCGGCCCCAACCGACTAACAGATGCACGGGAGCGTCAGTTGTTTCATTTCATCTTTTTCTTTCTCTCCTAGTCCTGGTATATATGAAGGGGGGAAGAATGACGGGACGTACTTCTGGCGAGAAAACGGTCTTCGGAGAGGACTGCGATGGCATTGATGATGAGGATGATGACTGTGGGATGCGCGCGGGACGTAGTGCGATTAGCTTTGGTTCCTTTTCTCTTGTTTTTTTTTTTTTTTTTTTTTTTTTCTTGGACGGGGAATAGAGATGGCAGGCAGCTAACCGTAGACGAGTTTTCCGAGACCGAAGAGGAACATGTTGGTAAGGTTAGGAGAAGTTGAATTGGAGTATTCTATTGTGACGGTTGTTGACAGCTTTCTTCAGATGCGGAGTGCGGAAACCTCCGACAACAACGGAGATAGCTTTATATAGGTATATCGACAAGACAACATGGAGAGAATAATCGGTACGTTCATTCACCCTGTCTGCTCTACAGAATTAATTTGCGCAAATGCCTTAAATTAATCAGGTTCTATATGATCAATCCCTGAAGAGTCGTTGCTTCTCCTGTCCATCCCTGCTCTGATCCTCGTCCACCTTGCGGTCGCTCCCTACACCAAGGTCGAGGAGTCCTTCCACATCCAGGCAGTCCACGATATCCTGTCATATGGGATTCCCACGGGGAATGTTTCGCAATACCTTCAGTCCCATTATGATCATTTCTCGTTCCCAGGAGCCGTACCGAGGACGTTCATCGGAGCTGTTGTCCTGGCTGGGATATCGAGACCGGTGGCATGGCTGAATGGCAATGTTGATCGGCAGGTTTTGGGTATGTGTGTTGTTATTTTCTCTCCAAAAAACTACTGTGATTCTAATAGGCAATGGGAATATGTAGCACGAGCTATCCTTGGGTTGTTCAATGGCGTTGCGCTCCTTTCGTATGCGACTGCTGTCCGGCGGGCTTTCGGGCGTTCAACGTCCATCTGGTACCTGGCTTTCCAGGCCAGTCAGTTCCATGTCATTTATTATGCTTCGAGGACTCTATCGAATATGTTTGCGTTTGGGATCTGTGGGTTCTGTCCTTTTGTTCTTTGAGCTCTCCAGTCACGACGTCAAGCTGATTGATTGATCGGTCTAGCTACGCTGGCGATGAGATTGCTTCTTCCAGAACCTATCCCGCGCGAAACTTACAAGAGGAGATGTTGTCTCTCTTTATTTCTACTCACAGTCGCAGGCATTGTATTTCGATCGGAGATTGCTCTTTTGTTGGCCGCACATACTTTATTCCTCCTCTTCACCAAACGCATCGGCATTCAACGTGAGATTATACCTGCGGGTATAGCGGGCCTTCTGGTTGGCCTCACTTCTACCATTCTCGTCGATTCCTTCTTCTGGCAGCAGTTTCCGTTGTGGCCCGAATTCGCCGCATTCAAGTTCAATGTCATCTCCGGCCAGGCGTCGGCTTGGGGCACGAATCCGTGGCATTTCTATTTCTTGAATGCCGGTCCCCGTCTCCTGCTTAACCCATTCACCTACTTGGTTGGGATTCCACTCTCCCTGATTTACCCCTCTACACGGTTTGCATCGCTGCAACTCCTCATACCATCCTTGGTTTTCGTAGCTGTTTACAGTATCCAGCCTCACAAGGAGTGGCGGTTCATCGTATACATCATACCTCCCCTAACCGCTTCCTCCGCATTAGGAGCTTCATACGTCTGGACTCACCGGACCAAGTCTCTCATCTACCGCCTGTTATCACTGTGCATGATCCTTTCCACAATCGCTGCCTTCTTCCTTTCATCGTTCGTCCTTCTCCCCGCTTCAGCAGCGAACTATCCCGGCGCGCATGCTCTTCGACTCCTTCATTCTCATGCGCATAACTCCTCGCAGCCCGAAATCTCCGTTTACCTAGGTAACCTCGCATGTCAGACTGGTGTGACGAGATTCGTTCAGATCCCTTCTTCCTCTACCGCCGTTGAAGGGCATTTTCCCACTTCTTCCGATGGCAATTCGTCAATCTGGAAATACGACAAAACGGAAGACGAACATACCAAATCCTCCGCGTCATTCTGGAGGAAATTCGACTACGCACTCGTTGAGCCTGGAAGCAACGATGAGAAGTCCCTCGCTACCTCCGACTCTCCCTGGGAAGATGTTGATATCGTACGCGGTTTCGCGGGTGTGACTGTTCTTCGGCCCAACCATACCGATGATGAAAAGGAACACGGACAGGTCGAGGAGAAGATCATTGAGACGGTCTTTGGTTCTGGGGGGTTGAGAGCTTGGAAGGCCGGTGGGGGGTTTATAAGACGGGTTTTGACTCGGGGTTGGTGGGTGGATGTTAGGATGGAGCCTAAGATCAAGATTATGCGACGGAGTCATTAAATTTCGCTCTTATTGCTTTATTTTTGGTTAGAGTAGTAGGCTCTCATTAACCAAAATGAAAAGAGGGCGTTAATTTCCACGCATCACCTGGGGAGCAGACTCTGGATTAGATAGAGATGGTATGGAATTCCGAATACCCTCACCGTCTGAGCAGAAGGAATATTATTGTATCACAGCTAGAGCAGAGGACCAGTATAAACGGAAATGGGTATTATTTAATTCGCGTCAGTATACGGAGTAAAAAGAAAGGAGATAAATATCCTCAGGCAGGTGCGATGATATCAGGAAATATCATCATTGCCAGCATTACTTTCCAATCGATCCAATCTCGTTTCCAAATCCCTCACCCAAGGTTCGACAACCTCGATATTGCTCTTCATGGCTGCCTCGCTTTGGCTCATCTTTTCCTCTACGACTCTCAATCCTTCGCGCCATTGCTCGATCTCCTTGGTCATCTCCGCTTGACGCCGTTCCACGGCGTCCAGGGATTCCGCAGCCTGCGCGGCCCCGGCGTGGATGGCACGGAGGGAACGTAACCGTTCCAGGACGCCGGGAAGGATGGGGTGGAGGGATTGTATGGCCGGCAGGGTGGCATAAAGTGCCTGGATCTTGGAGGCTTGTTCATCGCGTTGGGCAGCGGCCGGGTCGGTAGCTGGGTCTTGCGAGGATGCCACCGGATCATCGTCGACTGCAGAGGCTGCAATGCGGGCCTTTGCAGCATCATTAGCGCGTTTGCGTGCAACCTCGAGCGCTTCCGCATCGGCCGTCAGTTTTCTAACCCGCGAGGCGAGGGCCTCCAGATGTGGAGTCGTCAAGGGAGGTGCGGAACCTGGGGCCTGGGCGGCTGAACCGGGAGCCGGGCCGACTAGAATGCTCGTGAGGGTGGAAAGACGGGAAGTTAAAAGATCCAGGGTCGGGAGAACAGGATGAAGAGCGGATTTGGAGATAGTATCAATGATGAGTGGATTGGACGAGCTGGAGATGCCCATGGCAGCCTCGACAAGGGCAAGTCGGCTATCAAAGGCGGCAGCGTGCGTCAAGATTCCCGTGGAAGTAGACGGCATTTTTGCATTGGTTGTTGAATTATCCGACTCCTTCTTGGGATCAGCAAGGGAGCGAGATTCAAGCCTTCGAGACAATGTGGTAGCCGCGGATTGCGGTTCTCCAGAACCCCGTGTGGAGGCGTGCAGATTATCCAACGCGCGACTCAGTTCTAGCACACCATCATCCATGGCCACGTCGGCTCCACTCTGATTCGCATCGGCGTTTCGAGCAGCCAGATCATCTTTCAATTCTTCAACCTCCCTCCGGAGCCGGGCCAGTTTCCTCTCCACTGTCTCCTCCTCACTGTCGCTGGCATCACCAGCGTATCCGGAACCACCATCTCCCCTTCGTCGTCGGCGGTTTCGGTTTCTGTATGCTTTGCGCTTTACAGCAATACTATCGGAGAAATTGACATCGCGCGCATCAACGGTAGCTCCTAGGAAATGAGCGCGTGCTTCGTCCGCGTTGATGCCATGACGGTCAATGTCTGAGTCGGAACCGACTTCGTCGTCTGTGTCAAAGATAGTACGCGCGGTAGTGGTCTAGAGCAGAAGAGTCAGGTCATGAGACAAAGTTCTTTTCAAGACAGACCTACTGGTAGAGTCGAAGCCTCGTCGGTCAGATCTGGGGTTTCGTAAACATCGGGGGCAAGGTCCTGTCGCGATCAGCGGGAGTTGGCGGTCAGCGGCGAGAGTGGCAGCTCCACTCACCAGGTCAGGAAGGCCTGCGTATTTCTTGCTGAAGGCCATGATCCTGAAGAGAAATGAAGCCCGTTGGAGTGACGGAGGAAGTTACGCGGTGGATCGCCATGGATTGTTTCTTTGTTGGCTGTCGGGCACGTGAAAGGGGCAGCTCCGCCTTGCAGAGTGTACAACAACACACTCAGTGTTCTATATCTATTATGTGCCCGAAGACTCCTGGTTAAATAAAAAAAAAAACAAAAAAAACAAAACTTAATCTACTTCCATGGCCTGGAAAAGCATGAATGCATACACGGAGCTGGGGGTTCTATATTGGATATCAACAAGTCCCAAGCCATGCGGTTATGTTCTCCGCGTTGTGCATAGAATCAAGGCCATTTGGACAGAGAACAAGCTCAACGAGTTGTACAACACTCGCATAATGCCGTATGGTCATTGCTCTGCAATACAATGAGACGATTGCAATATTCATGGATGCTGTCATGTCTGTCACGTCCGTCACGTCTGTCATGTCGTTTCAGGGTAGCACCGACGTCATGCAGAAAGACTGTTTGGCTCCATGTCTGGATCTAATGATTTGATAACCATGGAGCTGAGACGCTCTTGGCTCTTGCTAGAATTCAGACGGAAGGTGGTATCAAGGATGTGGATGGGCCGGCAGTCGACGGCGAGTTTCCCACGGCTGTGCCAGAAGAAAGAAGCCAGAGAATCGCATGTGAAAGAACGGCGTCAGGACCAAGTCCGAGTCCGATTCCCCGCAGTTGAAGGTCATTAATATTGGCATTGTTGATGATGGTGATGTTATTGTTGTTCTTGGAGTTTGGTGCAGACCTCGACAGTCTCCTAACAGCACCGTAGTGTACCTCTACCTAGTAGACCCTTGCCAAAAAGATCCTTGACAGTGCCACGAGGCAGGATGCACGCAATAACAGGGAAGCAGCCATGAACCAGTATACTTCTGGGGAACTATGGTAGGTGTAATTATTAGCTGCTCACACATGTGCAGGGACACTGCAGGGAGCCTCGGAAGTGTCACACTTTCTGTCTTCCTATATAACCTCATCCGCTCTTCCTCCACACAACCACGCCCACATCCACATCCACGCTCACCTGCACAAGATCCCTGTGCCGTTTTCCTCTCCTTCTGTCTATTCTACAGCTCTTCGCATCGCATCCACAGCCCACCATCCATCATGGCTACCCCCACGAATAAAACCATCAAGAATCTCAATGGAAGCTGGACGATGGTATGCTCTCCACGCCTACAGCTTCTCGTACCACTTAGTTCCTGACACTCGATCATCCCGCAGGATAAATCCCTCTCCAGTCCTACAGAGAATATCTTCAAACTGGTAAGCGTCCCTGCTTTCCCTTCCCGCCCACTCATGCTAATCTCATTGCCCCGCCACAGCAAGGACTGGGCTGGGTCCTCCGCAAAGCCATCGGCGTCGCAACCATAACTCTCCACATTCACGCGTACCCTGACACCGAAGACAGCAAGATCCTGCATGTCAATATCGACCAGACCGTCACCGGTGGCTTAAAGGGCACAACCGAGATCCGCGTCACGGACGGCAAGGAACGGGACCACAAGGACCACATCTTCGGTAGTAACAAGGGAGAATCGTATCTGATCCGTGCTGCAAAGGGCGATGACGGCAAGACCCGCCCCAAGTTCCAGGTCCGGAGCAAGGTCGGCAATGAGGCCGATGATGCTAAGGTAGCCAAGTTCCTGCGCGGTGAGATCCTGGCCGATGGGTCGCCATCAGAGGGATTCCTCGTGGATGATGAAGGCGAGGAGTACGGTGAGGGTGAGGGCCTTTATTTGCAGAGCTGGGTCGTGAACTTGGATAGTGGCTGGACTGCTGAGCAGGTGCGTTTTAAAAGGCCTACAGAATACATTGGGCTGTTGAGACTAATTTAATATTTACAGATCTGGGGCTTCGAGATCGTCAACGGTGAGCGCCGCTATGCTCGTCGTGTTGCTGTCGTCAAGGACGGCAAGTATGAATTGGCCCGGCTGGTGTATTCGTATGTGGAGAACTAAACTAGAAGTTCGAACCTCGTTCGTTTCTATTGCCTTCTTTCCCTAAAGCATTAGATCTCCCTTACGCTACTTCCTACTTGTGATTCCCCTCTGATGATATCATCATGTGGCTTTTTTGCTGTTTCCCAAGACTGGCCTCCTAGCCCAAGTGTCTTGGCCTTTGATAGGCACTATTATTAATGATATTCTTTGGCTAATAGCCATGAAACGAGATAGTTTGTTTCCATCTAATGCGTTGTAGTAGAAGAGTAGTCAAAACTTAACTATTGGATATCATATCAAATTGGTTGGCACTACCTAGTAGTATCTGTATGCCACATGCATGCCCAACAAGGGGTAAGAAAATAAATAAATGAACACAATTAGATAGATTTTAATCTGTCCAGTCATATACTCGGTACTCTTTTTACTTCCCTTTTTTTCTCTGATTTAGTCCAACCATACATATACCATTCCACCCAGTTTCTACTGGTTAGTCGGCATCACCACGCTGGCCTTGGTATTAATCGCATCCTCACTCTTCCAGAGGCTCGTCACCGTCTTCTGCTGCGTGTAGAACTGCAGCCCAGGCTTGCCGTAGAACGTATTCGCACCACCACCAGCGATACTCTTCTTGTTTCCCGTGAAGGAGAACATGGGCAGCGGCACGGGGATGGGGACGTTGATACCGAGCTGGCCGGCTTCGAGGTCCTTCTGGAACCGGGATGCTGTGGAGCCGGAGCGGGTGAAGATGGCGGCGCCGTTACCGTATTCATTGGAGTTGATGAGGTTGATGGCGTCGTCGAGGGTGTCGACGTTGAGGCAGACGAGGACGGGGCCAAAGATTTCTTCCTTATAGCAGGCCATGTCTGGGGTGACGTTGGTGATAATGGTGGGTCCGACCTGTAGCATAGGGTTAGTTTCACTAACCCTCTGCGTTGAAAGGAGAAGGGGGAACGATGGGACTTACAAAGTTGCCGTTGGGATATTTCTCGGGCTTGTATCCCCTTCCATCGAGGAGGATGGTGGCACCCTCTTTTTCTGCGCTGGCAATCAAATCCTCGATGCGCTTTTTGCTCTGAGGACTGATGACTGGTCCAAGATCGGCGCCGGCCTCGAATCCAGCGTTGACGTTGAGGGCCTTGGCTCGCTCTGCGATCTCCGGCAGCCACTCCTTCGTTTCACCGACCAGGACAAGGGTGCTCAATGCCATGCAGCGCTGGCCGGCGGCACCAAATGCAGCACCGACAATGGAGTTCAAGGCGTGGTTCTTGTTGCAGTCTGGAAGGACGGCTGCGTGGTTCTTGGCACCCAGGTTGGCCTGGACACGCTTGCCGTTGGCAGAGCCTCGAGTGTAGATGTATTCACCAGCACGGTTGCTGCCGACAAAGCTGATTGCCTTAATGGCGGGCTCATCAAGGATAAAGTCAACAGCCCTTGCAGAACCGTGAATGATGTTGATCACTCCGGGGGGAAAGCCTGCTTCCTTAGCCAGCTCTGCGAGAATCATCGCTGCACCTGGGTCACGCTCTGACGGCTTCAGAACCAAGCAGTTACCAGTAACGGTAGCAATTGGAATACACCAGAGGGGAATCATGGCCGGGAAGTCTTAGAGACTGTTAGCGTTTTTCTTTTCTCACAATCAATTACTCCGACGAAGCTGGGACAAACTCACTGAATGGGCAAATAGCCGCAACAACACCCAATGGCTCCCGGTAGCTCCTAGTCTCCATATCCTTGGCAACCTCCAGAACCTCACCCGTGATCTGGGTGGTAATTCCACATGCGGTCTCAGCAACCTGCAGACCACGGAGAACATCACCCCTGGCATCGGGGAAGGTCTTACCCTGCTCGAGGGTGATGGAGGCAGCTAGACGGTCCCAATGGGTTCGAATGAGGCTGACGAACTTGAACAGAACCTGCTGCCTGTGGATGATGCTCGTGGCTCTCCATGCAGGGAACGCCTTCTGGGCCGACTCGACGGCGGCGCGCAGCTCCTCGTCAGTGCTCTGGGGCACTCTAGTGACGAGGTTGTTGGTGGCTGGATCGTGCAGATCGATCCATTCAGTGGCCCTTGACGGAACGAACTCATTGTCGATGAAATTTGTTGTGTCAATGGGGTTGGCAATGGGATCGTGGGTGGTCGGGTATTCGGTGGCAGTAGAGGCGGCGCTAGTGGTTCCTGCAGGGCTGAGGTGTTTGGCGGTGGCATGCAGTCTGCGAGTAGCGACAAGGGGGGTCGATGTGCGGAGAGTAGAAGACGATAGATCCTGGGCTGACAATGCTGCAGGGGACCTGGATGAGATAGTAGAGAGAGAGCGTGAGGCTGCCGTTGCAGCGGACGTAGCTCTGGCTGCGGTGATGCGGGGAGAAGCGTGGAGAGCGGGGAGGGAACGGGCAATAGACCGGCGGGCAGCCATGGTGTGGCAGAACATGGACGATACGACAATGAACAAAATCGGTCTGAATGAGAGGAGATGGAAGAAACGGTAAAACCGCTGGGAAATAGGAAGATAAGTAGGTTGACGACTCTGTACAATTAGTCCTCCTCCGCTGCAATATCAATAGATAGCAACTCAAGCGGAGAACAACCAGCATTGCCGAGCACGGACCGGCATCCGCACCGACCTGCCTGTTCAGGGCTGTAGCCGAGGGCTTTGGGTATCCTAGTAGTCCTACGCTGAGGCTGCTCGCCGCCCTCGATCTGCAGGATGATGGTGAGTCTAGGACCGAGTACGCTGTATGGTACGGAGCATTTCTCTCATTTACAGCAAACTACATTCCATCATCATCATCATCCTCATCCTCAGCGCAGCAGAACTGCAACCAGCACCGTTTAGGAAAGTGTTCCCGCCTATCGATCGTCCATGCAACAGACTCCACTGAGTCCACTCTGCTCCATAGATACTCTCGAGATGCTCCATCTCGCCAAGGACTGCCGGTTCTGGCCAGACTGGCAGGTACCAATTCTACAACACCTAACCAGGCATGGAAGAGGAACAGAAATGGCGCAAATTGGCTAAACTAAGGTCTTTAAGATCTCATAATTGTGACAGTGTCCTTCGACGGCCCTTATTCCATCTGTTTTCAGGGCAAAAAACTTCAAATAGACAGAATGTTAGGATGTTACAATGATATCACTCTCGCCCTTTTTTCTCAACCGCATAGAAACATCTAAACATCTACTCTGCCGACCCCTTGCTGCGCTTGGTAGCCTCTCCCTTGCCAGTATCAGCGGAGGAGCTGACAGCCTCGGCCTTCTTCTCCTTCTCCTTGGCAGCTTCGGCGGCCTCCTTGCCCTTCTTAGCAGGCTCCGGTGCCGGTGTGCTGGCTCCAACGGCCACAACAACAAAGATAGTCAAGAACAGGAGGATGGCACCGAAACCACCGGCCACTTCGGGCAGCTCTTTCACGGCGTGAATGGGGTCCGCCTTGGCGAGGAGAATGAATTGGTCGACCTTCTCCCGGACAAAGGTGACGGGGTCCTCACGGAAACCGACGCTGGGTGCGATCTTCTCCTCATCCTTGGGCTTAGTAGCCTCCTCTGCGGCCGCTTCAATGGGGCGCTTGACGTCAAAGGTCTCCTTGCGGAGCTTCTCAGCATCCTCAATAGAGTGGCCAATATAGATGTTGTCAAACAGGATGTCGTTCTGCATAGTCCAGATCTCGAAACCGATCTATAAACAAGTCAGCATCTGCCGCTGTGAAAAAAGGGAATGGATACTTACAGCACCCATGGGCTCAAAGTTAGACGGAGTCTTGTCCTCGAAGTAACTCGGGTTGGCGATCTTGCGAGGCTTCCACGGTCCCTTGTAGGCGGGGTTATCGATGAGAGGAGCAGTCCACTTGCCCTTGTAGTCAGGGTTCTTCTTCATCGGCGACGACCATGGGCCACATCCAGAGGCCTCCTGGCACTTGGGGTTGGGAACGGTAGGGGGGATCCAGTCGCCATCTTCCTCGTCATCCCAGTCCTCTGGCTTCTCAGCCTCGGGGTCAGGAATGCTGGTAGGCTCGTCCTCAAGCCAGTCCTCGGGCTTAGTAGCCTCCTCGTCCACAATCTCAAACGGAGCATCCTCGTCCCAATCCTCGGGCTTCGTGGCCTCTGGGTCGGGGATCTTAGGCTCGTCAACCCAGTCACTCGGTTTCTTGTCCTTGGGGTCGTCAATCTCCTTGGCAGGGTTGACAGGTGGGTTGAAGTCCTCAAGCAGAGTACCATTCTTGATTGCTTCACCGTCGATCAAGATCTGGAAGGATTGATCCGGCTTAACAATAAGGGTGTAGAGCGAAGTAAGCTTTGAGGTACGGGCGGTCGGGGGAGTTTTCAGGTGCTTCTCCTCGTACTCGCCAGTCTTGGGATTCTTGTGGCGGAAGATAAAGTGAACCTAGGGGAAAGAGTCAGACCGGGAGTTTATATGTTTGTCAAGACGGCAGCCTGCGCCTTACCTTGTTGGTAGCACCGCACTTGTCAGGGCCAAACATGATGACGTAGGGAGTAGCGTTGGAGAATTCCTCGGCGTGAAGCTTCTTGTTCTCCTGGAGGAGCTTCAAGTAGGCGCCGCCACAAACGAGGGAGTCTTGGGGTAAACTGTCAGCATGGCATCAGGACGCTCAATTGAAGGAATGGCAGCTTACTCTGAGGCTTGACCTCGTACTGAACCACCAATGTCTTTCCCTTGTTATCAATCTTCTTGGGGAACTTGGCAGAAATAGCGTGGTGGGCAGCGACATTCTTCACAACGAGACCCTTGTCGCCCTCAATGCCGGGGAACACGGTAGGCTCTTCAACAGACCAGGTACCGACGTAAGCCCAGTCTTCCTCCGACTTTGAATCCTGCTTCTTAGCATGCGAAGGGACCCATCTGGACTCCCAATCATCGGTGAACTGCTCAAGGAAAGGAGCTTTGAGGGTGGTGGGCTAAACAGGAAGCTAGGTTAGCTATGACGAACAACGAACAACGCGCAACAGACGAGTTGTGGGAAGAGCACGCATGACGTACAGTAAAAGTGGGCCTCTCAACCACGGAGGTGGAATCAGGAGTCTCAGGCTCCTCAGCGTGAGCATAGCCCAGCAGAGTGGCCGATGAGACCAGCGCGGAGGTCAGCACTGAGTTGAAGCGCATGGTGGAACCGGGTAGCCAACAACAGAACAAATGGCTAGTCGAGCCTCCGTGGAGGAGAAGAGGGAAAGGTGAAAGGATGAACAGTCAAGGCTGGAAGGGAGAAAGGAAGAAGAGGACAGCTGTAGTACCAAACGGTATAAGTAGGTCGCGATGCGTGCAGAAGTTCAAGGTGGCCTCTTCTGCGGATGCGGTAAGCTTAGGTTCTGACTGGCCAGCCACAATTCTCCAATGTTCGATGGCCGGCACTGGCCCTGAGCTGTTAGTTAATGCTGCTGTACTTCACTGCTAGACACCAGTGATTGTTCTCCTGCTTACAATGGCAATTTCTCTGTGCGTGGACCTGCAGCAGAGACGTCGGTAAGGCAGAAGATGAATGGCAGAATGTCCAACTGTACAGGCTTTGATTGCGCAAGATCCCGTTGCTATCTCGGCCAGCTTGATTGGAGAGAGGGAAAAAAATTATAGAACACCCCTCTTACATAGAACCACAACTGCGCCCTCTCTCCCACTGGATTCGCTATTGCAATCCTTGGTTCATCCTAGTAGAGAAGCTATCCATTTTGTCTCATACAACTGACCTCTTCTACATCGCATTGCGCTTGTCTGCAGATTGTCAAGAGTAGTTTCCCACCCACCACCAACATGGTTCCTGTTCCAGACAAGGAGATCCAGAAGGACAACAATGACCATCTGGTTCAGTCGTCGGACCCTGAGCATCCTGCGAACTTGATTCCTACGCTCTGTCGCCGATTCTACAAGTGGGGTTGGGTCACTGGTACTGGCGGAGGGGTATGTCCCAATTTCCAATTCCCCCCAAAATACAGAAGCAGCCTCTGACAGAATCCTATTCGAAAAGACCTCCATCCGTCGCGATGATCACATCTTCATTGCGCCTTCTGGCGTTCAGAAAGAGTTGATGAAATCGGAAAACATCTTCGTCCTGCAGTTTCCCACCCCCAAGTATCCCCCCGATGAGCGCAAGTATATCCGCAAGCCTCTTGAGCTGAAGCCATCCGCGTGTACGCCTCTGTTCCTTGCTGCGTTCGAACGTGGTGCGGGCTGCTGTATCCACACTCACTCCCAGTGGGCTGTTCTGGTCACACTGCTTGTGGAACGTGAGAAGGGTCCGGACGCTTGCTTCGAGATCAGCAACATCGAACAAATCAAGGGTATCCCCCGCGGCAAGGGCAAAGGCATGCTGGGATTCCACGATACCCTGAAGATCCCCATCATCGAGAACACCGCATTCGAGGAGGATCTGACAGGAAGTCTGGAAAAAGCCATGGATCAGTACCCCGACACTTATGCGGTCCTGGTGAGACGGCATGGAATGTAAGTCTCGCTTTCTGTTCTGTTGTTTGAGATCGCTGTTTGTCGCTAATCGATAATGAAGTTACGTCTGGGGAGACAATGTCGCCAAGGCAAAGACGCAGTGTGAGAGTTTGGACTATTTGTTCCAACTAGCCGTAGAGATGCACAAGCTTGGTCTTCCATGGGTCAAATAATGACTAGACAAATCATGACTTGTGTGATGCTTCTTTTGAATTCTGTGTTAGCCCAAGATGCCTATACTCTGGTAGGAACTTGCTGATGTGAACATGCGATGCTGCATTCAATGATCAATATGGACATAAAAATTATAAAGAAATAAAGCGAAAAGGTTTTAAATCTGTAGCAGTTCGATTCCTTTTTTGGCTGGAATCGAGTACCTCGTGGGATGGTGCCATGACTCCATAATCGTGGCGGACGTAGCTAACTCCCTGTCTTGACGCGCGGGATCACCTGTCCAACTGCAGGTTTGCTTCGGCTCCCCGAGTTGAGACCGATTTCCTGCCAACTCACCCGGCCTCAGTCAGCGCATCACATAACCTGACTGGATCTTCTTTTTGAAATATAACAGAATAGATCGCATTCAGATTTACAAGGAATAATGGACCTCGATGCTGGAGACTCTCCGTGGGGCGGTAAGTCCGCAGTTACCTACTATGTTTACCCCAAGAAGGCAGTCCTCTAATTAAAGGAGAACAGATGTGCCATCGCAGTCAGGCACAAGCCATATTTCAGAGCCTTCTGAAGAACACGGTACGCTTTTTCAAGTCCCTCCTCTCTTATCCGCCTGCTTCCCATTAGCGGTGATCTCATATATCCCCTCTATCGCAGGACAATCGACGCAGTCATCCAGTCTGGGCACCGCCCGTTCGCCGGTACGAGGAGCCCGACGAGGTCATCGCAAGATTAGCGCGCAGGCGACAAAATTGGAAGCTGTTGATGACAGTGTTGATCCGCTTGGTCCGCTTGGAGAGAGCTCATCATTCGACCAGCAGGCACCTACACCTCCTCAGAAAGAACCTCTCGCGCAGCGCAATGCTCCTCCGACGTCGTCATCTAGGCCCTCCACGGCTGGACTATCAGATTCCGTCGCTTTGGAAGAAGATGGAGCTGGGATAAGGGGTCCTCCGCCCGTACAACCTCCTACAGATGCAGAAGGGCAGAAGAGGCAGCCACAACCTAGCATTAGCGTGGAAGAGGCCGCAAGGCCAACTTTCTATATTACTGTTGGTGACCCGCACAAAGTCGGGGATCTGACGAGCAGCCATATTGTATATCAAGTCAGGACCAAGGTATTATCTACTGATCATTCTCAACTGAGTGCTCTACGATGAAAACTGACATAGACTGGTAGACAACTTCGAAGGCATACCGACAACCGGAATTTGCGGTTGGCCGCCGATACCGCGATTTCCTTTGGTTGTATAACTCACTCCACAACAACAACCCGGGCGTTGTCGTGCCACCCCCACCCGAGAAGCAAGCAGTCGGTCGATTTGATACGAATTTCGTCGAATCTAGAAGAGCAGCTCTGGAGCGCATGTTGAATAAAATTGCGGCGCATCCCATTCTACAGCATGATGCGGATCTCAAGATCTTTCTGGAGAGCGAATCTTTCAACCTCGATGTGAAGAACAAGGAGAACCGGGAGCCCGACCTAGGCCAGAGCAAGGGAGTGCTCAGCTCTTTTGGTATTTCAGTAGGCGGTGGTGGGAAGTTTGTGGAACACGATGATGTAAGTCATTTAATGAAATATCAATTCGACATATGTCTGATTGTACTTTGCAGTGGTTCCATGATCGTAAGATCTACCTAGACGCGCTGGAAAATCAACTGAAAGGATTGATGAAGGCTATCGATACTGTGGTGGCACAGCGAAAGGGTCTCGCAGAAGCTGCAGGTGACTTTTCTGCTTCCCTCCATGCGCTAGCATCCGTCGAGCTATCCCCCGCCCTATCCAGCCCGTTGGATGGACTCTCCGATCTCCAGCTGCGCATTCGAGAACTGTACGAGCGACAGGCACAACAAGATGTCCTCACCCTAGGCATTACGATTGACGAATACATCCGACTGATTGGAAGCGTGAAGACGGCCTTCTCTCAACGACAGAAGGCCTTTCACAGCTGGCACACAGCCGAGTCGGAATTGCAAAAGCGAAAGCACACGCAAGAGAAGCTTCTTCGACAGGGCAAGACTCAGCAGGACCGCCTCAACCAGATCAATGCGGATGTCGCGGATGCGGAGAGGAAGGTACACCAGGCAAGGCTTCTCTTCGAGGACATGGGTAAGTTGATGCGGAACGAACTGCAGAGATTCGAGAAGGAAAAGGTCGAAGATTTCAAATCCGGAGTCGAAACCTTCCTGGAGAGCGCAGTCGAAGCTCAGAAGGAGGTGAGTTGGGAACCCCGATACACCCTTTTCCAGATTTCGGACGAGTCTAACCTATTTAATTTCTAGTTGATTGAACTGTGGGAGACCTTCCTCTTGCAGCTTGACACAGACGTGGAAGGCAATCCACTCTATCCTCCTGCTCCTGCATCCGAGACTGCATCTGCACCAGCCTCGGAGAATCCGGAAGCTACTATAGTATCTCCGACAGAGCAGGAAGCCTAAATCAGCTTGATTCTTTCCCCCCATTCTCTTTTCCTCTTCCGTCCTCTCTGTATACGTAAATGCAGCAATTGATTTATCACTTATGCGGTATACCACCTATTATGATCTCGTACGGGTTGTGTAAGTTGTCAGGGCTCAGACAGCTCTTGTCGAGCGACTTCGTTATAGACAGGAACACTGTTATTGATCACTTTGAAACTGTCCTCTATGATATCCTCCTAGAGAAAAGATACAATTGATGCACTTGCTATGTAATGACCTTGCTAGATCTGGAACTTCAGTAATAGTTGCTTGACCGAATGCCGATGTGACCTGTCACATTTTTGTGATGATTCATGATTGGCCATAGACTCTAGAGTCATAGACACAAAAGGCCTGGGGCCAAATAGACTTTGGACAATCGAGGTACATGTCAATGAATTCAAATAATTCAAGTGTTTGGATGGATCATCTGCATGTATTTATTGTCTACTGCGCCGTGCATAAAGGCTGTTCTCTGGTAAATGTAGGCGTCCATCAATGCACTTGGCTTCAGGGATAACCAATCCTGCAAGGGCTATAGCCTATAAATAAAAACTGCACTGTCATGTACATGCATGCTGTTTGTGCTTTTGGGGTCAGATTAATTGCATCCCCAGGATCAGAAACTGTCGTCTACTTCGTCCAGCTCTGGGGTCACCACACTCGGAGATGAAACGCTGACATCGACTGGAATCTAATGGAATCAAATGAAATGAAGAAGTGGACTCGCCACCATGGAACCGAGTTATAATAATAATGAGAGAGAACTGCCTGGACCACGTCCAAGGGGTCTCCAACATGCCCACTTTCCGCCTGCCGAGCCCCCCCTTCTGCAGAATTAAATTATGGCTTGAGCTCGTTTAATAGACAGCTGCATGCGTCTCTCTCTTCTCACGTCCTCCTTCCCCTCCTCCCTGAGTTCCGACGCACCGCATCCCTGCTCGTTCTACCAAAAGGGGATCAGACCTCCAGCACAGAGGGAGATGCGTGAGACCTAAACACGCAAGGCGCATATCAATACGCACTTCCGTCGATGCCCACAGCTCCCATAGGGACATGGAGATGATCACGGGGTCGGCAGCCTTCATCGCTGCTGCACCGAGTATCTCTCCCTCCGACCGTCATTCCACCACCAGCTCAACCGCCACCGCGCTGGGGGACACTTCCTCCTCGTCCATCTCTTCCTCGATCACGGACTACGCTTCGTACCCGTTGATCCGTCACAATGACCGCACATACTTCAGAGACCCCGAGAATGCATACCCGTTACCGTGCGACTTCGCAGAGATCCATCGCCAGACACTGCGCTCGCTGATGCTCTTCCGTGTCTTCGGTGGCCCATTCTGCGCTACCAATCTAGTAGACAACCCCCCCAAACGGGTTCTGGAACTCGCATGCGGTTCGGGGTTGTGGTCCAATATGTGTCATGACTTCTTCGCGCGTCGCGGCCATCCCGACATTTCCTTCACCGGAATCGACTTGCTTCCTCTGGCTCCTGACCTGCGTAAGCAGGGGATGGACTGGCAGTTCAAGCGGCTCGATCTACGTAAATATCGCCGCCTCCCTTTCCCCGATGAATACTTCGACTTTGTCTTCATCAAAGACACGGGGATGTGCGCTGACAGCCCCGCCCAACAGGCGGGTGCTCTAACGGAGCCCTTACGGGTGCTGAAACGGGGAGGCACCATCGAGATATGGGATTCAGATCTGGTCTTCCGATCCTTGCTTCCCAACCCCGCGCCAGCTCGCAAACTTGTTTCGAGGGACCAAGAGATTGCGGATGCGACAGCCACCTATACGTTTTCGCCGGCGACCCCGTTCACCAAGGCACAGAATAAATACCTGCAGGACTACAACGCTTGGGTGCAATCCGCCTTCGACCGTCGTGGCCTCTCCGTGCTGCCTTGTGCGACGGTCGGCATGTCCTTCACGTCGCAATTGGATGCTTTTGAGAGCTTCGATTGTCGTCGGATTGCGATCCCACTGGGCGATATACGCTGGGAGAAAGACGGACAGAACAAAGACTCATCCGGCCGTTCGCACAGAACCCTGGCTGCAGAGCAGTCTGCGATTCGGCATACGACTCTTCTCACGGTCATCCAGATGATTGAGGGCATGGAACCCATTCTCATGGAAGCCAGCGGGAAGAGCGCAGATGAATGGGAAAGGTGGTGGGCAGCCATGACGACTGACTTACTCCAAAAGGGAGGCCCAGCCAGTGGAGAGTGTCTGGAAGTGGGTGCCTGGTGGGGGAAGAAAAAGTAACGACGATATTTGAAATTCTACTTGGACTTTTACAAGAGAAATGAATTAACAGGAGAAGGAAACAGGGAAAAGGACAATAGCAACGTTAGGTGTTTGGAAGGGCGAGGCAATCATGCACACTTGATATTGGTGATACCCCGAGTCGATTTATTTTCTCTCATTATGTCTTTGTTTTCTGTCATGTTTGTATATTTGACCATGAATATGCCAGAAGGATATGTTACTATGTCACTAACAGGTTAATAATGTACAATTATCCATAGCGCTTCTTCAATGTGCGATACCGTCTGAGGTAGTATCTGTTTCAATCATCAGCTTAGGAATGACAAGAACGTTGGATCCTAGGGCCTACAATGCTTCGATTTCTAGGCACAATCAGCATATCAGCATACACTTCACTCTTATTTATTCTTTCGAAAAAGAAGAGAGGAGAGAGGAAAGGAAAATACAGACCCTTCTTCACGAATTTCGCCCTCTCGATCCCCCTTTGAATCTGCCCTTCATCACTAAGATGCGCCTGGCTCAAAAATGCACGATGCAGTCTATTCCTAAAGTACTCGTATCCTAGGGGGTATTCACGGCCCAGCCAGAGGAGTTCTGATTTGATTTGATTTGAATGTTATTCTCTGCTGTGTTCCGTATGTACTAATAAATAGCACGCCGGGCGAAAGTGGAGCTTCAATGTTTCAATTACCGGAGAAGTACCTTTGTAGATGTGTATCACCTGTTGACGGAGGGTGGGATTCGTCATGACTGTTCCACGCGGGCATATGTTGGTAATGGAGTCTAGGAGACGCTTAAAACAGAAGCAAGAGTGACGTCTGTTGGATGTTCTAGATAATATAATGATCATGTTTCTTGCGGGGTTAACCGATGCTTCTCCTAGGTCTGCTTACATCATGTCCATGTATCTAGTTAACTATGTAACTACCTAACCCTGCCAATTGACGGGGTATGCTCCTATTAATTACTACTCAGGTATGTACAGCGCTGTACATACACATAACTAAATAGGTAGAGATATATAATGACACCCCTACAACCCCTCCATCGAGGATTCACCTCCCTCCTCCCCCGATCCTCACGTCTCCTCTCAACAACAACTACTACCAAGGCCACCCAAGATGCCTCTTCGAACGGTCGAATTGCATCGATACGACCGCACATGATCGACCCCCGTTGGCTCACGATGATAAAGAGACGGATAGGCCGATGCATGATGTTCGGGTTGAAACCGCACCAGGTCTGCGAGGCCGGGGAGATACTCCGCCAACTTGCACGGGACTGGCGCGAGCTGGTTGCTGGGAGTGAGGGTTATCTGACGGATGTGAAGAGGAGGGCTTTGTTCCGTCATAATGTTGTTTGGGGGGAGATGGTATCATAAAATCTATTTCGAGATTCATCGACACATGCAGTCTGCTGATGTTGCTTTTGACGGTCAATTAGGATGTCATGGTATGTATCCATTCTTCTTCGAGAACTTCCTGGTCCAAGCTAACAATTCACAGGGTATAGTGCTTTGATCCAAATCCCATCTTCATCCAGTTACGACTAAGCCTAACGGATCTATCTTGCCTAAAAACCAGGACATGTCAATAATGTCACTTATGTCAGATACGCGGAGACGGCACGCGTCAACTTTGTGCGCAATCTCGCCATGCATGTCGATCCAGCCCATAAATCCGACTGGATGAATCTGGTTAACTCGACAGGGATCGGGCTGATTCTGAGGAGTATCAAGATTGACTATAAATTTGTGAATACTTCTTGCTCACTCGTTCTCCCTTCTCAGACTCACTAATACTGTTCACAGCCAATGAAGTGGCCGGACAAAGTTACCGTCTACCAGAAACTAGTCCAGGACCCTTCCATGTCCTCTGATTCCGCCTTCAAACTAGATGTCATGATTCTGTCCGAGGCACACCAACGCCCTGCTGCGCGCTGCCATGAGGATACCGTCATGTACGACTACAGATTGGCGCAGAAGATGCCGTCGCTACCGCCATTTGTCATGGAGCAGTTCAAGGTCATGTGGGGGCTGCAGGAAGAGGCGAAGAGGGTATGGCAGCAGCGGATCGTGGAGATTGAAGATGGTGTTCGGAAGCTGGAGGTGGAGAGTTGGGACCGGGAGGATGCTGTTGAGGATATGGGGTCTGCATCTAGGTGAGGGACTATTTATTATTCCAAGTTCCTATCGCGTTGAAACAGTATATATCCATGATACGTTATTGCAGCAATTGGTAGAGCATTCGTGACCAGTTATGTTGTTCCGAATCAGCGTGATCTAAATATGTTGAAATCATCTCTTCCTTGTGTACCTAAACCCAGTCCATAATCAGATATGGTTTTTGGTGTAGGGGCTGATTGTTTGGGCCTTTTACTGTTTTGCGTCATTCGGTTGGATATATCCTACAATATCATAAATAAGTTCATGCTTTAATGTATCGCCTTATCTTAGAATACTTTCGAGGTTAGGGTAGCAGGGAAGGAGACGCCTTTGTTGTAGAGTGTTCATGTCAGTTAGGTAGGGTTATCAACAATCACCTAGTCGGTATACCACATCTCATCCTCTTTCGAGGTATTTGTAGGCGAACTGCAGTTCCAGACCCCTGTGTATCTATCTTTGAACCGGATGACTGTGACTCAAGCTGAAGACAGCCAGCTTTCTTCCAGGGCATCAACAAGCTTGTCGGAATGCGAATTCTCGGCAGAAACCGAGGCAGGCTCTTTCAATAATTCTGGAAACGCCATTGAGATGTAGATTGTTATGGATCTTGTCGATCTGGCTGGACTAAGCCAATATGCGAGGATCATCGTGGAATCCTTGAAGCATACTCTACAACATCTCCACGGTAAAGGAATTCCGAAAGAAGGTGTCAATGTCATTTTCCTGGACCATGTTTAAAGCATGTGTAGATTGGTTCTCTGGCTGTGTGGACAGCTAGGCTTCCTTGACAAGGCAGAATCTCTTGTTATAGCTAACAGTATTGTCAGGCCAGGAGCTCCAGCGTATTGAAGGTGTGTGCGCAGCAATTCGCATTTCAGCAAGGACTGGGGAGTATCAGAACTAACTGTTCTGGGTAATTTGGAGGTACAACTCTTTCCTAGTGTCAATTTTGAGCTGACTTTCGCTCCTGACCAGCAACGATGCAGGATGGATTGGATATCAGTGAAATGACGAGCTAAGGCATCTGCATTTGTTGGGGGACTGGTGGACTTGCAAAGTAGATAATTTTGTCTTCTGGTGCCAGACAATAGTCCATATACTGTGATATCAAGTAGTGTATTGCCTTCTGTTATGTCACGGAGCTCAACTAGATGATGGATATGATGCTATTCAGCTATCTAGGCAGCTGTCGACGAGAACATCAAGCACGTGGAGGAAGGAAGAAGGGAATGATCTACGTGAAGCTGATGGGTGTGCTGCCTAATTTGCTAGGGTTTATTCGGATATACAATAAGAGAGGTTGGAAAAATAATAATATAAATATCGCGTTCTACTGTCATGATCCGTCCGTTGAGCTCTGCGTGCTACAGTAAAATAAACGAAACTACCACATCGCACTCTTGATCCCTATTGAAGTTATATAGGGATAATAACATGCAAGTGCGTTTATCATTGGGATAGAAACAGAAATATTATTAGTAGCAGCATCGTTGATATAGGTACGATAGCCATATATGAGCAAGAGAAAAAAAATCTTATAGCATGTCCTGGTTTCGATCCAGGGACCTCCGGGTTATGAGCCCGGCGCTCTTCCCCTGAGCTAACATGCTGGGATTGCTGAAATGTTAGTGTTTTAGCAGCTAGAAAACTAATTTAGGTTTACGAAGTCGTACAAAACGGACCCATCAATAGTTATGCAGCAGAGCCGAAATATTCAATCACATGATCGCGTTAGGGCGAAGGCGCGGACGCGTTGCCGTACTTCAGTACAATGGAAATCTGCCAATGGCCGGTTCAGGATGGTCCATATCTGGAATGGTAGGTGAAAGCGAATAATGTGGTTACCGTCGTTTTGTGGTCAATGTTGCAATTAAAGAACCTCACAGGTTCCAGTTGTCTTCGGACGACAATCCCAAGTGAGGCCTGTCTGCGGAAGGTAGCAGTCGCGGTTGAATATCAAAGAGTGGATTCAGAAAGGCAGTTCCCCAGTAGAGAACTGACAGTAAGTGCCAGAGTGTATATGTTACACGCGTATTGCACTCTTGCTGAAGAGTTCAACTGGAGGAGAATGCGACGAAGACGTATCCATCTCGAAATATCACTGACAAACAGAACCGATGATTTCTCCCCTCTGAAGAGATATGAACAATGAGGTTTAGCTGGAAACTATGCCTGGTAGAGGGAGACTTCAGAGATGAAAGAGAGTCCCCAAAATCCTCCAAGCTTCAATGATACCTAACCTTCTCCAGGGCTTCTGAGGTCCTGCTGCTTGTCATAGCGGCTGAATGGCAATACAATTCATGATCGAGTCCCTTCAGCACTGCCAGTTCAGCCTACTACTCTGCATATAGAGTATGGACTATTCTCAATAATAATGAATGTATCCCTAGAGCTTCGTGAGGATTGCCTTAATTGAATAATTGATTCCCAGGGATATACAGCACATAAAACTGCTAGATAGTGTCGACATCGGACCACAGAAATTGACTCAACGACTTAAATATATTAACAATAATCGAGAAGAGGGTAAACACTCCTCTTGCGCCCACCACCCATAATGGTACAAAAAGAACCAATTCAAATTCATCGATCGGGACCCTGTCACGGATAGATCCCTCGAACGAAGAAGGAACCATAAATTCAAAACGAAAACAATCATTTCTTCTTCTTCTTAGACGAACTCTCTTGCTCCATCTCCTGCCCAAACGAACTAATCAAATCCAAAAGATTATCCTCCTCCTCTTCAAGAGCTCTCTGCTCCGCTGCCTCCTTAGCCTTCGCATCTGCACTGGCCTTGTTATCCTTAGCACCAGATGAAGTAGCAGCCGCCTCGGAAGCAGTAGTGTTGGCATCCCAGCTGCGTCCGAATTTCGCTCTGAAGGCGGCAAGTCGACCAGCCTCATCTTCTTCGATATTCATGAGTTTGTTGGATGACGGGTTCCAGAGAAGAGAGTTGCGGGTATCTCGCGTGGATCGGTACACGGGGGCCGGGGATGTGGTGCGGTGCGTGAAAGTGCTTCCATCGGAGAGGGTTATGAGCTGCGTGAAGGTGTAAGGCCTCTTGGGTCGGCGGAGGAGCGTTGCGTGTCGGCATTGAGAGCAGATGAATGTCGTCGCGGGTTTGATGGTGGATGATGTTGCTGTTGCCGTGAGGCGGGTGTAGTTCATTGACAATGGTAATGACATCGTTATGGAAGTTGATCTTGACATCGACATTGGTTCGTGTGCAATCTGTTTACCCCGATAGACCCGGAAGAAGAGATGTAGATTTGTCGAATGCAGTGATCGAAAGATTTCACGGCGAAAGCGGCATATTATGTAAGCAACCCGGAGGTGTCCAACTTTTCTTGGAAGACGCGATACGTCAGGACGGCTTCTTCTACCTCGAGCTTCCAATTAACCCGCGATGGATGCTGGTTGAGGCCAAGGATGCATCCGGAGTCATTTTCTGGTCTTCTCTATAATATTTCGTGCCAGTTCTAGGCTACTCTTCGAGCTTGTGAGCTGCTTTGATTCCCCGCGGACGGGATGAAGCCCCCATACACCCGTCTGGGGCATTTTGCAAGCCAGAGTATGCTGTCCAAGCAATCGCAGGGTAGTTATTCCAATTCTTTATTATCTCTCATAATATGCAAGAATTTCTTCTATTAACAAATTTGCTTGAGTGATAGCATCCTCTAGCGTCAATTCTCTGTATACCGGGACCATCCGTTTCCATGCTATCCGAATCTATACTCTACAACGTCCATGGCAACGCAGAACAATCAGTAGCTGCGCAACAGCAGCAACAACAACAACAACAACAACACAGAAATTATCAGAACTAGAAACAAACACAAAATCAGATACAACCCTCCGACAAAATGACCCTTCAACACCCTCTCTATCCGACCAAGTCCGTCTCCTCATGCGACAAGTCCCCTACCCCGTCGCCATCATAACAGCCACAGATCCCCACGCCCATCCTGAAAGAGCCTTCCGCGGCATGACCGTCTCCTCATTCAACACTGTCTCACTCAACCCGGACCCCGTGGTGTCGTTCAACGTAAGACGGCCCTCGGAGACCCTCAATGCCATCTTGTCTTCTGGACGGTTTCTCGTCCATTTGCTAGCGCCTAGCGACACGACAGCGACGCTGGCCCGAGATTTTTCTAGAGGGAACAATCATCTTTCTATTTTGGCGGGGGAGGGACCGTTTGAGTTTGCCCACCATTATTCTTCTGATTTGAATGTTGAAGTTGAAGGTGAAATTGAAACAGCGAGACCGTTGCCTGTCCTTAGGAGGAAGGGGCAGGAAAGAGGGTATTCTGAACGGGAGTCCTTCCCTTTTGTGTTCGAATGTAGATTACATCCTCAGAGGGTTGAGGTTCATGATCACACCATCGTTCTTGGAAAGGTCGTCAGGACGCTAAGGGAACAGCGTCATCATTTAATCGTCAGCGATGGCGGTGATGACAGCAGCAGCAGGAACGATTCTCATCAGACGAAGGGTGAAAATGCTCCTCCCGAGTCCCTATGTTTGACGTACGCGAATACCCGATTTTGGAAGATGGGTCATGAAATATGAGGTTCATGTTCGTTAGTGAGGCAGTCTATTAGGATACATATATAGACTTTGAAACAAAGAAAATAAGGGACATTTAATGCCACAAATAAGACATAGAAAAACCCCTGGTTAGCTAGTAGGGTATTTGGGGAGATATCTTCTAGAGGTCGTGGCTGGGGGTCTGGCTTCCCTGTCTGCCAAGAGACATGGCCATGTGTTGGTGATCGATCATGTGGTCTCAGTTCTTGTTTCGAGACCTGTTTTTTCACAGCTGAACATAAGCGCTTACGGAGGATGCTGTATTTACTCAAGATGAAAAATAAAGGGTTACTGTCTCCTAATTTTTTGAGAGGAAAAGACTCAAACAGACAAGGTACATGCCTATTAAATATTAATAACAGTATCATCGAACCAACATCGAAGAAAAGCGAGCAGGAACACGGAGTATTCCGTACTCTTGCAGTAATGTCCATGCCGCTTACTAACTATTCCCGAATCAAGATCGTCGGAATCATGACTCGCCAGCTGTTGCACGGCACACGGCATTGCTTAGAAGGCGGCAGCAATGGCAGCAATAGCAACTGCACCACCGAGAGTGTAGCCAATGTGGGCACGGTCAGCACCGCCGTCGAAGAGGGGAGAAGTCGGGGTAGGGACAGCAGGGGTGCTCGCGCCACCGGTGGGAGAAACGACAGGAGTCGAGCTGGCGCCGGGAGTGCCGGCTGGGGGAGGGACGGCAGAGCTGGAGGCGGTGGGAACAACAGCGCTGGAGGAAGAAGGAGAGCCGCCAGCGCCACCAGTTGCGGTAGCAGTAGCAGTAGAACCACCGGCAGAGCTGCTGGAAGAAGATGCAGAGCAGCTGTCGGCGTTCTTAGCGTCTTGGTAGGCATTAATGCCCTTCTGGATGGCATCGGTGATACCAGAGGCAAGATTCTGGGCGATACTGGCCAGGCTCTCGGGGACCTTGGAGACAATGGTGTCGGACAGGTCCTTAGCGGCATCATACTGCTTCTTAAGCGCGTCCTGGGTGGCTGGGATGGCGCAAGCCTTCTCGCCCTGGTCCTTCTTGGCGATCAGGTCGTCAATGGTGGTCTTGACCACGTCAGTAAGGTCGTTGACGGGGCCGGGCAAGGCAAGAGCATCGCTGGTGCTCAGATCACCTGAGCCCTTGATCGTAGTGACACCGCTGTTGATGGCAGACACGACATCATCGGAGGCAGACAGTACACTGTCAATGGCGCCACCATTCCAGCCCTTGATGGCCGTGTCCAGGGTCTGAACCTTGTCCTGGACGGCAGAGAGGACGCTGGTCACGGCAGCAACATCGCGCTCAACGAGAGAAGGCTGGCGGGCAGTCTTGGTGGGAGTAGCCATGGCACCAGCGGCCAGGCCGAGAGTGAGCAAAGTAGTAAACTTCATGGTGACTGTCGAGTCTGAGGACTGTTCTGTGGAAAGTTGATATGTTGTATGGAGTAGAGCAACGGCAACGTGGAGAAACGAGTGCTTGAGCTGAAGAAGCAGCAAGTGGCAGTCAAAAGGAATGTCTTGATCCGTTCTGTTCTCCTGAGCGAACTCGAGGTTTCTGGCATCTTTTAAATGAACGACTGAAGCACAAGCTCACATGTCCGGAAATGATGCAGCCGAGGAGACGTTGGTCCAGGGGCGGTAATCAACACACATGGTGTCTCTTTGTAATAGCATGTTGGAAATGTGATGATGGTGATGCTATGACCTGGGACAGCCAGCCTACAGGGATAGCTGCGTGCTCTGCCTATCGCTGGTCAGATTGATCTCGGGGGGGTGGGTGGACTCCATGTTCACCTTATGCTCAGACTCAGCTGATTATTGGATACTATAAACAGTCACTAATACTAATTTAATACTGGAAGACTGAGCGTCGACGCTGTATTGTTTTGTTCCATCCAGCCCGGACGGACCGGGTCCTGCAGTTGAGGCGATCTGGCATGCGTTTGGCCAGGGGCATTGGTTAGCAGCAATGTATAATAATTGACTTTCATGGCGTTGCCCCTTTCTAATTAATTTGGCACGGCTTGTGCGTATGGTGAAGCTGTAGGATTGGTGCTGATGGCGATGAAGACGTGAGAATGAACGAAAATGAACGAGAGAATGACCTCGGGAGCTGACATCATCACATGATCCAGAAGCCCTGATGAAACATGGACAATGAAAGCGCAACGCAGAAAGCAGGAGAAAGACAACGACTTGAACCTAGCCCTGCACACTGTCATCAGAATCTCGGCCCGCCCCCGGATTTGCAACTGTTCTTTTCCATTTCCCCAGTGGCGTTGAATTCCCCGCACTTCTAGACCGTGCTGTAGTACTGTACAGTCGGCTCATGCAACGTAGTCACATCTTCTCTTCATGATCGTCGCTGTCCAATTTCCCGGCCTTCCTTCTATTTGTCAGGGATCATCGATCTCCTTTCTCTCTCTCTCTCTGTAGCCATGTCCTGTCGAGAAGCACAAGCAACCCCGTGGCCCTGCCTCGGTATATGGACTGCAATGAACCTGAATGTTTCTGTTAGCGCATTGTCCCGGTGCTTCCGGCATGCAGGATGGATAAGTACATGCGAACTACATACGACGTGCTCGCAATATGCTCAACGCATACACGCACGGGCACTGGCTCTGGAATTTGTGGCGTTCTTGCGTAGACCTCCCGATCGTCACGGGCATCCGTACCTGACAGGATGATGGGAGTCAAATTAAGGGGGTGCCGTGCTTTTTCGTATAATCCTTGACAGTAATGCTCCTTCGCCTATGGAGCATCTATCTGATTTGAAGGGCCTAACTAATAGCTACGCTAGCTGGCCTCGAGCCAGCCGAGAAATATTATCCAGAATGCAGCATGTAAGATTGCGTTCTTTACTGGTTGCCACCAGATATTGTGTTCTAAAAAAAAAGAGGGGAGAAAACCAATATAAAGCCTTACAGCATACACGGTGCTAAGCCAGTTGCCACTGTGATTCATTTGCCCCATCGTGATATTTATTTAATATCCGTAGCATGCATTAGCGGTTGGGCTTAGGCTGGCTGGCCAAGATCTGGGCGATGTCGACCAGTCCAGCATCAAGGGTATATTGTCTATTTGGTCTCTGAAGGTGGTGGCTATTGGCCTAGTAGTAATAGCTCTAGTAATTATTATAGCGTTGAGATCCCAGCATCGTTCGTTCTCTGCCAGTCTTCTACCGCTGTCAAATTCTGATAGTAAATAGTTTCTCTAGATAGAGACACAGTAGAAAACGATCAAGAGTAACAGCAAAGGGACTCACTCGGAGTATTAGGATTAGGGCTCAGTTCCAGTCGTTTCGTTTTTGCTGTTAGACCTAGGCGTTGGTCAGCTTTGACTGCGTTATTTAGTGTCCTGGGTTTCTCTCTCTCTTCCCTTCTTCTTCTCTTCCTGCTCTGTTTCCCAACCAGCAGCCTTTTCCTGACCATTTATTCCTGCCTCCAGGAATGTTCCTATGAGCCCACGAGTGCCCCCCATACATTATGCATTGTGATTGTAATTTGACCGCCATAGCTTGTTGTAGTGCTATTACGAAATAGGTTTTGAACCAGAAGACTGTTCGAGAGAGATTGAACTTCTTTTTTGGATTGACTGAACTTGCTAATTCACATCTTCCCATGCTCTTAGGTGCAATGTACCAGGAACCCGATCTGGGTTAAGAGGCACTGACCCGAGGAAACAACAGAGACAAATTGAGACTGGTCACGAAATACTACAATTTTTCTGAAGAGGCCAGGCCACACAACTTCTGAATCTTTCAATTCAAGCTCCCTTTGCCGCGGAGAGAACATGGGCTGCCGCTTCCGCTACCACTGCCACTCCCACTGCCACTTCCATGGCTTCCAGTACGCTGAAACGGACTGGAAACAGGCCGGAAGCTCATATTAAACGAACTGTTGCCATCAGATCCGGTGCTGCCTCTTTTATCCGTATCTGGCTCCGACGAATCAACCTGTAATGATGGTAGTCGGATCATATCCATGGCGTCCGAGTGAAACTGACCACTTCGAGTAGAGCGGTTAGAGAGAGAACGAACCCGATGGATAGAATCCGGGCTGAAATACGACGAGGCCGATGAGAGATGCTGCAGATACGACGGCTGTTGTGCTGGGCTGGCAGAGAGAGAAGATCCGGCACCAACTGGCGAAGAAGTGGATTGAAGTGGGCTAGACTTGAGAGAAGTGAAGCTCAATCCGAGGAGAGATCTACCACTGGGAGCGGTTGTTGTCAGTCCTGTCGAAAGAATGCCAGTGCTCTCGGGAAGGGGATTGGTTCCAGGCAGATCGCCTTCCGGGGTAAGCGGGCCGGTATCCATGAGAAGTTGCTGCTGCTGTTGCTGCTGCCGCTGCTGATGAATCGCCTGTTCGATAGCAGCCGCTTGCTGCCAGAGTTGGCTGGTCCGCAACTGGTACTCTTGGATAGACTGGCTAAAGCTTGCAAACTGCTCATTGAAGCTCGTTTCAAGCTTGGCGTGATCCTGCTCTCTTGCAAACTGTTCCGCAGCACGACGCTCCCGTTCGTTAAGACCCTGTGCGTTAGCAGACACGATTCGCTCATACTGCTCGTTAAGTCGTGTTCTGCGACTCTGGAGGCGTTCCCGTCTCTGCGTCGTGGAATGTAGTTCCGACTCTAACGAGGATAGTTCACGGGCAACCGAAGTCTTTACCGCTAGAAGATCCTCTTTAGCCGAGTTGAGACGCTCCAGTTCGCTTTCGAAATAGGCTTTCTCGGTTGACCATTTCTCCAGTTCCTCGTCAGGGGCGGTGTCTAAGTTGTTCAGTTGACGTTCCAATTCGGCAGTCATCTCTTCAGTCTGCTTAATGGTACGCTCGAGCTGTAACGAGCGCTGCCTCTGTCTGTTTTCGTCGGTGCCACTACGAAGGCGGTGGTTGTAATTGTCCAGTTCTTTCCTGATCTTGGAAATGGCAAGCTTGTGGTCATTCTTGGCCTTCTTCATACGAGAGCGTTTCTCATTCAGCTTGACCTCTGCATTGACGATGGAATTTTTCAGCGTCGTGGTGGGCGATGATGGTCGATAGGAGGGCTGCGGGGGAGTCGATACCGACGATACGACTGCTTAAAATGATTAGTCGATGAAACTGATCAGGGATGCCAAACAAGAAGAATCGTTCAATTTACCTTGTTCCGCGTCAGTCGTCGCGGGAGTCTTGACGCTCATGACGCAGATTTCATCATCAGTATCGCTCCGTAAAAAGGAACAGGTATAGGCACAATTCGGAGCAAGGCCAGAAATCTCGCCCCGCCACTGGACAGCATTGGACCCGTTAGGCGCATCCTGCACTTTGCACATGGTAACCGTCGTCCAAAGGGCTCCATTGACACAGACGTAGAAGGGTGCCATTTCCTCACCCCCGAGACGCCCAGCCTCACAAGCCCCCGAAGCCGTGGGATCATCTGCGGTGCCAAAGTCGGCTGCGGCAAACTTGATGGAGGAGCTGTCGACGTTGGTGATCCAAACAAGACCATCGTCCAAAGTAACCCCTTGGAGATCGTCTTCGGTCATGGGAAGACCTCGCGCGGTCTTAGACAGAGCCTTGGAATGTTCGTACTCTCTCATAATAGTAATTTTCATGTTAGCGAGTGCAGCCCAGAAAGGCTGGCGACTTCGGACTTGATTTGCCTGTCTACGGCGTCTCTTGGCCGAAGTCAGTCGATCCCTGCCGTCTTTCAAGACCGATGGCGCTAGTACCTGCCCATCATTACATACATAGGACGAGACGCTAGCTGCAGATTCGAACGCGGAATCGATTTGCGTCTGCGAACCCGCAGACGCCTCTGTATCTACACGTTTCCCGGATCGAGACGGAGCGGGTGATCGGTTCTTGGCCATGGATCGTCTGGCTATGGCGGTGCCCGCCTGGGCCAAGATGTGAACGGCAAGAAGGCTTCTTATCCAACTGGGAGAAGTCTGCGGTTCGGTGCTTCGAAGTTCGGCCGGGATGAGATGCGAATATTGAGACAACAAATCTGGAGAAACAAATTTTGCGGAAAGAAGATGATTTAAAACGAAATCCTGTATGCCTTTACTGCGAACGAGATGTAGGACGAGAACGATGCCGACACAAAGAGTATTGACGCCGCTGTTCTTCCCCGAACCGCCTCCGCCCAGCGTGATGGCGACTTGAACGTGTGCTAGATCCAAAGCGAAATTCTGCGCCCACGTCCACATGAAAAGGCCCCAGAAGAACAAACAGAAGCCATCCATGGCGATCATGGTGCTCAGCGACGGTGTTCCGGCAGGGCCTTGGAAGATGTCGAAGTTGGACGTCAATGAGCCCGAGGAAGCACCGGATGGGGGCAAGAAGGTCAGGGACGCGAACAGAAACTGGACGCAGGTAAGGACCATCGGCGGCAGCTGCAGGAGGAAGATCAGGATGGCGATGGTGTCGTACATGGGGCAAGACCTGAGAATGGTGGAGGCTAGCTGCAGCGGGTTGACAGAGGCAGTCGAGCTCGACTTCTTGGAGCCGTTGGACGATTTGTCCGAGCGACGAGAAGCGTGGGCGGCCAGAAGGCCATTTTGGGGCGCGGCCCCGTTTGAGTTCCCAAGCAGCATGTCCGCATTTCCTTTGCCGTAGCCGTTTACATACCCTCGCGTGTTGCCCTCCAGCTTGGCATCATTCGCTTGTCCGTTCACCTTTGTCACCGTGGACGACGCACCAGCGGGATCGGACGAGAGGCGGGAGGCGCAGTACGACGACAAGTTAGTCTGAGACGAGGAACCGGAAGCGGAGGCAGAAGAGGCAGACTTGGCGGAGGCGTTTCCATTCAGGTGGCCGTTCGATTTCTGCTTGTTCAGTTTCTTGCCGGAGCCGTTGAGGCCATTCTCGTGCCGATTGTTGTGATTCTTCCTGGGGGTGGATGATGGGCGTGGCATCGACGAGGAAGCCAGATAGCCGGGTCCGAGTCAGTTTGGCAGAAGGAAGCCAAAGACTTGGACCAGGCGAGAGAAGGATAAGAACGGAGACAGCGTGCTTGGGGTGGGGAGGAGAGCGAAAAGGTGGGTTGTAGGGGCAGTAGTGACCTCGGAAAAGAGGGATGACGAGAGGGGCCGCAGCAGTCGAGCGATAGAAATATCTGTTCCGGCCCAGGTGAAAGTGGGTAAGGCTGAGTGAGCAGGGCGACGAGAGGGCAGAGAAACGAACAGAGGAGGGAGAGGAAAGCCCAAGGGAGAGGCAAAGTCAGGGTGGGCAAAGGGAAGAAGGAAAATGAATGAGGCGTCCAGGATGGTGGATGAGGATGATTATTTTTTTTTTCTTTTCTTTTTCTTGGCTATTCACAAGACGCGAGAGACAGAGGTTTGGGAGGAGTTTTTGGCCGGAGAAGAAGAAGAATTCAGAGAAAGCTGGAAGACACGGAACGAGTAGGATGCCTTGATGCCTCAGGCATGAAATCCCGATACACTTGATGTCAGGACCAGTATTGATTAGTTACTATGAACTGTTCATGGTGATCATAGTCTAGTCGACTGACTGCAGAATCATTCACTCTATTTTACAGATCAATTGCCAACACACGCACACTCGCTGAGTCTTACTCTTTTTCTCGAGAGCAGAATCGTAATCAACTCTCCAGGCGGGGACGATCTGCAGCTAACAATCTGCATTCCCGGTCTGGTTGGCGCTTGGCGCTGCATCAATTCCCGCATATGCTCAAGCCATCCCGTCTATGCTTTTTTTGCGTGAACCTACCGGTGGAATGTGATTCTCTCCAGAGTACGTTGTACAGTAGGAGTGGATGCTGTTCATGGATGGTAATGATAGACCACAAGAATAGTAGCACCGTCGGTTGGTCGGCCAAATCCCGGGGTGACTATAGGTATAGGATGCAATTAGTTGTCCGCAGCATAGACACTCCGTACAGGCAACTCCGGGAGAGCCTATAAGGCCCGATTGGGCCTGGAATCGAGCACTCTGGCTCTTACTCGCTAGCTTCACGATCGTCGACTCGCCCAAGTCATCATTCCATTCTTTCCTTCCTGCCAGTTGGCCTCGTGCTGCAGACAGTCCGGCTTCAGTTTAAGCTCATCATGCAGTTATCAATCCATAGACAGATACTCCGTAGTCTGTACAGAGTACTCCCGCCGCGAACGCATACTCTTGATAGCTGAAAGCCAAGCAAATAATCGTAGTTTCTTATCTTCGGGAATCGGCAGCATTTAGAGTAATCACGTGAACCTTTATGCTCCAGTCCTGATGAAGATGTCCGACATCAACTGAATTCGCTTCCCATTGTGAAAGAAGAGGGCAAGTCCCAATGAGGAGAGAGTTTCTGGGCGAAGCTACCAGGCTATTAGGGTTACAGATGTACTTTATTGTAGGCACTCATTCTGTACACCTCCTTCGAGTCCAGGGACGACTCAACAAACGGAATGAGGATGGAGTAAAGTCTATCAAAACGATTCATCATCGAGAATCGACATCCTCCGAGTCGAGCCGTTATAGGATGGCTATGTGATGGAGATATAGGACAGCGATATATAGGGGTGGTAGAAGCGAGTAAGAAGGAAGAACAAGAAATAAAGATCAAAGTAAGAGGTGCTCTTATTATACTCTCAGTTCAACGGCATTCACCGTTGGGTATATCCACTGACACGTACTCTCTTTCCAAGGAGCTCGTCAGCATTGAGCTTCTCATGAATCTATCGGTTATCATGGTCAATTCTAGGTGCGCTACCGAGAAGACTGGATGGATTCGCCATATCGATTTCGTACGCCAGCACAGTTTTTAGTCCGTCCTGAAGCTGCAGCAAACACTTGTCTCCTCTCCCACTCCAAAAGCAATCGCATTATACTGAAGGTCATATGTAGCCTTCGCATGTAGTACAGAGTTCCATGCTCCAGCGACCCTTTCTGGGCTGTGAGGATCAAGATCTGTTATCTCTTCCTGGATACTGACTGTAGTGTAATACCAAATCTGTATGAAAGCCCTGGGCAGTTCTAACATTTCATGTTTGGCGGCGATACCTTAGTGTACTGTGTCCATTAGCTGCATACTCCATCACCCACTTCGCTTGCGCTGCTGTAGCCATCGCAGGATCCATTCAACAAGTATACCCAGGTCCTGGGATATCTCTAACACCCGCTCCATTTTCTTTCGCATCTCCAGCACCTCCCGTCTGCTGGCACCATTACCCTCTGTCTCGGGGTTTTCACCACCTGTAGATAACTCCTCCTCCCCTAATCCCGCTGTGTCGACGATGGAGATACGGCCGTTGAGCCCAACCTCAAAACTGACGGAAATCGCGTCCAACCAGAGCAATTTTGTATCCATAGTCGATTTGTCACCGGTACTATCATCGTCAGGGGCAGTAAATAGTAGCATAATAACAGGTGCTTGACCCAGCTGCGTTCGCAGAGTAATATCGACTTTAACGTCTTGATTTGCATTACACGCTTCACTGTCTTTAGAACTGGTCAAAAGAGAGTTGAGCTTGTCTTCATTGGGGTCATCGTTGCTGAGAATTGTAAGGTGACTCTGATTATTCAGAGGCTTTGGTTTCCGACTTTGCTGAACACCAGGGGGGCTCTTCGACTCTGTCACGCCAGAGTTTTTCTTCCCCGTTCCACTTCTGTCTGCAGGATTAAAAATCTTCTGAATGAAACTTGCCAGCAAGGCATACTGGCGCAAAATCTGAGTCAACAAGATTAGCATTATCCCTGTCCTTATGTGCAAGGGCTGGCCATACCGGAATGATATCGGCAAGCTGCCGCGGATGCGAAAATGGAATGTTATGCAATGTTCGGCCGGCAACAGACTCAAATGCCTGGAAAGAGTAACTGTGACGCTTTGTCAACGGCTTTCCAGACGAATCAAATGTATTTACAGCAATCCCGCTTTTATTAGTTGGCTGGGTGAATTCTTCGAACGTAGTCTCTGTTAAAGACAACGGTGACCACCCGGGAACCAGTAGACTGTCGTAAGTAACCATCTTAAAATCCTGTGGTAATTGGCTATCCAGCAGCCTGTAAATATCAGAAGCCACTAAAACTGGAACGTCAAGAGGAGGCTCTACCCTAGCAACGAACCGGCGATTTGGCGTTGGGGATCCAAGAATGCCTGGGCCGAGAGCCATAGGATCATGCTGGTTTTCATTCATTGAAGATAAGGTCGACGGCGGGTCAGCCCAATTGACAAGGGTGACCTCTGGCTGCGCAGTTTCACGCGAAGAAGATGGTTCATTAGAACCCACGGTCGTGAGCACATCGGAATTCACCCAATTTTTCGAGATGCGAAGCGGAGGATAGCCCTCTTCGCATTCTATCATAACACCCCAGGTTCTGTGCTGGTGTTCTAGCTCCTCGTTGTGAATCTGGCCAGATGGCTGATCGATGGCCATGGCATCAGGAGATGTTCGTTTTTGCTTTGCATCCAAAACAGATGCTCTCTCCACCCAATAATCCAAGCCAAATCCGATTCGCCCTCCCTTGTGAAGACATGGTCGACCAACACTACCGCTGCAGAGATGTCCGTAGTCCCCCGTATACTCTAGGCGCTTACTCTCTTCCTCCCATATGCGGTTTAAACTAGCATATAGATCTTCAATAGCTTCAAAGCAGTTAACTTCTTGGCTGAGTCTATCGAGCTTGGCAAGCCACTTGAGATTTTCATGAAACCCATTCATCGGTTTCCACTGTCCTCGTTCTCGTTCCTCCGGCGACTGTACAAGATCGCGCCTCAATACAGCCGTAGCCCCCTCTCGCCGTTCACCTTCTGTAGCTTCGGGAGTTGCATATCTCAGACTGACATCTTTTACGGTATCCCGCCCCGGATAGAACTCAATTTCGAGATCGACGAAATTCCCAGCGATACTGAGGTTGTCTTCCTGCCATATTGATTCGAAGCCTTCGAGCTGGCCAAGTCGTTCGACACCTTCCCTGCATACACCTCTTCCAGAGATGCGAGAGCGTAGCAGCTGTAAGATCTCCTCTATGTGCCTTCTTCGCTCCTCATCACTATCCCGGGACGTCCCCAGCTTGAGTCCGTGCATCCCCAATGCATGGATGTCATTTTCATTCATACCAGGTCCCACTAAGCCGTCGTGAGCGGCAGGGGATGGAGTAATCCCAGAATAAGCTCCGAGTGCTAATAAGGCCGAAGGAGAACTGAAAGTGACCGGATCATCAATTGCTGTAGGCACAGCAAGAGGTGTAGCATACTGCTGTGACGTGCCTAGCTGCTGATTGTGGATGTGGGCACCCGAAGCGGACGGAGTTCTTGTCGTCGAAGGGGACTTATGGGACAATGGCCGGGCCATAGGCACGGCGGACGGGTGGGGTGAGGCAGCTAGGTGTGTTGGGGTTGTCCCAGGGTGATGCTTGGAAGATGGCGTCGCCATGGTGGTAGGTGCCCAACGTTCTGTCAAGGCCACCAAGCAATCACTAGGGTACTACTTCCGTAAAGTGCCAGTGCCACGTAGGAACAACACAAGGATATTCAAGCCAGGGAGACTTTGTTTAAAGTGCGCAATCCGGTTATTGAGCTGCAGCGCATTTCCTTTGAGACATAGAACCAGAAATAATTAACGAAAGAATGGGAGAGATAGTGAAAGAAAAATAGCCTCCATCCTATGAATCCTCCAAAATCAAAAGCAAAAGGACCAACCAGGTAGAATTGCAGTCGCCAGCTCCATCCATGACAGCTCACGATAATGAAGCCGTTGCGAGAGTCGAAACGCGAGCAAAGCGCGGTCGGAATCACATGAGTTTGCATTGTTTGTCTCCTGTCGTCATAGCTCCTCTGGCCCAAAAATTATTATGACTATGGACGGGAATGAGATAGCCAACTTCTGACATACCCCTCGTTGCTTTGTTCTAGTTGATTCCTATATATGAGACTAATAAGATGGTCGCAATAACCCTTGCTTCCCGACAAGTCTTGCGACTCCCCAGGTTGGTGCAAATCCGCTCCGTGTCTACTCTGGAGAACAACCCTTACATAGTAAGTCCGGCACTTTGCTTTAGTACTATTATTATACCTGTGCTTCTACCATGCTGATTGCTTTACTCGTTCCCAGTATGTATTTCCAAACGAAAAATCCCCAAGTGAAAACCATCTTCTATCGCTATTACCATCGGAACCGCCGAAACCTGACCTAGCAATTGGCGTCACAACAAGACTACCACCCACACCGGAATCCTTTACGGAGAACCCGACCTTCTTAAAGACATTACAAGAAGTTCTTTCCGAACATGCACACGAGGACCCAGATGCCATATCCCAAGCACAAGTCATGGTCTCCACATCCGGCTCGAATATGGTCTTCGGGGGCGTTCTGACCGGTTCGCGCCGTGGCCGAAAGCGACAGCCCGGGAGTGATTTCAGCAGCGGAGCCAGTGGCCAAGGTGGCGCCGGTTCTGCTGGAAGAGGAGGCTGGATTCATATCTCCGACAGCAGGCGACCTCCCGAGTATGGCAGGATTGCATGGTAAAATAGCAACGACTTTTTCAAATTATGGCTGGGACGATATCGCTGACTTGCAACAGGCCTGAGGATATCTTTGGAAGTCTCGAAGTCGATGGAGAAGGGAAATTTGTTGGGGAAAATGGGAATTACCAGCCAAGTGGTATGCCCAATTATTTCGTTCCTTTATACATTATTATCCCGAAATTGCTGAATCTTCCTCGTGCTAACGGTTAACAGGCACCTACAGGACTGTGACTCGAGACGGAATGTAAGTTTTTTCAGTTCAATGTGCATAGATGATGCTAACTAAATGATCATAGTCTTGGTTTGAGTCCCTTCCTCAGAGAAAAACTAGTGCAAAAACTGCGCCAACAGGAGGGTCAATAAGAATCGCTCCTGAAGATGAACGAATCCATAGCATATTGTATTGTACTGAAATGTAATACCCGATGCTACTTTTGACTGTGTATATTCACACATTTTCTTGAAAGTCGCAGACATTATCAAGGCCGGCTGCCTGAATTTGGAAAGTCATGACGTGTTGGGAGTTTAGAATCGCCACTTAACTTCACGGAAGAAAGCTATTTGGCATAATTACGCCTTGAAGAAGCTTGTAATCTTTTGTGGGCTGTTCCCTGTCTTCTTTTCATCCTTCTTTTTCAAGGATGGACTCGCCCGTGCGGCGCTGCGTGTGGTGCTACCTGAAAAGGCTGGAGGAGGCTTGGGAGGCGACTTCAATCCTCCGTGCTTCTTCCCTGGAGACGATGCACCAGTTGTATCTTGCAGTTTCCGCCTTTTATATTCATCCACTGGGACCTCTTCACGATCATGAGGAGGATGCTCCCTCTTGATGCCTTCTACCGGCACGGGGGCATTGTCTTCGCTCCACTCAGTATCTCCCGTTGCTCTGTTTTCGTCGCTCTCGTGGACAACTTTTAGTTCATGGAGATCTGAATCCACCTCTTCTGGGGAATTGGGCTTTGACTTGGATTCCTCACTGTCCTTTTTAGCCGGAGCAGGGGCATCCTTTCCATTTTGTTTCTTAGCATTGGCAAAAAAGTTTGCAATGTTGCTTTTATTTTCCTTGTTGTTGATAGGGAGTATGAAATCTGGAGAGTTGTTGCCCACTTTTCCGACTTCTTTGGGAACTGCGTAACATTCAAGTTTGCCTTCGTACGGCTCCAGGACGGATTGGAAATCCTTGGACCACGTCGTCCGCGTGGGATCCAGCCATATTTTCATTTCTTTACTTCCAGGATCGAGTATGACTGGCATTCGGTCGTGGAGGAATTTCAAATAGGAATTTGACGAGGTGGTGATGATAGTATATGTATACAGCTTCTCATCAGATCCTATTCAGTTGGAGCATCGTTTAACCTCATATGTCAGTTTGTCTGTTAACTTAGAATTATACGTAGAAGGGACATAAGGATTACCTTCATACGTGACGCAATCCCAGAGACCTGCAAGGCACATCAAGCCTCCGTCCTTCCGTTTGACGAAATGAGGTATCTTCTCCTTTCCACCAGGCCCCTTCTTTAGCCATTCATAAAATCCCTGACAGATGACAACGCACCTCTTCCGTCTCTTCATGGTCGTCCACATGCCCTTGTCTTCTATCAGGGAATCATCTCGGCAGTTGATCGTCCGCATGAGAGAGTCATAGTCTGGCTGACGTTTGGTCCAGAAAGGAACTAGGCCCCATTTCATGCTCTGGAGCTTATGTTTAAGCTTCTTTTCTTCTCCGTGATTCTGATGAGTTTCCACCATCTGTTCCTCGGATGGCTCATGCGCTGTTTTGGCGTCCTGCACGCTCGCATCGATGTAGCCATGGTCAGAAGTGTCGGCGCGATAGACGACACCGTAGTTGCCTGGAGCGAAGTTGAATGTTTCTCTCACTTCGGAATCTTCAGGCGCTTCATCGACAGGCATACCCTGATCTTGGAGACGCTGTTGGATGGTACCAACGCGCTGTAGACAGGCCACAAGTTAGCATGTGCAGAGTGCTGCTATATGTGAAGAGATTAGACAGCATGGCATACATACAACACCAAGAGCATATCGTCCACACATTTTGCGATCAAGATTAGATGCCTTCGCAAGGGATTATCAACTGCAGAGCATAGTTAGACATGAAGAGTCGTAGATACTATATACATTTGCGTTGTTTAAATGGTATGCTCGACGTCATACGTGGAGATGCTGCTCGGAGCTCAGGCCAAACTAACCTTTTTCTAACCATCTTTCTTCTATTCTGCAAAACCTCCCTCTTCTCTCTACCCTCTGTCTGGGCTTTGTAGCCCCGATTTATCCATTAAGTTTGTCTTTTCCGTCTCATTGAATGTATATTCGATTCAAGGACACATGAAAATACGATCATCGAAACCCCCTTCACTATGTTCAATGCAGCATCTCGGCGCGCATGCGCCTCTACCTCGAAACCTCTACAATTCCTCCACCATCGATCTCTATCGCGATCGCTTTTAAGCACAAATAGACCAATTACGCATTTGCAAGGATATGGCAAACAAATAATATCTCCGTTCCTATCGCGGCAACCGCCCATCCAGACCCGACATGCTTCATACACCCCGCAGCTTAAACGCGGCTTCCGGAAAGCCTCGAAGAGACATCCCTTTGTCTTGTCGCTGGGCATCATAGTCGCACTCGGGTCGGTTTCTACGCTGGCATATGTTATATATGATCAAGTCATGGTCAAGGGCCCGCATTATAGCAGGTACCCCGGGCCGGTCGTGAAAGAGCTCAAAACTGCAGTGTGGTATACCGATGTCGACTTGAATCCTACCCTAGCCCTACAATCGTACAGGAAAGCTTTGAAACTGGCTATCGGACTAGGAATGCATCCATTCTCCGATGAGGTAATGGGTATCAAATTCCAGGTTGCGGCGATGTTGGAGAAGGCTGGCCTGGTAGTACCTGCGGTCGAAGTGTTGGAGCGGACGAAAGCAGAAACCATGCATTGGATAGAAATGAGCAGGAAGAGAGCATGGGATGTTACAAAGAAGGTGAAGAATGGGAATGAGGCCGAAAAGGACGCCATTAAAATCAACGATCCAGAGTTTCTAGAAACCCAAAAGAAGGAGGAAGAGAACGCCAAGCTTGAAGAGCGCATGCGAAGAAAGGCTCTGAAAAGAATTGTTGGAGTACAGCTGAAACTGGCAGAATTGTACGCGAGTGATTACATCCAGGATGACAAGAAGGCCGAGGAGGCCTTAGTCTCCGGTGTTGAACTGTGTCTCACGGAACTACAACGCCGTCAGAGCCTGGGACTGCCCCTCGGCGGTGCGGCATCTGCCGATGATGATAGTTGGCTGAGCCTGGCTGAGATGGCAACGAGTTTTGTTGGTCTTGCCTCAAATTACACGAACCAGGAGCGACATGCACTTGCACTGCCGCTATATCTTCGCGCTCTGGACATGATCCGGGCGGAGGAAGGTGACACACCAACCTGCAAGCAGGTGGTACTCCTCAATGACGTTGCGAGCGCGATGGCAGGACAGGCGCAGACACTGAGAGTTTCATCTAAGTCGATACAAAAGGGGCAGACGGCACCTTCTCGCGAGCAGGCTATCGACACTGCCAAGAAATGGGCGCAGAAAGCTATTGATGTCGCTGCCAAAGTCCAACCTCCTGTCAGAGACCAGGACTGCGATACTTCCTGTGTCGCGGCTAAATACAACCTCGGGGAACTCGCAGAGATGTTGAACCGGCCAGACGAAGCTGGAAGGTTCTATATGGAGGCTGAAAATCTTGCTCGTGGAATTGGATTCGATGAAGGCGTTACCATGGCGGAGACGGCGTTGAAGAGACTTTGGCCCAAGTAGGAGACAGTGAAAGTGTACTTCGGGCACAGTTCGCCATTTTGGCCTAATTAACACAGGCGATTTTGAGCCGCTAACACTTTATTAGCAATGGTAACATAGTACCTGCATCGTCCTTGTCACATACTCACCAGAAGTTGAATCGAATACCACATCAGACATTGGATCATTCTTTCTATTACCTCTCGCCTTTATCATCTTCCAACTCTTAATTATCGGGCCAGAGTAAGTTCACAAACCCATTCAGGTATAGACAGATACAATGGAATTTCTTGATCGGATGTGCTCTGCATGGTTTCCTTCCTGTAAGAGCTGAATTGGTTCCTTACAGCCAGTATATCGAGCCCGAGGACAAAGACGGAGAGCGGAAACACCTACTACTCCATTTATATCTTTGGGAAGTGTGAGATTGAGCGCATGTGATGCATTCATGTTCGAGCAAGACACAGATATCTGGAGGAAACAAACTACATTGCCCGAGAACGGTCATAGACAGACAAGATCCCTTCGATAGTTCTAGAATAGAAAAACAGGAAAGTGAACAAACTCCAAGGGAAGAGGAATCCAATTAAAAAGATGGAATTAAAAGAAAACTTTCGATGCCATGATAAAACGGTATAAGAACATTGCACGCTATCCTTCTCAAAGACACCAGACATTCGATTCTTTGTATAGCGGAAAAAAGATATCGAGTTTAAGTTAGAAATGTTCAGAAAAAACCCTGAGCCCGGAAAACAAAAGTCCGTTTTCTTTCTCGTCCGTGTTTTGTTCCCAGTCCAGAGTTACTTCATTGCTCGTGGCTCATACATCCCAACTAATAAATGCCTGCGGCTCTTCTCTTGATTTTCATCTTTTTTTATTTGGGTTCCCCTTTTATAAAAAATTTAATTTTTACCTCTCCTCCGTCAATCACTCACCCTCAATCTATGCCCTAGACATAACGCCCCAAGCACGGATCTTGTTGTCAGTGTAACCAGCGAACAGAGTCTGGCCATCAGCGCTCCAGGCCAAAGAGACACACTCGGGCTCACGGCTCTTCTTGCCCTTCTCAATGTACTCGGGCTTGAGCTCATCAACCTTGCTCTTCTTCTCGAGGTCGAAGATGGTGATGCTGGTGCTAGTGGCGGCGCAGAGCCAGTAGCGGTTGGGAGAGAAAACGAGGGCGTGGATCTCATCACCGGCGTGGAGAGAGTAGAGGTGCTTGGACTCGTTAAGATCCCAGAGCATGGTGGTACCGTCCTTACCACCGGACGCGCAGAGCGAACCGTCGGGGGAGATGGTGACAGTGTTGATGTAACCGGTGTGACCAATGTGGTCAGTCTGGAGACGGCAGGAAGCGAGCTCCCAGACCTGAAAGTAAAAAACCGCCGTTAGCATAATCTTTTCACGCTAACCGTCTTGATGCAAATATGATAATGAAAACCAAAATGGGCAATATAATTTCCATCAGGCATGTGGTGAATTTTTGTCTCATGGCCCAAACAGGGCTCTGAAGTAGCAAATACGTAGAATATGCAAACATCATTTGGGAGGATTCTGTGGAGGGTATTCTTCGCTTTTTGTTTTTTGGAGATCTTCATGCATACCTTCACGAGCTTATCCCAGCCAGCGGAAACAATGACGGGGTTCTGGGGGTTAGGGCTGAAGCGCACGCAGGAGACCCAGTCGGTGTGGCCCTTGTCGGTGATGGTGAACTTGCAGTCACCGAGGGTGTTCCACAGCTTGATGGTGCGGTCACGAGAACCGGAGACGATCTGACGGTTGTCGGCGGAGAAGGAGACGGAGAGGACATCGTTGGTGTGGCCAACGAAGGTACGGGTGGTGGTTCCGCTGGCGAGTTCCCAGAGACGGAGACTCTTGTCCCAAGAGGAGGACAGAGCGTAGGCACCATCAGAGGAGATGACCTGACACGCAAAACAACCAGTCAGTCAATTCCCTTCTTAAAAAAAAATTTAATCCAAAATATTTGACTCAGTCGCTGCATACACAGTCGGAGACAATGTGAGAGTGGCCCTCGAGGCTGCGCTTGGGGTAACCGTAGGCCTGCTCGTCGCGGGTGAGGTTCCAGATAATCAGGGTTTTGTCGCGGCTGCCAGAGAGCAGCATGTTGGGGCTATCATGCGAACGCAAAAAATGTCAGAATCCCGTTCTTTTCAAGTAACACAGTCGACCATTTTGTCGGCAACTGCATAAGCCTTTTTTTTTTCGGTTCAATTTTCCTTACTTCTCGAGAGAGGTTGCCAGGCAGGTAACCCAGCCATTGTGACCCTCGAGGGTTCCGCGAAGGACCAGCTGCTCAGCCATGATGGGTGTCTGGAGACGATGGAAGGAGCCGCGAGAGGTGAGAGGAGGAGGAGGATGAACGCGGGCGGAGCAATGTCGTTGACTCTGGGCCTGGAATAAAATCGCGATCTCGAGGAGGAGCAGCAATCGACGGCTGCGTGCCCGGCTAAGCCCTAAACGGATGTGTCGCCCGTTGTGTGGGCAGAGCCCTAGAGTCTAAGCGAACGATCACGTGACGTAAATCTGAAGTCTGTACTCCGTAGACCTCAACAACTACATATGTATTTCTTTTCTATCCACGTTCAAGGTCTTCCCCTTCCGTTTTAGTGCTCAGGTCTTGGCACCTTTGCTCACTGAGCAGATCCGAGCATGTCCTGAGCATGCCCAGGGCCTGAGTGATTATTAAGCAGACACTGAGTGCTCACCCATGATGAAAAGTACGCACTGAGCTTCACCCTGAGTACCCTCATGAAAGTGCGAGGGAAAGTCTCCGTGGTGATAGAATAAAAAGTATATATAGTTATATCCATACAATGACCAGTGCACCCAAACAGGCATATTAATGGAAGAGCAATACTATATCCAAAACCAGGACTTATGCAAAGCCGATTCAAATATACATCCCACTTATACAGGTCACGAAACAGATCGAAAAGGAGGTGTATTGTACATGTCCAAGGACAAAAGCAAAGCGAATATCAAACGGCTCATCGCTCTTTTGAACGATGCTTTATGGAGACTTCGTGTAGAAGGAGATCTCACGATCTGAAGACCTGAACATTCGGCATCCTCCCAAGACCTCCACCCATCTTTCTGTCCTTTGCAGCATGGAATCCAGTAGCGCTATTATCACGCACATGCTTCCTCAGCAAGGACAATATCTCGGAATCGACCCACCGTGAAGGAATAGGCCGGTACGCAGCCTTGAAGGCACCGACAGTCTGCTTCCACTCTCCGCTCTTCGCACCCGTCTGCTTCCAGGTTTCTGTCAGGGTATCCTCCTCAGGCGTAGTAGTGCCTGGTTCCGGCGGATCCTGCGTGGCCCAGTAGTAAATGTCCCAGTCATTTTCATCGAGGAATCGGTCATATTCCTGTAACTGCTCTGGTCTCATCTTGGATAGATGGACATCGGCGAATGTAGAAAGGAGGAGATCGGATTCAAGGATTCCTCGCTTTCGGCTTTGATCTAAGCATATCAGTCAGCATAGAACTCTGTGGAGAGAGAGAAAGGCTGGAAAAGGAAAGCAAGATATAGTACATACACAACAACCGAGCTCTCATAGTCGCCGGATCCTCTCCCACCCGGCGAAGAGGCTCGACCTTGAACGAAATACCCTCCATCTCACCAACCCCAAGCTCAGGCTTCTGTTCACCGGGCTGCTGTCTACCTCCCGTGAAATGCTCAACCTTGCCCGGGTACGGATCCGCGGGCTTATAGTTCGGGTCGACGGAACTGAGGAGTTCAGGAGGAGCGTTCTTGTTACCCACTTTCGGGAAGTCATTGGCCATTGTAGATGTCGTAGTAGGCATATAGGGATTCGGAGTCTTCTTCGTCTGATCCTGACGGTAATCCGGGGCCGTAGACGGTGCCCGGTTCTTACTGTCATCTGGACGGATGGAGGTGGCTCCGAAAGAGCGGACGAGTGCTGTGCGCGGAATAGAGGTGGCAGAGGGCCGTGGGAGGCGAGTCATCAGCCTTGGAGCCGCCATTTTGCTTATATTTACCTCGCTCGAGAGACGATATGGAGGGGATTGGGGGAAACGATGGTTAGAAATGTCGCAGGAATGCAGCGATGATATGAATCTTTGCTATTGCCGAGGCTGACATCATAGGCGTTTGCATGGTTTGCATCAAGTATGAGTACGTTTGTCCAATAATGTGTCTTCCAAAATGATCCATACATGTTTCTCTTAATGAATTACACTGTAGATATGCTATATTCTACTTCATCTCTTTGTGGGTCTGTTTTGCAGAGTTCAAATTGAGAATCCAATACGCAAGGTTGACAGTCACTATGTGCGAAGAAAACAATTAGACATTTTCATGGGTGTCATATCATAAAATATAAGTTGTTTAACAATACAATATGCCGTGAATGATAGATATCCGGAAAAGACATGAAGTCGAAGGACACTAAAAAAAAAAAAGCTCAAGTCATTCAACTCCGCATTTCGACATAAAAAGGGATTGATTGATTGATTGGAAATCCATCGAGCTGCATTTTCCCAAAGACAAGAAATGCGATCCATCTAGATAAGATGCTTAGACCTAGAAGAGTCAATTAACAATTGTTCCTGTTGACAGAGGTCAAAAAGAGGGGAAAAGGTTTGAAAATACCTAAAGTAAGCCCTCAGGTAAACAACCTGCCAAGCCCCCAACCCGACCAGCATTCCCATTGTCCCGAATGCAAACCATTTAACACGCTCATTAGTACTCTCATTGGTATCCCGCAGTCTCTGCTCACGAGCTCGGAGATATTCCATCTCCTCGACAATCTCGCCAACCAATTCCTCGATGCGCCGAAGATCCGTCTCGACGGGCTTGAGCTTTTCCTGAGCTTGAATGGTGGACCAGTCACGCGCATCGGCACCAATGTCGATATCGAGTTCAATGGAGCGATAAAGATTAGCACCATTATCTGCATGTTAAATTGGAGTGGTCAGAAACAAGAACCAAGAACGGCAGTTCAAGCAGAGAGACTTACGTCGCGAAACAAGCTGATTCTCAAAACAGACATCAAAAGAAGTATCCGCAGGAGATGTAAACGCCTGTCTCTTCTCACCGACAATATCTTTCGGGTGACCATGTTCGTTCCCTAGGGAGTCCTTGACCTATGTATCCCGCCCGACACAATTGATCAGCCATTTGAGTTTGACAGAAAACAAACCAAAAAAGCAATAAAATAAACGGACAAAAAGAGAGAGGATAAGAAAACCATACATGCATATTAACAACCTGTCCATCCCCCTTATTCCCGCTAACGATAGCAGTCACAACAACAAGCTGCCCACTCGACACGAAATTCCGTACACAGCGTTCATTCTTCCCGGATGCAGCGGGGAGGTCGAATTTCAGTGCCGAAGCAACCTGAATGAGGAGAAGGAGCAGGGAGCAGACCGCGGTGGTGAGACGGACGGAGGACCTCATGGTGGTGCGCAAGTTGTATGTAGATTGATTGCCAGCGTGTCGTCAACAAGGTTGAAAACGGTTAGTTGAGGGAAGTCAGCGCAACCTCTCGAGGTGCTGTAAGTTCGACTGTCACCGCTACAGCGTGCTTGGTCTCCGATATTTCTCTCACCACTCGTACTATTATTATTGTTTAATAGTACTTTGGTTTGCTGCTGTGGTTACTGCGCTTCCTTGCTGCGAAAGGGGTCGGTTGTTTAATGGGGATTAATGATGTTCCGGGAGACACCGTCAGCTGTTTACCCTAAGGCTACAACTGCAACTCAGGCATATCATAACTCAATCACAATTAGATGAAGTATACAGATACAGGAAAGATACTCATATAAAGCATGCATATCATTACCATATATAAAGATGGAAACCAATATTCAACAGATCCCTCTCATTCATAGGGTCCAATTCCTAAAACTTCATGTGCAGCTGTGCATCCGCTAGCCCAACCCCAGTAGTATCCATCTGCAAATCAGTAGAAGGGGAATGTAAATCTGAATGATAAGCTAACAGCGAGAGAGAAAAAAAAAAGAAAAAAAAAGGAAAAAGAAAAGGAAAAAGAAAAGAGGAAAACCAAAGAGAGTGTTGAGTAGAGTTGGCTCTTCGTCAGAGTTCCCAGCTGAATATTGTTAAGGGACGTATTTAGATGGATCTTCCTATCTAGACGTGCCGTACGTACAAGAAGGAATCGCTAAAGAAGAAAGGAGAAAGAAGGATTGTTGTTGTGAGGAAGTCTTGTAGGTGGCTCACCGCCTTCAGGACAGCGCAGGCCTTGGCCGAGTCACTAAGGTCTAAGGTCCTTGTATAGGCAAAGGACCCATAACAGTACCCCCCCCCTAGCTTCATGTAGGAAGTACAGGTCATAGGGGTAGGTCATGTCGCTTTAGCCTTTATGTATGCATCTCTGTTTAGTGAGCCGTCCTGAAGTCTATACTGTTTTGTACGATCCAGCCACTCATCCAGAGCTTGTGCTTCCTCCAAAGCTGTGGCAGCTTCCCAGGTTGGCCGAGCATAGCCTGACCATTTCACTAGGTATTCCAGCCGGTGACCTCTCCCGTATCTCCTGGGACGTTCGTCCAGGATTTTCTCTACCATGTATTCTTTCTCGCCGTTCACAATGATGCCAGGGGGCTGGGTATCATCATTCTTCTGGGAAGGAAGTGGATCTGATGAAGCCAGCCGAAGCAGGTCCACATGGAAGACTGGATGGATCCCTGGGGGTGTATTCAGCCGTACAGCATGGCTGCCCACCAGGCCTATAACCTCGTACTTGGCGTTCTTCCAGTCCAGTTTCTTGCTGGGTCGGTCCGTACAGATGTTCTTCAGACTTAGCCAGACCTTATCTCCCACTTGGTAGTTTGTGGCCGGGCTCCTGTGTTTATTAGCCTGATTCTCTGCATTCTGTTGGGAATAGGCCATGGAGGCTTGAGCCCAGTCTAGGGCTTCCTTAACTTTCCGTACAATAGCTTCCCCTTTCTGGATAGGACTCTTGGCTGGTTCTTCAGCTAGTTGCTCTACCTCCTCGGTAGGGCTAAATGGGCTGAGGTTATACCCATGGCTTAGGTAGAAGGGGCTGACCCCTGTTGCTGTTGATGTACGGCCATTAATTGCTAGCTCTGCAAGTGGGAGTAACCTGTTCCAGTCCCTCTGGTCATAGCAGGTATAGATGCGGAGGTAGGTCTCCACTGTACTGTTCATCCTCTCTGTTGATCCATCAGTCTGGGGGTGATGGGCTGTAGATAGTCGGCGGTTAATCCCTGTCAGGGTACATATGCGAGCCCATGTATTACTTGTAAACTGGCTTCCTCTGTCCGAGGTGATAGCCTTCGGGATCCCATGTTTGCTTATAAGTACTCGTACGAGGGCCCAGGCCACGCTCTCAGAGTCAATCTCTGACATTCCTTCTAGTATCACACCTTTGGTTAACCGGTCTGTGATAACCATGATGTTTGTACAACCTTCACTCTCTGGTAGGTCTGTGATGAAATCCATTGAAACCTCCTGCCAGGGACGATCAGGCACAGGGAGGGGCTTTAATAGTCCCTTTCTCTGGTCCCTCCAAGATTTCGTCCTTCCACATACATCACAGTTTCGGACGAATCTCCTGATGTCTTGGGACATGTTAGGCCAGAAATACTCACGGCTAACCAGCATATATGTTTGCTCCCGGCCAGGATGTCCTGTCAACATAGAGTCGTGCGCAGCTTGAATTATATTTGTACGGAGCTGTTCACTCCCAGGTACCCACCTCCTTCCGCGGAAGAGGATATAGCCTTGGGCGTCTAATTGGCATTCCGAGGTTCCCACTTTCAACTGTAGATGTGGGGGAAATTTCCTTGCTCCATCCTTCAGGCACTGTATTGCCTCATTGTACCCTTTATCCTGCTTGAGTGCCTCTTTCCACATGTCACCTTTCTCACACGGCTCGCGTGGTGGCTCTCCGGTTGGTTGAAGGGTGGCAACTACCATTTTTCCCAAGTGTTTTTCACTAAAGAGTTGCATCGTACGAGACTTGACCCTGTCATCTTTATCATCAGGCATGTCTTGGTCTCTCCGTGAAAGTGCATCAGCTCTCTGATTGGCTGACCCTTTCCTATATACTAACTTGAAGTTGAACCGGCTGAGAAATAAGGACCATCGTACGTGCCGCTCTGTCAGTTTCCTTGGGGAGAAGAAGTACTCCAGGTTCTTGTGGTCGGTAATAACTTGGAATTCTCCACATGAGCGCAGTTCAGCATCCCAGGCTTCAAGACATCGTACAATTGCAAGTAGCTCCTTGTCATAGATCTCGTAGTTGCATTCATCTGGGGAATTCCTTTTAGAGAAGTAGGCACATGGGTGCAATTCCCCTTTTTCATTATATTGAGAGAGAACTCCTCCTGTATTATAACCTGAGGAGTCGGTCTCTACTACCGTACGGTAGGAAGGGTTGAAGGTTGCTAGGACAGGTCCAGTAATGAACTTTTCCTTAAGCAGATCAAAGCTATCCTGGCACTCCTTAGTCCACAAGAAGGGTGTTCCTTTCTTTGTCAAGTTGTTTAGTGGGCGTACGATCCCTGAGAAGTTAGGGATGAACCTTCGGTAGAAGTTGGCAAAGCCCAGGAATCCTCGGACGCCCTTTATAGTAGTAGGGGTTTCCCATTCCTTTATTGCTTTCACCTTCTCCGGGTCCATTTTGATTCCCTTCCCTGCCTGTATTATAAAGCCCAAGTACTTTGTCTCCTTGCACTCAAATTCGCACTTCTTAATATCCAAATATAGGCCTGCTTCTTCCAGTTTCTTCAAGACCATTCGTACGTGCTTCCGGTGCTGGCGGAGGTCCCCATTGGTATAGACAAGCACATCGTCAATATAGGCTGAGCAGAATTCATCTAGATATTCCCGGAGGGTCCAGTTGATGTATTTTTGGAAGGTACTCGGTGCGTTAGCCAACCCAAAAGGGGTGACTAGCCATTCAAAGAGCCCGTATCTCGTACGGAAGGCAGTCATCCATTCCTGGCCTTTGGCTATGCGGATCTTGTGGAAGGCAGCAGACACATCCAGCTTAGTAAACCATCTGGCTTGTCCAATTTGGTTCAGTGTCTCATGGATCAGGGGCAATGGATAGCGGTCCTTCTTGGTAATGGCATTTAGAGCACGGTAGTCGACGCAGAACCACAGTCCTCCTCCCGGTTTTCGTACAAAGAGTACTGGGGCTGCAGCTGGGGAATGGCTCACGCGGATAAAGCCTTTCTGTAGTAGTTCAGAGAGTGTTTTCTGGAGGACTATTAGTTCTTCCTGGGTCATGTTGTAAAGGGGGCCCCAGGGGACTTCAGGATCCTTCCCACTCTCCTCCCGTACGAGCTCGATTTTGTGATCAATCCCACCTCCCCGGTGCGGTGGTAGTTCTTCAGCTTTGTCTTGTTCGAAGAGCCTTAGGTATTTCCAGTATTGCCTTGGTAGCTTCGTACGGGGGTCAATATGTCTCTTTGGGGCCAGTGCCTTCTGTATATCTGCCAATGAGACCGCAAATATCTCGATATCTTGGCCATGGCACCTTTTCCTTTGTATAAATCCTCCCATGGTTGCAGCTGATATCTGTGCTATGTCCAGCTTCGGTAAGGGCCTCTTTGTAGTACTCCATAGACGGACTCCAGTAGTATGGAGGTACAGCCTGCCCCTCTTAGCCTCTAACCTTCCATCATGTTACTCCAGCCAGGGGAGTCCCAAGATCAGGTCATAGCCCAGGTTATCGGGTATCACATAGAAGTAGGCTCCTTTTTCTGTATGCGCCCCGATGTCTAGCTGAACCCGTACAATCTTATTAATCTCCTCTATATTCCCGGTCACTCCCTTGAAAGGTTTCGGGTGGATAGGTATGGTAGGTATTTGATGTATCTTGACAAACTTGTCACTGATTACCCCATAGGTCAGGCAGCCTGTATCTATCATTGTACGAGCATTATAGGTATGGTTGACTAGTGCTTCCACCAAGAATGGGGGGGTATTCATGCGCGAGCTGTTGAAATCTTGCCAATCAAGTAGTATTTCTCTAGCTGTATAACCCCTCTGTACGCGACTTTGCACAGAGGTTATTCGTTTTCCGACTCGCTCTCGCTGTAGTCATCGATTTGGTCTTGTTCTTCCTGGACTGTGGCCACCTGCCTAGGGCGTCTGGTAGGTTTTATAGGGCACTCTCGTACGAAGTGGTCAGGATCGCCGCAGCGTAGGCATTTGCCCTCGGACAACCTCTTTTGCTTCTCCTCTGCAGGCGCCTGACTAGCTTTTCTTGGGGTCCTGGTCCCTTTCATACGGAGGGCCGCAACTTCCTTTTGTAGGGCTGCAATTTGAGCATGGGTGGCTTCCCAGTCCATTTGATCAGGGGTTCCGGTCCGGTCAGAGCCTCCTGCTGGTCTTGTACGAGCGACATGCATGGGGACAGCGGCGTGAGATCCTTTTCGTGTAAGCCTGGCCACTCTCTGGAGGTTGTGGTTGATTTCGCGCAGTTGATTGCAGTAGTTGTCGTACGAATCCTCCTGCCTAATACCAACCATGGCTTTTAGCAACTCAACATTAATTGCCGTGTCCAACAAGGCCTTCTTCTGGTTATCATCCCAATTAATCCCTCCAGCATTAAGAAGTTCTTCGTCAAATTCATTCAAGAACTCTTCAAAGTCACGTCTCCCTTGCTTCATTGTATTCACTCGTACAAGAGCCTTTCTCTGTCGGTCAGGGTCACCGAAGGCCTTGTCTAGTACCGCGGAGAATTCTGCCCATAGCACAGGAGTCTCAGATTTCTGGCGAGCCAAGAGCCATGGTAGCACACGCTGGCTGGCTTTTCCTCTCAGGCGGCTGTAGGCATAGTAAACTTGTTCCTCCTCTGTAGGGTAGCAGGCGGCGTCGATTGCAAACTTCGTACGAAGGTTCATCTGGAAAGGAGGGTAGTCCTTAGGGTCTTCTCCAGTAAAGGGTTCGACATCCGGGTGACGAGGACGGGGATAGCTTCGTTCGTAGGGGGTGGGCGTTGCAGATGTAACTGTAGTAGTAACTGGTGGATGGTTTCTCAGCTGCGAGTTCCGTACGGCCTGTAGTTCCGCCCGTAAGCTGTTATTCTCTTCTTGGAGCTGTTGTTTCTGAGTCCGCATCTCCGTACGGAGCTCCTGGAGCTGCTGTAGCAACAATGTGACACTTTCTTCTTCCATTGTCATAGTAAAAGGTCTCCTCATACTATTATTGAGAATAGTGAGCGATTCCTAATGTTAAGGGACGTATTTAGATGGATCTTCCTATCTAGACGTGCCGTACGTACAAGAAGGAATCGCTAAAGAAGAAAGGAGAAAGAAGGATTGTTGTTGTGAGGAAGTCTTGTAGGTGGCTCACCGCCTTCAGGACAGCGCAGGCCTTGGCCGAGTCACTAAGGTCTAAGGTCCTTGTATAGGCAAAGGACCCATAACAAATATGCACCATGGAAACTCATTAGAGGGGCACGTTAACGAAAAAAAAAAAAAAAAAAAAAAAAAAAAAAACAAGGAATATATGACAGGGACCAGGAGGAAAAGTACAAGATTTGATGCTGATAAGAAAACAAAGAGAATGTCGGATTCGAATAGGTTGAAGAGGAAAGAGACAAGAAAAGAGAGACAGAGATTAAAATCAGTAAAGAGAGTAAGCAATGTCATAACGCGTACTGGTCCAGGATTGAAAAAAACAGGGGATAACTCCTATAGGAAAAGAACATTCGGATATTTACAACGGTACCAGAGAAGGAAGATAAAAAGGTCACCAGGCGCTCCTTTTTATTTTTTATTTTTTTCAAAGTCCAGACTCAAGCCTCCACCTTCTTGCGACGGCCGAAGAACTTGGAAAAGGGACTCGAGCTAGAATCCTTTACCTTCCCACCAGTCATGGCAGCATAGGCTCGAGGCGGAGGCGGCTCAGGAGGGCCTGTGCTTTTGAGGAAACCAGCCAACGCACCGGTCTCTGTCTGCCTCCGTGTTGGGCTCATCGTTTGGCTACGAAAGCCGGCGAAACCCGGATTACGCTCAGAGCCGACTTTAGCAGGATAGGTTGATTGCCCCGAGCTATCAGCAAAGGAGCGCAAGGAGGTCTTGGAACTTTTCAAAGTAGGAATCCTATCCAAGGAAGTCTTGCTCATAAGCCGAGATTTCATGGAAGGTGCACCCAAGGACGTGCCGGATCTAGGGTTTTCGGCCAATGCTGTGCTTCCCCATATGGATTGAGGTGACTCTTCTTGGCCAGGAGGGCCAGGGACGTTGCGCAAGAAATCCACCAGGCTTTCCTGTTTACGCTTCGGTCTCTGTGTCCCCAAAAGCTCATCAAGATCATCATCCTCTTCGTCTTCTTCGAAATCAATAATATAAGGGTCCCGCGCTTGGAGGTGCCTCCGAGACGGTCGAGTCTCGATGTGCGCATCTCCTGGAACTGATGTGCGTCTGGCAGTGCTAGCCTGTGAACTAGCTCGGTCTACCGAATCCAAAAGCCCTGTATTCGAACTGAATGAAGTGTGAGATCTGTTTGCTATAGACCTTCCATCTTGAATACTATCCCTTCCATTGTTGCTAGATTCAAGCTCTGAGTGATCAGAGTCCGTGGTATCCTGGAAAGGTGCCACCGCTCGAGGTATACGATGTGCGCCCACCGTTGGTGGACCGGTTCGAATGAAATCGATCAGGTCTGAGGTTTCCCCTCCTGTTCCAGACGCGGCTGACCGTGCTTGCAGCCGTGGACCAGGACTTCTGGATTCAGGTATATCGCGACCAGCTAACTTCCCCGATACCTCAGACAACGTATTGGAAAAATTGCGCTGAGCTTGCCGCTGGGCAAGTGGCTGAGCAACTTCTCCCTGGTTCTGAGGAGCACTACTAGAAAGAGCAGGTCCCGTGGATCTCAGGAATTCCACGATATCAGAGGTTGATCCAGAGACTGGCCTAGCATCTCTGGGTTGCAATTGAGACATCCGAGGATTTTTCGACGCGGCTACTTCGATAGGTTGGGGTCTGGGCACAACTGGTTTCTGTTTGGGTATGTCAGCTGACTTGGACTCTGCTACCGGCGGTAAGCTGGCCGCTCCTGCAGATGGGGCAGGGGGGGTCTTTGGCTGTTTTGGATCCTCTCGAGGGGCCGTGTTCCTCAAGAAATCAGCCAATTCCGCTGTAGTCGAACGGGCCGGTTGCTCGGGTTCCTAGCACATGCAGTCAGTCACTGGGAGCTCATCAAACTTCCGCAAACGCACCGCACTTACTTCAATATCCCTCATGTTCTTAGGAGTCAATGTAAAATGTAAGGTTTCATCGCTATGAATCAATTTATCCAAATCAGACTGGTTGCCTGGTGAATCACTAGTTCCTGCCGACATACGACTCGTTTCGGAAGATGCACGTAGATGGGGAGAAGCAGGATCACCCTGGGGCCGACCGATAAGGCTTTTCAATTTTCCCCGAACAGGAGAAGCTGGTGCTCCGGCAGTCAGTGGACGCCTGTCAAAACTGTCCGATCCACGAGACACTGAGTAGTTGGATGAGCTGGTCGATAATGACGTTCGCCTCGAAAGCCTCTGGACAGCTGCCCGTTCCGTTCCAGGGGATGCTATGGAACCCGACCGTCTGTGACTATGTTGCGACACGTTTGACATCCTCGAGGCTGCTCTAGGTTGAGATGGTGGGCGCTGAGAACCCTCCTTCTCATCGTTATTTAAGCATGCCGCCTTAGGACTCTCCGCGGGCTGAGAAACTGTGCGGGATGCAGTCGATGGCCGGGGACTTTGTGGGACTTGGGCAAGGCCCTTGAGCCATGTATGAGTTGTGCCATGATTGGGAGCTGATGGAGTGGCAATTGGGGTTTTGGCTTTGGAGGGAGGGACAATGGCTGATTGACGCGGAGTAGAGTCGGATACCTCAGTGTCCGGTTCTTGCCTCGATAATCGACCCTCAGGAAGTTCGCCCGCCCGTGTATCAGACATCCCCCCTTTATGAGGCAGGTAATTACTAGAATATTGTTCTTGTGGTTGGAAAGCTGATGCTTCATCCTTCACGGCGGCTTCCGGCGCCTTAGATCGCTGCTCTTGTTGAACGCTCCGTGACAGCTCCATAGGCTCGACTTCATCAGGTTGGCTGATAGCTGTACCGTCACATGCAACCCGACCAGACGGTTCCACGGTGGCTTCGCGCGCCGTGACAAGACCTCGATAGCTTTCATGCACGTCTCCCCTTTCTTGGCGTTTGGGATCTTGCTTTTCAGATGGGCTGGATTCCGGTGGCGCTGAGGTGACGGAAATTCCTGTTTCACGTTGGACAGACTCGGCAGGTTCATCACGCTCAGGCATCGTATCCAAATGCTTCTGTTCCAAGGCTTGGGCGCAAGGTTGGTGAATAGTTCTTGGGTCCAGGGTCAACGAACCTGAGGAGTTGTAAGTATCATTAGGAAACGACCTGGACCGGGTATGGCGAACGGGTTTGGAAACTTGGGGACTTGAAGCATTAGTGGGAGAACTAGAGTTGGAAGATCCCGACTTGTGAGACGCCGAAGACGAAGAGAACACCATCAAGCTTCGGGGGCGCACTTTGTGGGCGACAACGGCTTCCAGTGTCACAGCCTCGAAATCGGCATCATTTAAAAGCCAGGGCGTTCCAAATTCCTTGACTTGGATATCGGCTTGATCCTGAGCTTCGACGGTTGGGGAACGTGGCAGGGGAATAGAAGACGGGTCTGGTTCGTAAGTATGTGCAGTATCGCTGTTCCTTCTGCTGAGATCAAAGGTGTAGCGGCGGTATGCACGAGGTCGAATGGATTCCCTGGAAAGCGTCCGGGACAGTTTGGCAGGTCGGATTCGTCTCCTCCATGTCCGCCACATTCTCCCAAGGGTCGCGTTCAAAGCCAATTTCTCCATGTCTGTCTTTTCCAGCACAAACTGAGTGTGTTGTCCTGATGGAGAAGCTCTTTGTTCATCAAACATATCGCCATTTTCTGCAGATAACCGAGCTCGGGCTGCTTCGCCGGCAACAGCCAAGGCCTGCTCGGCAATGTGTTCGATAATGGCAGTGAGGAAAACCGCCGTGGTAGGCACCACTGTCACTGAGGCAGTGAATCTGCTGGGAAAGCCATCGCCTTCTCTCAGAGAATCCTGTTCGATATACTCATCTTCATCCTCCTCCTCTAAGTCGCCCAGTCTCGTATAAATCATGCACCGAAGGCGGGTCAACTTCCAAGCGCGAATAAGGTCAAATCCTCCCTCCAGTTGTCGACTACCGTTGAGTTCACGCTCGCCATCCAGGTCACCAACACTGCCGATATATTCAGTCAATTCGGAATCTGCGACAGACACGACTTCTCTCGCGAGTCGAGGTTTTAGGACGTCTGATATAGCGGGTCGGATATAGCTGAGCTTGGTCGACTTAGCCGTGGCTAATACGTTGAAGAGAAGATGATCCAGGAATCCATTGAGCAATGCAAGGGCCTCTGGAGTGACCTGCGCATTCTCATCACTGGGAGCATCGTATTCGTCCGCCGTCGTGATGATCTCTGATGCGGCGGAGAGTGAGACAAATGCAGGCGGTGGAATCACGGGCGGTGGCGAGAGGAGGCTAACACGCGAGATGTGAGAGTGGTCGCTGGAGAGACTGACACTCCGCGAGCGAGGAATCGCCACGAAGTCCGACGGATGGAAGACTCTATTTGGCGGCATCATCCACTGGCGGTCGGGATGGCATATATATGGTAAGAGAGTGTTGGTTTTTGTATATATTGTGCCCCCTTGTTATTATTGAGAGATAGGGGAAAGGCCTTTGTTCGAAAAGAATGAACTGGGGAAATTGATAGACTAGTACACCATCCTACAGCGAGGAATCTGCCTGGTCAACATTTAAACGGACTCCGGGAGGACAGGAATAGGGGGGATTGGGGATATCGAAAGGGACAAACAAGGCGTGAAGATTGTCTTTTCAGAGTCGAGGGCAACGCCGTCGGTCAAGAGCTGAAAAACAGGACATAGACGACAACGCATCTATCTCTTTTTCAAGCGTACCTGTACAACTAACAACGATGGTGGTTATGCTTGGGAGCAGCAGCACTCATCTCGTCGAGGGAACGGGATGGAGAAAGTAAGCAATGTCAACCTAAGGCGCGTCGGCAGCGAGCATGAGAAGGAGAAAGCAGTGGTTCAGGGGAGAGGAGAGAGTGGAGAAGGGAAGAATTTGGGATGGGTGGATTATGGGGAGAGGACGACGAGATGATGATGATGATTATTATTATGAAGATAGAAGTGCCGCAACAGATAGGAAATTTTTTTAATAAGGATGCGTCAATTGAAAGGCACTCGATGATATGTTCTGATCGATCTACATAATTCCATGCATCGTAAGACGCGGACGGTTCGAGGCTGACAGGGCGCAGGGATCGGAAGTGGATTGGGATTCAGACTACGGAGTACACGCTGCTGATCCATGGAGATTATTATTCCTGTCTGATCCTCCTGCGGTGTTCCGCATAGTTACAGTGTTGGCACAACGCCCTGACCGACGATGCTATGTCCACGGCACAGTGTACAATGTATACGGAGTACGAGCATGCATGAATACACAGCAAACCGACGACGACAACAACAACAACAACAACAACAACAACAATAGCTAGCTGGCATTGAGCAGGGGGACAAACTCAATGGACAATTTCAAATACGCCTCAATTGCAGCTGCTGGCCCACTCGAGAACATCAGCGGAGATGCTCCGTCGCTGTAATATGGATAGTATACATCAACCCGTGGAGCGCTGCAGCTGTGATCATAACGGTTGCACGTTTTGATTGTCCTAACAGTCCAAAAAGTCAATTTATAATCCCAAGACCCGCTCAGATCCAGGGACTGATCACACAGCAGTCAACGTCAGATGCACGCTCCACGACCACTTTGAAGTTTGTACGGCGCTGCAATATGATGTGTCCTGTAACTACAGTGTTGTATCTATCTATTCACCTCGACCATCTCATCGCCATGCCAGTCCAGGTCGCACACAAAATCTGAAATCAGCATGCAATGGCTAGAGACTATTGATGGCACCATCGGTTAGCGCAATCCTTTCGGCATGAATGGTTCCTATCATTCTTGCTTATTATTATTTTAGTTAACAAGAGGAACCTGTGGGCCCTGGACCCTTCTCCGCACTCAGATGGAGGGAGAATTTAGGGCATAACCCTCCATAGTTTCTATATGAACGCTTCGATCAAGAGAATACATTAACCAAGTTGGGTATATGCTAAGACTACGATGGGCCCTCCTAAAAAATCGGTACTTCAAGGCAATGTTCTCACCGGTTAGTTTAACCAGCTATTATATTACAAAGCAACCTTCATGAAGAAATTGTCCTCGGTAACCTCGATCCAGGGTCCTGTTAGCAATATCGCGTTCACGTGACTATATATTAGTCGCTGTGTGTGAATAAAGTATGAATTTCTATATTCAGCTGTAAAATGTAGCTACACGTGGTATTACCAAGGCATTGAGTCCAATATTATCACGGTAGTCTATGTAAAAGCATGTGTTGGGGGGCATTTAATACCCTATTTGCATGGTACTGTTGATCCTTAAAAACCCACGAGAGGTTGAGAGGAGCTCTGTAAAGGTGTGGCAACGTACTCAAGCACCAGTTTATTTTCTTGGTGATCTCATGTGAAGCTCCTCGATCCTCAAGGTCCAGGTAACTAACTTATGTGTAAGGCTGCAAAGTCAGAAGCCTTAGGCCATATAAGATCACGTGTATTTAGCACTTAGGGTGAAGTGGATCAGGGGTGCGGCGTCCGGATATCAAATGCTAAAAGGAAACCGTAGGATTCATAGGATTCGTAGTGAACGCTCTATATCAATATACTGCCGTCTAGTACATTGTAAAGCTATTAATTGACATGCTTAGTGTTTGAGGTTCCTCCTTCGTATGCGGGATTCGGGGAACACCTCCCGGAACATGCATATTCCAGATCCCGAGGCTGGATCATTAGATAACCCGCCTGTCCGAAATAACTACTATATTCTCATCATAAGGAGCTGAACTCCGCAACGCCATAGCTCATAGGATACTTGAGAGAGAAATGGCGCCACAGCGTGAAATCGACTCTACCACTGATCTTCTATAATGATACATCTGAGTCGCAGTCTGGCAAGCTGTCCAACCACTCCCTCGTTTTGGGAGAAATAGGCCGAGAAGGAGATGGTACAGTTCTCCGGTACATAGTGAACGACCTCCACGAATCGAACATGCAGTGAATCATACCCAATCATGCCTAGATCTTCTAGCTCACCAAAGAAATTTGCCATGACATTCCACGTTGGCCTTCCATGTCCGTTATACTTCACCCTCTCTTTATAGATCCTTTCTCCATCTTCGTCCACAAATCCGATGAAATAAACCAATCGCCTAGCAGCCTGTGCATTGTACTCACAAGTCCCCTCTATCCATGCACGTCTCTGGGATTTGAGCGCCGCTGATGGATAATCAACTGGGTTTTCATCATCAATGTGCCAGCAGGGTAATCCTCGAAATTGTTCTATAGACGAGACCGATGCCTCGTCTAAGTCCGCTGGAAAATAGATCGTCACGACCTCATAGAGCTTTTGTGGAGGGAAAAGCGGGTGTGCACGTAGAAATTGACCATTATGGATTGGCCAAACAATTTCTCTGGTCCATGAGCGAGGCGCAAGAGCTTCTTTCAATCTCTGAAAAAGCTCCGAGGCAAGAAATTCTTCCCTGTCTACACAACTTTTCCATTCTAAGAGTGGATTAGACATCTGGGAAATAGCATGGCATCCAACTTTTTTTGGATTGGGAGATTTAGATTTCTTGCCAATCATCAACCACTCAATATCGTGTAGCTCACGTCGACGCCCTCGCGCAATTGCCCTGCATCCCTTCAGTTGGTGTATCTCTTGTAGGGTAGAAAACAGTTGTTCCCCGTTAGGAACAACATCATTGGATGAGTCTTTAAGTAATATCCATTCAAGCAAACTGCGGTGCTGAGGAGATTTGCTTGGATATGGATGTTTTGCATTTGTTTTCAGCATAGGATTTTGGGTGGCATTCAACTCACTGCGCTGCTTTGCAGCACATGTGGCTGATTGAGTGATAGGCATGCTTAACAAAAGAAAAGAGGCTAGGAGATATCAAGAGGGAGGAGGCCAGTTAAATAATGTATTCCAATTGTATGGACACCTCGCTAACCGTATTAGACAAGGTTGTATTGATGGTATTGTTCTGTTACCCTGATACACACTAGACCTCTTTTGTCTATTGCATTTGAAAGCTACATAAGGTTAGATGCCAGTAAATATCATGCGTGGCGATTAGAAGCCTTGCCCTTCATTAGCAGTGCTTTGTTGATCTGAATCTGGGTCAGTGAGGCCGGTCCTAATCATCTTTGCTTAGGAAAATGTCAGAGACGTTCTGCCCGGGGTCTGCTCTATTCTGACACACACATCAGTGGCTTTGGTTGACTTGAACTTACTGTAGTCCTCTGGGTTCACCGTGGGTTTGTAACATGTATCCCAAGTAGAGTGGTGGAGGCCAGGCCTATAAGAGACAAATCCCTTATAGTTGAATAGTAAAGTGGGTAATATTGGCGCCAGTTTGAACTCAAGTGTAACAGGGCGAGACAGGCGCTTTTAATGGTCCACTCCCATTGCCCTCAGTCCTTCCTTGTCACCGAAGAACTAAGTCGTGCCTAAATATCGAGATGTGTGAGAACGCATCGGCAAGAAATAAACCGGTTTAATTGTCTGGTAGAAGCAAGAGATAATGTTTAGGGGCGCAGCCCAATGAATCATATATTTGATCAGGGAATCTCTGGACATTCACGTTTCAAACGGCTCTCTGGAACTCCTTTATGGTGTTAACACCAGTCAAGCACTTTGGGTGCATTGATGAAACATCCTAGTTTTCTCTTCCAGCCACATTTGATGATATTATGACTTTCCAAGCCCACTTGAATCACTTCTAAAGTACCAATCTCCACTCTCCCAGTTCCTTCTCATCAACTATCTGAGAAGATGCAGAAGGTATTGAAGTGGGAGTATATACGTGAAGCCATCATGTGTGATTCTAAGGAGACCGCTAAGTTAGTAACTTGTAGGATAATAAGGCTGACATTATGGCATTCTCACATTCCTTCTTTCTTCGCTCCTTCGAAGAGTTACCCCAGCGATCCATAGTATCAATGGTGGTTTTGTCTGCCAGGGCTTTGGTAACCTCTGCTCTATCGGCTCGTTGTTGCTCGGTGTACTTTGTCTTGTTCGAGGTTGTGTTGTTCCCGCTGTTGTCATTGCCAGTGTTGGCTACACCACCACTAGAGCTGGTATTGCTAGACCAAAAACCGCCGAAATAAATAGAAGCTTGCGTCCTTTCTTCCGTTGGCCCACATCCTCTTGCCAACTCATCTACCCCCTATTTGTGCAGAATATAAATCAAACCACGTCCGTTGCCCTTCCAATCGATTAGTGCCATGGACTGGGACGAACGCGCCCACGCTTCTCATTACGCTGAGTCCCTTTCTTGGGCCAGACGATTTAACAGCACCAAGGGGCCTCCAATCGCGACCTGGGTTTCAACATTTCGAGATAATCAGCCTTCAGAGGTTGTCGGCAATAGCTGCGGATCGTTTAATTGGAGCTGCAGAATAAAATTCGATGATGGTGTACAATGGATGGTACGGTTTGCAGTGCCTGGCCGAGTAATGGATGGTGATGAAAAAATCACCCATGAGGCTGCCACAATGCGGTTTGTCAAAGAGAAGGCGAACATCCCTGTACCAACTGTTATAGCATGGGGACTCAGTCATGAGAATCCGCTTGGCCTGGGGGCATTCATCATCATGGAATTTATTGAGGGAGAACCTTTAGACATGATCTTAAGGCAAGGCACTGGCTCGGAAAAAGCACACTCTCTCCGGTTGGACATCAGTGATGAAGAACTGGAAACAATATACCGCCAAATTGCAAATTTTCTGTTGGACCTTTCAGCACATAATTTTCCGCAAATAGGTTCGCTCTCTGGAAATGCGGGTTCCAGCAGTGGCATTAATTCGAGGCCATTGACGCTGAAGATGAATGAAATACAGAGCCACGGGGGCGTTCGCATTGGTGGTGTGCTCTCCCTTCTTTCAATTTATATGGCAGCCAGCTGACACTGCGGACATCATAGGTCATATTTCCAGAACATTCTCTTCAGCTACCAGCTATTTTCAATATGTGGTGAAACAAGACATGCAGCATCTGTGGGAACAACCTAATTCAGTTGATGATACGGAAGATGCTCGTCACAAATATCTCCATAATAAGGTATTTACGGCCCTTGTTCCCCGTTTCGTTGACAACAAGTATGACCATGGCCCATTCAAGTTAATTTGCGACGATTTCCGGTTTGGAAACATGCTCATCAACAACGCACAGGATCTGAAGATAGTCGCTGTGCTAGACTGGGAATGGGCGTATACAGCACCATTTCAGATGCTTTATTCACCCCCGCGGTGGCTACTTCTGAAGAGACCATTTGATTGGGAAGATGAGGATATTTCTAGGTACAATTCGCTGCTTAAGATGTTCACCAATATGCTGGAGGAGGAGCAGCAAAAAAGAGCCGAAAGTCGCTCAATGCCCAGTATGGCGGCCCTTATGCGCGAATCCATGGAGGATGGAAGATTCTGGTTTCATGAGTTAATATACTCCTGCTTCGAAGCGCCCAACAGCCGGGCTTGGCTTGCTCTTCAACAGCTTCTACCTTCTATTGATGAGCTCGCGACAGTTGCCGGCCCTGACGTTGACCTGTTCGTGAACAGCAAGATAGAGCAGCTGAACGAGTATAATGTGGAATGGGCGGCAATGAAGGAGGAGCTCGATAAAAAAGAGGCGGACTTCCAAGCGCTGAAGGCAAGAGTAGAGGAGGATGCAGTTTAGAAAGCCCAAATCACCAATGCGGCCATTTTAAGAAAGCATCAACGAAAGTTCTTTCTGATTTAACTCCATGGTAACTCTCACGCAAGAAACCATACCTTTAAGTCCCCATTGCCTCATGGTCTGTATCCTTAGGTAATGGGAACGCCGAGGAATTCATGGTGCCCAACAATAAGGCTTCCAAAAGTAGTTAATTTATAATACTATTGGGGGTTCAGACATTAGACAAAGAATACAACATCAGAAGTAAGACAAGTGAAACCTTCATAAATATACTAAACCTAAACCATTGTACACATCACCACAGGTAGGGAGGAGAGCTTAACTTGATCAGTGGTCAGACCAGTCTCCTAAGGGCTATTCCCCGGCCTATACCCCACGTCATCTCAGGAAACAATCTGGAAGTATTCCATGAACAATACAGCAATTATAAGGCGTCTTCTTGCATCTCAGGGAATCCCAACCAAATTTAGCAAGGAGAGTGTCATTACTTTACTCCCACGGCCTCCTACCTCCGTCATTTGGGAATTCCATCTCGCGGCTCAAGGTGACTGGGTTCACTTTATTACAATAGCTCATATCACGCTGGATATTGCCAGATACTTCATTTATCAATTGCCTCATCCTTACAGGGTTTTGAAGTTCTTCAAGTCACAGCTACTACTGACGATCTCCTGTGATGCATTTTCAATCGTCACGAATAATGCATAGAGCTTGAGGGAGACTTAGCAGCGGCGCCTACTCATTGCAGGACGGCTGCGGCTGTAGTTTTTCTTCTATAATCCCAGAGCAAAGGATGGGTTAAAGAACGCGTGAGCTGAGGCTGCTCAGTATGTGAGGCTTGGAGACTAGGTATGCACGACCTGAGTTAGTGAGATTGGCAACATTCTCTGCTTCGCTGGCTGTAAATGAGATTTGTTTCTATTATGTGTATTATAAAACTTGTTATACGTTGCTTTCAAAAGTCTAATAAATAATTCTTTGAGCATGAGGTCAGGGGAGAATATATATGATTATGACGCCACTAATAAAGCACAAGCAACGTCTTTAAAAAAATGCAACAGAAATTTTTGAACTAAAGAATTAAAATCCCGATATTCAAGTAACTATTAGTCCAGTGTATAATACAAAGTAACACCCATCAAACCTTAAGAATCCAACGAGGGAGCCACCTCGACGCCGGCTCTTATAATCATCCAACACCCTAACAACATCCTCATTCAAGTCTGACGGTGCAAAAACAGACAACCTATTCCTCTTTGTCAAGTTGAAATGAGCCTGCACCCGACTGGTAGAAAGCAAAAGCTCAACTGCCTCAACATGTCCCCTCTCAGCAGCAATCATAAGTGGCGTACTACCCTCCCTGTCCTTCCCATCCAGTTCAACCCCCTTCGCAAGCAGCAACCACACAATATGCGCCTGCCCTCATTGTGCAGCCCTTATGAGTGCCATAACTCCCTGTCTATTTGGCAAGTTTGGATCAACCTTCTCATTAGCAAGAAGCACCTCCACAACATCCATGTGCCCAGCAGCAACAGCAGTTAACAGAGCCTGGCCTCCAAAACTAGGCTGTCGGTCTGGGTCCACAGTAGGGATAGCAAGAAGCAATTTCATGATCCCCATATGTCCATTCCTCACGGCAGCCAGGAGAGGGCTATCTCCACTCTGGGATCTGGTGTCCACGTCCACACCTTCAATTGCCAGAAGGTGCTTGACAATCCTTAGATGCCTATTTTGGGCTGCTGCCTGTGAAGGGCTAAAGCGAGATTTGATTCAATCTAACGATGCCAGGTGCTATCTACCAAAAGCTTCAAAGAGAGGAAGAGCTCGTGCCGCTCGACAACTCGTGTATGATGTGGATCAGGGGTGCGGCGTCTGGATACCAGATACTAAAAGGATACCGTAGGATTCATAGGGATCGTGGTGAACGCTCTATATCGATATACTGCTGTCTCTAGTACATCTTGAAGCTCTAAAACGATGCGCTTCCTCTTGCTTGTCTATTACACCTTGTGTTGTCCCAACATCCGTATGTTGGTCCTTCCTCCGGAACATACATACTCCGTATCCGGGACCGGATTATCAGATAATCCACCTGTCCGAAATAGTATATCCTCATCAGTGTAGATGTTGGATCACGTGGGATTCTGCCGCATGGGTCCGCCCTCGCTGACCTTTTCCACCACGTAGGCCTATCTAGTTAGCAACCAACGATATACCTCCATTAGTAGATAGACTGCTGGGCACGTGGTTGCACGTGATCCCAGACGGGCTCTGGAACACTGCCAGTGTTTGCCTGAACCAATCCTTTTGAGTTTGTGTCTACCTTCCTTGTGCGAAGCAACTCCTCCACTACATCTTCTGCTCCCGCTGCTGCGGCAACTGTAAGGGGTGTTTCCCTATGTTGGGTCCAGCAATCAGGCTGGATATCTTTCATTGATAGTAACAGTTTCACAATAGTGAGGTTGTCACTGGCCTTTGAATGCACAGCATCCGTTGTTGGTGTGGGTGAATTCCACACCATGGAAGCAAGAGGCAGGCTGTTCCCTGCTGCCCAGATGAGAGGAGTTTGAAGATGCGTATCAGGCGCATTTGGGTCTATCTTTACCAAAGACAGAAGAATTGAAGAGACCTCTTTGTGACCATTTCCAGCTGCCTATGAAAGGGGCGTTCTGTGCTGCGGATCTTGGGTGTTGGGGTTGGCACCTTCTTGCAGCAGGTGGTTGCAGGGGTCTGGTTTGCTGTGTTTGGCAGCCCATATTAAGGCCAAACTATCTTGATGAAAGTTTTGGTGATGGTAGAGAATAGGGTTAGTGATTGCGTACAGGATTTTAGATGCTTTGGCTAGAGAATCCACGTCTTGTACAGATGGGAGGAGGTGGGTGGCGATGCATGAGAGTAATTCGGTTGGGAGGGTTGGTAAAGACATGTTTATGTTTGTCAAGGATTTGAAAGAATGGGGAATCAAGCCGGGCTGGATCAATGGAGGGACTAAGAATACTTCGACGAAGAACGAAGACCTGTCTATCTACCTGTACGGTAAATCGCCCGTAGCTTGTCTGCCTGCCTGTGTGTTCTTTCCAATCTATGTCTAGTTCCTGACTCCCTGAATCTACGCCTTGACACCTGTTATGGTAAGTCCCTCATGTTGAAGGTTCTCCTAGCATTAATTCTAAGAAAGAAGAAAAACGAATAGATCAATCACATGATCAACTATAGCAGAGCACTTATTGACTTCTTGAATAGCAACTTGAAGAAGCTACATCCTAGGACTTTATTCATCTGCCTAAAGATACAATACTATAAATAATCATGATACAGCTCTATCATCCCATAAGAAAACTATTTCTAAGGCTGCACCGCACTCTGTAGGTTTCTTCTATTATCATCAAGGACAGCACTGAGTAGACGTTGACGACCGGCCATTGATCACGTGCTGAAATTCTCACTGGAGTTCCACGTGACCGCCTTTGCTGAAGACAACGACAGCTCAGAGCGGGTTGTCCCTGGATAGCAATGTATTGCTTCGGCTCCTTTTCTTCAATTTGCATCTCCATGTAAATGCCTGACAACCAGTTAATATGACTTTTTCCTTGACTCGTATCCCTGATTGCATCTAACGAATATATGTCAACTGTTTATTTGGGACGTTGGTGGAGTACTACGGCCCCGTCCCATCTACTATTTTCTTTCGTTCGCCTTGCCCCCCCATATATTCATTGAATCACCAGCTATCTATATAGCCGGCGAAAATGTTTTCGTCACTCAAGTCTCTCGGTTCTAATATATTGACAAACTACCAAATCTCCCCGAGCCCGACAGTGATTGCTGGCCCTTGGAAGATCCATAATGGAAAGAAGAAATCCACTGGCACCACTGCATCTATCTTCATCTTTGAGAGAAAATACCTGGAGCCACGGGTGAACGGGCTGGGCGGTCGCTCTAGCTCTTCGACGAAGAAGTTGCACGATGCAGTTGTTGAAAGACTTAAGCGCGAGGCCAGCAATTTAGCACGACTCAGGCATCCGTCCATTCTGCAGGTTCTTGAGCCGGTAGAGGAGACGCGACACGGTGGGCTCATGTTTGCGACTGAACAAGTTACGGCTTCTCTTGCTGGCCTCTTGCATGAGAAAGACGAGCAGGAAACTTCTTCAGGAATTGGCGCGAGGCCTAGTCGCTACGTGGTAGAGGACTCCGACGGACGACGGAGAAGGAGGGATCTCGAGATCGATGAACTTGAAATCCAAAAGGGTCTTTTGCAAGTGGCTAAAGGCCTCGAGTTTCTTCATGAATCTGCCGGCCTTGTTCATGGGAACCTTAATCCGGAAGCCATTTTCATCAACGCCAAATCCGACTGGAAGATTGCAGGGCTTGGGTTTGCTGGCCCTCCTGATTCTTCTGAATCTCAGTCATCCCTACCGCCGCTGGCTTTATCTGAGGTTCTCTATCAAGATCCGAAACTGCCCACATCGGTCCAATTGAACCTCGACTACACGTCCCCAGACTTTGTCCTAGATTCTAACGTATCAACATCTGCCGATTTATTTTCTCTTGGGCTGGTGATTATAGCCCTCTATAATTCTCCGCATGTCTCTCCGCTCCAAGCACATTCAAGCGTCAATACTTACAAGAAACTACTTAACACTCCTTCTACCACTCCATCGCAAAGCAATAACTTCCTCTCCTCCGGGCCTGTTCCTAAGGATATTCTCTCGCATGTCCTACCCAGGTTGATAACGAGACGACCTGCTCAGCGCATAAATGCGAGGGAATTCCAGCAATCACAGTACTTTGATAACATTCTGATATCGACCATTCGTTTCCTGGAGTCCTTGCCGGCCAAGAACCCGAACGAAAAATCCCAGTTTATGCGTGGTCTACAACGTGTACTGCCGGAATTTCCCGTTTCCGTTCTCGAAAGGAAAATTTTAGGCGTTCTACTGGAAGAGGTGAAAGATCGTGAGCTTCTGCCGCTCATACTGCAGAACGTTTTTGCGATCCTGAAGCGAATTCCTAGTGGGCGCCGTATATTTCCAGAAAAAGTAATTCCTCGTCTCAAGGATATATTCCCAGCTGGTTCGGCGAAACCAGCAACCCAGGAGCGCGATTCCAAGAAGGATGCTGGTCTCATGGTTGTGCTTGAAAATATGAGCGTTGTGACAGACAATTGTTCTGGCAAGGATCTCAAAGACGGTATGTTTACTATGAGAAAAGGACAGGGAGAAGAAATGACTGTACTGATTACAGTTCAGATATCCTTCCACTAATCCGGCTGGCATTGGACTCACCAACCCATTCACTGGCGGATGCCGCCATCAAGTGCTTGCCCGTGATACTCCCTATCCTCGATTTCAGCACTGTGAAAAATGAAATATTCCCTCCCATTGCTTCTACATTCAGCAGGACCAATAGCCTCGCCATCAAAATTCGTTGTTTAGAGGCTTTTGCTGTACTCTGTGGCGGCTCCGTGAACGAAAGGACCAGGGCTGAGGATGATTTAACAGGAGTGATCCAAGACAACAAAACCCAGTCCAGCAGATCCTCGATTCTTGACAAATATACCATTCAAGAGAAACTTGTCCCTTCTCTGAAAGTGATCAAAACAAAAGAGCCTGCTGTGATGATGGCTACCTTGAAAGTGTTTAGAGAGATCGGCAAGGTTGCTGATACAGACTTTCTTGCTTTGGAAGTCCTTCCGATTCTCTGGGCTTTCAGCATGGGACCGCTTCTTAATGTCCGCCAGTTTGAGGAATTTATGGGGCTCATAAAAACTCTCTCTACAAAGGTCGAACAGGAGCAGACGAGAAAGTTGCAGGAGCTTTCTTCTGGGGGCGATTCTACTGGGCTAGGGAATGGGGTAGCCTTTTCTAAGGCTACTGGAGTTTCTAGCAATTCAGACGTGGGCAACGCAAGGGATGATTTTGAGCGCCTTGTCCTTGGGAAAACTTCCACAACGTCGAGTAGTAACGACATCGACCCATTAGGCGGTCTGGGCTCGGAGGCGACGATTTCCAAACATCCAACGCAGGCTATAACTCCTACATTATCCTGGACTTCAAGTACTCCTGGAACAACTAGCAAAACGGGCAACTTAGGTGCGGTACGTGTGTCGTCGACACAGTCCAATCTCAACTTCCGTTCTGTGACACCCGACTACAATTTAAGTTCCTTTCCGACTCTCGAACCTGCCCACAGGCAAAAGTCGCCTGTCTCTCAGTTTACAACATTTCAACAGCAGCCAAGCTCGATCTGGGATGCTCCACGCACCGTGGCCAGCCAACAGAACAATTCGTCATTGGCAAGTATGACGACTATGAGGCCTTCTTCCAATGCTTCCATGGCTGCTCAACCTCCCCAGCAAACGGCCAACTACTCTGCATTTTCCATTCCTCCCCCTCCTGCATCAAATTCGACTATATTTGCCGGCTCGAGTATATCCACTGCTGGCCAGGTACCATTTGGCTCAAGTACTGCCCCAAATGCATTTTCAAGCAACACCTATTCCCAACCATCGCAAGGATCACAGAAGCAGGGTCTGGATAAGTATGAGAGTCTGCTATGACTATGTGGGATCTTCCATAGCGCCTTCTTGTTGGATACCCAAGTTCATGATATGAATTATTATTGCAACTGTATTAATATTAGTTGAAATTGTGTACATCTAAAGGACTTGTTATGATAATAATCCTGGAGTATGAGAATCAGGATGAATCCAGCCAACAGTGAAGACTGTTACTTGGAGATTCACTTGGTGATTGGTATTGCAGCTGGACGTATGTCTCAGCATGACTTTACTATAATGAATTTGAATGTTACCTTCTTGGTGAATTCAATGATGCACGGGTGGAGTGTTTTACTAGTATAAAATCCAGCTACCTCAATCTAAGTATGCTGGGCCCTCTTTCCTCTCCTCCCTCCAGGTCATCGTTACTATCACCATTAATTACCTCTCATCTACAACTCTTACGAAATCTCCATAATGACTACCGCAAGTAACCTAAACTATTCCCCATCCCGTACACAGAATTTTTACATTGACTTGAGAGTGCACTCTCTGCAAAGGCTCCGAGCACCTCGCCGGTTCGCAATGCCGTCGGGCCCAGATCATCATGATTCAGGACGAGCTTTGGGTAAGAATACATAGTAACTTCATTTTATCCCTGTGATATATCTTAATGGTATGTCCCTTCTTCTTGGGGAACCATATTATTCTCCAAATGAGACTTCTTCGACGGTTACCGCGATACCTTGGTGTACTAACACCGCCTGGGCGATACTATTAGATGGGTATATTTTTAGCGGTGCGGCTCAGGAGAAATTAAGACCGTGCGTCTGCCATATCACGTTTAAACCCACTCCAAATTGAAGCACCTGAATTATTTATTAAATTCTTGCTGTCATTCATATTATTATTAGATTTGACGGACATCCAACACTCTTCAAGATTTTGACACATCCACAATGGGAAATGATCCACGTCTAGGAACATCCCCAAGAGCCTCAACTCACTCGCTCCACTCTTTACAAGAAGATGAAGATGACCTCCCACCGTCGTACACAGACGTAATCACAGAAGCTGAAACCGAAACCGACCGCACCGTCATCCCAACTTCAAGTAACAGAAATATTGACAACAGAGACGTCTTAACGGAAGACGACTACTTTGTCCCCGGTGCCAAACGCGTAAACGACAAGCGAACGATCTCGCTGTCGCCGAATCTCTGCGTGGATAATCGCGTGCTGCACAATATAATCTCGGAACAGGCAAAGCTTCCTCCACGTCCGCTTTTGGTTGTCGAGGGGACGCACCAGGAGACGCGGAATAACAACAGTGATAACAATAAGAACGGGAGTCAGAAGGAGAATGTTGTTGATTTTCGGTTTCGGGTTGATTTAACTTCTGTTTTGAAGCGGTTGGAGGGTTGGCATACTGTTTCTGTTGTTGGGGATGGGGATGGGATGGAGGCCTTCCGCGGGGGACGGTGGAGGTCGACGGAATCTGGGGTGATGCGGGGAGAGATTCATAGGGGTGCTGACGCTATTGATGATGGCGATGATGTTGAGAATGCGGCATTCATCCAATTTGAGGATCAGGATCAAGATCAAGATGGCTCGAAACCGGGCCTGATGGGCTGGTGTGAGCGGTTCTGCAATGACCCTGCACCTGTCAAGTCGTATGTTTCCCCCTCCTTATGACCTATAGTGTATATGTTCTACGGTGTACATCTAACAGACCAGATTTACTCTCACCCGCAAAATGCACGGATTGGACGTGAACGTACTACGAACGTCGCTGGCATCGCAGATCCGCGAGCTCAACTACCGCGGACATATAAATATCTGGCTGTGCCTTGCGCATAGCGAGCTGACGGTGTACTCGCCACACTGGATCAACCGACTCCGCCACAACAGCTTCGTATGGTGGGCATGCGTTATCCTGCAGCTCTGGATCCTGACATGGCCGACCATCTGGCTGCTGGAACGACGGTACGGGGTGATCGAATCGACGTGGTATGCATCGCAGCCGGACGAGTGCCCGCTGATAACGGGGCGCACTCGACGGCGGTACGCACAGGGGCGCAGCGAGGCCCAGCTGGCTGCGTTCTGGGCCCCAGCCGTGAAACTGGCAGCGTGGCATCGACGCAAGGACGGGGAGGTGTTGACGGAGGAGGAGGCGCAGCGGCTGCAGGGACTGCGGACGGAGCAAGTGGTGAGCCTTGCCGTTGGGGAATCGGTGGCGGAGAGGGAGCGGCGGGAACGGGTGGATCGAGGCGATGGGACATTTGCGGATTCTGTGGTGGGATTGGTAAGGGGGGTCAGCGAGGTGAGGCAAAACTGGAACATGGCGATGGGCTGGGGGGGAGATTCATAATTCTTTTTACCCTCCTGCTATATACATACTACATAGTATAATAGTCTGCACTCTCTATTCAGCTTCAATGAATATCCCATGCAAGAACCTCTACCTAGGCAGTATTTCTGTTGAATGTGAGTGCCTACAGCGGTTGAAAATAAAAGTCATCAAAGTGTGTCATGCCAACCCCGTCCAGCCAATGCGATGTCCACGATAAGAAAGTCTGGTACCAATACATGATTGGCCCGGCGCCAAATGCCTCATGCTATTTTATTTGTTTTTTCTTTCCTCTGGTTATTTTCCCCTCCCTACCTACTTCAGAGCACGGAGGGTTATTATTAAATACAGAAAAAAGTTCTCAGAAAAAAAAAAGCATTAATACGATACTGTCCAAGTGACTCGGCTAGAGCGGTTGTTTTAACCGCAATGAAGTGGAATAAAAAGATAAAAAAAAATAATATCCCAAAATAGCAACGCTAAAAAAAGAAGACGCCGGTGTCGGGGGCGTGTTACACACTCCGGATTACTCAGCCTTTGCCACGGCCGGATGGGAATGCAGAGGGTCAGTCCATTTGCTATTAATTTTTATGATCATTATTATTATTATGGCTTCAACTGATGTGGTGGGAGTATTGTAGGACTATGATACTGTGGGAGTACTGCAGAAGGTACATTGAAGAAGTTCATATCAGCGGGGCATATCGGAGGGGCATCTGCCGCCGCGAATCACCGGGATGCAATTATCAGGAACACTTTTTTGCCTGATTCAATTGGGAAGTCAATCGACTGGAGGAGTCGATTAATATTCTATACGAAGATGGATCTCTTCCAGATAGATACATTAGTATTCTTGCAGAGGTAGTTTCGATAGAGTGAGTCTACATGATGCGGAATACTAGATATCCTATCAGTATGCCCCGCACATGAACTCCCGAAAGAGACAGCTCTACCGGTCAACTGCTGTCTCTGATATGATTTCCGGTCTGGCGTGGGGTTCCCTCTGTTATTCTGTTACGATTGTTCAGAAAAAGTAAAGAAGACGCGCGAGTCCAGCGATAATCATTTGCGATTCTTTTGGGTAATTATCAGCCTGTAGTCTGTGGCAGGATGCTGGACAGGCATTCAGCCCAGCAACAGGCCAGGAATATGCATGTATTATTCGAATTAGAATTAGAATTAGAATAGAATTGCAGTGAATCGTGCTGAGTCCTGACAAGTCGAAGGTGGGCTGCTATCACTTTCCGCCGACTGCCAAAGTAGGTTTCGCCCCCCTCGCTTCTCTGCTTAAAAAGACTCCCTTCCCGTCTCTCTCTCTTTCCTCCATCTCCTCCTCTCCCTTTCTCCCTCTTGTGCCAGCTTCAAGTTCTTCTCTTCCTGTCTGCTCCCTCCCTCTCTTTTTTTATACCTGTCCTATCCTTCTTGTCCCCTTTGCTGCCTCTCGCCCAGGACCGTCCCTGTCCTGTTACTCTTATCGGCCTCCGCCACCAGTCACACAACTACGCCTGTTTTGTCTTATCTGTTATTACTCACATATCCTTCATCATGGTATGTTGTCTCCTTCGTGCAATGGAATATGCTTCCGGAGAAGAAAAAAAAAAAGCTATTCTACTGTCCTAGCTGCTGACTCACTCGCTCCTCCAGTCTGATCGTCACGTTAACGTCTCCAACACGGAGAATGTGCGTTCCCGCTCCACAAACCCACCCTCTGACTCACTCTCCTTGTCTCGAGAGAATTTCTCCGTACTGATTGTGCCTACAACAAATAGCTCCGCAAGTACATGACCCTCGACCAGCGAGGCAAGGTTCAGGCTGAGTACATCTGGATCGACGCTGCCAGTAACGTGCGATCCAAGACCAGGGTATGCAACTCCGTCGTCACCCGATCCATCTTCTACCGCTTTCCTACTGCTTTTCAATTGTCACACCCGGTTTTGGGGTCTTCGGGTGTAGCGCATTTCCGGATCTCAGGAAGATCTGTGCTCCCTCTTTTACCCGAAAAAAAAAAAACTTCCTGATCGTCCCTGTCATTCCTTCGGAGCCGCTTGCGCACGGTGGATGGCTCCTGCATCAGCCTGAATCACGTGTTCCTTTTTTTTTTCTCTTTTCTGCTTTTTTTTTTACCCTTTTCACCTGCTGACGGAATTACCACTTTTAGACCCTCTCCAAGGCTGTCAAGTCTGTCGATGAGCTGCCCGAGTGGAACTTTGACGGCTCATCTACCGGTCAGGCTCCCGGTGACAACTCCGACGTCTACCTGCGCCCGGTCGCCATCTACCCGGACCCCTTCCGTCTCGGTGACAACATCCTCGTTCTCTGCGAGACCTGGGACTCTGATGGCACTCCCAACAAGTATAACTATCGCCATGAGGCTGCTAGACTGATGGAGGCACACGCCAAGGAGGAATTTTGGTTCGGCTTGGAGCAGGAGTACACTCTCCTTGACAGCGACAACTGGCCCTATGGCTGGCCCAAGAACGGTTTCCCCGGTTCCCAGGGTCCCTACTACTGCGGTGTCGGCTCCGGCAAGGTCTACTGCCGTGACATCGTCGAGGCTCACTACCGCGCTTGCCTGTATGCCGGCATCAACATCTCCGGTATCAACGCCGAGGTCATGCCCTCCCAGTGGGAGTACCAGGTTGGCCCCTGCACTGGTATCGAGAGTAAGTTCTAAGAACAGACAAAACAAAAAGAGAATAGGGTTGCTAACAATTCTCAGTGGGTGACCAGCTTTGGCTCTCTCGTTTCCTCCTGTACCGCGTTGCCGAAGAATTCGGCGTCAGAATCTCCTTCGACCCCAAGCCCATCAAGGGTGACTGGAACGGAGCTGGTCTCCACACCAACGTCTCGTTCAACTCCACCCGTGCTGAGGGTGGTCTGAAGGCCATCGAGGCTTCCATGAAGAAGCTGGAGGCTCGCCACTTCGAGCACATTGCCGTCTACGGTGAGGGCAACGAGGAGCGTCTCACCGGCCGTCACGAGACCGGCAGTATCGACAAGTTCAGCTATGGTGTCGCCGACCGTGGTGGCAGCATCCGTATCCCTCGCCAGGTTGCCAAGGATGGCAAGGGTTACTTTGAGGACCGTCGCCCTGCCAGCAACGCTGACCCATACCAGATTACCGGCATTATTGTCGAGACTGTAAGTGTTTTCAACCTGTTATAAAATATTATATGTATGTGCATTTAACTAATTCCATCCAGCTCTGCGGTGGCGTATAAACTTCAAAACGAAATCCAACATAGACATGAGATTGAAGACAAAAAATTGTGAAAGCATTTGGTCTTAGCACGTGTATACCCTCTGGCGTCAACTGGGAGTAGAACAGAGAGCGCGGCCTGGCAAGAGTTGAGGTAGCATAGATATTATTTCTCTCTTCATTCGTTTCGCGTCATAATTGTTATGGGAATTTTGGTTCTTCGTGCCAGAGCTTGTCTTGAGTTCGTTCCCTTCGTTGCGGCAGCCTGATAGTCTTCTTAACTGCAGTTCTGAGGGTTGAATGTTACGCCTTTCGATGTCCGGCTATTTCTTCCAATCGTAATGTAGAGGAAGCAGTCTCGGGCATCAGATAGCCTCGGCGCGGGGCTTCGGGATTGAGTTTTTCGGTATTCTGATTCTGCAGCCGATCAGGAACGACGGCAGTTATTTCTGTTAACGTTCAAGGCTGGAATGGAATATTTAGTTGCATCAATGACTGTGCGTCGAGTCATTCCCGGATGACTCATTGGCGTGAAAACCAACTCGAGCAGAAAACTAAAGGAAAGAAAAATTGACAATCCACAGCATGTCCACGGACATGATGCACGATCAAACAGTCAAAGATGAGCCATCCAAAGCCATCCAAGAACGCATATACACACGCAGAGAGGGCCATGAGGCCGAAACAGGTGCTGAGCCGGATGAGGCCAGCATCAACCGCGTATACAGGTAGTGTACCATTGTCCACGCTCGATGAAAACCAACTCAACTAACATGAACAAAAAAGAAAACTGGACCTCCGCATCATCCCCGCCTTCTGGGTTCTCTACTTCCTCTGCTCAGCCATCCGCTCTAACGTAGGGCTGGCCCAAACCATGAACGCAAACGTGCATCACGACCTAGGCTCCGTCCTGCACCTGACGCCTCACCAGGTCTCGACAGGTCTAGCACTATTCTACGTGTGCTATGTCGTGTTCGATCTCCCGTCGAACCTAGCCATGCTGAGACTCAGTCCGCATGTGTGGATGAGCCGGATCGTGGTTAGTGTGGGCGTTATCGGGGCTTGCATGGCTGCCATGAGAGCTGCGTGGAGCTTTTATCTCCTTCGTCTCCTACTTGGTATCGTTATTGCGGGCATGTGGCCCGGTATGACCTACTATCTTTCCCTCTTTTACCCCCCGTCCCAGATGGGGAAAAGGACGGGTCAGTATTACACCGCTGCACAGGTTTCTGCTGCTGTTGTGGGGTTGGTCTCGGCCGGGTTTCAGAAGATGGATGGTGAGCGTGGTCTTGTCGGGTTTAGGTGGATGTTTCTTGTTTACGGGGTTGTTACTGTTATCGTTGGGGTTGGGCTGCTGTGGTGGTTGCCGGATCGGCCTGTTCCTCCTGCTAGTTTCCAACAGCAACATGGTCAGGATGGAGAAGAAGAAGAAGAGGAGGGGAAAAGGCCTCGCAGGAAATATATCTATTTCCTACGGAAATTCTGGCCAAAAAGCCCCCCCGCTCTGGCTGGGAGAGATGCGGAAATTCACTACCACGACCTGCGCCGCGTGTACCATCGCTCCCGATGGACGTTCTCAGACCTGCTCGCTGTTTTCGCGGACTGGCGTCTTTGGCCGCTGGTGATTATGTATTTCGGTGTCGTGGGCGTCGGGATCGGGGTACAGAGCTACAGTACTGTGATTATCAAGGCAACGGATTCGTCGTTGACGGGTGTGGAATTGAGTCTTCTTTCTGCTCCGATATGGATAGTAAGCTCTCTTTCCTCCTACCTGTGTAAAACCTACTAGTATACGTATACATGCGCAAGTTTAAGCTAACTGAAGAAGATGGACCTCATCGCCATCCTCCTAATAACCCCCCTCTCAGACCGCTTCCACCACAACCGCCCCCTTTTCTTCACCATCCCGGTGCTAATACAAATAACCGGCCTCCTCCTAACTACCTACGCAGGCACAGAATCAAACCCCTGGCCCCGTTACGGCGGCCTGCTCATCGTCGGCTTCGGTCTTGGCCCTACAGTCCCCATAACCATGACCTGGACCACGGAGATCTTCCAGCCACGACACGGCGAGGTGGGTGTTGCCGCTGCTTCGGCTGTTGTCTCTGGTTTGGGGAATCTCGGGAGTATTCTGACTACTTATGCATTGTATTCGGGGTGGGAGAGTGATTATCTTGCGCCTGGACGGAGGAAGTATCGGAAGAGTAATTTGGTGATGATTGGGATTTTGGGGGGGAGTGTTCTTGCTGCTTTGGTTATGGGGGTTTTGGTTAGGGTTTTTGATCATACTCCTGCTCATACTAATGACAATACTAATACTGACGATGACGGGAATGAAGTGGATGGGGCGGCGAAGAGACTTGCTAGTCAGAGGGGATTCTCTAGGAGGAAAATGTGATGTCTTTTAGATAGTATTAATGAGTATAGACAATTGAATCTATGATGGGAAAATAATTGATAATCTGATTCATTCCTAATTCTAAGTTCCCTACTAGATACCAGTCTATACTGACAGAAAACTCTGTATTAGATAGAAAAAGGAGGGGGTATATGGCTGTTGATACATAAATACGGTGACAACAAATATCCATAATAGCAGTCGCATAATACTGCGTTGCGAAAAAAAAAAAAAAAAAAAAAACATTTCATGCTCCCAAGCCGGTGTTAGAGAAAAACATGACATATGACAAAAGCATTATCTAGCCCAGGAAGAACGAGAGAAAGTGAAGATAACAGAAAAAGCTCATTAGAAATAATATAATGAACTTGCTCGACTCTTCATCTTCCTCGGTATCATCAAGATAATTCAATTATACGGACGAGTCCGATCCGGTTGCATGCTCCACATGAGAATTCTTCGAGTGCTCGACATGGTCGTCGGGGGACACGGCCTTGTGAGCCCTGGAGACCTTCTCCTCGGAGACGTGGCTGAAGCGTCGTCTGTGCTCGTCCGTCTCTTCGTAGTTGATGAGAAGCTCTCCGTTCTTGCCGTAGCGACGGGGCTCTTCGCGTGCGACGCGTACGAGGTCGAAGATCGACGTTGTCTTGTGGAAGATGGTGTCCATCTCCTCAAGAGAGCGATATGCGGTTTCGGGGTAGAAGAAGTACACGACGGGGAAGATCACAAAGTTGCTATTGAGAGTGATGCTCAGTTAGTTCTCGTCATTCCTACTGCTGTATCAAGACATACTCAAACTTACATAACAGCGAAGATGATATAAGTCTTGTACCCAATATGAGTGAAAGCAGGAGGGGAAATCATGACAACCGTGAAGTTGAATAGCCAGTTCGCAGAAGTCGACAGTGCATTAGCAGGAGCACGGATACGCAGTGGAACCTGGACAATCGGTCAGTTTCTCCAACGTTCTCAAAGACTCATATATGAACTTGGGAAGGCTCACGATTTCTGCGGGATACAACCAGGTCATGCCTAGCCAACCCCAGGCGAAGAAAGTATTGAAGAAGAACAGGAAAAAGGCGGCGGCAGCAGCAGCATGCGTGTTATTTTCAGCAAAATGGACACAAATAGCCAGGGCCACCATGCCAACGCACATGCCAGCCGCACCGATCAACATCAATGGACGACGACCTACCCTCTCAACGATGAAGATAGGAAGGAGCGAGGCAATGAAATATTCGGTTCCATTTAGAGCGGCGAGTAGACGGGATAGGAAAGAGCTCATGCGGAGGTATTCTTGGAAAATATTGGCCGCATAGTAAGTGATGAGGTTGATTCCAGAAATCTGCTGGAACATCTGGTTTACATAGGCCAACACGACACGGTGGAAGTGACGATTCTCATCCATGGTGAACAGATCACGGAAGGCCACGCCCTCTGTCAACAGAACGGTATCCTTAATGGCAGTGAACTCTGAGCGGACGTAGGGGTCGTCAGCGGGCTTATCCAAGATCGCAGACAGGACTTCAGTGGCCTCATCTTCATAGCCCTTGAAAATGAGCCAACGCGGCGACTCAGGGAGGAACATGACGAAACCGAGGATGATCAAGGCGAAGAAAATCTGGAAGGCGATGGGGAATCTCCACGAGGCCGAGTTGGGATCGACAAAGTGCATGCCGAAATCAATCCAATAGCTGATTGTGATACCTGCAGTGATCAAGGAGCCTTCCATCATGACAAGCTGGCCACGACGATGGGACTTGGAACACTCAGACTGCCACGTGGGCACGGTTGATGTATTTAGACCGTTTCCAACACCAGTTATGACACGGGCAGCGATTAGTTGGCCAAGTTTGAAAGGAGTGCACTGGATAATTGCTCCGACGACCATAATCGCGGAGCCCAAGAAGATAGTCCTCCGACGTCCGAGAGTGTTTCCAACAAAGATGCAGACGATGGCACCGACAAAACAACCCAGATTGTATGATGCCGTCATGATACCTGGGCAAAATATCAGGGCTGGCCGTTGAAATGCTACGAGGAGAAAGAAACTGACCTTGGATAACGGAGTGGTGATAGTTGCCCTTGTACTCCGGGTGTATCTCATCTGTGGTGTCAATGGATGGAAAGCGCTCAATCCATGATCTCAAGGTTAAAAGACTCCCCAGAACACCCTGATCATAGCCGAAAAGCCTGAAAACCAGTAAGCTTCATTCCATTCTGAACACGGTCAAGGTGGGGACCTCAAATGCATACAAGAAATCAAGACCGGCAATGAAACCGATAGCAACATTGAGGTTTGTACCTCGAAGCCCGAGGTATGAACGAGCCTGACTCATTGTGGAAGTGTCTCTTCTTCAATCTCAAGAGGTAGCTAGTCTGTATAAAGAGGAAGGGACAGATTAAGACATCCGGCCGCGGGAGAAGACTTGTACCCAGTTGAGTCTTCGCGACATTCACGATTGACAGGGTTAGAAGAGAACGAAAGAAGGAGAATATCAGGAAAAAGGCCAGGATGGGTTGCAAGGGGTTTAAAAAGAGCCGCTCCCTCTTACGCATCATCAAGCCATTGTGCACCGTCCTCTGCATCCCACCACAACACGACATAGATGAGGGCCGTAATTAGCGCTACATCCTGGTCCGTGTGTGACGATGAATGATTGGTGATCTTTCACCCACGATCCCCACACTGGGGAATGACCATGGAGAAGGAGTCTCATCCCCATGTTCTGTGACGGAGAAATAAAGGAAGGGACCGTAAACGAGACATCTCCCCATGCGTGCGACCAAAGTTTCCCAGATGATCGTCGGGGGTGTGGAGAAGCAGGCCAGCAGATTTTATTCGGGACTGGCTAAACCTTGTTGGGAGTTGCAGGTGATTGGAGAAATTGGGGAAAGTTGAGGCCTTTCGCCGGAGAGAAGAAGAAGAAATCGGAGAACGACGCAGATGGCGCTCCTAAACCCTGTCGCGTGTCTAGCCTGTTTGGGAGAAGCCGACCTTGGCAATGTCATAAGCCTTGTTTGTTTTGCTTGTTGCGACAGGGCTTACTTTCAACGGCCCAACCATCTGGCGCAGGTGCGCGATCTGGGCGCAGTGCCCTGGCTTGTTCCAGTTAAGACGAGGTGAGCACGTCTTGTTTTCTCTTGTCAGTCTTGTCGGTCTTGTCATGCATACCGCAAGCCACTGTCATCATCGGGGGCTTTGTGGGCAGATAGGGAGCCGAAAGGGGTGGGAATGCCTGGGGAACGACGGCCCTTGGACCATCGGGCGAATTTTGTGCCCGCTGGCTCCTGAGAATGATGATGATAATTTTGGAATTATTATCCGACGGTCTCCTGAAATATTATTAGCTCAATATTATATGGATATCATTATGATATCTGATGTTAATCACGGACGGGAACGGTTAACCGCGAGTCGAGCCTTTGCCCGGCCGGGATGTCGAGAGTCAACCAACGATAATAATAATATTAGGCCGGATCCCATTTGGGAAAGACGAGCGGAATAATAATCAAGCAGTCATTTCACTACTAACAATCAGACCACGATGGTTGATTATTAGATGAAGTCCACACTGCTCAGTAGTCGCAGTAGTACCGTGCCGTAGCATTTTTGTCAGCATTGCCCATGTGCAGAGTCAACAGGCCCGAATCCTGGCAGTGCATACCTCACTCGGGACCGGAAGGGATCCGTACCAGCAGATGGCATTGTACGCCATGCATAGAATATGCAGCATCGGGGGACGTGGGGAACCACCGGGGATGTTGCATTACGGATGGCGATGACGCGTGGGCGGAAACGGGGATTCTCCGCCCTCTCAGAAAAGGAAACTAGCATCCCGCATTATGTCACGTGAATCGGATGCGACCGAAAGCTTATGCTGTACCGTACCGTATAGTATTGTAACATCCCTCCACTTCGGGACTAGCCGTATCTTTGCCCTGCCCACCGCGCGGCATCTCCATTTTGGGCAACTCCGACCCCCTGAGTGCCTGGTCATTATGAACGCTGATCGCATGTCACCTAGAAAACCCCGGATTCTGCCGCGGCGATGCACGCCTCCTTCGCTGCCCTTTTCTGGGGTAAAATATGGAGTACATACTAGATATTGTCTTTGTATGGCCCTCCCACCCTTCCCAGAAGCAGATGAAAAACTCCCAGTGCATATGCCCAGAGCCCGTACGGCCTCGAGCAACAAATGCTTGATCGTCCCAACATGGGCTTTGCCCCGGCCAAGGCCTTAGGAAACTCAAAATGCGTACTTGGCACCAACTAACGTGGCATACTGCATCTGCTTCATTCATACTCCCGTGCTATGTAAACCACGGCATGCTATTCAGCGTTATAATGTGGGTGCCATTGGCCGGTCCATCGATCGGATCTGACCAGCATCGACGCTATGCTGCATCGTACGAGACTATTATCAATGCATCATAACGTGCAATCGCGTTCCGGCCTCGGCTCATTACTCTCTTTCAACTCTACGGGAAAGGATCGTCAACTAGAACCTGCCATTCAAATTGCAAAGCTGAGCCACTTCCAACTCCTGTCTCTGTCGATAACTAGATTCTTCTTGGCACTCTGAGATTCCGGGGCACTCATTTCCGAGTTCCGATTCTTCGCCGGCCCTTTGGAGGTTGACTCAGTTTTGCCGAGATTAATCCTGCCTGATCTGAGAAGGAGTATAGGACCAGGAAGAAGAACATGGCACGATCGTACGTACGATAGAGGAAGATCCAACGATAAGCATCGACGTGTTAGTAGCGAGCAAAAGGGGGCATCGGCCACTGGAGTCTTGGACGCTTTCGGCAACAACCCCAGTTTGCTTGATGCCAATCATCCCGCATTTCGCTCAAGTCATTCCCATGTTCCACACGCACGCGCGCACGCACGAAACACACAGAGAGAGAGAGTAAGAATCCGAACGAACGGGAAGATCACGCATTCCCTTTGCCTACCAACCAGCCGCATCGGGAGACCATCCCCCGCCGCCACCATACCCGTCGTCTCTGGTCATACCCCGGTTGTCTCCGGTACCCCAGTCGCCGGTTGCAGTCGGCTCGTCTTCAGCTTCGGCGGGCTTGGGGCAGCGTTTCACCGTGTGGCCCACTAATAATTACAATGCCGTCAGTGGCACTCAAGAACTAAATACATGCATACATGCATGCGAGGATCGGACTTACTTTCACCGCAACTGTTGCACTTCACCTTTGACCAATCCTTCGCCTTAGGACAGTTGCGGCTGAAGTGACCAACTGTTATTTGTTGATGTTAAAGGTTAACTTGCCAGTTCAACGGTGTGTCGGCCTACGAGCTTGGGCTTCTTACCTTCATCACAATTGCGGCAGGTCACAGACGAGACATCACGCGGTTTGTCGCAGTCTCTCGCGATATGGTCCTCAGAACTGCGTTACTATAAGCGAGTGTGCTTTGATAACCAAAATAACTTCGGTCGATTACTTACCCGCAGTTACGGCAGGTCCTGGGCGCGCTAACCTGTGGGCAGTCCTTCGCAAAGTGTCCGACTGTCGTAGATACGTCAGATGGCAGGTCTGCGAGGCCCGCTGCGTAACCCACTCTCTCAAGGGCATTTCATACCTTCGTTGCATTTCCTACACTCCACTCTGGCCGCAGAGCGGGGCTCGGTGCACTCCGACGCTTTATGCTCGGGAGATCTTCGGGATCATCAGCGATTTCTAGCCATCACTTGAGCTTTCGGACATGGAAGAGGATACTTACCCGCAGTTGCGACAAACGTATTTGTCGCGACGTGGTTCGGGACAGTCGCGGGCACGATGTCCGACGTTGTCGCAATTGACACACTTAACCTCGACACGCTCAATGACGGCCCGTTCTTCCTTGCAGCCTCTCACAGTATGACCCATTTCTACCGATTATTTTGGTCAGAATTGGATGTTATTTCCAATGACAGTGTCTTTCAGCCCTTACCACCGCAGTTGCTGCACCTGGGAATCTGACGGTCGTATGGAAGACCTGCTTCCTCCAGACGTTCGAGATTGTCCTCAACAGAGACAGGCCAGCGTTCTCGGAGATTCGCACGCTGAGGCTTGGGGCTAAAGAAGAACCCGACCACATACTTGCAGTCTAATTTGCCCTGAAGATTGATAATGCTCAGGCATTCTCCAACCGGTTTCTCCTGTAGAAGAGATCAAACTATCAATATTGTGATTTTGTTCACTAATGGACAGTGTTCCCGCTTACCATAGCGATGAGATAGATTTTGAAGTCTTCCTCGCGCATTTTTTTTTCGATGTTGACGAAAGTTGCATCTGGAACAGCCTTGGAGTAAATCTTGAGGCCCTAATTCTTGGTCAGCACGAACTACTCACATTGAGGTAACAGTATTTTAGCCATACCTCACGGAAATCTTCAAGGTCCTTCTCGTCGCTGGCCGCCTTGAGGAAAGCCCATGCCTCCTCGGGAAGCTTGTCTGGGATATGGTTCAAGTCGAACTTGCGATTTTCTTTGCAATCCATAGTCTTGTGGCCTTTTGGAGAAAGCTCCGTCAGTCTAATATCCAATTATTATTATTATTTTGTTCATGTTCCTTTCTTTTTCGTACCTTCTTTCTTGCAGTTCTTACACATATCAGGGAGTCTCTCTGGACATTCAGCAGCGGGATGGCCTTCCTGGTTGCAGATGCGGCAAGGGCCCTTAAAAACGCGAGGCTTAGTGCACTCGGCCTTGGTATGGCTGGAACTTTTCAGTATCACATATCGAACAAGGAGCTATATTTTCGGTTATTTGACTTACCCTTCTTCACAACAATTGAAGCACGCCATAGGCTTGCGAGGCTCGGGGCAGTCGCGCGCGAAATGACCCTCGTTACCGCAGCTAAATATTTATGAGAAGAGAAGAGAATATGTGTGTCGATTATTAGGCGCTTACTTGCGGCACTTGTCGTTGCGTTGCATTTCGTTGGCAGAGATAGGGTCAAAGTCAGCATTACCATTTTTCAAGCCTGGTTCTTCGGTTAGTATCTGGCTAAAGACTAAGGAGAGGCGGAAGAGAGCTCCTATTATGATTGAAAAATCATGCACATAGACACAGCCGAAGGGGAAATGCTGTTGCTTTACTCAGTCAAGGTGCCAGAAACATACCGGAGTCGTTGATATCCCAGGCAGGGGCATTGTCCTCTTTCCAACCGGAACCGCCGCCCTCGGCCTCCCATACAGCTCTGCTAGCAGACCAGCCCGACATGATGACGGCTCAAGGGAAGTAAAGTTTCTAGGCAAGACAGTGATCAGCAGACGTTCAAGCCGGTATGATCTGTTACCAGGAGGACTGAGATGCGAAAGCGAATGATGAACAATGCACAGTCTGGCACAGTTTTGTGGACAGATAGATAGACAGACAAGACATCCACAGGATCGCAGACTCAAGAGGGGAAGGAGACAGGAAAAGAACACTTACAGAGCGCGTTTGTTTTTCAGAAGAGAAACTTCAGGTGTTAGTTCCTTTTCCAGCCACAGCTTTGGGTTGGAACAGCTTCAAGAGGTCCTTGACGGGATGGTCAAGGAAGAAAGGACGGAACGCAGCTGGTTGAAACGGTAATACAACAGGTCGAGGGGGAAAGTTTTGATAGAGGAGAAGAAGCTGGGTTGGAAAATGGAGATATATGCGTCTGTCCTCTCTGTGTGGGATGGTGGGTGCCAGACAGCGCGTTTGCATTCTGCCTCTTCATTCACTGTGCGTCCTCACATCAGCACAAGGAGGGTTTGAGACCTATTTCTTTGGATCTTGAAGCTACTGCTGAATTCCCATCGTCTAGGTCCACATTTTAAGAGGTATTTCTTAAAATCTAGATACGTTATATTATATATTGAACGCTTTTCCTTCGACCTTTGAACCCCCAATCTTCAACTATCTGATATTGGTCGCTAAGGGAACAAAAACCTGCTGTCAGTACTTCCACGCTGAAAGCAAGTGGTGTTCATTTTACTACAGCAAGCATCAGCCTTAAAGAAGTCTTCTGTATAGTTTATACAGGGTTGTTGTTGCGTTGATAAGCATCTTTCCTCATGACAGTAGCATGGACTGATTATGGTCATGGAAGACAGCATATGATTTTTAAGCTCAGAGCAAGTAAAAGCAAAGAGATATGCTAAACGGCATTCTTAAACAAATGAGACGTAAATTTAGGAGCAATATTGACTCTAGTAGACCACTGAAGGCAATTTTGACGCGCCAATCTGCATTGTATAGAACTCACAGACATGCTTGGCTTAATCTTTGAGACAAGCGTATGGCATCCAGAATAGCTTTTGACAATATGTCACTTCGGTTTACGGTACTCCATTATCTTTCCTGGAGATTTTGCGATACTTGATTGTATAGGGATTTTTAAAGTCACCCAACAGTATTCCGTGCAACAGGGTTGTATTAGGATGCAGAAATCTTGGTAGGAAAGAAAGAGAGCGTCAAGCAAGTTATTATTAAGTTACTGGCAGTTAACGTAATCAACTACCGAGCGACAAATACCACCAAGTGACGAATTTTCCCTCCGCCTGACCACCTCCTTTCTTCAATGTGTTGTTATTATTATTATTATTCTTCCATTTTTGAGAGCATTTTCCAGTCTAAGACTATGCATGCTCTACCTGTGAAGGGCTAAAGCAAGATTTGATTCAATCTAACGATGCCAGATGCTATCTACCAAAAGCTTCAAAGAGAGGAAGAACGTGCTGCTTGACGGTCCGCGTAGATAACTTGCTGGTCACGTGATTACACGTGATCCTAACCGGGCTCTGGCCCGTTACAGTACCCCCCCCTTTCTTATGCGTAGGCCACCACACCTGGGCATGCTGATACAGTATCGTAACAGCTTTAATTCGTAATATCACCGATCCATCTGGGTTGGAAATATGAAGCCCGGCCGGTTCTAACAGATGGCGGGCGGGTCCCATGCAGGCTAGGGATCTGCCCAAAGTGCTGCTCGTAAGTATCCAGGGCAGCACATTCGCGCAGGTTATCCAGTTTCTCCCATGTTGTTTCAGCGTAGCCTGCCCATTTGACTAGGGCTTCTTGATAAGCTCTGCGCCCCTGGCGCTTGGTGCGAATATCTAAGACCTCCTCAACCTCATATTCCTCTTCGTTGTCCACCAGTACTGGCGGTAGTTGGGAGTCATCCACAATCTGTGATGGGAGCGGATCTGTAGCGGCAGGTCGAATCAAATCAACGTGAAATACTGGGTGTACACCTGTTGGTACGTTCAATCAAACTGTGTGTGACGAGGGCACTTCAGTGACATGGTAGCGGGCATGGAGCCAGTCAAGCTTCTTAGAGGCGCGTTGGGTTGGTACATTCCGTAGGTTCAGCCAGACCATATCACCCACATGGTATACTGGGGCGGCTTGTCTTGTCCTATTTGCTTGTTCTTATTGACAGTCCTGTGCCGAAGCAATAGCAGCCATAGCCCAGTCAGTAATATCTTGTAAGCGGCTTATAAATGCGTCACCAGCCTTCTGTGGTGCTTTTGCGTGTGGCCCTAATTCTATAGCCTCATCCAGTCCGATTGGGTCAACATGGTATCCATGGGTGAAGAAGAATGGAGATATTCCTGTAGCAGAGGCATCATGGTTGTTAATTGCAACTGCAACAATAGGTAGAAGCCTCACCCAATCATTTTGTCCATAGGTTGTAAATACACGTAATGTACATTCAACTTCTTGATTTGCTCTCTCTGTAGAGCCATCACTCTGTGGGTGGAATGCTGTAGATAAATGGCGTTGGATGGATAGCCTTTCACACACTCAGCCCCAGAATCCGCTCACGAACTGGGGACCTCGATCGCTGGTAATGGCTAGTGGTAAACCATGGTGCATGTAGAAGTGTTCCAGAAATGCTTCAGCCAGGGAATCTGAAGTAGTTGAGCGCATGGCAACTAGTATAACACTCTTTGTTAGGCGGTCCGTAACTACCAGGCAGTTCGTTGCACTTGTTCCACAAGCTGGTGGAAGGTCTGTGATGAAGTCCATTGATATTTCTGCCCAGATCCTTTGGGGAATTGGCAACGGCTTTAGGAGTCCATGTTTTGTATCTCGCCAGATGGTGCTTCTCCCACAGATAGTACAGTTCCGAAGGAATCTGCGTACATCTTTTGCCGCGCCTGGCCAGAAGAAACATCATGAGAGTATTGCATAGGTGGTATCTCGTCCTGGATGTCCTGTAACATGGGAGTCATGAATCTTTTGAATGATCCTAGTCCGCAGGGGTTCACTCTCCAGTATCCATATCCTCTTCCGGAAACACAGGAGGCCACGTTCATCTAAATGGCATTCTGATAAACTTGTTTTCACATGCGTGTCTGCTGCAACCTGCTTCTCCCCTTTCTGTAAGGCTTCTGAAATCCTGTGATATGTAGTGTCTCTTTGCCATGCTTCCTGCCAGAGTTCCTGCAGCTCGTACTCATCAAAAAGTGGGATAGGGGTTTGGAAGTTGAGGGGAATATCATTTTCTCCAATTTTGCCTGTATTGATCTTCACTAGGGGGAATAAGGTCCGGAAGCGGTTCGATAGTCTCTCATCGGCTAAACTACAAGGCATGTCCTGGCTCCGTCGAGACAACGCATCTGGACGAGGAGCTAGCTTCCCTGGGCGGTATTGGAGATCAAAATCAAATTCAGCAAGGGTCCCTGCCCATCACATCTGTCGTTCATTGAGCTGTCGTGCCTTGTTAAAGTAGTGGAGGTTCTTGTGGTCAGTAAGTATCTGGAACTTTGGGACCATCTTCAGCTCTGCTTGCTATTCTTGAAGTGCCCTAATGATTGCTAATAGTTCCTTATCATGAATTTCATAATTTGCTTCAGCTGGGGAGAGCTTCTGGGAGAGGTAGGCACAGGGTTTTAGAGAGCCGTCCTCCTGTCTTTGTGAGAGCACAGCGCCGGTGGCCCATCCTGATGAGTCTGTCTCTACCACGGTCTCACGGTCTTCCTCAAAATTTGCCAGAATTGGGGCAGTAATGAAGAGCTCCTTTAGGTCTGTGAATGCTTGTTGACAGGATTGGTTCCACTGGAATGTTGCATTCTTCTTAGTGAGTGCTATCAATAGGGCTGCAATATCGGCAAACTTAGGTATAAAGGTTCAGTAGAAGTTAGCAAATCCAATAAAGCCGCGGACATCTCTTACTGTCTTGGGTACTTCCCATGCCCGGATGGCTTCTACCTTCTTTGGGTCAACGCAGAGCCCTTTCCCAGCTTGGAGAATAAACCCAAGATACTTCACGGTGTCCTGTTCAAACTCTGATTTTGTAATATCACATTGGAGGCCAGCATCCAGGAGTTTCTGAAGGACCAATTTAACCTTCTGGTGATGATCACTGAGTGTCCCGCTTGAGTAAATAATAATGTCGTCCACATAGGCTGAAACAAAGTCATCAAGGTATTCTTGTAGGACTTGATTAATGTAGTGTTGGAATGTTGCTGGGGCACCAGTCAGGCCAAAGGGGGTGACCAGCCATTCAAAAAGGCCATAACGGGTCCGGAAGGCTGTCTTCCATTCTTCACCAGGACTAACTTGAATCTTATGGAATGCGGCAATGATGTCTAGTTTGGTGAACCATCGGGCTTTAGACATGTTCCGTAGGATCTCCTTGATCAGGGGTAGGGGGTAGTGGTCTTTGATTGTGATATCGTTCAATGCACGGTAATCCACACAGAAATGAATTCCTCCCCCTGGCTTCTGTACTAGTAGTACTGGGGCTGCAGCAGGGGACTGGCTCACACAGATAAAGTTCTTGCCTAGGAGGTCTGTCAACATCTTCTGCAACACTAGTAGTTCCTCCTGATTCATGCTGTATAAGGGCCCATATGGTGGTACTGCCTCGTTCCCGGCTGCGTCCTTCTTCATCGGTATAGAATGGTCAACTCCGGGACGGTGATTTGGTAGCGTATCAGCCAGCTTCTGGCTAAAGACCTTGAGCCATGGCTGATACTGCTTAGGGAGTTTTATCTTTGGGTCAATGGGCTTCTTCTTCTGGAGTGCTTTATCGATATCTGCCATGGTGACTTTACCAATTTGAAGATGTCTTGGTGCTGGGGTTCCTTCAATTATGGCTGAGAACCTTTTAACGCTCACTCTGGCCACTTGTAGATGCGTCACTCCAGTAGGGCCAACTGATGGGTCTCTGCGGTTCCAGCAGCGTGTCATTCTGCCTAGTTCATCCACAATATCCATATATCCATGTTGGGAAGAGAAGATGGCGTCCACATCTGTCATCCAGGGTTTTCCCAGGATCATTTTGTCTATCTGGTCCGGTACAATATAAGCGTAAACTGCCGATTGCCTGTGACCGTGTACATCTAGGTCAAAGCAAGTCATGAAATGAATAGTCCCTGCCACCCCTGTAACAGCCTCCAAGCTTCTAGGGGAAACACAGATACGTGGGAGATCAAAGGACTTCACAAGGGAATCACTAACAGTTGCATAGCTCTGGCAGCCACAATTAATAAGAGCTTGGGTAAACTGTGTCTCATTCACCAGGGCGTCAACATAAAAAAGAGGTTCCTCCTGTTGTAGTAGCTTTTTAACTCCCTTCTGCTCCTGTCCACAGTTTTGGACAGGAGCTACTCTTTTTCCAAACTGGTTTCTTCAGTGGAGGAGATATCTTCACTGTTCAGGTCTCGGCCTCCTGTGGTCTTTGCTTTCCGTATGGGAGTAGGGGGATTTTGGTTCCTTGTGTGGTTGCCTTGAGTGTTTTGCTCAATTGCAGCAATAGTGACACGGGTTCATCTTGGCTGGCTATTAGGAGATCTAGCAGGTTCCAATAGGCATTTAGAAAGCCAACAGCCATCTCTTCCACAATGAAGGCATCTCCCTTCCTGTTGTCAATGGTCCAATTCTTCTTTATCAACCCATTTGGCCCTCTTTCCTACCAGGTGTTCATCTTCGTCTGCTTGCGTGGTGTAGATAGGGCGAGTTCTCCGTTGAGAGGATAGGGTGTTAGTCCTTATGGGCGGAGGTGATGGGGGCATCCAATCCATCTGGTCCTCAGGCTTTGGTGAGTGGACGCGTCGTGGGTGGTTAATGTTTAGAGCGTCCATATCAGTGCTAATTTCATGTAGTCAAGATACCAGACCTAAGAAGGTGGGAGGGATGCCTCTATTCATTAATGCTTTGGTCATCGTTCGATTGAGGACCCCTAGAAGGATCTGTCTTTTTGCTTCATCATGCCATTCTAGTGCACCAGCATCGGCAAATTCCCTCTCCAACAATGGTAAGAATTTAGAAAATGGTTGATCTTCTCATTGTCGCATCTGGTGCAGGCGTCGGGCAGCGCGTGCCTTTGCATTTGGGTCCCATATATGCTCTCTAAGTGTTCCAGGAGCTCCTGTGGGGTAGCGTCATTCCTTCGAAGCTTCACATAGGTTCCGGTGTTCTTCCATGCCAATTTCTCTAATCTTGAGAAGATGTATAGGAACTGGTCCTGGGGTGTCCCAATTGCCTCTCCATCCACGCTTAACTTGTTCTCCATGGTGATCCGCCATGCTGGCCAGTCTGCTGCATTTCCAGCAAACGGGATTAGGTCAGGCAGGCGTGCTCAGGGTCGTTTCACATCTGATTGCTTCTGTTCTTGCGTTGGTTTAGCCTCAGCTGGAGGTGTGGTGACCTCTGCTGGGGTAGTCGTAGAGTCTGCTCGCTGCGCTAGCATCTCTTCCAATCGACAAATTCGCTCTTCTTGGGCAGTTCTATTCACAGTGAACTGCTGGATTGCTCCTTCTATCTGTGCAACATTCTGCAACAAACTCTGCGCCCAGATTGGGGGAGTAGAGTCAACCGACGCGTCCTGTCCTGCCATTGTGCTGGGGAAGGGGACGGATCGCTGTTGCTTGGGTAAGGTGTCGTGCGCTTTTCAACTGATACTTCTTCTGAAGGGAAGCTTTTGGTATGTGAAGGGCTAAAGCAAGATTTGATTCAATCTAACGATGCCAGATGCTATCTACCAAAAGCTTCAAAGAGAGGAAGAACGTGCTGCTTGACGGTCCGCGTAGACAACTTGCTGGTCACGTGATTGCACGTGATCCTAACCGGGCTCTGGCCCGTTACAGTGTGAGCTCTAAGGGGATTTCTATACCACCAATAGTCATCTTAAAGGGACAAAAACAATAGACTGCTTGATATCAAGAACCTAGTTTTCACAAAGATACAGGTTGGATACTTATATTAAGTAAGAATAATTGGATAATAGACAAACTTGGTCTTTATTAGCTAAAGAATCTGTTTGATCTATATTCTAAATATCATTTAACTGATGTGAAGTAGTTACCTATTCTTGATGGCTATTCTAGTCATTAAATTTTAAAATTTGATGATTTCTGCAAAGAGAATGCAATTATCTGTCTTTATATGCCTCCACATACATCTCATCTTCTTCAACCACTGGATGTTAGTGTTTTTGGCCTGCTCAAACACGCATATAGGAAATTAGTTGAGGGGATGATAACTGCTAACAACAACTATATTGATAAAGAGGATTTCCTCTACTTATATCCTCCTGCATGTGCAAGGATTTTTACTAAAAGAAATATATGCAATGGTTTTGCAGGATCAGGTCTTAAACCATTTAATAAAGACTGGGTTCTTGAGAAGATCATGTCAAGGTGCGGATTCAGGCGATCAGGAAACAGAAATAGATTGGAAAGAACACGCAGGCAGGCAGGCAGGCAAGCTATCGTACAGGCAGGTAGACAGAACGTAGCTCGAAGAGCTACAACGAGATCGAGACAGAGGTTCGAGATATTTCCTCGCAGGCACGTGCAGGGGCGGTCAGTACAGGCAGAACCGGCCTCCGGACCGTCATACGGTGTACGTTGGTCCAGCACCGTGATAGATCACCTTTCAATTTTGTACGCCAACACCACCTCTTATTAAAGTTGAAGGCTTAATCTTCTCTACTTTTCAAATACCTCAGAATATTCATCAGCTTGATCACAAAGTCTGCAGCCTACAGAGGGGTCTTTAGAAAAAAAGAACACTTTCTAGCAGCCTAGTCTCTCATATTCAACATTTTGAAAGGGCTGCTTAGATAGCAATGAATACAACCCTTTTTCTTCAACAAGAAATTAAGGTTTTATAGGCTGAAAATGAGTGGCAAATAAGAAAGAAGGTAAGGAGACGTGGTATATTAGGAAATGATATTGTTTTATCTGTACAGGAAGGTCTAGATCACATTCAGCAGCTTGATATGCAGGCCAGGGACCAGATTGAGGAACAGGGATCTCAGCCTCACCAGTGTGCTCCACCATGCTGTAGCGGCTGTGGGACTATTGGACATACTATACATAGTTGTCCTAATAAATAGCCGTATATTTAATTACTAGATAATCTAATTTAATGGCGTTGGTGGTTGAAAAGCTTCAAAAACCTGGTGCTTGCGGCGATAATTCGTCGCTCGGTGGTATTCGTCGCTCAGTAGTTGATTACGTTAGCCACAATTTTATATTATTTGTCATACATGTACGGATATTAGATGTCATATAGTTCAATACAACAAGACTTCATGCTGAAATCTCATTACTGAGTATCTTTTGTGACGGTTAGCGGGGCGCTGGAAACGGCCCCCATTGAACCGCCTCATCTGCCACTTACCACCGCCTGCCGTCACCAGCTATCCCACTGCCTCTTGCGGTATAGTGCTCACCGCTTCGGGGATAGCGTCGCCGTCTTACCGCTTTTGCCGGCCTCACCTCTAAAACCGTCCCGGACATCCCTCATGTTGGGCCACAACAATATCCTACCTTATTGACGCGCCTCAAATAGTTTGCATGGTTAAACTTGCGACTTTGGCAGAAATTATGTCCAGATCCCTTTGCATTAAAGGCGTTACTAACTTGTGTCAGGGCGAATATTCTTCGTGCCTATGCAAAAGGAAGCAACTCATTCAACGTCGAAACCCTCGTCATCCGAGATCGCATAAAGGGCCCTTGTTACCCCACCCAATCTTTCAACTGCGAAATCCAGCCATTCACAATTTGAGCTCTACTGAAAGAAGTTCGGAAATAATTGTTGTATATTTCAAGGGAAAGAGGGGGCTGGACGAGACGGTATCGGCTACACGCACGTAGCCTACTAAGAAGTAGATGCCTTTGGTACAGGTCCCGGACCTGGAATGAATCTATGCTCTACACGAAGCCTTCAACGCGCTCCGTTGTATGCTGCTCAGCTCATTGAGGATTTATTACTATCTAAAAGGGGTTCTCCCGAAGTTGGTCCCATCGGACCACTAATGTCACGTGCCCATACATATTTGTATCAATAATACACATATCTACGGGGCGTCGATAGCTTGAGCTTTGCTGATTGTAAAGTCTGGAATGTCCGCAAAGGTTCGCGAGTGACTATATCTAAAACTGCAAACACTTGTTCTGATACTGGAGGTTCTCAGGTTGGGGATGCTGCCCTAAACGGAGAAGACGAATATATCCGCGGGCTTATATTTGATGCGGTGGATCACGATAGGCTTATTATTGGCAGGGGCACGCTGATTATGATCATACCTCCAACCGATGAGATGGAAACAAAATTGTACAGGAAATTGGAGACGGTTGAATATATTCCTGTTCCTCCGGGACACGAAGTCAAGGTGGTAGATGCCCTAGTAAGGATGACCACATCGGGCGCAGTTTCAACAAATTGAGCAGATGCAGACCTGACCTCTGTCCAACCCGCAAGTTGATGGATATATCCGCATTTCTGTCCTCTGGAACAATCGTCATGAGGCAGTCGGTTGTCTCTTCCCCGGCTGCCCTTTCCATTTTCCATTGATGGCTGCTTTCAATCGCATTTTGCATCACATTGCCAAGTTGCGGAATGAGGTCTACCGATGCTTTTGACCACATGAGTTCGATTTCTAGAATGTATTGTATTTAGCTTCGAGATATAGTATTTTATTCTTTTTACTAACCTCTGCCAATACTCATTTCGTTGCTTGACAGTGAAGCGCCTTGCAAAGCTTGTTCTTCACACATCTCCGGAATGACGGCATTGTCTTGCGGGTCATTGATTGTGCTATTTATGTCCTGTCTGCCTTCGTAGTTCAGGCCTAAGGTGGTTAGCTTCATCCCAAGTCCTGGACCAAAAAACTCACTATCCAAAGAGACTGGAATATGAATTTGGATTGGCAAGGTCTCGGATAGTAGGTTGAGCGAGACGTGCATCACTCTTAATGAGGTCCACAAGTCTATCGCGATCTTGCTGTTTCATACTGGAGATAATAACTTGACCCAACGCAATAGCACATAATAAAAACCAGTGAGGGCCACTTTTTTCGAGCAAGCCATGCAAGAATAGCTTGTATTTTTGGCGTTTCCAAGCTTTTTGTGTTGTTTGTGAGATCGCAAGGGCGTCTGTAGCGCGACGTTTCTCGATCTCGCTGAGGCATCCAAGTACTACAAGCTTTTCAGCCTTGTGAACAAGGCGTCCCATGGCGTCAGTAGCAGTGAGAGGCGTTTTCCGCGAATGGCATTGTTGTCGCCCCATATTCAAGAAAAATTATCTGAGAAATCCTTGAACAGGTGGAAGGAGCATGCAAGGAGCGGTGGACGAGACGGTGGAAGAGACGGTGGAAGAGACGGTCGAAAGGATGGTGGAAAGGATGGTGGAAAGAATGATGACGTGGCGGAAAAGCAGGACAGCCTGCAGCTACAGTACATGCGCCGGTGGCTGCCAGCGAAGGGATGAGAGGTGGCCCGCATGCAGGAATCCTTGTCTTGCCCAGTCATGGCTGGCCGCGTGAGCTGCTGGCACTCGAGGCGCGGGGGAACCGAACCGTAACTAAAGAATAGACGCCAATGAGACATGAAGTTTCACATCGGTTCCGTCGCATGGACATGATAGAGAATGAGGAGGCGCCTGCACAGGATGATGGTATTGGACGCGCAAGGGCAGTTGTCTATGGGATATCAGCCTTAAAATCCCACAATATCCCCCAAAGGAAGCAAAGTAATGGAAATACTTTGAAGATATCATTTCCGATCGCAGAACTCTCTTGCTGACTTGTTGCATCTTCATTTTGCATTTGAAGGTTGGTGCCTATGTCCATGCGGTATTATGTAACATGGCTCAAATATTCTATTCAAGGTCGCATCGGAGCCAGCTCACATAATCTAAACGCGCTGGTGAGCTCAGTGAACAGCAATATCTACCTGCACCCTCTCTCTCAAGTGAAGGCGTAAGTATGTTTTCGTTCATGGAAGAATGCCTACAAGTTAACTATCGTTAGCAATAAGCTATGTCTGCTAGCTCAGGCTTGAAGGGTTTCTGCGATGTCTGCAGTCATGCTAATAACGAGCATCGCCGGTATAAATGCAACGCTTGTCAACAGCCTAAAAAGTGGAAAATATGCCAGCAACCGTCCCACGGCGCCCACGTCGTCTGCGTCAAATGCGACCTGTGCACCTGGAGGCGGCCCACCGGGATCGCAACCAGGTGGCTATATGAATTATCTTTGTTGATGAGATGGGAAGTCTGGGTCATCTCAAGTGGGGGCTGTGGATATTTGTCCTACTTACTGCGTACATAATGTTAGGAAAAATGCTGTGGACAGTCAACTTTGAATAGTATTATACTGTAGTTAGCTTCCAAGTATTTAGTACATAATTCCATACCGTATTTACAGTTATCTGAACCCTGCTGTGTTCTCGGATCGTTCTTTATTGTTTCCTGACATCTGAATCTGCCTTGTCATTTGGATTCTGCCATTTTTCCGCTCCTTATGTCTGACCGAACATAAAAAAGCTCCTCGCCACCATTGTCCGTGTCGCCTCACGCCTTTTAAAGCCCTGTATATAATTCACGACGTCAAAGTATTCAACAATGGAGGGTTTTGGGCAACTACGGTAACGCCCTTCCTATGCTCCAAGCTGCTCCTGTCCTAACCTCCCTAGGGAAACAAACAAGCAGGAATCACTTGAACCAACTGAACAAGAATTGGACAGTGCCATACAAAGCGCCAGAACTTACTGGCATAACCTGGCCCAGCTTGCTGTTACCCAACACAAGTATGGCATTCCACCGCAATGTGTTGCTCCGCGAGAATTACTCAAACACACTCCGTCGATTCCGGAAAACTCCATACATAATGCCCTTGCGCCGTTGGATACGTTTTCATCAAACAATGTCTTATTTGTTCGAGCACAGGCGACTTGGAGCGTTCCAAAAGAGGGTGACTGTGGCGTTGGTGGAAAGCGAAAGACGCGAGCCGCTTCTCTCCCGATCGGTGTCCGACAACCAGCATCGACCTGTCTTGGAAACGAAACCTTCTGTTCTTGGCCCATTCAGGAGGATGAACCGTGGTCTCGACGTAATATGGTGGGAGTGCTTACACTCGGGTGGCTGTACATATTCTCCGCTGAAATGGTTGACAGAAGATTACACGAAAAAGCTGCTATGACATACACACACTCCAGAGCGGAGATAACTTCGTTGGAAGATGGCGCTCATGATGTGATCGATATTGGTGATGTTGATGAGCAGGCAGCAAGATGGTGGTCTGCAATCCTGGCCCCGGCTCAAGGCTGGAAGGCAACCATCTTCCAAAATGATGAAGAAGACCCTTTCGTATCGCCATGGTCAGTGGATATGGATGACAAACAGCGACTGAAAATTCGATGGAGCAAGGGTAATGATGAATTATCAAACGCAGCACATCCTCCTTTGGAACCTCTGTCCTCTATGCGAGCGTTAGAGCTCCTTATCGAATTCTGTGAACTTCATGGTATCCAAAGCCAGCTTCTTGCTGCTATTCCAGTGGCCATGAATTTACCGATACACAACTGTTATGGGATATTAGCTACGCTGCCGTCTCCAATCGCGGAAGGTCATGTGAGACTCCCAGCGGTCCCGGACGTGAAAGCAGCAGAATTATACGAACAAATCCCGTATTACATGGCCCTGAGCTGCAACTTCCAGGTTATAATATCTAGCCTATGTGGAGTTCTCTGGGAACCAGATGTCCCTTGCAATCTGGTTAGCCCTTGGCTACATCCTGTGTTGAATGAGTTACGGGAGGCATTAACGTCCAAGGTCTCGCCAAATTATACTGAAACGCTCTGCGTAATGTGTGCTCTGCGGTGTCCGAATCTTGCTGCACTGTGGCTAGGCGCTACTCTTAGTGGGTTATCGCCAATGGTCATCGAGTTCATCAGGAGCGGAACGCCTCCTCTAGACCCCAGCGCTTCAGCTTGGACTGGCTGCCCACAGTCTTTCATGGATATGACTGGATCAGGCGCCTATGCAAAGCCTACTGCTTCTGGCACCAGAATAAGTAGAGCCGACGCCTGGAGACTTTTATATTTTCCTCCAATTGTCGACGATGATTTGCACTACAACAGTCCTCCTTTCAGTCCATGGGAACCTGTCGGAGGGACGACGCTCGAAGCTTCGGCAATCCGAGTCCGTATGCATCGAGACTGCCCGCGGCATTCGCTTATCTATCGACATTGGTCGTGGATTCGAAAGGATGGCTCTAAAACAGACGATGAGGGCTTCAACCCAAGCATTATTGCATTTCGCCCGCGATTGGTCAATGTGCCAGTCGGAATTGAAATCATCCCGCAACCACTACCGGACCAAGAGGCATCAATCGCAGCATCTCAGGAAGTCTTCGGCTGGGTTACTCGTAATTGCGAGGGCCATCCGCCCGAGAGCATTTACTTAGACAGGTGGTTGCAGGAGGGAGAAACCAGTGAGGCGTATAAATCAGCGGATGGTTCTAGCTTCTCTATTGACGATGATGGTGAAGACGCCATCGATCATAACGGAGAAGAAGCTGGGTGCAGTATTCAAAAGTGGATAGCTGGGATTGATTAGCTGATTGACTATCAACATAAACGAATCTAATGATTCTCTTTGCAATAACGATCATACAGACCGTAGTTTGGACACTTTCTCAATTTTTATTATTAATTCTTCTGCCTCTCATCACTTGATCGGAAATTGGCGTGCTTCATCGGCGGAAAAGTCCCATGAATGTTGACTCACTACCCCTCTTAGGATCAAGTGTCAAGCCCAAGCAGCCGATTAACCACGCATTAGCGCGAGGCTGACTAGGGAGTATTTCTAACCAAAGCTCGCACGGTTTGCCTGTAGTTTACATTTCTTTGTCTACAAACAATGAGAAATTACTAGTGCTAGAAAAAGGCAATTTATAACTAGCGGGTTTAATCATCTACTATCAAAGAAGAGTAAATATTTGCGACGTAGGGCGTCGCTGATTGTGAACTTCGGGATGGATACGTCGAATTCATCCAGAAAGAAAAGCTCCATCTCATAAAGGTATGTATAAGTCCGGCTTTTCGGGTAGATGGTCACACAGGGCTTCTAGCATTATTGACGTGATGATGGGAGGAGCTTTGATGCTACCGAATAGGTGTAGGTTAGACCGAATCCTTACGATTGCGCGCTTGCTGCAGCCAGCAGCGTCAGCCATCTGGGAGGTACCTTAGTTCGCCACTGTTTATCATATCATGAATAAACATGAGAGTAGACGTGGCTAGGTTGGGAGCCATGGTTGCTTGCACCTCTGATTTGTGGTGGGAATGTCAACGTGGGGGAAAAGAGATTGCAGGAGTCACGCTTTGACAGGTAATAAAAAGTCGGCATTAATACGATGATCCGGTAATTTACAATACAATATCTAAACCGGTCAAATTATTTTGATTATTCCGAAAATAGTTTAGAGTTCCTTGGCATTAGGGTTCGGGAAACAAACAAAGAGAGTAGGTGGTGACACCGTTTTCCGGAAATACTGTATAGTTCTTGGAAGGCCCATGTCAGCATCTCGGGGAGCCCAGCTTTGATATACATCGGCAACGAATAAACATCATAGCCGACGAATCAAGTATGGGAAAAAAATGAGCATCGTCGCCTACCAGGCTTATTTCACGGTGAAGCCACCGCAGCCGTAACGGAGAGACGTCGAGAGCGCAACGAGCATTCGCGATCGGTAATCGACACGAACCCCTTGAAGTAAAATTCAAGGATGACGTGTCAGCGCCGCAGCAAGCATTCGGTAATCGACATAAACCCCTTGAGGCAAAATTCAAGTGGGCGAAGGCTGCGTGTGACAAAAGAGGGAAATCCAACGATCTGGCAAGAACCGCCGTTTGCATTGTTTGCATTCAAGTGTCTAGAAACTGATGGAACTTCTGTTAGTTTCTACCTCTTATTACAGTACTGGAACAATGACTCATTTCGTTACGAGCGGATCGGGTGGGCCATGTTGCCTCGATCACAGTGTTGCTGTTCAAACTATTCTTTATCCCTATCTTAGATCGTATCATTGCCATCATCGAATTTGGCTTCTACTTGAACCAAATACACTGAATAACTTCCACTTCACTATCTGTGCTAGTCTACCCTCCTCAAAGCCATCTTTGTACCTGCAGGACCATATGGAATGTGCTCCTCATTTCTCATCTCCAAATACTGAATTTCCCTGGATAGCAAGTACTGTTGTGCAAAGAACATGGACTTAACATTCCTCACATTGGTATCCTTCTTGGCCAAAGCAGGTCAAGAATCCATTTGAATTGAGAATATTTTGATCTGCTAGTGTCAGGAAACAGGTCTGGGCAGGGAGGTCCTCACTTGGGTCATAAGATGGATATTGCCCGAAAGAAGTTTGCTCAAAAGGACAGTAACATGACATGAGATAGTCATCCCAGCCACAGTCGCAGGCGTCTGTTATATTGCCGCTGTATCGATAGTTAGCAGTGATGGTATCCGAGGTTTAGTACACCATACTTCTTTGACGGAACAATATTACCGTGGTCATCCCCAAAGCAGTAGCTCAATGGAATTCCATTTCTTACCACAGTCCCATCCATCTGAGGACAAGATGCTACCAGGGACACGACATTATCGCCAACACTTGTGATGTTCAGTGGCTGAATATTAATGCTGGTACATGATTGAGTAAAACCACCAGGAGACGAGTCGGCAGCAGCTAATACAAGCAAGAAGGAAGCGGCAAGGCTATTTGCAAACATGATCATTTTTGCTGATAACCAATAGTAATGTCTGACGAAGATCTTTTTAATATATTTATATATTTTTCACTCTCCTTTGGATATGGCAGAAACTTTTAGATATCCGAGTAATTTGCCGCCCGAGGTGAGAAGATCACCAGGGATCACCAGGGCAATTCCTTTGCTACTGGCTACGCTTTGCTCGCTTGTCCGCGCTTGGTTCATATTGGTTGTCCAAAGGCCGCTTGCGCTTAGCGGCGTGTGATGTGCGTTGGCCATTTCCAACCCTAGACAGCAACGCCATTGATGAGTGCGCCGACGTCAAGACGTGGGGTTTGCCCGTGCCGTGGACTTTAAAGGCGACTTGCCCTCCGACGGTGGGCTCTGTTCTGGGGTACCTTCGGTCGTGCCCTCATTTTCTGGTTTATTTTCCTCAGATCGATTGCCCGCGCTTCAACCATGCCCAAAGTGCCCAGGTTTCCCCGGGCTTCCAAGGTTGTGCAACGATACCCGGGCCGAGGCAACGAGGACCCTCCCGCTATACACACCTCCCCACTCTCGACCGGTGGCTCATTACCGCAGAAGGCTAACCAACCACTGCGACCACCCAGGGTATGTAATGTCAGATTTCCTGCGTGCTGTTGATTGCGATGTGAGCATCCAAATCAACATGAACTAATCGTGCTTCCTGGCCAGGCTCCCTTGAGATGCGATCTCGTTCGGAGCCAAAATGAGTGGGATCTTCTGACCATCGGTATTCGTAACATCGACTTGGAACTGGCCATCTTCGCGGGGGTTTAATGCCGTGTTTAGGCTAGCGATCAAGTCCTCGGGTCTTATGAAGAGATGCGGATGAACATAGGAGCCGTTCGGCCGGTTAAGGGGCAGGCTAGGACTCAGAATAATTCACCGTCAGCTCAACCAGGAATTCCAGGGTATGCCGAGTGTTTATCGACTCCACGACTAACCAGCCGCCTGGATGCTCCGCATGCCCGCCTCGTTGAAGCGCACCGAAGAGATCCTCAATTTAAGCTCATCTCCCCAGTTTTGCTCTTTGAGAAGATACGGATCGATATGGGTTGCCCCGAACTGGTATTAACACTTCCAACAATAGTAGGCCCCTATCTCTGGACCTTTCAGTGGTTCAAATATATTAATAAGTTTCTCGCTACACCTACAAGCACATTCGGAAAATCCCTGAGTTCGGTATCGCATATGGCTTTGACGAGCAACCAGAAGCGGGCGCAATGGAGACAGAAATGTCGGGAAGCGCTGGCGAGGCACATCTGTACGGTTGCGCTGATCGGTGTCTCAATCCGTCTACTGACGTTTCGAATCCAGATCATCAACTTCAGTTGGAGGTGCCGCCAAATAAAGTCCGCCTGCAGCCATCAGCAGACGATGGTTATGCGTGGACCGTCAGCGAGTCGAAGAGACACTTATTTGATTCTCACCTCAGCAACGGGACCGTCGGTCTCTACCAGGCCATCTGTGACGAGATCGGTCGCTCCATCGAGGCCGTACGGCCGGCAGCTCTGAAGGATACCCAATCGAAAGGCGACGTGGTCGATGCATTGGTACCATTGTTGTGGTCACCGGGATGTGAGGATGAACCCATGTAGTATGTCTATTTTGACTAAAATAAACAAAGAAGGAATTGCAATTGAAGTTCCGAATATCCCAAGACCTTGGAATGCATTCTTATCCACCCACGATGAAGGAGTTCTAAGTGAACTTAGAGCCAGTCTGGAGGCACAAGCACAGCTCTGTCTCATAGGCTGGGCGTACATCACCGAAGAACCTACGCGCTCGTTCAGGTCCGCGTCGTCCTCAGACTCTCGAGCACTGTTTGCCCGTCTGGCCACAGGCCGGTGACATAGTCCAAGGTCTTCGGAGATGATATAAAACTCACTGCTCATTCCCAAGCTTTTACTTGTACAGACACCGTCGCGCCCAGCTTCACCCTGCTGCCTGCACTGCACCTGACTGTAACTCCAGTGAGAATCTTTCGTCCTTTCCTTCTATACAGCCCATCAGGAATGACAGACTAACTAGGGTATAGCCATTGCGGCTTGCTTTTTGGCGCCTTCAGCTATGCATACCTTAATGGATTGGCTTTTATGCTGTGTGAGAGCTCAATCTGTCGAAGATGACGATCGTACCTTAACCCAGGAGCCCCAGGTAAGACAACAATTGATATTTCTTTTACATTTCTAACTAGCATAGTTGTATGGAACAGTCCCAGACCCTCATGAGAGGATCACGAAAGTGGAAAGAATTTCATATGTAGAGTCACCAACTTCTGTAACGAGGGCTATGATATGGGTGAAAGTTGAAACAGCCGATGAACACACGTCCCAATTCCTCAGCTACGATGAAGTGATTAAAATCAAAGGTGGTAAAGATGCTATTGCGAGATATTGGACCGCATTTTTCTTGATTGGTTGAAGTGTTGTGCCTAAAATCAACAGCCACCGCGCAGGCTTCACTTGTTTCTTCCTGTATCCACTAAATCCTATAATGGCGACGTCTGTCCCTGCCTGGCTTTCATGTCTCCATCCTTCGTCTGCAATTCTGGACCATTGCTCCTAACGCCTCCTTGAAGATAAGAAACGCCCTTGGAGCGTGCTTCTACAGATTTCTTCTGTTGATTTTCTGATGCTTGGGTCGGGCCGGATGGATGAAAGAGGGGAGCATTTCTGTCCCTATTGATGTACTGCCTCTTGTTCCTGATATGGTTCACGTATGAACGATCTTCCTCCGTCGGCAAATTCATTTCAACTCATGTATCGCAGCGTGGCACTTTTATTTTTGCCTGAAAGAGAGAGTAGAGCTTTTGTGTGTAACCATAACAGAACAATTCTTCTAGCTGGGATCGGCTAAGTATGTATTGTGCCAGACAAAGATAGTGTTCCCACGAGGGCTGAGCTGAAATCCTATGAGATTATATGGAGAAATGAATGCAAGCCTGAGACAGAGAGTTGAATATTTTATGTTACCGGTATAAGAATGGTAGAATAGAACTGCGTTAGGGTCTGCAGTCAAGATTTATCGAATGGAGTAGATGAAATTGAAATTGAAGCAGCTCTAATATATCAAACCCCTCCGAAGCAGTCTGATCTCGCCGGATTCTTTTGGGGTTGTAGAATAGGCTCAGGCACTCGAACAGGCTTCTCAGTAGGAAGAAAGCAGGTGGCTAATATAGATGTGTCCGTGTGAGACATTGCGGCTGTGAGACGTAGCGATATAAGAAATATTCAGAAGGACCAAACGAATGGCGTTATGTAGGGAGTCACGATAGGACGGGCATGCTCTTATATCTTCCATGCCTGACCAGGTCCCTGTAAACAGAAGCAACGTATGACGTCTCCTAATGGATAGCGGCGTTCCTGTGAAGGCACTGGGCTGCTCCCAGGACCCATTCTGATCGCAGGATGATGCCGGTCATTCTTGGGGGTTGGCAGCTATTTCGCAAGAGCGCGACTGGCTTTCTCAGGAACTTCGTAGCTCCTATGAACGCGGGACACCGTTCCTAGGAACCCGCTGGTCCAGCAGAGCATGCTGGCGGGTTCCTTGTTCCCCGCCAGGGTCTCCAGCGAAGCCACGATTTCGGTGAATGTTCGCCCCCCATAAAGTTAACCTCTCTGAGGCCGGTGAAATGGAGTGATGTTGAGGCGAGTACACCAGCTGAGAACGCCTCTGACATGCCGCCATCGCTTGCGAATTCTCGTAAATTATGATTGTAGGTTATGACGTCAGAAAATCTACAGTTATTGACTCCGAACTAGATGTGGTAGGGTACATAGATTGGGCACTTTCCAGGAAATTGCAAGATTCTGTGCAATGACGTAACTCATAACTTTGATGCCTAGTTAATTTATGTGGGGGAAACCACTGGATGCGCTGCCAGCCGCAGTCAAGCAATGAACGGTGAAGATAGACAGACTGGCTTGGATTACTCGGGATCAAAAAAAAAAAAAAAAAAAAAGTTATGAACGTAAAATCACCTTCAGGTCGGGTTTTGCTCGGGTTTTGACATGTGGAAATGGACTGAGGTCAAGATGCCTCGTAGCTGGGTCTTATTGAGGGCAAATGTTACTCAGTGCTCAGGTGAGCACTCAGCCCATGCTCAGTCAGCTCACCCACGCTCAGGGTGTGCTCAGTTCTACTCAGTGAGTAGGGAGTGAGCACCAAAACGGAAAGGGAAGGACTTCAATGTAGTGCATGCGACACGTCCACATGACTATGGTTGGGGACACCTAAAGCCTACATTTCATTTCTGCTTAGTAATTTTAGTACGCTAAACCTAAAAAGGTATTTACGTGATGACTCCACCAGAGGTACGCGACGCGCCTTTCCACGATGTGCCTTTCCCCATAACTACCTCATGATAAATACCATTGATTCATTTGACAGTCTTCCTTTGTGAATATGCCACGTCCAACTAACAGGAAACTGGCCTACCATCTTTTGCTACTCTCGCTCAGGCACAGGCACAAATCACTGTATTAGAGAGTGCAGGGATGAAGCCTCAGGGGTGGGGAGTACGAAGCTCTAAAAAGTTGAAGAAGGAGTTTAGTATTAAGGAGCGGTCTAGACATCGGCAGGTGGAAATCTTGGTTGCGGATTCTGATGCTGGCACCTCCAGCATGTGAACAGGATTTCGACAATCTAAATACCTACCTACCTTCTCCACGACTTACCCGCCGAACTAGGTCAAAGTCGGTAATTATGCGATCAGTACATAGTAAAGAGCTTGTCTGGAATGTTCTTTATTACTATGGTATGAGTCTAGCTTGGTGTTGGCATTCCAGTGCTAGCCTCCCCTGGGTGAGACCTCGCACAACTGTTCCGTGGCACTTCTCGGCATGATTTAAAAGATCAGCTTTATGTTCAAGCCACTGCATCCGACAAACATTACACTTGAGTCCTCTGGCCGGCCAAGGAGGATTGACATGTTTCCGCAGAAAATGCCTAGTGAGTGAACCAGGTGTCGCATGTTTTGCAATCCGGTCCTTGAGCGGGAGATTAGCATTCCCCAGGCATAGAAAGCAGATCGTGGGCCGCTTGTCCCGAGAGCTGATCCGCACTGACTCCATTGCCTCGCGCAGAGCAATCTCAGTATCATCCTCGGACAAGTGCCGTTGCCGTTTGGTAGCAGGACAAGGCTCATCATCATTATCGGGTACAGGCCGGCGGCAAGGCTGGATGAGTCGAGGCGTGGGCCGCCCCTCTTCCACAGGGCAGAATGCAACCATTGCATTAATAGCATTGACCCAGCGCTGGTATTCCGCCTCCAGAGTAGCACCTGGCATGGTCAGTGTGGTGTCAATCACCATTAAATGCTGCGGAGGCATGGACCCTTTGTGCTCTAGCGTGCCCATCACTTTGGTGTCTACCAGCTTCCCTGCCAGTTGCCGTTCAACGTCAATCACTGGTTGCTCATTTCTGTACCACTCTAGATTCTCTCGGATGCGTCGGTTCCTCTGTCGTCGCTTCTCGCTACGGAGTTCACGGACAGCCTTGTTATATCTCCGCTTTGCCTCCATCGTCCGATCTTGGAAACGTTCTAGCTTTTCCCGTAGATGATCCTGGTGCTTGGAAAGGCCTCCTTCATCAAGACGGCCAAAGGAAGCTTGAAATGCCATTTTCACACGGTCCAACTTGGCTTTGCGGTCATCCCATTTTTGTTTGCGTTCGCTGACTGTGTTCTGCCGCGCACGAACCATAGGGAGCTCATTGAGGGACTTGGATTCTTCCGGGGATAGCTTGAACGGTCGATCTGGGTCAATTGAGGCACTCAACGAGCAGGCAAATCGCACCAACGGTGTTTGAGAGCCGGTTTTGCGGATAATGCCCTGAACGTCAACATCAACATCGACCTCATAATGCCGGATGAAGGTGCGGATATCTGAGTGCTGGAGGATGACGTTTTGAAGAGCATCTGTAACCTCTCCTACCCATTGGGTTAGCCACGCTATTACCAGCAGGATGAGCGACTCACCACTGCTGTTGAATTCCTTGGCTCCAGCGTATCGAAGAAGGTATGGCCTGGCAATCTGGTCAAAACCCGTGATCTCGCCAACTCGACGCATCCGGGATCGTATTGTGGAATCCATCAATCTCTTCTCCAAGGCAATTCGATATCCCGTAGATTCCCGCACAACCTGGCAGAATATAAATTGATCCAGTATTTCATCCTTCAGTTTTAGCGGCTGCTGTCCCTTGCCATTCAGTACCCCGAGGCTGTAGAGCTTCTCTGGAGAATCCAGCACCGGTCCAGAGGTAGAAATCCTCTTGAACCCTTTGATGTGAAAAAGCATACTCAGCAAGCAGACATGCGGACTGAGGACCAGGGTTGGATCAAATATGATTTCTGGGATTTTGAACTCATTCCTAGCCCAGTTCTGTCAGCTGGCCGGCTCTCCAAGGAGCTAACAAGAGCCAAGAACACCTACGCAGCCTTCTTTCCAAGGAACCTTTTCGTAAAGTCCAGCTTCAAGAAGATGAACAGTCGAGGGCGCCCACCTTCTGGATCTCAGATCAGGGTCAGCGCTAGGTCCCGATAGCGGAGGTGGAGGAGTGCCCCCGGGCGGCTTGCCGTGATGGCTGCCAGCCGCAGTCGAACCTCATCTCCGTGGTGGTCAAGAGGACGCGTGCGAACTCAGCAACATCTTCAATGTACATGTTCTTCTTGGGCTTCCGGTCGAGTATCAGGCTCTTCTCTTCGGCAACAATGGCAACAACCTGGACTTCGTCAGTAACCATTCCTAGAACAGAGCTAGAATGGAAAGTGAATCATGTACTCACATCATTTACCCTGACAGTTACATCTCTGCTCAATCCTAACCCCGTCTCCTGCTTCAGAACGAGATGCCATGACTTCCAGAAGGACTCGAGCGTGCTCTTGTATCGAATGCCTGGGCAGTGACGCCCATTCCTGCCACGACGAATATCGCATCGCCAGCTGAAATACGCATACAGGAAGCGGACTGTCTCATCTGAGTCCGAAATCCATCGCCAGTGCTGCACTGGGTCAACGCTGATATGGTGACAGTACCTGTAAGAGCCGCCAGTCAGTTTCCAGCCTAGTCAGGAGGGTTGAGAGAACGACCACTTACCTGCTCCAGTACATGCGTGTCTCATCAAGTTTTTCCTGAGTGGCGTCGCTGTATCGCTTCTGTCGAAGCTGAGAGATGTCCAGACTCTCCGCTTGAGCCAAATATTGCTCGGGTGCCAACTGGCCCTCATCATCAAAGGTCTCGTCGTCAGGCTCATCTGAATCCTCGCCGTCGAGTTCTGGGTCACTGCTGGAGTCACTATCGGAATTGTTGTCTGAAAAGATCTCGCTCAGGTCAGAACTGGCGTTACTTTCCTGACTCTCTTTGCTGTCTGTCCCGACCTGTTGGGAGCGAGGGGCCATGATGCAGGACAGGGTAGGGTCGAAAAGGACAAGAATCGCTACGGGAGACTAGCGGGGGGAAGGATGGATGGGAACAGGAAAAGGACATGGTTGGCACACGGCACTCAGAACTATAAATACTAGAGAGAACATGATGGTCGAGGGGATTGGCTCACCCTCCAGGAGCGTAGGCGTCTAGGCGTGAGGTGATAGAAGAATTCTGAGGGAGCAAATGCAACTTGACCGCACTAGTGCCAGGGACCGAAAAAGCGTGGCCTTGCGTGGAAATTGGGGTCCTAGCTGTGCAAGTTACTTCACCTGCCGCTAAGACGGGGAGGTTGGTTAGAGAGACGCCAAAAACGGCGTCAAGTGCTGCCGTTTTCTGCCCCCGGCTAACCGTCACACCAGTATTGCGAGTACTTGAAAGGGAAGTGTATGGAATTATAGTATAGATGTTGATGGAAAGATGGATTAATATTGTATCTACTTTTTATTTCTCCTCTCATTCCATACATGGTTCTCTCCAGAAGCAAAGGTAGTAAAGCTACTCTGTACATGGGCAAAACCGATCATCGAAAGTCTACTGCACATGCAAATGAACAGATGTATAGCACCGATATTTTCCCCCAACTTAATGTCCAATGAAGAGAACGCCTTATAAATATACGAATTCTCGCCTCTTAATCTCAGATTTGTCTTCATCGTAATTTTATTTTAGTCCCGTGTCTCTTCACTTTGGGCACACCTCAATCGTGGGTATAGAGGCACCAGTTTTCAAGCGCGTAAGCAATGCCTCCCGCAAAGAAGCTGATTTCATCATCTCCAATATCGACATTGCCCTTCGCCAACCTTTCTGAAAGGAGGTGCTCAATCTTGCCCAATAGGGCTTCTGCACACCTTTGAATAGCCTCTGGTGCGGGATCTGATTGGTGTTCTAGTGCCAGTTTTTCTTCCCGCAAGGTCACAAGCTCATCGAACTCTTCCTTGACAACTAGATTGGGGAAGATCCCGATCACGTGGCGTAGCACCTGGTCGAGGTAGACCCCGGTGGCACTGTCGCTGTCTTCGTCAAAGAACGGCGAGCGAAGTCGTCCGCGCCGACAGTCGATCACACGACGGCGAAGATGGGATCGACATTCATCCAGGATCCCATTCATTCCATTCATGTAAGCAATGAAAAGGCGTTTATCCAGGTCAACAATGTCGCGCGTGTGTTCCTCGAGTTCTTCCACGATGGCGCTGTCAATGCCATGGTAAGTACCGTAGCTTGCGTTCACCGGATCATCTTTCAAAAGTCGAAAATTTCCAGAATTTCGCGCAATCTCCATCATCTCATGGAAGGTCATTTCAGGCGCAGTGTCCTCCTGCTCCTCCTGGAAAGCAGGCGGGTCAATATAGCTCACATTAGAGTCGAATCGGACACTTGATTCAAAACCGATGAATGACTCGTCGGTCGACTTGTCGGCGTTAGTGTGAGAGAGTACCATTTTGGATCTCTCGTCCCAACTCGGGACATAGTAGAGGTCGTCGTCCTCTTCATCTTCTGAGAGAGTTTCGGCATCTACTATAGAAATGTCGGACTCATAATCGTATGAGTCTGAGCCATATCCAGACTCTGATCCAGAATCCTCTCCACCGACTTCGTACGGTTTCTTGAAAATAGAGTTCAGGAATGGAGGGAGAGATGATGCAGCGGCAGATATAAAAGACGGGACGGCTGACGAGCGTGCAGCAGTGGAAACATTCGAGGTAACTGAAGTTCCATCTGAAGAGTAGCAGCTGTCTTGGGAAAGCGAGATATCCAGGTTAGAAAAATGAGATGACAGAGACTCCCAGGACTCCTTTTTAACACTCTGTTTGTCCATTTTGACGGGATTCCACTGGCGATTCAGATATACAAAGGAACTTTCAAGGTGTCGGTTCGAAGATAGAAGAGAAATATGCCAAATCCCAGTTCACTATCAGAGAATCATGCAGTGATAGTCGCTTTCAACAATTGGTAGGAGAATAACTTTGCTCTCCCTCTGCGGTGGCAGTATTGCTTAATTCAGAAAGACCCAAGATTGGGCTGTTTAACTGTTAAACCCTGTACGTAAGAGGGTTTTACTCGAAAATATGTGGCTTCAAAGGCCTTCAAGGAATAGGTAAAAGAGCCCATGGCGAACTCGAGTGTGGATCGGAATCCCGCTCAGGGGAAAGTCGAGATGACCCGAACAGTGGGAACGTGGATAGCCATGGTTTCAATACCGCTCCGTGGTTTTAAACGTTAAAATTGTAGACCGCACGAGGCTGATGATGACAGAGTATGCAGAAGTAATTCTCTTGGCGGAGTCTAGAAGAATATCGAGGCCCTGGATATTTTCTTGCTTTCAAAGGAAGGCTGTATCTGAACGTGTTTCCTTTGCAATACATAGAGGGATCCGGACCAAGTTTGCGTGGTTCGAAAGCACAAAAGCGTGTTATAGACTTTTCGTCTTCACCCCACTTTGAAGGCCACGCGACTCGTAGTATTGCCAGACGAAGGTCAATTAGGAGACAATCAGATGATGCCAGCAACTTTGCCTGCTTCGACAGCGAGATGTCCGTTGGATGACAGGAAGCTGGCGTAAATGTGAAGAGAACCGGTTTTAGGGATATGTGGTGACTAACTGTCGGATGATGGAGGGGCAAGACTGTATATGACTGCAGTTCCCCCCGAAACAAAGACGGTACAGAGGTGGGAAGGAGATGACGTGACCGTAGCGAGCTGGTAGTAGAGACTTCCAAGAGAAGAAGATGAAGCACACTCCAGATCAGCAGAGCAGGCCAAGCGCGGTGGTACAGCGCTGTAATCCGTGGAGGAAGAGGAATTGCCTTCGTGCTGTCATCATCAGGTCGCCTGATTTCGCGGGAATATGTTATTCCGAGTGCTTCTCCCGACTGCTGACCAATACTATGATAACTAAGCAGTATTACCCAATTTGGACATAGTAACTGATGAAGCCCAAAGATGAAGTCGCAACCTCACCGTCAATTGACATTGATTCTATGTACTAGATGACTCTAAATCCCTGATGTGAATTAGAGTCATCTCGTCACACACCAAGATTGGTGGCTGTGCTGATTCTTCCAGACGGATTGCCAGGCTCTGTTGTCCTTCAGCAGGTGTAACTACTGCTGCGTGCCCGAATTGCGATTGCGATTCTCGTTTCTTTTTTTAAACATCCACCCCTAACTTTTTGGTCTCTCTATTTTGATTGTTCGGATCTCTATCTTATTGCTGTTATATAAATAGACCGCGATATTTCCCTCCGGTCTTTGACGCCGGGGGTCCGTGTCGACAATGACGTCTCTATTTACGGTTCAGTGAGCAGATTCTCCGTGTGCAGACCATTCTTAAGATGCTCTCTATGTTACAAATTTAGCATCTGCATTGGTGTGTTTGAAACGGTGCTAATAGAAGAGGTGATCTTCAGGGCTTTAGCACTCCTTCACCGTGTCCCTGCATGATCTGAAACGAAACTCGGAAACCAGAACAAAGGAAAGAAGTCCCATGGGACTCTATATATCGATACGGACTGTGGATTGTCTTCTTCGTTATTGAAATTTAAAACGGTCCTCAAAGACGATGGCAACTCTCTATGGTTGGCTAGTTAACGTTCCGTCTCATGGGCAAAGAACAAAGAAATGCGCGCCCATTGGTGTTTGCGGCATTCAATTCACTCCTTCTGCAAGGATATCTAAATGTGCAAGATGCACAGTCAACCTATACAAGCTGTTTTGGAGACTAGCCTAAGGATATGAACTGGCCAGTGTCGATCAAAATGCTTTGTTGAAGACATGCGGTGACAAGACAATTATAGAAACCTGGCAAGATGTGAAATGAGAATTTCATTGAATGGTGGCTGTATGTCTACAGTGAATTTTTCGGACCAGACCACAAGAGGCTTGGATACCTAAATCCTATGGAAGTCGTCCAACCGTCGGCCCGACGCATGAGATATCCAGCCCAACAAGGCACCCCCTTGCCTATGCCAAAGGCCTACATGTGCCTAGGTGGGAATTCGTTACCTGCTAGCCATAGCAACTTAACCATGATTCGCCATTTACCGATGAGGGAGTAGAGTTATGACGATTTTACACACATTTGTGTTCGTGAGATCAAAAGGTGTTTGGCCATCACTTCCTTGTCTTGCGTGGTCGTCTCGAAGCCAAAAGCTCATCATGTACGTCATGATTCGTTAGGGGCATTGCTGTCAACAAGGAATGAGTCCCACTCGCTTAGCTCTCATCTGTCCTGCTGATGCGGTTTGCACGATTTCAGGTCTGGACAGGATTTACGTTTACTAGCTGGCCATTCACATGTGGTATGTTCGGGATCCACGAACGTTAGAGGGAGAGCATCTAAGCAGCAGACTTCTTATAGACCCTGCTGTCTGTCACAGGATGGACTGGAAGATTCTTAATCCATTCGTCTGTACTGGCAGTCTATGCCACCGTCTTACTGTTCCTCTTGAATGCATGTTCCATCCTATCTTTAGAGCAGATACAACACCTTCTGAAACTCGCCAGGCTAGTAGCTTATCTGCAACAAAGGATCATCTAGCAGTTCATCTTGTTCCCTTTCTTTGGGTCCACGGTGTTCCTTTGATTATCTCGTTTGCAAGTTGTGTCTACCTAGGAGACAAGAGTACCTTTATTACTTCAGCTCTTGACCTCATTGGTATTCAGCTATATTCCCCAGGAATCATCTTTGATCAGCCGTCCCGAACCTACATTGACGCTGCGAACGGATATCAAAGCCAATAAGATGGTCTTCCAGCCTCTTGGTCACTCGTTCAAGAACTCGCATATGGACTCTGGCAACGTTAATGGCGAAAGAGTTGTATTTTCGGATCAGCCCCTTCCCTCAAGCCCATTGACAGGGCGATGTGGCGAGCATCCTCTCATTGTCTCACCTAAACGGCATGGCCAGGATTTACAAACCTGGTGCAAAGGGCCATGCTATCTGCGGCAGGAACAAGATCCAGTCTCGCCCCCCGAGCAAAGCTTTGGCCCGCATGACTCTGTTCATACTGGTGTCTCAGATCCCAATATAGATGTTTCACCATTACCAGGGGGAGTTCTCGAGTCATTGTCCGAGTCTCCATTATCTCCGCTGTCGAAGCCAAGCTGTGGGACCACCAAAAATGCTATAATCACTCTAGAATCCATCTATCTTCGGGAACAAGATGCTTGCAACCAGCTACAAAAGAGAAGTTCCTCTCCCAGCTCCCCGCAGCTGCAGAGAAACACAATGGCACACTCTGAGGCTTGGACTGAGCGGCTCCCAAATTTCAACTTTCACAGTATAGAAGAGCAACTGCCATTGTCTTCCACATCCCGTGATGTTGCTGTGAAGCAAGAGAATATGCCCACAAGCGATCCTATGCAACTGCGTCTCTTCGCCTATTCCCAATCAACAAACGGGCTAAGTGGTGATCCAGCAGGAGCCGTGCCTCACTGCAATTCAGACGCCTTCAACCAGACTCCTATAATTTCTATACCGCAGCTTCCAACCAGGTACCTCACAGGACAGCAACAACAGAGGTATTTGGATCACCAGAGTGTTTCGGCATTTTCCACAACAGATCCGCCATTTGCCAACGACTTCTTCCCCTCCCCGCATTCATCAGATCTTGGATCCTCGCCATCGTGGCATCCTGATGAGACCCTCAGCACGTCCGGTCTTCCATTCACCTCCAATCTCCATAGCCACGATGCTGTGGCCTGGTGGTCGTCTGTGCCTTCTCGGTTCGCACAGGTGCAGGCTCCATTCCAGCCGGCAGTCTTATCACCGACTCCCCAGAGACCAGTTCAGTATCTCAGCAGCCAAAACGAAGCGCTGGAAGAAAGATCCATTATGCAGTTTGGCTCTTTTGACATGTCCACCGCAGTGGACTCCTTGATTCCATCACCGAGCTTACTACCGACCTCCACGGCTGCTACCGAACAGCAGCGACAACAGAGTCCCTCTTATTACAGCCCCCAATCTGCCCACGAGAGATTTCCAGGGTCTCCTTATTTCAGCCCATCCCAGGCCCATCATGGAGCACATTCGCCTGCGATGAGCACGCCACCGAGAAGTGCATCGATTCCTCGTACTGTTGGAACTACCCACCGTCGAAACAGGTCTCGGAAATTGTCCATGCAATCCTGCAGTGGCCCACGACCGGCTAAGATTGCAGGTAACGAGCAGCCTGGAAGTCCTAATAGCCCTGGTCGGGCTCTTACGATATCGTTTGTGAACTTTACTCCACAAGACAGTCACAAAATCCTGTCTGGAGTGGCTCCTAGTGGGAGCTCCAAAACGAAGGCCAGGCGAGAGCAAGAAGCGCGGGAGAGACGGCGAAGACTAGGCGAGGCTGCATTGAAAGCAGTGAAACAAGCCGGTGGAGATATCAAAGCCCTCGAGGCCGCACTCTGCTAAATATGCCTGTCTGTATTTTCCTGTTTTGTTTATTCATTTATTTTCTTCCTGGCTCTCTTTGCTCTTGTGTTAATGTGTGTCATCAGGATGGGTTATGAAGGGGATTCCTGCGTTTCTGTCTCGGCTAGACGGTGTTCGGCGCCTGTGGTTGTTTCTGATCTTGGATTTACTGTACTATATGCTCTAAATACTGTTCCTAGAAGTATCTAACTGTCCAAACCTCGGCGGCTCTGTGAAGGTTAACTTTGCGATAGCACTGTTTCCTTGTTTTTGGTGGAACACATCACAATCACGTAGCTGCTATGCGATTAATACCTGCAAGACTGGTGGCGTCTAAGACATAGTGAAAATGAACCATGTAGGCTACAGCGTTACAACTGAGGATAATAATAGTAGTGCTAATTATTGTCTCTTGGATCATGATGAAAGAGAATGCAGGATGGCGATGATGTCGAGGACACAGCCAAGCATCGTATCGATAAGCATCGCGGCGATCAGGCACGCGCTCTTTGTTTCCAACCCAGACCGCGTTCGCCATCTCCTCCTGTCTCGCTCTCGAGCATACTTCGACCACCCTGGCCATGGAAAAGCAGGGAAGGGCTTCTTTGCCTCCCTACCGCCCTGCTGAGGCTCTTCCGTTTGAACTCGCCCAGCATTGTGGCATCTACTTTGAGGAAAAGCTCTGTTTGTTCTGCCCTTCTCTTCCCATTTACTTCTCCCGGTTGGTCCAGCTAACACTTCCTCTACGTTTGCTTTGCCGCAGATACCCAAGCGCTGAATCTACTATCGAACATCTTGGTCTCTGGTGCTCCCGCCTGGAGCCGTGCCTTTGTACCTTCATCCGCACACCTTGCGATTGCAGTAACCCTCCTAGTTCATCCGACGACCACTACACGAGCCAAGACAGCAGAAGAAAAGGAAGCGCCCTCCGCAGCCTTACGGCTTCTGCGACTGGTCAATACCTATGTTGGCTCTATTTCAGCGAGATTCGATATCGCGTTCTCGTTCACCCATTTCGTTTCATCACGCCATGGTACCCGTAGGCGAGTAACCGAGGAGGAATTGTCCAATGAACTACAGGATGATGGGATGAAACCGATCAACTCTAATCTGGCCCAGTCGGCGTCACTGTGGTCTCGTGCAGAGGACTTCTGGCATGCAGTTGGGTGGGCCTTCAATTGCTCTGTTCTTCACCCTGAAAGATGGGAAAGATGGCATTTGTGGCTTCAATTCATGTGCGAGGTTCTGGAGGATGACTGGGAAGAACGATTAAGGCTGTTTGAAGATGCTATGGCAGAAGATACGGATCCCACCGCAAGCCGCCAGGTGCAGCACGAGCAAATTCTCAAGGAGAGCTTGATATTCACATATCTCACTTCGGGTAGCGTCGGGTACGGGCGAAGTCGCAGAATTCTAAGAGCTATTCTTGCTGATGGGAGTCCAAGCTCCGTGAATGAATTCCATGAGGTGTTCAAGAACGAGCTGAAGATGCCAAAAAAAGAGACGGAAAACCTGAAGAAAAGAGCGGCACAGGTTAATATTGATGAAGATCAATACGGCGATTACCTGTCGAATGAGGATGATGATGGGTCCGAGAATTCTGCCGAAATCAAAAAAGAAGAAGATGCTCCGAGGAGGTCGAAACGCTCCAAGAAAACCTCACGCAAACCTGATTCAGACGCAGATATTGGACTGGACTTCCCGGGAAGTTTGCAGCTTGACGGCAGTGTTTCCTCTCTCGGAGGCTTTACCTCCCTCGCTCTTCGCCAGCGCCTTATGTCTCTTCTATCTGATGTCTCAGACCATTTACCTAAAAGCTTTATTACCCTTGAAGATCTCTATCACCTTTTTGTGGAGAATATCCGCCATCTTTCGCTTCCAGCTTTCCATGCCTTTATCTCTCCGTCTACACTCCCGCACTTTTCTCCTGAAGCCCAAACCACCCTCTGCGAGTTCATGCTCTTCCACCTGCGTGAGAGTTCGGCTCCCGACAGCGGCGAAGAATATCTGAACCAGGAAAAGCTAGAAAAATGTTTCCTACCCTACGCAGCGAGCAGCACCGGGGTCATTGATAACACCAAAATGTCAATTGCCCTGGAGTCCTTACTGGTTCTTCTGGCAGAAGGTGACCTTCTCGAGGTCACACCGGAACTGAAAAAAGCCGTCGAAGAGGGCATAGCTGCTCGAGCTGCAAAAGCTCAGATTGACAATAGAAAGAACCGCAAGGTGGATAATATTGCATATAGCTGGTTGATGGAGAGTGCGGAAAGGTTAATGTTCCTAGTCAATTCGCTCTTGGTGTGAAGACTCGCACGGTTCTGTTTTCATGATGGTAATTGTCTGAAAGTAGATTCCTCCACAGAAAGAAACAGCTCCCTGGTCAAGTCGTACGGGCTGTGTGTTCTGCCACCGGCTCTTTAATATATCCTATGGGACGCTCTCCGTGTCAAGAGATGAGCAACTGCTTGGCTTTATGGGGGAACATGAAGAATTCTCCCGGTATGGAAAAAGACTGATCATTGTTGACAGCAGCTCGACGCTATTTTTTGATGGGGTTATACTACAGCCCTATATACATATCTCTGGGCTAACAATGAACCAAGGCCTTATGAAGACAAAAGTGACACTTTGACTGACCAGAACTCACTCTTCAGTACCTTAAGAATACACTACGCTTTATCCTATACCCAAGGATAGACCGGGCACACAATGGATACGAAGCTCTGGAATATGGAATAACATCCCCTTGGCTCTATACAAACGGGTTATGTTATGGCAACAGCTTCCTTTTGGTACCTACATATGTATGGTTAATATAGCTCCTCGCTGTTGAAAAGATGCCAGATATATCCATTCAGTTTCTTTGTCTATGAACTCTCTTCATATGGCTAGACATGCATTCTCGTACGCAATGAAGAATGGAATAAACGAGAAGACTGACAAGACGATACAAAAAGAATAGCAAGAAATCAAAGATGACGCCAACACATAAGGGGGGAAACGGGGGAATCACCATAGAAAGTCAAAAAGGCAAGAAAGACAAAGTGAAGGCGAATAAACAGCTATGGCCACAGAAAATAAGCACAAGAAGGATCACACATTGTGATATCGACTGAACTTGGAAGAGCCCATCCCTAGAGCGGAGGCTTAGGCCCTATAATCTGGCGCTTCACTCCAAATCCCAGTCCAGGGCCGCCTCGATTCTGATTGTCGCCGCCAAGATAGCCATATTGGTGGACATCCCAGGCTCCTTCACCAGGACCCGTGCCTATGGGATCCTTGAGACCTTTTGCTGCGGCCGCCTTGACCTGTTTTTGGTTCTCCTCCCATTCGCGCTGGCGTTCACGTTCGCGTTCCATTTCACGCTCAAGAAGGGATTTGGATGCCCATCCTCCTGCATGGGTCTTCTGTTGAGATGCTATTCGGCGTTCATTCTCCCCGTCGACTTCGGCTGTCGTCGAGTAATCCTGTGGGCGGTGGGTGACCGGTTTCGCTGGCGCCGGGGCAGGGTTTGATGAGAGGAAGCGGTCCACGCGGTTCTCTTGGCCTCTACTGGCGTATTCTGCTGGGTCTGGGAGCGGCCGCGGCGACGTGGGGAGGTTTCTGTTCGCCGTCCGTGCCGGCGAGGTTGGCTCCGGTAGTGGTCGGGGCGGCTTAGGAGGAGGAACTTCAGTCGGGTCGGGGAGAGGACGAGGTGGTTTAGGTGGGGCAGCTAGCTCAGAGGCAACGTTCGCGTCCTGATGCTTCTGCCATTCCCCCCGAAGAAGTCGCCGTTCTTCCTCAAGGGAGGATAGGTCATAGCTTGGTTTAGCAGGTACTGGTCGCGGACGACTGGGGCTGCGGTTCTCTTTCTCATGGAGTCCCTGTCGCTGGAGCTCGTACTCACGTTCTCGCTCCTTTGCAAGTTCGAGCTCACGCTCAAGTTCCTTGATGCGCTGTTTCTCCTTGGACTCGGCCAGTGATATGCTCGGAGACGTTGTTTGGCTGGCGCGATATTGACTGAGGAACTGGCCATTGAGGCGAACGTCGCTAATGCCTCGTCTTTGCTTCCTTTCATTTTCCAGCCTTTCCTCAACTGCTTTTTCTTCGGCAACTCGACGCTGCTCGTCTTCCTCCCACCTGCGTTGTTCCTCGGCCCATCGCTTGCTTTCTTCCTCCATCTCACGGCGCTCTTTTTCCCTTAAACGAGCTGTCTGTTCAGCCCAAAGGCGCTCCTCCTCCGCTTTGGCACGTTTCTCTTCCTCCTCCCGTTCTCTCTGCCGTGCCTGTTCAGTCTCTTCAGCTTCCAAGCGTCGCCTTGCTTCTTCTTCCCGCCTGCGGTTCTCTTTTTCTGCCAAACTGGGAACTCTCGGCGCAGCAGAGGTGATCTGTCGACGGGCCCCAAAGGTGACACCTTGATTCCCTTGAGTTGCGCCGCCCATGTAGCCATATTGGTGGATATTCCAGGCGGGCATCGTCGTATACTCATCCGACGGCTTACTCCAAGTACTAGTGGGAGCCTTTGGGGATTTCTTGGTAGCGGAAGAACCAGATAATGTTGAAGTTGCGCTAGAGCCCGTAATATCGGTGCCTATGAAACCGCCCTTGCTCTTTGCGCCAATTGTGCGAGGGAACCTGCTAGGCTTAAGGACATTTGCCCTTCTGCTAAATGCCGCAATACATTGCAACACCTGCAGGGGATCTTTGGATTCGTAGAGATCGACCGTAAGGAAAACGTCGTGAGGCGGAAGGCTGAGCGGAGGGATTTGACAGGCTCGAAGGAAGTTGGATATGTTCTCCATTTGCACAAATGGCATTGACGACTGTTTATACTTGACTCCAGGTGAAACAGCAAGGTTCACTAGTCTAGAAATGATATGAATGGTTAGTGATGTCGGTTACAAGATGCATGGTAGCTCTGGGCGCATATCCTCGGGGACTCACTTGCACAAGGCAACTCCATCTTTCAAAGCCTCAATCAGATCGCCAGGAGGCAGCCTCTCGCGAAGCGTTTCTTCAATCCAACTCCTGACTTCAGCCGCAGCATCCGGGGTATATTTAGACAGGCGCAGATTGCGCAAGTCCTTATCCAACGACGAGACTGATGCCATTTCCCGTAGTGTTTTGAGCTCAGTTTATACGCATGTAGACTCGAGTTGCGGAAAGGGAAGACAGAGAATGAAAGGTGTCCAATCCGCGTATTGCCCAGCTCTTCTGGCTATTAGATTGATGTCAACAAGTGGCAGAAACGATGCGAACTAGGCAGATATCGGGTATACATCAGCAGGCTGACAGGAAGCCAGTCTTCAAGGAACAGAACGAGTGTGGATCCGTGGCAAGGTGAAATTGGCAATCCGTGAGTGCTGAGAACAGATGGAGGCGATCGAAGATGAACGCAATATTTATACTGATGGAGAGGAGGAGGAGGAAGTGGTGACAAATTGCGAGAGTGGCATTCTTAAATTGGATGCGCGGTGACCCGCCGCCGATGACGTTGGCTTCTTCTGCGACACCAACCGTTAGGCTTCAACCTTTTTTGCGCGGCGTTGTTACGGAGCACTCTTCACCAGAACGCCACATCTTCCATCCTATCCTTCTGCTTCCTTTGAGGATACTCGCCTGGATCCAATGAGTCCGGTGAACAGTCTCTGGTTCAAGTGGAAGAGCCTTCGATTACCGTGGCGAAGATCGTTCCTGGTCGGTATGACTGACTGACTGTCTTTGTTGGCCTTCTGGGTGTTTCACTGCCATTGACTGACGCTGACATTGTCACAGGGACTGATCTGTCTGGTAACACCTATTGGGAATTTAAAGACGCTTTGAATGCGAAACGGCTTCGGCGCATAGTCAAGTACAAACCTGGTACTCACTACGCAGACGTCAAGGTTTCCCGTGAGTTACGTCGACGTTTCTACTGTCGGTTGCTTTGCTAACAGCCTGCATCTTATATCTGCAGCTCTATGGCATCAGTGGCTCCGACATGTTCGCCCAGATCCCCCGTCCCTTCAAGAGCAGCAGCAAAATGTTATCCGCCAGGTTCAAATAAAGCATCTGGCCAGACTAGCCGATGAGCGTTGGGCAAGCAAGCCGTCATTCCTCGATAGGCCTCAATCCCAGCACCCGGTGCCTGCAACAAACTCCAGTGATGCAACAGTCAATGCATCTCAAGACCACACTGCTCATACAAAAGAACCTCCCAGCTCAACGGTTCCGGGAAATCGCACAGAGCGCAAAAACAAGGTACAAGGAGACAGGGCCAATAAAGATCCCTGGGCCAAAGCAAAGGGTGCTCCCAGCGAAAACTGGCAGCCAGAATCATGGACACCAAATGCTTCACGGAGATAAGAGCTTTTTATTGGGTTATATTTCTGCCATACAGCTCAGGATGCATGATTTTCTTCTCTCCATTGGCTGGCGATCCTCTTTATACAGACTCTCTAACCCAGCTTAGCCAGAAGCACTAAGCGATGGGATTGTCAAAATTTAGCACGCCTTACTTATCAAATACCTCTCATCTTGCAAAAAGTTATCTCTACATTATTACATTTTTCTGCTACATGTCATAAATGGTTTGGGGCTTTAGGCCTATATATTCTATTACTGCATGTAACCGGTGGACTTTGTGCTGCCCCATCTATGCATTGCATCTATATGGTTTTGAATGTCTGTCATCTATATGTAAGGAAATATGCATGGTCTAGTTGTTAAGACACACAGCTTTGATCTACTAATAGAACACGAAGTCTGACCTCTGACACTTTTCTCTTGTTTTGTTTCCTTTTTTTGGACAGAAGATCCCAAAGGATCTATGCTCATTTACTCTGCACAAATGGAGCAGAAGGTATCAAAGTTCCTCCAACTCCACTTAGCTCGCAAATCCCCTCTGCACCCTCTGCCAAACTTGTTGGCGCGCTCAATTCTAGGCTGGTTCCAGAGAGGCTTTACTTAGGTTGCTAAGGATCAGCCGGAATGGCTACATAGCACTTGGATCTTCGCAGCCAAGAGTCAGGTCATCTATTGATATGTAAAGTCATTAATAATTCATACAAAGCACACTCCCATGTCTTTCTCACAATACACAATCGACCAGTATAGACTCTCAGCGCCGTCTAGGATCCTATTGAGAGAGAGTAAGGGAAGAAATGTCAGACTACCCATCTGTGAAGGGTCGCGTCAATCTACCGGGACTTCTCAAACTCAACGGAGCTGTAGCAAGTGAGCTATACTCCACATTGTCGCTGACGGGGAATTTCCCAGGGTAACTCGCGGCAGATATGATCTTTTGCAAACTATCCAGTTCCAGAGCAGGCAAATCTTCTCGAGAAGAGTAATTAGAGTTCGACAAGGCAAAATCTAATTGATCTTCGGATAGTATTGAAAATTCTCGACTCAAGGGGCTGAAGAGTGACATCCCCGGTACCAGCTCTGTGTATCGCAGCGCCGACGCTGCAGCGCACTGCGGAGCGCCCGAGAAGTGGGACACCGTTTCGATGTCAGCGAAAGAACCCATATCCTCGGCGGTCGAGGAATGTGTGGATTCACTGTCAAAATTATCGGGGACAGCCGTAGAGCTTTGGGGTTGGGTTCTGGCGAAGATTTTCCGTTGATTCAGTGCCTTTGCTTGACGATTCGTTGAGGTGAATAGTCCATTCAGAGATAACGGTCCGGCGGAGCTCTCATGGTGAAAAGCAGCTGTGATATCTGGACAAGATGGACGATACTCTGTGATGGTGCCATTGGGTCGTCGATAGAATATTTCAGGTGTAGACTCCATGATGGATACGAGGATGTTCACAACGCATCGCTCCTTTCGATCGGTTGCTCTTCTGATAAGCCGCGGAGGCGATTTATTTCTTAAAACGAATTTGAAGACAGAGGCGACAGCACGCAGAGATTTCAAGGCCGTCAAAGCAATCAACAGGAGGAGGATCTGCCGTAAACTGATGGCAATGGCACGGTTATAGAGACGGTCATTGAGGACCATTCTGCATTCCGTCGTCGCGTGCAAGACGGGAAGTCGATTCACAGCTCTCTGCAATTATCACACAGAATGAGATAATTCTAAATCTGGCGTCGCCAAGTCGACCTCAATCTTTGTTACTTCGTCTGTTGAGGCAGCGTATGCTGGGAGAGAGGCACAGGGAAAGAGCCGGTCACTCTTTCCATACTTCTTGCCTGCTGACGTTCACTGAGGAATATATAGTAAGTAGCACATTAGTCTCATCGGTCAAAACCACGTTTTTCTCAGCAATTTCGTCACGATTTTCCTTGGTTTCTGTGCATCTGGTGGCGATGACTGGAACTGGTAGCGTCGACTCGGAAGTCGAGACATGCTGAGGCTGAACTGTTATCGTCGCCTTTTCTCCACGCCATTTCCTGCATCTCAACTTCATCCACCCACAGCCTGCAATTTGCATCGGCATCTGACCCCTAGATTGATGAGTCTACCCTCCAGCCGGTCATTTCTGGGTTCCCTGTCGCGTACAATGTCTGCAGTCGAGGGATATGCACTCCGTCAGCGGAGATTTGCGCCGCTAAGTCCAGCCAAGAATGCGTTGTCGAACGCACCCCCTTTAAAAGGGATCGTTTTTGATGTTGATGGAACTTTATGGTGAGATTGAGAACAAGAAAAACCAATTGATTGGATCGTCCATCCAGTGTATTTATTGTTTCTCCGATGGAAGGAAACCATGGCTAACGCGTGAGTTGAAAGCTTGCCGCAGCACTACATGTTCTCGGAAATGCGGTATGTGACCTGAAAGGACAAAGCCAGGGGAATTCGCCCTTTCTGACACGACAGGAGTCTTCCAGGGCAGCGCTGGGCATCGACAAGAAAGTCGATATTCTACACCATATTCGACAACTCCCAACTGTCGAACAGCGCAATGTTGCAACCGCCAAGATCCGGGCCATAGAGCGAGAGGCAATGCGACACCAACAGCCTCAACCTGGTCTCGTCCCGCTTATGGATTATCTTCAGTCTCGTGGAGTAAGGAGAGCCTTGTGTACGCGCAATTTCGAGTACGTCTACCTTACCTGGCTTATGAGGTGTAATGGCTGGGAGTTAACCCACATCATGAGCTCTACAGAACACCAGTGAAACACCTCATTCAGAATCACCTCCCTACTCATGTCTTTCTACCTATCATCACCCGTGATACTCCCAATTTGCTCCCTAAGCCAGACCCGGATGGGATCCTGCATATTGCAGAGAAATGGGGGCTTGATAATCGAGCAAACAATCTCATCATGGTAAGTAGAATCTCGCTTATATTTGCTTCTCTCATTAATGTTTGGCCCTCTAGGTCGGTGACAGCATCGATGATATGACGGCTGGACACACCGCCGGCGCCGCAACTGTGTTGCTCTTAAATGACAAAAACGGTCATCTGAAGGACCACGAACATACAGATCTGTGCATCGAACGTCTAGATGATCTCATTGAGATTCTGGAGACCGGCTTCGTTGGACACCGGGGTGGTGATAAGGCGCCTACCACGGAGCAGCAGGGGTAGATCTTGGAATCATCATGGCTGCTAGGATATGAAGCGTATCCCTTCTTAGATCCCATGGTATTCTACAACGGTTATGTGGATGAATATAGAACTTGAATAGACCCATATATCAGAGACCTTCTCATTTGAGCAGTCCCTGGGCTTTCATTATTTGTCATGTCATGAATGTTTATACAAAACTTTTGAGAGGCATATCTCTTTCTGGCTAGCAATCGGTGTCCCGGAATTGCAATGTCGCGATAGATGAATGTCCACGATTGCGCGCTAGAAGGAACAGGCAGCCCTCCTTTCTCACTGCACGGTACGGAGTAGTTGTCACTACCGATGCCATGTGCGTATGCGTGCGGTTATCTAACTTGGGCCGACGAAATCGATCTCCGAGGCTGCGGCCTGGATTTGGGTCGAGTATTGAATAATACCAACCACGTGTGGCCAAATAACTTAGGGTATAGCCAGCTGGGAATCTCCGTCTCTTCAAAGTCTAAACCTGTCCCAGTTCTTCTTCGCCGAACTAGGCATTGGGCGGTAGGTGTCTCCATTATCACCTCGTCTGTTTCTACCACCTCGTCCACCGCCTCGTGCGTTACGAGAAGGAGGCCCTGATCGGCCTTGTGGGGGGCCATTGGACGCTGGCTGCCAGCTGTCCTTTCCTCGCATCCTTCCAGGGCGCGGGTCGTTCGCAAAGGAATCCTGACGATCACGATAATCCTGGCGTGGATTTCGAGAATTCCCCGGTCCAGCTAGATCCCTATTTCTGCCGATGCCACCGTCAAACCGGATGCTTCCGCGATTCGGTTTGCGGCCAACACGTTGGAGCTTATTAGGATGTGCCATCATGTCATCGCTGTCAGAGGATGGTGAACGGAAATCAGCTCGACCCCGGATCCTCAAAGAGCGCTGATTATTTCTCTTCTCCTTCTTCTTGCTAGGAAGGACGGCATTAGTATTGGTTATCATGTCGGGGTCAAATCCATTCAATGTCCATGATGATGATATCATTGGCTTTGGGAGTGATGGGCAGTCTCCGATCAGATGGCGATTGCTAGTGCAGTGGGAGCAAGAGATAGAAACGAGCACAGGGCCTGGAGACTTGCTTCGTTGTGGGAGCTTCCACATAACATCGCAATCGAGCTCCAAGTGGTCGTTGGATCCACAGAGATCGCAAGGGACTTCGGATGCCGAGCTTTTCAGTGGCGAAGAGCACTGCTGCTCATCATGACCTCGCTCACGACATCTTTGGCACCTTCTCCATGAAGGGCAAAAGCTACTTTGGTGTTTGTTCCAAGCACCACAATGTATACACTGAGGATCGTTAGTTAGTACTGGTAGAAAGGGTCTGTCGCTTAATAAACAAAGAAACGCACCTCCTTGGAAGGACACACTTCGGCAAGGTGGCCCTCCTGCAAGCATTCAGTGCAGGCAATTGGCAAGCTGAGATCTATGTCACGGGCTTCACGGCCATAGTATATAAACTTAGCCTGGGTCTCAAAATCTTCGGAATTAAGATCAGCAAGCGCGACTGGCGCAGTAGGATATTTCCGGGAAGAGTAGTGAAGAGCATCCTCTTTCGACTGCGTTAGGGCTGTATCAAGGGGACCACCGCCATTGGAAGGCCCTCCTGCAGGGATGGATAGCGGTCGGGGCTCATAATCATCTCCGTCCGCAGATGAATGGCCGTCTGAGTCATGGGAGCCGACATTTAGCATGATCGAATTATCAGCTTCTTGTTCTTCATCTCCTTCTGAGTCTTCTGAAGTGGTGTCGGAGTCGTCTGATTCACTCGGAAGTCTTCTTATATCGTTATCGTTGATTTCTCCCTCCTCGACATCTCTCTTTCCGGTACTGTAACTTTCATCATTTGCGCTGGATTCTGATGCGCTACGACTTCGCCAATATTTCCCATTGACTTCGACGAACTGCGACTGCCGCGGGAATCTTCCATTGCCACCATTTGCGTTTGTCAGTGGCTCTGTTTCGTTCCGGCTCTCTCTGCTCTCATCTGGTGTAGCGTCAATCCTCGTTGATAAGCCATCTTCTTTTTCGTTTGGGGGATCAGCATTGGCTGAATTGAGCCCATCACTGTCGCTTGGGGAATCCGAACCCGAGCTTGATGTGCTGTCCGGGTCTACCTCCAACACGCCTGTGGCACTGAATGTGGCCCCTTGAGGGACAAAATCCCGGACATCTCGACCAGTGGAATCTTTTCCCTTAATCCTCCGTCTCTTAGCCGTATTCGCCTGTTTCCTGTCCTGAGAACTGCGTCGCGACGAGTTGTTCGAACCAGTATTGCTTGCGCGAGCACGTGGCAGGCCGACGGACGCGGTTCGAGAGTCGTTCTCGTCACCCGATGAGTCAGGCATAGCTTCAGGGATTATACGGGACTATAGGAAGGAGGAAAGGAAGCAGCTAGGTATTTCTCGTAGGATATCGCTGCCGTGAAATAGATCGCAAAAAATGTTTTACGGCGGGCAAGAACTGGCCAAAACCGTGTCGGAGGATTCTAGCAGACTCGGGCTATCAAATAATCTAGTGCGCCACGAAGCTGCTCATTGCCAGCTTCTGATGATTATCGATGCAAGCGCGTTTGGCAAGCCCGCTGCGATGATGAAATGGACGTTGTCTGTTTGTGCAGTAAATCAGTTACTGTGCACGTGACTTACCAGACGACAGCTTTTGGAAGCCCTTTTGTCCGCGCGGCCAAATTGGATTCCTGCGGTTCGCTTCAAACTGTCTTTCTCTCCTCTTGTTCTCGAACATTCAAGACCCGGCGTGTCCGGTCGTTTCGTCCTTTCTGCATATTATTCCCTTGTCGCCGCTTTTCTTTTAGTAGCTCCGGGCGAGTTCCCGTGACCAAACCGCAGATCTCACGGTCGGACAACCTTTCTTCTTCTCTTCTCCCAGACCTTCTTGGACTTCCGAAATTGAGTGTCTCTCTTTCATAGCTGAAACTCGGTTCTCTCTGCCTCTTTCTAACCTAATTTTATCATACTAATCCTCTCTCGATTACAAATACCAGTCTTTCGACCGTAATCTTCCCGAACTTCTCTCCTCTCCTTTGGACATCGGTTCTCTTCCCCTTTCCTTATATTTTACCGGCAACACCGCCAAAGTGTCTTCCCTCCTTATCCCCCGTACCATCTCCTTCCCTCCGGAAGTTGATGCCGGTCATGATCGGCTAGTCCCGGAGTCGAAGATGAGACACAGCAAGTCCGGAAGACGGAGGAGGTCCAGTAGCATCATCTACCAGGAGCCTCCGGAATCAATCGAACATTGCAGTGACCAGTCTGCACTTCCAAATCTGAATGCTAACTGGGTCAATGCCAAAGGTGGGTCTATTATCTCCTTGCTGGATATGGTGATAAAACAGGTAAAAGAACATGGAAAAAAACTGACAGTCTTCGATCTGTTCCTCTTGTAGGTGCATGGACCATCCACTTCGTCTTGATTATCGCCCTGAAAATCTTCTACGACATCATCCCTGGGGTGTCCCAGGAGATGTCATGGACCCTCACCAACATAAGCTACATGTTCGGCTCATTCATTATGTTTCACTGGGTGCGGGGCATCCCTTTTGAGTTCAATGCTGGTGCCTATGACAATCTCAACATGTGGGAGCAAATCGACAATGGGGATCAGTATACCCCGACCAAGAAGTTTCTGCTCTGCGTGCCTATCCTCCTGTTTCTCCTCAGTACCCATTACACGCATTACGACCTGACATACTTCTCGATCAATTTCCTAGCCACCTTGGGGGTCGTCATTCCTAAGCTTCCATTTGTATGTCTACCCTTTCCCGCAAGGGCCCAAGATGATTATTCGCGTACGTTGTATCTCAGCTAACTTTGAATGCGCAGTCACACCGCTTGCGAATAGGTCTATTCGACGAGCTAGAAGAGTGATACATATCGTTTTGTTTTCTTTCATCATTAATATTTTCTAACCGTTGTGCTCCGCTTAGCGTTTTAATCCCCTTTCTTCTTGTCTACGCTCATTACCCCGCTTATTCATTATCGATGAGTGTGGTTGAAGGCAATGGGCGTTCGTCAGTTTTGTCGGAGACTCGTCTCCGTAGATCAGGTCCTGCGAGCATTTTGTGTTCTTTCTTTTCCCTTGCCTTTTTTGCCATTCCAGTTTCGAGTCTTGATATTCCCTGCATCAGAGGGTCGTGTATTTGGACCGGTTTGCTGTCCTGTGACTTATACAGTCGTGTTCTATCTTTCCTAATGGGTTTTTCTTTAATGGTGAAAAGTAGCATATAGCCATATCAATGCAATCGTGTCGCCAGACTAGCAGATCACACCTAGTGAGCAAGTGACTATGGAATTATCATGTCTGCCTAGTCAATTTCGATGTTCCGCGATCATGCTACCGTGCTCCATAGCATATTACCCTAACAGGCCATTGCATCATAGCGTGTATCGCCAATGCAGCAGGACGGACGCCTATGCAGACCTCCGCATATTACATGATATGCAGCGGCTGACGTAGACCATGTTGCCCCCCGACCAATGACTGGCCCGTGTCAGCCCAAGAGGCGGGTGTGACATTGACGCTTATGTACCGTGATGGAGGCAAGATGTAGAGTGTGTCGTCAGTCACGGCTATCTCCATGGCAGGTATCATGTTCTATGACGGAGATTATTACGGTTATTATTGATGGAATAACATGATCTGAAGTAAGCTACCTAGGTGCTCGTATCACCATAAATTGGAAGGGTGAGATGGAAATGAATGGTCCACCAAGTGGACCAATGACGAAAAAATAGGGCGTCCAAAGTACCGACTGGCGTGGAGTAAGTAATAACGAAATGCCGGATCTCCACAAATTGTTCGAATAATTGGGATTGCTAATAAAAACGAAAAGGAAAGGGGCTAGCTAGCGGATGGCAAAAAATTATAAATTTAAAAAAAAAAAAAACAAATCAAGACGGTCGCTCTATGGCGCCGCTGGGAGTCGAACCCAGGTCGAGACGGGACTTGTGTTTAACCACAACGTCGCATGATAACCCCTACACTACGGCACCTTGATCTGCTTAGGGACCGGTGGATTCCGCTAAGCGATATATAAATGAGGTATATGAAGTTTTTTACCTTACTAGGTTAGATTCTATTCCTGTGTACGGAGTAGTAATCGTGGATACATCATTATTCCCCTTCATATCCTTCAACAAAGAGCTGGTAACATAACGTGTCTATGTCTCATTCAGATCAGACAGCTCCATTCATTGGAGGATGTCAGCTGATCATGCAATGCAACTTGTATATAGTGGCTGCTCCCGTGACTTCCACGAATACACATTTCGCGGTCCAGGTGTACTCTATGGAATTCTCAAAGACCATGGGGCAAATGAATCATATAAGAGTGCCCAATTCTTGTCTATGAGCTGGTGAATATGAGAATCTTGCGAATCTTGTGAATGGGCTGCATTCCCGAGAGCCCTGCCAACACCCTGGCGCTAAGCCCCATCACTGTTGACCTCTCTTGCTCTCCAAAAATTTACAGATAGAAGTATGAGGACCTGTGAAAATGACGTTGAAAACTACTGCTACTGAGGCCAGAAACTTCTGCCTTTCCACCTGTAACTCTCAGCAGCAGCAGTGGATTGCTCCCACCGTTGTAGCAACCAGGTAGCTGCCGCCTTTAGACGCTCATTCTTCACCTTAGCTTGATCCAAGCAACGTTTAGGACGGAGTACCATTCTGATCAACGCTGTGTTCTATTATTTGCCTTCATAAGGTGCTGCCCAGTTGTCTTTTACAGGTGCTCGCTAGATCCTTATCGCGAGCGTTTCTAGGCCAACTGCAGTTGGGCTTCACTAGTCTTCTCTAGAATCTACTATCTAGTACCTGCCATACACCTGCATACATCTGCGCTTGGTGTACCTTCTCTTGCAAACCACCCATGATGCCTACTTGGTCGGAGAGATTTACCAACTTGTTCACAAGCCCCAAGTCCAAGTTCATCTCATTCTCCAGTCATAACGATACATAAAATCGAGCATCAACGCTTCAATAGTGCCTCTCTACCTCGTTCTGGTCGACCACGCAAGCTTACTGAGGAGGAGGATTGAGACCAGTCGTACGATGTTATCTCTACAGAACTACATGTCAAATACCAAGATCTGATGGATGAGGTTGATAATATGGTCAAAAAGGAGCCAATACGCCGCCTCCTGAATGAGATGGGTCTCCGGAAATGGCGCCAGCTTTCTCGGCCAGCTTTATGTCATATTCATGCTACCAAATAACTTGAATGGGCTAGAAAACATGGGCATTTTATTCCTGAAGATTAGGCTAGAGTTTGCTGGTCAGATGAATGCTTTGTTAAGTGTGGAGTTGGAGCTAGAGCTACTCGGACCTTTATTCGACCATTAGAACAACGAAAGGTTCATGATATCCATATCCTCAAGTCACTCAACCTCATGGCGACTTCCGACCTGAAAATATCACGCTTGATCGCAACTGACTGAAACTGTCTGGTTTGATTGTACACTGGAAATCGGGATGGAAATTGGGATTGATTTCGAAGCTTGCATAGCACCATGTGGAAGAATGAAGTATTTGAAGATTTTGCCCCAGGTGGCCTGGAAGGCCGCAAAGATCAAAAAGGCGGCTGAACCATGTCCATGAAGAGCGAGCATAGTGAGAGCTAGCCGGTCAAGGCCAGGCAGGTCAGATGAAGCGTTGCCTGCCATTTGGTGGTGATAGGACAGCCAGGAGAAATGCTGACCTTCGTCTGTATCTAGCGATGCCTCCCCGATCGTGTTCAAAGACAAATGCGTGCACGATCTTGAGAGTCAAATTTCCGAGTTCCTGACGGAAAACGTGTCCTGGACAGGCGTTCAACTTCCTGCGGGAGAGAACAGCCGGCAGACGAAATTGATGGACTACGCTTGCGGGAATGGCATTGTCTCACGCGTGAGTCATTGACCTTGCTAGACGAGTCGATCATACAACGCATGCAGCACGGAATGCTGACTTTCGCCGTTTTGCAGTCCCTGCACCATTTTTTTACGAAATGTATTGGCATCGACCTGTCAGATGGCATGCTGAACAAATACCGTGCCACCGCAGCGGACCTGAACCTCGACGAGTCGCGCATGTTAGCCGTTCAGGGTGACCTCTGGCTCCCACAGTCAGCCCGACTAGACCCCTCTCACTGATGCTGAGCTGCGTGGTTTCGATTTGGTAGCCATTTGTATGGCACTGCACCACATTGAGGACATCAATTTGGCTACCCAACTTCTCGTTGAAAGATTGAGACCGGGTGGCATACTTCTGATCATCGACTGGGCAACGCGCGACTCCTCGAAGGAGACGGAACACCAAACCAGAATGCAGCAAAGCCTCTTCTCTTCAGACACTCATAACCATCACCATCATCATCATCATCACCACCACCGCCGCCGCCATTCACCAGACACAATAAATCCGAAACATCCTGCAGCACATACTATCTCCCACGATAGCTTTTCAAAGGACCAAATATTCTCCTTTTCGAGCAAGAAGGGTGTGGGGATTCGCGCTTTGTGCTGGCGGATCGACTGTCGCCCGTCCCTAGCGCTCGAAGTGGGCAGATGCAGCTATTCTGGGCTCGCGCAATTAAGCTGTAGTGTTCTTCGATGACCAAGTTGTGTGTTATATAACCAGATTCAAAAACTAACTAGTTGCCTTTGTGGGCGAAGTTGGACTATCTTGTGGGTCATTTAACACGGTATTTTTGACTTGGGAAACTGCAATCCTCTTTCAAATGAAATCAAAAACCATAAAAGCCATGTACTGTACAAAGTGTGGATGTATGATACAAGGATGATTAAACTGCACAGATAGACCTTCTCAATGAACTTTCTCCTCAGACCAACTCTCAACCTATCTTCTGGACTGCAAGTCCCTCTTGTCTTGGCCCTCCCGTTCAAATTCCAACGTACTGATCGAGTGCTTGAGTTTTATGGTTAGGGCTATAGAGAGGTCGAACCCTAAAGTCCTGTCCTTTTACCCTAACTTTTAAGCTGGAGCAGCTGTTTGTTAATAGTGGTACTACCTAACTACCATTTGAATATTTTCTAATCGCATTACTCCATAGATATAACAATCCTTGGGTGTTTGTTTTTGTTCCCTCAATGAATACCTTTTTCCTATAGAACTTACGCATGGGAACGGTTACAGACAAAACAGAATCTTCATCACTTACATTTAATACAGCCCTGGAATTATACTATTAGTACCCAAATTTGGCCTAGGACTAGCCATAGTGTCATGTTGAGCCCATGCAGAACTCCGTTAAAGAGTTCGAAGGTTGGTGACGTAAAGCTTCAGTGACAGCAAGCCACGTTTTATGTCCTAGAACAGCTTCCTTCCGCATCATTTTGCTCTCCCTCCTCCAGGAAGGGAGAGAATTGAGACGTTCTTCTTCTATGGCTGCACTGGGCGGGAAGTACGGCCAGAAGCTCCTTAGCCCGGTATCCCATCTCCTGGTACCACTGGGTGTGCACATGCTCATTCAGTGGCCTTTTCAACTGAAATATGCCATGGCTGAGAGGGACAATGCGCAGATTCGCGGCTTGCCTTTGTTGCATAATTTCTTAATTACAGAACTGGATGGCCTTCACGCATCATCTCAAATCATGCCTGATCATCGCAGCGCGGAAAATCTCTTGTTCATCCGGATCGAACTCAGACATCCGAACTGGAAAAGCGGGGCCCCTGAGCCACCGCGGATGGCCGATCCGGGACTCAACCCTCCACTCAGCATCTCACCCGTTCCAGCCAGCTGCTGAGAGGAGTCCAGTCGCACGGGCATACCACTATGGTCGGGGGAGATGCCGTCTCCTTCGTCCGCAGGGCGCTGGATAGAGATGATCACGACTTCATATAGCGCCACGACCAGGTCCATGATGGTAGCCACCAAGAGCGGGCAGCTCTGGCAACGTCGAAATTCGTCGGTTTTGCTCGCCTCCCGTACCTAGGTATGGCCTGTCGGTTTAGCCGCATCGCTTGATCGATCGGGACCCGAGGGATCTGGAGCTGCTCTTCCAGATCCTCGATGATCCTCATCAGGGCGGCGGCGTACAGGTACTGCGATACCACTGACCGATCGCGATAGCTCGAGGGGACTCGAGTATCTCTCTGTTGTACTAATTGGGACCGCACGGACCCCGCCGTCCGCCCCTGGGCGAGGAACCCCGGCGTATTCTTACCGGACATTCCGGACGTGTGCGAGCTGGCCAGTAATTCTTATTCGCAGGAGAGGCCGTTTCGGCGACATCGGTCGCAACCGTACTTCTTGTCGCTGCAGCGGACCTGGAGACGTTCATCACATCACAGTCAGGGTGTTTGCGTATGGATATCCATCGCTGTATCCGCTGGTAGACCTACCTTGGCGGCGCAGCACTCCGTGCAGGCAGACCGTAGGCGCAAGGGCTTTCGAGCGCCCAACATGGTTGTCACACTGGCGGACAACGTCCATACAGTGCAAAGCAGTTGCAGGAGAACACTCTAATCAGCATATATCGGTCAGATGCTTGACCGCCGTCTCGTGGTACAATTTGGCTGTTCTGAGGTAGATGGTAAGACGACAATTGTGTCTTCGTATTAGAGAAGAGAGAAGAATCAGGTACAGTAAAAGTCTTGTATGTTCTTAGCTGGCTTTAGCACACGCGACGAGATGCCAGTCTCCTGTCGGGAAGTATGGGCCTTGGGTGGGAGTTGTTAGAAGGACCCCAAGATGAGGCGAACTAGCTACCAAGGTTCCACGCGTGGGGAACGTTGTTTAGTCAGCGAGCCCCACCCGCGGATCATGAATTGGGCCTCAGGCACACAGCTTTTCTTCGATAACTAAGGGACTTTTCACAGAAGGTCAATGTGGCTGTACTGACACTGAAGATATTCCATGGCCAGACATTCCTGAAGATTGTAGGCCAGGTTCAACAAGGTTATGGACATGTATGGCTTCACTCTTCCTGCATAGTTACAAGGCACTGCTGACAGCAGAATAGCTGGGATAAGGACACCTCAAAGTGCAAGGTCGTAGAATCGATTGAATCGGATGACTTGGGTGGATATGTATTCGTTGTTCGTGACATATTGGTATGTAAGAGAAAATCTCGACAAGAGACAAAATCTCATCTTAATGCAGATTGGAAATCCAAAAAGTCGACTATATATATCGATAGTAACACAACGCAAGACACAGCTAGGACAACCAACTCAGCGAGTTTGACCCCATCAACAGTCCTCACTGCCGCCCGAGTCTTCACGAAGACCAGTGGTTATTTTCTGTACGAAGGCTACACGCACATTTTACCCCTTCATATTCATCCTTACGCGCATCTTAGAGCGTCTCGTAACCGGTATCCGCTACTCGGCCCCGTGATACCTGCCTGGAAGAAGCCAGCAGCATCACTCCTAAAGGAAGAGGGCACACCTTTACTATTCTATTCGCAACAATACTCTTTTACGGATAAGACAGGCACCGTAACAATTACAAGCCTCGTTACAATTGGTGTGCTACCAAATATTACGAATAATTACAGGGAAACTCCTTGTGGACGGATTTCTCACCAAGTACCATGAACCCGCATTCCTCACTGGATACTGGTGGAACCGCATGAAGGAGGTGCTATCAGACCAGACACCAACAGAGGAGGAGATTAGAAAATTCCGTGAAATAGGAGTTGTTTTGAATACAGATTGATAGGATTGTAAGAGGTGCCAAAATACTTACTCATGGATATACTATTAACTATAGCTCGACACTGTTAGGGCACGGCAACGGTGGAGCCGGAACGGGTATCAGCCTATTGGCTGAATGGCCGACTCACTAATGCCTTATATAGGGCCAATCACGTCGCAGTCCTGGAGTCTGGGGGTCTTCCAGGGTTGCTAGCGGCCTACAGGCAAGACAAATGCAAAAAAACCTGACTATAATTTGGACGGGCACTTCTTTTGCTGGATAACTGTAGGTTTGTGAGGAGAACTGGAGATGAGTGCCCAGGAAAAGCTTGACAAGGTCAGATATTCAGTCCGTGACATATGTAACCACTCCGTAACTAATAAGACTTCCCATAAGAGCAGGATGAGCGCTATAGGACACAGTCCAACAATAACAATAACCTGTAAAATCACCTAAAATTATCCTTAGGCCTCATGATGCATGGACTCTCTGAGTTCCTAGGTGTCGAAATTAAGAAGGAAAGTTAGATCTATATCCCAGCTTGATAAAGGAAGAACATACCACACACCACACCTTGGTCCTCGGAGAAGAGGCAATCGTAAACCCCATTCATCACTTCTTCACATGAACAACAATAATGTGCGAGCGTTTGAATATATGTAGCACTCCAAACACATAATCATTGCTACCTTCTTCTGACTTTCTTATTTCATTCATTCTCAGGAGAGAACACCTAGGATAAGATAAATTAGGTAGTAGCTTTGTTGGTAAAAATAAAAGAGAGAGAGAGATCAATGTGAGTGTAAACGTACCTAGTCCAGGGGAAAGATGTTGTCCCCTAAAGACATTTTTCACATGCAATACCAATGCTTGATTACTGGCAGCTCAGCCTGCAGTTGGCAAACCAGGTATACCACCAAGTGCCCGCGGGTATGCAAACTCCACCCTATGAGATTAGAGGATGGCAGTCCATCAGGTCTTTCTCAGATGAATTACTTCTGGATTCCACCAAGTTGTTTTGACTGCTTGTTTATATGTATGGATCTGTTGGATCCTATTGAGCAAAAAAGGCTTGTCAGGACATTTTAAAAAGATGATGATGGCTGGAAGAGGTAAGGTAAGAAGTATGAATAAAAGGCGAGATGCAAGTATTAAAGTGGCCTTTTATATATACTTTCATGGCTGAATTCACTGTCACTCCTATCTACTCTAGAGTGACAAATGATGTCTAGTCATGCATCGGTAAGAAGTACCGTGAATAGATCATATTTGGCATATAATCCTGGTGGGACTGGTGCAACAGACATGCATTTTATCTCATAGTGAGTTTTAGGACAGCCCAAATGGAAATAAAGTCTGAGTCGTGTCCATTCGCTGATACTAGTATCCTGTAGAGAAGTATGCAATCCCTATGAAGTACTCTACGTTATGTAACAGCCCGTAGGCAGACGAAGATTTACTAGAACCATGGATGTTGTTTCTATCCTTCAGTAATATCTGTGCTGATCGAGATCATAAATATACACAGTGTCATCGTAACTGCAAGCAGCAAGGGCTGGAAGGAATCATAATAATGTGCATGGTAAAAGGAAGAAGGGTAAAATCATCATCATGATAAACAAAAATTATGTGTATAGCAAAAAATGCATATACCTGCCGTATTCTTTTCAATATAAACAAGGGTAAAGGAAGTCGAAGGTGGGATTTGATGTTTCACATGGCACAAGCAGAGAAGAAATGACGCTTGATCATAATAGATGACGACGACAAAGTCAATAGACAACAGGCAAAGATCAGAGCAGAAACAGAATGGTATTTGTCATGAAATTAAGATTGATGTCATGGGCACAATCCGAAATAACTGCAGATATACATGCATTAGATGACGGCTTGACGAAAGAGACAGAAGAAGAATCTTCTTTCTTTTGGGTATCAAGTTCCCGAAAAGGAAACAAAAAAGGAACAGACGAAAAGAAAACGGGCAAAAAAAAAAAAAATTAGTAATCGTCATCAACGCTTTGTACGGGACTTCCTCGATAGCGAGTCCTCTTCGAGTGTCCGGGGCTGTACTGATTGCCACCAGAAGTAAGAGGACGAGGGCCAGTAGGTTTTCGGAGAGGAGGTGTGGAGCGCATGGCAGAACTCTAAACGGCGGGCATCGGTTAACTTCAAACACATTCCAAAGGAAGGATAACATCATGAAGCATCATATACGTACCCGTGAAACAACACGATCCACATAACTGGATCCCTCATCTTCATTGACCTTGGGAGGCCGCTCCGGAACAAGCGGGCCATCGTCCCTGAGCTTAGGTGGCCTCGGGGGAGGAGGCGTCTTGCCAGTTCGAGAGGTGGCTTCCGAATAACCAGTATCAGAAATTGGAGATAGGTGGCCTCCGTTGCTGTACCGATTTTGAGCGGCACTAGCAGGACCGACGAGACTGGGGTTGGAGCCCCACTGATCTGACGTGGGTGATACTGGACTCCTAAAGTCATAAGCCTGCGACTCCAATTGAGACTGGTAGCGCCCGGACGGGCCCTGTCGTGGCTGCGGGTGCTGGAGATTTAAACTATCTCGGTGAGCTCGATACTTGGGAGTCTCCGAGACCTGCGATGGAACCAGAGGCGATGGAGGCCGATTCTCTTGTTGCCGCTGATCATCCAAGGTGTGCGTCGATCGCAGTCTGTCGTCACCATGAGGGTCATAAAAGCTCGTCTTGTACTGTTCTTGAGCGAGGTCCGATCCTGAACGTGACATGTCAGAATAAGGGAGGTCCTTACGAGGCGGCTGCGCGCTGTTGCGAGTATTATCTGCCGAAGATGTCGTAGTCTTAGACCAGCGAGATATCTTGGGGAAGAAAGACGAGCTGCTTGATTTGTGTTTCCGAGCTTTCTCGGAAGTCTTGGGCGTCGTCTCGTTGCTTGCCGAGCCTGAATTCAGCGCGATTTTGGGAGGAGTATTGAGAGGTGCCGATTCCGCCCGTGCATGGCGCGCTATGAACTGCCCGCTCGATGGATTCGAAAACTGTCCTCCCCCCTCTTCGAGTTCTATATCCTCATCTTCTTCGTGGACGGTACTGACACGATGCGCAGAATCCCTTCGTATGCCACGAGAGTCGGCAAGCGGACGTGAAGAATTAGAAAAGTATCCAGACTGGTTTCCCGGGGACGACGTCGACGTGCCAGCACGGCCTTCTGGCTCGTAGCCCTCTGGATCTACAGTTGCAGCCTGAGGGGCGCTGCGAGAGGTTCTATCTCCTTGAACAGCTCGTAGCGCCTCGACTTCTTCTAGTAACTGCTCCAGCATCTCCTCAATCTTGGTGAGATCGTTGGAAGACTTCAGAGTTAATCCTTTCAGAGCGCGCTTGAAAACATTCCGCCGTTTCGTACGCAAATCTTCGCCCTCTTCTGACCCGAGTTGGCGCATTGTCCGCGGTCCACTAGGAGGAAGAGGCCTGGGACCCCCAATAAGTTTTTGTGTCTGCTCGTGCTGTTTGCCCGATGCTTCCATGATAAGTCCATCCTGTTGAGCAATGAACTTCTTCATTTCCTCGAAGGAATTGCGCATTTCTGCCGCGCTTCGAACAAGGGTTACCAGGATCTCGGTATCTCGGGCATTCCGTTGAGCATCACGAACGGTAAGCTTGATCAACAGTCAGTCAAGAATAGCAATATACATGAAACGAACATGTCACTTACATGATCCATAAGCGCAACGATGTCCTTGGATTTGATTCTCTCGATACCTCTTCCTGTGGCGCTGTCATACAAGGGTGAGGGAATCCCATGAGAGTACCCGCTGAGGTTTCTCTGGTGGGAAGTTGCTCCGAAAAGATCATCCTCGATTGGGTTATCGAACAGAGATACGGGATTTGCGTTGAGACCACCGAGGCCTTTGCTTGCAGGCTGCGGTGAGCCGATACTCGGCGAAAGTGGATTAGCAGCAGAGACATAGCCCTCGTCTTTTGCCCCTGGCGGAGTTGCAAACAGCTGTTCACCCATGTAATCGTCCGGCTGATTGAAGAAACCATTAGAGTCATAAGTAGCTCTGCGGACTGTATTGGAATAGCCGTGGTAATCGTAACCCATCGGATCATTAGCTAATTCATGATCGTCGGGGTAAGGAAGCTGATTAGTTTTCGCAGACGTTGGATCGTACGCCCAAGGAACCTGGGCCCCATGAGGCATCCCGCCGATTGGTCCCTGGATAATGGACGGGTTGGTATTGATTTCGGACTCGGTCTCAGGGCTATGACCGGCTTCGTGATCGGGGCTCTCGTCATCGCTCGCGTGAATCGGAGCCTGGTGTTCTGATTCTTCCTGATTTTCAATCGATTGCGCGACGCTCTGTGGAGGCGAAGTGGTATCTATCCTCTTAGGGGGCGAGATGGCCCCAGGACTAGCAGCATCCTGGCGCTGTTTCGTAGGGGCCTCCTGAAGAGAGGTATGTTGCTCTCTCGTCGTGTCTTCCATGGGCTGAGGGGTGCGACTGGCCGATTGGGATTCTTGATTACCAAGGTCAGGCTGCGACCGGTTCGCTGGTACTTTGGAGACATTTGATGTAACCACGGAGGGATCAAGAAGAGACGCCACTGCTGATTCAACCGCCAGCGGTTGGAAGAACTTTGGATTTGCACCACGGACATCCGCGACATGTTGACCTTGGTTAACCTTTTGCAGGTAATCAACCTCACTGTCGTCTACATGGTGAGTATCTCTCAGATCGCTTCTGCTTCCTTCCTTAGCTTCGGAATCTTGCCATCCTCTGCTGCCTTGAGAAGGCCTGGGCGACTCCTCGTAACCGAGTCCAAGCCCAGGTTCGTCCTTGGCAAGCTCGCTCCGACTGTCTATGCTGGGGCCCAGCCTTGTTGATCTTGCAAGGTCTGTACTGGGTGCTGAAGACAGAGACTCAATTGACAGATGCGGCTCCAGTCGCCTCTCTCCTTCGGAATCCGCGTGTCCTTCTTGTGGCACTTCGGGATGCCCCGTCTGAGTGTCTTCAGTCCTACCACTAGCAACACTCTGAATCGGGCTAAGAGTCCGTTGTCTGTTCGAGAAATCCGAGTGTTCATCTGGACTTCCATGGAACCCCGGATCGACACCAAGTAGATTGGCTGCGGCTGCCTCTGCGACATCCCCCGAACCAAGCGTTGAGTCGCTCATGGGCGAGTGGCTATGTTCACGTAAGTCATGGTCGGAGGCACCATGAAAAGATAAATTGTGACTCGACATATTGCTGTGATGGAATCCCAGACGCGAGCGATGTGAGACGCGTGAGCTGGGACTGGGAGATGCGTTCTGAGCTGGAGATCCACGGGCCACATCCCTTACTCTGGTATCTGTGGCAGGAGTCGATGGCTCCGCGGTCTTTTCAGAAAGAAGCGAGTCTCTGGTTAAGCCCGAGTCAACTTCGCTATTCAGCGGCATTGGAGGCACGTTGTGTTTCTGGAAGACTAGCTCGGTTTCGTTGACACCCAGCTCAGTCTCATTAGGAGTCCCCGTTCCGCTCCGTGAAGCTCGGCTTCTCCCGTGGTCCAAGGTGGATTCAGAGTCATGGCGCGAGAGAGCAGCTGCCGTAAGAGCCGTGCCAACCCTTCCAGCCGCCTCTGCATCCCGGAGACTCTTGCTCTTCTGTCGTCGTAAAAGATCCTTCTCAGTAAGATCGGGTCGAGAGCCTCGTTTGACAAAAGTCAGCCCAGCATCCTTACTGGGTTTACGGTCTTTGGTTCCCAGTGATCGATCGGTGGATGTGTGTCTAGTCACATCAGGGGCACTGGAATGCTTCGACAAGCGTCGCCCTAGCTCCCCCTTGGACGAGGCGGTTGCCAAAGGGCGAGGCGCCAGGTCCCGTTCGAACTTGGATGTGTTGGTAAGGACCTTCTGATCTTTCTTCAGCTCCTTCAGCTCTGGTAAAATTAGCCTCCGGATTGCGTCTTCCACAGTCTCCAGCAATTTTGGATTGTTGAGAGATGACTTGGAGGACCGGTAAGAGTTCTGGTCCGCTGAACGTTGGTGAGAGGATGTGACTGATGCGCTGAGCAGGCTCGAGTCCGGACTGCTTAGTTCAATTTCACGGTGACGGTTGACCTTTCGTCTGGGGGCTTTGGTATCCTCTTCCATGAATAGGTCTTTGCTTCCGCCTCTGTTCTTTCCCGAACGCCTATGCTTGCTGGTCGAGATATCCCGTGGCTCACTGCTGAGCTTTTCAGCCACACGGTGTGCGATCCGTTCTTTACTCAAGCTGCGGCTTCGCTGCCTAGACGGGGTTTTGAGAAAATCCTTGGACGCACGGGTCGCTTCTTCTCTGCCCAAGCTCTGACTGCGCTTGTGTCGCAAGGGTGAGGAAGTGGCATCTAACATGCTGTCTGGAGGCATGGTAGATACTTCAGAGGCCTGGTTGACATATCTCAGGTCTGAAAGCTCGCTGCCTCGGTCACGATCCATGAGCTCGATCTCCACCGGCGGACGAGGTGACGCGTGAAGATCTTCGACGGAGAGGGAGGATGTGGAACTCTGGGCATCACCTCCCGCCAGCTGCTTCTGTTTCGAGGGGGGAGACCCGAGGGAAATGCGACGTGTGAAAACAGGTCTCTGGGACCCGCCCGATTCAGAGATCTGGACAGTGTCCTTCTGGTCCCTGGATTTTCGGGCACCGGAGGGCGTGACGCGGACGCGGACACTGGGTCGCGAAGTAAGGGAACTAGAACCCTTCCCTCCCTCGAAGTACTCGATCAGGAGGGAGGTGTGGGAGTTCTGTGCGGGCGACAGCTTGGAAGAGCCTTCCCTGTCACGACGCTGGCGCTGGAGAGGGATTGTGACAGCTTTTCCGTCCTCTGGGATGGAATATGACGTCCTGTCTGTACGTCGAGAAATGTCAGTTTCCAGATCAGTTGGGGTAACGCTGGTGCCGACGAGGGAATCAGTCGGTGCGGGCAGGATTGGTCTGCGGGAGTCGACGCCCATCACGTAGGGGAGGCTTCAGACAGAAAAGGGCATACTCGTGACGGGATCCGACAGATCTAGGTTACTGTGATGAGATGAAGGGGCGATATTTTCTTTTTTTTTTTTTTTCTGGGATGCAAGACAAGGAGCAATCGCAAGGATCCAGCCTGGGGACTAACACTGTTTCCCTCGGCGCTTTCGGTGAATGCACCCCGTTGGAGAGTAGTTGAGATGAGATCGCAGGGTACAAAGAGCCAATGGGTTTGGATGTACCGCTACAAGAGAGAATAGGAAGAGATGGACAGAGGAATTCTCTTCCAGGAAGAAAAGAGGAGTTGGGTTCAGCTGCAGCGATGCGTCGCAGCAATTATCGATGAACACGATGGCTGACGGGGCCGATAAGCCAATGGGAGGTGCAGACGACGTTGGACAGGGAAGGGGTAGTATGTAGAGTCAGAGACAGGAGGAGATGTGAGGTTGAGACAAGGAGGCACAAGTGACCAGGGCAATAGGAATAGAATAGGAACATCTGTAGGAGCAGAAAAGAAGAGAGGCAAAGAAAAGGACGATGGACTGCGAAAAAAAGAGGCTGGTGATACTTCGAGGTCGCACAGTTGGCCTTCGGAACGGCGATCGACAAACTGCTCTCCAACTGAGCATCGCCGCTGCTGCTAATGCATCCCGGTCACATCTTCCCAGCCTTCGTCTTTTTTAGAATCACAACCCAATATCACCGGCATTAATATTGCTATTATTACTCCCTTAATCGTCGGTAAACACGCCGTGCAGCATGTCTGGCACCAGAGTGGCTACCTGAGGAATCATACTACAGCGTACGGAGTATATACGGAGTATTAGTACCTACCAGTTGGAAGTGCTATACTCTCTGTGCATGGGCAGAAATGATCCGAAGTTGCCGGAAGCCCAATCCGTCGAATACTGACCGTACAATAATGCTAATGCCCGCCTTCTATCTGTTTATCGTGCATGTCATCTTAATGTTCTCATCCTTAGATGCATGTAAGAGTCGGGTAAGGAGCCTCTGCAAGGGGAATTTGCGTAACAGCTACACCTAATAAAACATAAAATAAAATAGATAATCCACTGCCGTACGTCGAACCGGCCTTGTCCAGAGCGAGATAATAAAATTAAAACAAACCAACCAAATGCATTTCCATCTACATTGGCAGATGGGTTTCTCTCCTTTTGGATCTTCCGGTAATCACGTGACAATACATGATATCGACACGTGCGTAAAGTAATTTTTGTTCGCAAAAACTGATGTTCCGGCAAGTTACTGTACGGCAGAAAAAAAAAGTCAAAAAAATATAAGCAGACAGGAGTTTATTGGGGATAGATCCACAACGTTGTGGGAGATCTATTGATCATATTTATTTATTATTCATATTCTCTTCTTCGCCAATTCACACTCTGGTTCCTTTCCCAGGAAAGCCTTGACGTCTAATGAAAGACAAGATGCCGATTGCGGTGGACTCGGCGAAGTCCATCTCGAAGAAGAGAAAGCGAAAGCACGGTGGAAATGCGCGAACCGGTTCCGAGAACAATGGCGATGTCGCAGATTCAGTTGCAAAAAAAGGAACGGAGTCTGTCGGGTCCTCACTACCGGCGACTGATCTGAACAAGAAGGACTCTGCTGTCTCTATCCAGAAGAAAGCGAAGGCGGAGAAGTCATCTAAGAAACGGAAGGTGGAACACTCTAGCAGCGAGGAGGAAGAGGACGAAGCAGAAAAGGACGTTTCAGATGTCTCCGACCGTGATGAGGAGGATGAGGCTGATAGTGACGAGGGTGAAACACATGCGAATGAACATACGCAAGAAACGACAACATCACAGGCCGCAGATCTTCCCTCGTTGGATGCAGTGCGCCTCCCGCAGACGGATAACGAGCCTCATAAGTTCACAGAGTTGAATCTTTCGGAGAAGACCATGAAGGGTATTCAGGATATGGGCTTCGAGACCATGACTGAGATCCAGCGACGTGCAATTCCTCCGTTGCTTGCTGGACGGGATGTGCTGGGTGCGGCCAAAACTGGATCCGGAAAGACTTTGTCATTTTTGATACCCGCGATTGAAATGCTTAGTGCGCTGCGGTTCAAACCGAGAAATGGTATGTAACTGGCCCTCTTTTTTTTTTTTTTTTGTTTGTTTACCGTTGTGGAAGAAATCAATTTTGGCTAACTGGCTCTTCTACGAAGGTACCGGTGTCATCGTTGTCTCCCCTACACGAGAACTTGCCTTGCAGATTTTCGGTGTTGCCCGAGAGATTATGGCCCATCACTCTCAGACATACGGCATAGTCATTGGAGGAGCAAACCGACGAGCAGAGGCAGAGAAACTTTCCAAGGGTGTCAACCTCATTATTGCAACTCCGGGACGTCTACTTGACCATTTGCAGAACACGCAAGGCTTTGTGTTCAAAAATCTGAAGACGCTTGTCATTGACGAGGCGGACCGAATTCTGGAAGTTGGTTTTGAGGACGAGATGCGCCAGATTGTGAAGATTCTGCCTTCTGAGGAGAGACAGACGATGCTGTTCTCCGCCACCCAGACCACCAAAGTCGAAGACTTGGCACGGATATCCCTACGTCCGGGTCCACTATATATCAACGTGGACCATACGAAGGAACACAGCACTGTGGAAGGCTTGGAACAGGGTTACGTGATCTGCGAGGCGGACAAGCGATTCTTGCTACTTTTCTCCTTCCTGAAACGCAACCTGAAGAAAAAGATTATTGTCTTCTTTTCGAGCTGCAACTGCGTCAAATATCATGCGGAACTCCTCAATTATATTGATCTACCGGTGCTTGACCTGCATGGTAAGCAGAAGCAACAGAAACGGACAAATACTTTCTTCGAGTTCTGCAACGCGAAGCAAGGGACATTAATCTGTACCGATGTTGCTGCTAGAGGTCTAGATGTTAGTTTACCCCTGTTTTTGAGTCCGATTTATCCTCGATTTCTAACTATTATCCCATAGATTCCTGCTGTGGACTGGATCATCCAGTTTGACCCCCCAGACGACCCCCGTGACTACATCCACCGTGTCGGCCGGACGGCGCGTGGTGCTAATGGCAAGGGCCGCAGCTTGATGTTCTTGCAGCCGTCGGAGGTAGGATTTCTGAAACATCTGAAAGAGGCGCGAGTTCCTGTGGTCGAATTCGAGTTTCCTGCGAGCAAGATCGTCAACGTCCAATCTCAGCTCGAGAAGCTTATTGGTCAGAACTACTATCTGAACAAGGTAAGTAGCTATTCTCCCTCGTTGAAGGTTGGATTTCGCAATATAAGTGCACTAACACGTGTGAATACAGTCCGCCAAAGACGGCTACCGTTCATACCTTCAGGCATACGCCTCACATTCCCTCCGCTCAGTCTTCGACGTACACAAACTCGATCTAGTCAAAGTTGCCAAGGGCTTTGGTTTCTCGACTCCTCCACGCATCGATATCCAGCTTGGCGCGAGCCTTAGCCGTGACAAGAAACAGCAACAAGCACGGCGGAGCTACGGTAGCCAACCGAAAACGAAGGGGTTGAAGTTCAAGCGGAAGCATGACGATGAATAGGGTATAGATATGTGTAGAGGGATGTAGAAAAAAAAGAAAGAAATACAGGGTAATACTTTTTTCTTCCCCGTTAACTGTCATTTGCGTGCGTTTTACCCTTCTGTTTGGGATGTTTTGGAGTTTTCCCTTTTCCCCTCGCCCTGCGGAATACTGTACATCATAGCACCTGTTTATCCATAAGAAGCTAGCATGCATACGAGTACTATACTAGGGGATTTCTCTGCCATTTAAAGGCAAGCCAGGCTCTCGAGTAGATAATTCTGCATCTACTTTGCTCTGAAGTTTCTCATCACGTGATTATAGGGCTACAAGAAAGTTAGGGTTAGGTCCGCCTAGGCAACTTCCCGGTCCTTATGGATTGACGTTGGGAGCCTACACAGGCCATTAGCAGAATACAAGTACAATGCATGAAAGACAAGTGGGAAAGAGAGATGTGATAAATGGACAACTTCACCCACTTCAATGTCTAGACAATATCACTTGCAATTACATATCATTGTCCATTCTCGGGGGATTGTGCTATCCCCCCACATAATGCCAGCCAACAAGGAATCTATTCCTGATCAGGCACAACAAGTGTGCATTTCATGTAAGATACAGAAGAGGGAATGCAATGGACTTCAGATGGAATGTTTCAGTTATTATTATATATAAATTTTCTTTTCTTTTTTTTTTTATTTTTATTTTTTCCCCTAATTATAATACTGCCTGTTCGTTTCTCTGACATCTGACTATCGATAGGTGTTTATCTCCAGCTTTCGGAGGCACAAGAAGCAATGACTAAGTCTGATCGGATCGATTTCAGGGTATTTCCATTTCTGTTCAGAGGTCTACATCATCATTATTATTGCAGGTAACATATCGAGAGATCAGAATGAGGGAAGCGGCTTGGCTGGTTCCTGTTATGCTTAAAAGGTTAAAAGGCCATGATATCACATCCCTGACGTCTTCATACTTCTGATCATACTTCTGAAGACGGCCTGCGAGGCGCCAGTATACTTCTGTATACTCCGGACGTACTAGCATAGCCGTGGAAAGAAAGTGTTGACGCCATGATCACTACCTAAACCGACCGACTCACGACAGAGTCAATCATAATTGTCACCCGGCCGCCAGTCAGAATGCGACTTTTTAACAATTGAAAGTCTCGCACGGTCATCGTGCTACGAACTATTTTTAGCAGTGTTGATCACCATGGGTCTTGCGTGTCGCAGGCTCAGGCAAGGGAAAGAATGAGACGGGATCACTGTTGCTGTTCTGCTAGGTCGTGCAGTGAGAATTGTGCTTTAAGGTACGGGTACGAACCAGATTATAGATCGCGAGGGGCCAGAATTTCATTCACCGAACCAGCCAGGCGCCCACGTTGTTTCCAAGGAATGGCGTTGTACAGGACCAAGTGCAGTGTTCCCAGATGGCACGACATGCAGTATTACAGCTATTACAGCCATAAATGTGCGATGTACGTACTCCATAAGGCGGTTTCACAGGCGAAGATCAACTGCAAGATCCACGGACGGATTCAGGTTGTCGTGCTGTCTCCTGCCGCTGGAAGAGCCGGAAGAGGCTTGTCGCTCAGAGGACGCGCGTGCAGGATGACCACTCCTTGATTCCTCCATTCTCTTTCACATTATTTTATTATCGTTCTGCCTCTCTTTTTTTCTCTGTTCCTTATTATTATCACCATCAAGTGCTAATCTTAAAATAGCCCATATTAAAATTAAATGTGAGTCTGCCGAGTGCATCCGTCACGCACAGCCTCCTGTCTCTGCAAAAGCACCCTCTGCGCTGTCTTCACTCATCCTAACCGCTGCAGGCTGTCGTCTCCCCTGGACAGCGGTAGGCGTCCATAATCATCAATCCTAATCACTCCTCGATCCTTCTATCGCTCCATCGTCCTTCGCTGGCTCCATCCCCACCCCATCTCCCTGAGCCGAACTGGGGAAACCAACCAGGCCAGATCTCGGCCAGACCGCCCGGCTTACTGTCTTGTCTCACTTCTCGTCTCGCCTCCCCCTTTCTTCCACTTCCACCACAACCTCGTCGTCCCGCTTGCTCGCCCTCGTCGCTCCTTCAATTCCGTCATCACTGACGCCTGCGCTCGCTTGAACTTCGATCCTTTCAGCCTCTTTCGTCCTTTGCAATATTCCCACCCGTCGCCACTCGTTGATCTGCCCCATTATTATCCCGCTTCTTGAAGAAGTCGGTGCACGATAACCACCTTCGCAGGTGCATTTCCATGCTGCTGTGAATCGCCATCGTTCGTTCTCTCGTTCCGTCACTTGAATACGGAAGGCTTCCACTGGTTCTGGGACTTCTGGTCCATGCGAGCGACTCTCCGCGCTTAATTCTTTCCCCGTGCTGCCGGTGCTCAGGAGTACTGTCTTTCTCTTCAGTACGGCCCCCCCCCCCCCCCCCCCTCTCTTCTTCCGACGTCGAGCGCATAATGGCCATCCACCGCACCCTCTCTACGATGCGATTATTCCCGCTCTTCGTCTGGGCCTTCCTGGTCCTCTTCTCCCCCGCGTCCGCTACCAGACTGATCCGCTCGAACTCCCTCAATCTCTGTCAGCAGAGCACGAATTTCACCGCCACATACTTCAGTGCCGTATTTACACCCAACAACAGGTCTCTCCTCTTCAATTTCGATGCAGTCTCGCAGATCACTGGCTACGTGACGGCCGATCTGACCCTCACCGTCTATGGCTACGAAGCGTACAAGAGGTCTCTGAACCCGTGTGAATACACGGATATGTCAGGGCTGTGTCCTATGAACGCCGGTAAACTTGAGCTTACAAACAGTCCCATCGACGTGCCGGCGGACGTCATCGATGATATTCCTGGTAAGCTCGTCCAATCTTCATCAGTATTCGTCTTGACCACCTCCTAACACACACGCTCTCTCTCTCGCCCTGTTTTCAAGGTATTGCCTATACCGTTCCCGATCTTGACGCTAAGATCCGTGTCGTTATTAAGAAAAATGACACCGACGAGCCGATCACTTGTGTTGAGGCGAACCTATCCAACGGCAAAACCGTCTACCAGCCTGGTGTTTCATGGGCCACTGCCGTGATAGCTGGCTTGGGTATGGCTGCCTCTGCCATTACCTCCGGCCTGGGGTACTCCAACACGGCTGCTCACGTGGCGTCCGGTGCCCTCTCCCTCTTCAGCTTCATGCAGACCCAGGCTATCTTTGGCATGACCTCCGTGGCCATGCCTCCGATCGTGGAGGCTTGGACTCAGAATTTCCAGTGGAGCATGGGCATCATCCGTATTGGCTTCCTTCAGACTATCTGTACCTGGTACCAACGCTCAACTGGAGGAACCGCTTCGACCCTTCTATCTGAGCTCTCGACGACATCCGTGGAAGTACTGAAGCACAAAAAGAGGTCCTTGGCCTCGGCTACGGAGTCGATTAGTGGGACTCTTGTCAAAAGACTTTCCGACGAGGGAAAGGCTACTTCGGGTAACGCTGTCGTCCGCGGTATCGCCCGTGTCGGTTTCAAAGCCGGGATTGAAGAAACGAATATCTTCATGACCGGATTGATATTTTTCGTCGTCTTCGTCTGTGGCGTAATGCTCCTTGTTGCTGGGTTCAAAGGTATCTGCGAACTTCTCGCCAAAGCTGGGAAGATGCAAACAGACAAGTTCCAAGAATTTAGGAATGGATGGAAGGTTGTGATGAGAGGGATCTTGTTCCGACTGTCCTTGGTTGCCTTCCCGCAAATGACCGTCCTTGGTTTGTGGGAGCTCACCCGGCGCGACTCCCCTGCCGAAGTCCTTCTCGCTATCGTCATGTTCCTGTCGGTTTTCGTGTCCCTGTGTTGGGCAGCCGTGAAGGTCATCCTTTTGGCAAGACGATCTATGGCCATGCACAAGAATCCCGCCTACATTCTATACTCGGATCCGGCCTGTCTTAACAAATGGGGTTTCCTGTATGTTCAGTACCGGGCTACTGCATACTACTTCCTCATTCCCGTGCTGGCCTACATTCTCATCAAAGGCATGTTTGTCGCGCTCAGCCAGCCAGCACCCGTGGTGCAGACGATCGCTTTTGTCGTTATCGAGACCGCAATGCTCATTGCCGTCTGCGTTCTCCGACCCTGGATGGACAAGAAAACCAACGCCTACAATATCGCCATTGCCGTGGTTAACTTTGTCAATGCTATTCTCCTCCTATTCTTCTCCAATGTTTTCAACCAGCCCGGTATCGTGACGGGCGTCATGGGCGTTGTCTTCTTCGTGTACAATGCAGCCCTCTCACTTATCCTTATTATTCTTGTCCTCGTCGCGTCCGTGTATGCTGTCGTGTCCAAAAACCCGGATACGCGCTACCAGCCCATGAGGGATGATCGGAGCTCTTTCATGAAGTCGCAGGGCCAGTTCACAACTGAATTGGACGCACTGGGTGCTACCGCTCGGGGCGAAGAGAAGACCACGTACAAGTCTAACTTGTTCGATGAAGACACCTCGTCTTTCTCCAGCGGAAATGGCGCCAGCCTTGGCCGTGACAACCATGCCACATCTCCTGTGGCATCACACCACCAACCAGTCTCTCCTGTTGATACGTCGGTGCCACTATTCCCTAGTGACTCTGCTCCTCGCCGGTCTCCATCACCATACAATAACAATGCTGCCTACCCCACAGATTACCGCCAAAGATCGCCCGTTTCACGAGTTGATAACAGTCCATCGCCTTGGGGCGGATCTACAGTCACTTCGCAAGTTCCCCCTTACAGGGCTCAGAACAATACAAGTCCGTGGCAAAGAGGGGCCGGGTACGAACACTGAAATGGTTTCCGCGAAACCACCTTGGTACTTCAAATAATCTTTTCCTTTTTTCTTTCCTTTTTTTTTTTTTTGAGATGACGACATGGCTTACCGTGGGACTGGCTTTTCCTTGTATAGCCCGTCCTCACTTTTCCGAGTTTTTGATTTCTTCATTTTATTCAGCTCGAAACTTATCCGAGCATCCGCACAATTCGCGGCGGGCAGTCTCTCTCTATCTCTCTTTTGCGATTCCCTCCCTTTTTATATGTATTGTGACATATTTTTGAGATTTTTTTCTTCTTTACTGTCCTATATCAGGATCTGTTTCCGTCCTCTTCAGGATTTACTTTTTTTTCCTCTTTCACCTTTTATATCGTCATGCTTGGGCGTTGTAATGCATGAATTATTATCTCCGGGAATGGATTTATTCCTGCGCCGCGGGACTTGTGGGTTGAAAACTATACCATTGCGAAAGAGAGGTTATATTCTTTACCTTTCGTACGCGTGTATCTTTTTTCTTCATCCAACGTCCCCTGAAAACAAATGTACAGTTTTTTCGAGTTATTTGTTAGGTACTGGGAAAGGCAGCTTAATGGTATTATTCACTTTTGCCGACGTCTGAGGACGTGCGGTGTTAGGATTGAGTCTCGTACTGTCTAGTGTGTGGAACGTAAAATCTATGAACCGTGCTCCTTGAAGGCAATTGAACAGAGCCTTTTGGACTAGCATGCGAACGTCGCATCAAAGCTCTCATTCCTTTTTAGATTCAGTAAAAATCTGGTTGGTATATGGTTTGAACAAGGAGCTGGAAACATGGAAAAATAAAAAAAAAGCACCAATCCCACTCCGTTAATAGCCACAAAAGAGAAACAATGCAAGTAAGCTCATTTCTTTTCCCCCAAACCAGGCGGAGGCCCCGAAAGATTCGGCGGAGCACCCGGCGCACCACCTGGTGGAGGCGGAAGACCCGCACCGCCAACGGGACTAGGACTGAAACCCGCTGGACCAGACTGGCCCGGAACCGGCATGGGAGGGAATCCAGCAGCGCCAGGAGGCGGGATTGGGAAGTTCGGAGGAGGGACGAAACCACCCGGTGGCGGGGGAGGGAACGCTTGGGCACCGGGGGGCATGTTTGGGAGGGGTGGTGGAGGGAAGCCTGCTACCGAGGGGGCGCCGGGGGCTTGTGATGTAGCGAAGGGAGGGGGAGGGGGGAAAGGCAGGCCGCGGGCACCGGGGGCTATTGTTGTTGCCAACGTCAATTCTTTGCTTTTCTTTAATCTATAGAGAGAGGAGGGGGGGAGGTAACGTACGCGGTGGCATTCCTGGAGGTACAGCAACACCAGGAGGTGCACCGAATGGAGGAGGTAGTTGGCCAGGTCGGCCTAGAATTGGTTGATATTAGTTAAATCCTGCCTTTTCGTCCAAAGATAGTCAAAACATACCCGGAATGCCGTATGGGGGAGGAAACGCTCCAGGGACCATGGCAGGATTGGGAAGAGTCTGCCCCTCTGCGGCGTACGAGGACGTTATGGAATCGATAACAGATTGTGCCTTTTCTTGTCCAATCTCTGATTTGGAAGAAGTATGTCGGTATGTATATCATCTGGGAGCTTAAGATGGGGACGAGACAGGTAGTCCTTCACATACGTTGATAATACTCCAGCACGTTCCTCAGATGATTCCTACCCGCATTGTGTGCCTTACGCACGCTCATCGAGTCATGCGTGAGGTAGACATCGCAGTAGTCGCCTACGATTGACAGCAGAGTCAGTGATAAGCTCTGCCAGAGTCCCAAGGATAGCGCAGAAGATTTTCGAAGCCACCTATCATCCCACCCGTACGGGTAGCAATGTTGACGAAAAGGAAGGGGGAAAGCCTACAGAAGAGTGCAGTAAAATGTCAGCATTACTCGCCTGTTCAAAGGTAAGCCGGGGGAGTAGACTTATATTTTGGCATCCTGGCTTGCAGACGACTTTCCAAAAGAGTGCGCAGGGATCCTCCCGGAGTCAAATCTCAGCGCTCGGGGGCGCGCGTCGTTCAGTCTGATGGCAGTGTAGGAGTGAGCAAATAGCCGCGTATACGGGTACAAAATGTATGGAATGATGCAAGACTGCAAAGCGAAGATGGAATTGAGTACTCAAATTGCTTGATGCCGGGAAACATCTTGAAGGGAAGCTCGAAGTATCGCGACGGCAAGCAGACTGGATCGGTAGGCGGTATGTATAGGCAGAATATGTATGATGACTGATGTTTTGATTATGTTATCACGTGATCATTATATAGGAGTTGTGCCAAACGCAAAGCATGATCCATCTAAATCAAGACAAAGAGAACTCCGTCTATGCCGTGGCAGGCAATTGAATCCCAGAAAACGATGCAACGCCATTCTGAAGCTGAGGTAGAGGCATGACTTGACAGTATGACCTGAGCGCAGATACGAATACGAGAAGAATATTCGAGAACGGGGGCTCGCTTACAAAATGTAGAGATTGATTAACTATATGGATCATGTGGTCATGGCAGGTAGCAACGGTCACGGGATAGTCATGGAGACTCGAGAGCGCATGGTTAGGTCACCTAGGTGCTTTGGGCTGGTATCCGGGAGGACGCAGGAGGAACAGGGCCTCCGCATGCGCGATTTCTCAAGGGACCTTGAAAGCCGACACTCAACAGCGGGGTAAGAAGTGGAGTGATCTCAAGATGGGAAACCATTATTCATGTTTTCATGGATGTATCCATATTACAGCGAGCACGGTGTCTTTAGCTAATACTACGTGGCATGTACATAGCTGTACCCACGGATGTACACTATACACTGCTACAGTGGAGCGGGTACTATTATTACTATTACCTGTAAACCTAGAGTTGGAAAAGCACCTTCCTGTCCTGGAATGGACTGCGCACGTGAAGTGTTTGCGGGGAAATCAAATCCGGGGAAGACCCACTGGTAACGAAAACGGACTAGCCAGAGAAATTTTTCAAGCCAGTGGCGATGCCCACAGGCCGGTGGGGCCTGTGAATTTTGCATTTTAAAATTTTCATTTCTTTTTTTCCAGCTTGTGACTTGCATGATCTCATACTTCCTTAACTTGCTGCTGTTTTTATTGCGCGGGCCGGGTCAGGGGCAAGATTCTCGGCAATTCGGTATGAAATCTGCATAATAATGAGTCGTCCATGTGGTGATTGCTGCCAAGAATAGGCAATTATTACCTGTATACCGAGTACACCGCATAAAACACAATCAGGTCATGGATTGCGCCCATGATGCCACGGTCGTCATCCTGCATGTCGTCATCCGTGCAGATCGCGAGCTGTCCTGCAGGGGCTAACGGGTGCGGGCGATCTCCCAGTGCTGTACTCTAGAGTATACCTACATCCTCAACAGTATCAAGACTCCAACATAGCAGTAATAATAGCAGTGCCACCCTCACCGAAACAAATAGTCCTCGGCAAGTGCAAACGAGTGAAACGAGTCCAGAACAGCTCGTGACCGGCAAACAGTTTTCATTACTCACAGCCGCAGCTTCGGATTGGCTTCCGGGGAATTTCTGTTACGTGAAGCAGTATGGTATTCTAGCCAATGGCAAAATCGGATACCGGCACCAGGCAGCCTGTTTGGGCTTAGGGCTTGCTAAATCAGGCCCCACCGAGGAGTGTTGCAGCGTGTGACCCATGGAAGGTCATTTTTGCAGTGCCTGGACAATAACACTAAGTAAGGAAAATGGAACACTGCAAATTCTGATGGTGCAATTCCTTGCGACATATGGCCTCGCTATGAATCATCGCCTGTTATATAAAGCTTTCCCCGCCATGGCGCTTTTTCCCATCACTCATCTATACAGAAATCATCTCCAATACACACCGTGATACATCCACACCTTCACCTACATCCACACCTTCACCTACATCCACACCTTCACCTACATCCACACCTTCACCTACATCCACGTCTACCTCACATCCATAATGCCGGCCACAGCAACATACCGTCTCGTTGAACCTCACCCGTCCGTCCCTCACAGCGGCCGTCCAGCCATCCATACCTCTCGCGGCGGCGCTGGGAACGTCATCAGCCTGAAGAACACCAAAACCACCGATTCTCAGACGGCCACGGGCCCTGCTTCTCTCACCCGTCTTGACTCGCACGTCCCCCGCACATTCAAGTCCGGCCGTGGCGGTGCAGGCAATGTACACTGCAGCAGTGAGCGTGCCATCTTCAGCTTCGACGAGGAACTCGAGCGTGAGTTCCGTCGTGCTGCTCCCGTTTACCACGTGGGTCGCGGTGGTGCAGGAAACATGATCCACGAAAGCAGCTCCAACCATCACAATAGCTACGACCTTTCGAGAAAGTACTCCACCAGCAGCAGCGGTACCACCTCTTCCACCGAATCTGCCGCTGACCGTGCCTGGGAGAAGGCCCGCTCCACTCTTGAAAAGGGCTGGGAGAAGCTAAAGAACGTCGCATAACGATCGCCGCTAATATCGATACATCATTCCTCCTTTTTTCGCTTCTTGTAACCGGTAGACGTCCGGTTTTTATGACTTACGACTTACGAAACCACAAAAAAAGTTCTTGTTTCTTTCCTTTCGGTCATTGGGAGCGGGTTCAAATCTGAATTTCTTATGAAACAATTATAATCGCATAATACCTGTCATTCCTATAGCAGGAATAAAATGAAAACATAACTCAACGCGGGGAGGAAATACGAAGAGTAGCCCTGGTGGCCTGAACTTCAAAAAAAGAAAAAATCGAAAAGGGATGTTTATTTCAACATCAGCACCACTGGGCTGGGTTGCCCCCTTGTTGCGTGATTTATTGCCTACTGCAGTCAATATATTTTTTATGGCTATGACATGGCACATACTAGTTCCACCACTAAACATACACTATATTGTCTATAGGTGCAGGAATCCAATGGTTTAAAGACCTTGCAGGAAAGATCATCATTGTTCTCAAATAGTAGTTCAGTCCAGTATGTTTATCGACATTCTGGATTCCCAACGACACAGAAGATCCTAGAAAGGATACAATCTAGAACTATACCTTCAAATGATACAATTCTATGCAAGCTTGCAATTTAATAGTCTTATTGCTAATACAAGTGTTGCTAATACGAGCAAATATAAATTATCCTCAGAAGATACATGCAAGATTCAAGGAGTCGGTGTGTTGGGGGGTATCAAAGTTGGTTGATTCTTCTGTCTGTTGTTTTCAGCTGATGGATGCCCATTTTGAGAATTTGGTTGGCCTTTTTGACCTTTCTTTCATCTCTCGCCATGCTGACCCAAGTGGAAAGTTGAACCTCCATCCATCAAGAGGAAGTTGGTATCAATCAGGAAGGTTGCTTCTTTGTTGGGGTCTTCTTTCTTCTTTCGTTCTTTCAGAAATGACAAAACCGCCTGTTATATCATAAGTCTAGTCTAAGGACACTTTCTATGAATGACCTCTGGGTCTTCATGCCATTCCTCCATGCTAACCCACATCTAAATCAGACATATCAGCAAATGCGTCTAACAGGCCATAAGCAGAATGGGGAAGGGGAATCCTAATCCTACCTTCCGAAATGTACTCAATCCCGCAAGAATACCTCCTCCGATCCATGTGGTATACTTCCGCTCCGCGGGCGCTGAGATTCGGACCTTCATCTCTTCAAAGGCCAGTTTCTTGATTTCACGTACGAGTCGATCGGGGAAGTTCTTGCATAGTGTCGAGCCTCCCGAGAGAACGATATTCGAATATAGCGACTTGCGCAAATCTAGATCCGTTCGGACAATGGCATCCTGCACGATCTGGTGGACGCCGGGGTATTCGAGACCGATGAGATCGGGGTTGAAAAGGACTTCGGGGGCTTTGTAACGTTCCTGTCCGATCTACGACAGTGATTTAGTGAGTTGGAAGAGTATATGTTTGGCCTCGTCTCCACGACTTGGATAGAGACCGCTGAAGATCGAGGGGAGAAGACACTTCACTTACCTTGATCTTATGCCCGTCAGGCAAGAAATAGTCCACAGCATTATTCTCCGTTTTTCGATAAGTAGTCATCCAATCTTTCTCTTCCCGCTTGGGATCCAGAGAGACGTAGCAGGCCTTCTCCTTGATCATCCGTACAACCTCCTTTTCCGCACTGGTATGCATGACTGTCCCGTTCTTTCTTAGCAGCAACTGTAACTGTTCAGTAACATCCCGACCGGCGACATCAATCCTCCGTATGCTATTCGGTATGGCGAACCCCTCAAACACCGGCACGGCATGCGAGACCCCGTCTCCTGAATCCAACACGACACCAGTCGTCCGCCCAGACGCGTACAGTGACAGGATAGCCTGAATGGACAGGTACAGCGCGGGCACATTAAACGTCTCAAACATGATCTGGGCCGCGATATCCCTGTTCTTGCGTGGATTGAGTGGCGGCTCCGTGAGCAGCACGGGATGCTCCTCGGGGAGCGTCTTGAGCTCGTTCTCGTACACGTAGTGCCATATCTTCTCCATATCATCCCAATCAGTCACGATTCCATGTTCCAGCGGATAACGAATCTTGAGTAACCCCCGTAACTCCTGCGCTCGTTGTCCGATGAACACATCCCCTTCCAGACCGCCCGCCATGACCCGGGGGTGTTTCGGTCGCCCGACAAACGACGGGAAGTAACATGATGGAATTTCTTCTCCTGCGAACCCGGCTCGGATCGTACCGCTGCCATTGTCTATAACGATAGGGACATTGTGGAGGGTGGTTTCGGCCATTGCGAGAACCTGCGCGTCGAAGGTGATGGAGGCAGAGGCGCGAAACGGAGTTGGAAATGGCGCCTCTGCGGCCTTTTTTTCCTTTTTCTTTAATTCTCTGGACTCAGGGAAGGCTATCGATAACGTGAACGTGTCATTAATGGTAAAACTCAAGAAGAGAGTGTGAGAATGCGAAAGACACAGATGTTTCTTGAGCAATTCGGCGTCTCCTTTGGAGTTGACTTCTTTGTCAACACGGAGATTGAAGCTTGGACCACCCATTCTACGTTGTATACAACAATGCAGGTTTGAGACAAATACTCTTCATCCTTTAGAACTGGTCATTTCTCTATTGCTACATAAATAGAATCTATGGGAAAAAGCACGAGCTGATACTGTTCCATGTAAAGACACCCTAATCCAAGCACTGCGAAATCGTCGACTATGGTCCAGGTGCTTCAAGAATGATGGGACCCTGGTTAATCGAGGCAATCATGTATATAAATAGAAGTTTGAGAGCACCAAGCTTTTAATCCAAATATCCAAGACGTAATACGGTTCCGGTTCCATCATGGTCCCTGGCTAGCGTTCTTCCGGTGAACTCTTCGAAGACAACCGACCTCAGTAACGGACTTGGACTGAGGGCGCAAAGAACCAAGAAAATACGGTCAATCAAGGAAGCCCATCTCGTCGGCAATCACACTAGCTAGTGTCGGCCGATCCTTTTGTTTTTCATCGCGACTGGGTGGCCACGCCGACATGCGCTCACGTAGGGACTCGGCTTGGCCTATAGCGGCGGCAATGTCCCTGGCACCACATATCAGTAAAAGGTAGGTGTGTATCAATCAAATATAAGAAACATACTTGTAATGACTAGCCACAACATAACCCTGTCTCTGCAGTTCTTGGGCCAATTCTTCCTGGTGGTTATCTTTGAGAGTAGGATTTGGGACGACCACAAGAGGAACGCCCAGTCGTAGAGCCTCGAGGATGCTCCCAGAGCCTTATGCCATGCATAATTTTACCATGTCAGCTTTTGGGTAATCTTAAAGGGCTCAAATATCGAGTCTGCACACCTGCATGGCTAATGATCATCCCGGATGCGTCTTCCTTCGTCAGGCGCATCTCCTGCTCAAGACCAGCTTGGTTGAAGTCAAACCCGTCAATCTGAATACCATGACGTCCTGCCGTCCCGGGAGGGTGGTTAAGGAGGAAGTTCTCAAAGATGGACCGGCTATCCTTGCCATACTGAATACGTAAATGGGTGTATTCAAATTTTTGGAGTGAAGACAAGAAAGATTCATCCAAAACAGATGAAATAAGAGAGCCAAAAGACGCTGTCGCCCCGACTGTCACGAAGCACCGCTTCGTGTGTCTGCGGAGGTCCGAAGCTTGGGATTGGGATGGCATTGTTAGGTTTGCTATCCTCAGTGAAGACTTTTTACGTTGGGGAACTGCCCAAAGCAGAGAATGATATCAGCTTATAGCTGAGACCGATCAAAGGGCAACGGAGGCATCCTTTCTTTGTCCGTCTGGCTTCGTGTGTCGTAGTAAATTGTAATTGATAGACGGACGCGTCGAGAGACTCGGGTCTGCCCTTTCCCGATGCGGCTTAGCGCCGAGAGCATGTGCGCCGAAGATGAACATCGACTTCCGCAAAAGAACAATCTCTCGATGAAGAACAGCTGCAACTCAGTCTCCCCGCCATGGCCTCCGCAGCGCGATCTCTGAGCCGGTCGGCTCTCTTCCTCACCCGAAGAGGGTCCCCACGAACAAATGGAGTGTTTCCGCCTGCAATTTCAATTCCCTGCCGTACCTTTTCGGCGTCGTCGTTCAACTTTTTGCCGGAAGATCCCCCGGTTCGTCCTCCTCCCAGAGACCCCCGACCGGAAGATCTACCCCCAATGCCAGAGTATTCTCCGGATCTGCTTAGCAAAGACGAGCGCTCCATGTACGATATGCTGTCTCCGCAGGAGAGAGCGCTTTTCGACGAACAAAATCGCAGAATCGTGGAGAATTTCAATGATCCAGCTAAGCGGGCGGCAATCTTTTCGGACATCGACAAGAAAGTCGCTCAGATAGAGAGGGAGGAGCCCATGAGGTTTGAGGACGTCCGGGACCGGTCCCGTGGGTTCTGGTCGGAAGAGGAAGATGACGAGTTCGCCCTCGTCGAGGATGGCGACGAAGAGTTTAACGACGATGAAATCACTTCCATGGCTCATGCTGAACTTGAATTGCATCGCGAAATGCGAGAATACGCTAGAATTACTGCATGGGATATGCCATTGTTAAGCAGTGAGTGCCACAACCTGCATATGTTCTCTGAATGATAACTAGGTCGAACACTAACACCTTATGTAGATCTTGCAAAACCGTTCACACTCCCCCCTGAAACACATATTCTCCGCTTTAGATACACCACATATCTGGGCGAGCAGCATCCCGCAGAGCCCAAGGTCGTTGTGGAACTTACTTCCAAAGATCTTACCCCCAAGCACCTCTCCGAAGCCCAGCGTCAGACCTTTCTCAAGCTAGTCGGCCCACGCTACAACCCGGACACAGATATTGTACGAATGTCGTGTGAGAAATTCCCGAACCGCGCCCAGAACAAGCGGTATCTGGCTGATCTCGTAAATACATTGATCAAAGAGGCCAAAGAAGGCGACTCATTCGCCGACGTCCCGCTCGACCTCCGCCATCACAAACCCAAACCTAAGCTTCGTTTCCCTGAATCTTGGAATATGACTGAGGAACGAAAGAAAGAACTGGAAACCAAGCGGGTTGCAAAACAAATCCGTGCGCAAGAGCGGCCGGCAATCATCGATGGAAATGCCATTATTGCAGAGGCTGCCAAAACCCTGCCGGCCTTAAATCCTGCTTTAAGGCAACCCACTGAAGAACGTGTTCCTGTTCGCGTCGGGAAGAAGAAAGCCCCGAAGAAGTTGGAGAGGAGGTGATACGGTTTGCGAATAGCGTGGGGAGACCGGCTCGTTCAAATAGATAGATTCTAATTTCTTTCGAGGCGGACTGTATTATATGGTCTCTTTCTTATTATGTCCTGTCTTATATTCTGGTATCTAAAATTATACGAAGTCAGCCTTTCCTATCTTCTGAACACCTTGATGGATAGGTCCGAAACAGCAACAAGTATCATAAATTGAAACCCAACTGTTAATCCCATTTATTTAGTGCCTAGGTATTTATTTAAACAACAGAAGACAAACCCAGATGGCACAAAGAAAAGAAGACAAGCCGGACTTAAAAAACCACGGTATATCCAGCATAATACCCACGAATAAATACAAATTCTTCTGATCTGTTCCGTATCCCAAATACATCATTCAAACATCCTTACTCTGTTTCAAGCCTGGGCCCTGGAAAGTAAATTAGTTCTGGGTAAGTATATCAACGGGTCCAAAGTCCAACAAGGAGTAGAAATCAGTAGGGGAAATCAGAACCCTTGGAGAAAAAGGAAAAGAAGAAAAAACATGCCAACAACAGAAAACAAAGACAAGAAGAGAAAGAAACAATCATGTCGAGAACATATTAATAGAACAAAATCATCACCATATGTAGATAGGTAGCCCTCGATCGTTTTGATCCAAGTCATTAGTAGAAAACCAGTCACAGAACAGACGATTTTCGATATCTTTTTTTTTCCAACTTAATTTTGTTTTCCCTCCTTCGCCGATAGCCAGTGAAATTTATATTTATCGCAATCTGTACTGGTTGTCTGCTCATGGGGGTTTTTCTTCGCACATGTCGACGTCGTCAATTTCGAAAGTGGAAAGGAAAGAGAAGAATCCTCGGACCGGGATTATTACCCACCCCCAGTTATTGTCTGAGGGTATAGTACATATTAGTAGTAGTAGTTCATTGAAGTTACTTGCCACGGCCAGCAGCACCCAGGTTGATCAATTCACCGTGAAGAGGTTCAGCGGACCTCTTCCGGCTACCCTTTCTGGTAGTACCGATGGAATTAGGCTGGGCCCTGTTTCCAAGAGCACGGGGAAAGCCAGAAGAAGCCTTTTTCATCGATCCGGAAGAACTGGATGACTGGGAATGGATAGAGGGGGTCGCCATGCGCGTGGGGGGATCAGAGTGCACGTCACCGTTGCCGAGGACAGGGCCAGCCAGGGGGCTAGTCATCTGGGTGCTACTCTTGGATATAATGGAAGCGGGACTGGATAAGGTAGCGACGCTGCTGTGTCTGTTCTTGAAAGATGCGACATCGATTGCATTCTGGTCGAAGGGTTCGGGTATGGCTGGTGAGCGAGGCTGATAGAGACGGCGAGACCGGGGTTGCTGTGGCTGCTGCTGCTGTCTCTTGTTGCGGATCTGGCAGGAGGTTGAGTCAAGGGGACTCGGAAGAAGATCCGGAGTTCCAGAAACAGGAGATGGCACGAGAGACCGAAGATTGCGTACCAGGCCTTCACGGTGAGCCCTATCTGCTTCCTCTGCGGCAGTGGTGGGAGCAGTAGAGTAGGTCGATTCCCCGCCGATAGGATCAAGGTTAGGGTAATCATGCAGGGGATCAAACGACAGAAGGTCGATCTTTTTGGTGGGGCCGTTCTGTTGGCTGGGAACTTGTTTCGTGGCCTGCTTGTGAGAAGGGTAAACCTTTGGAAAATTTGAAGTGCCATAAGAGGGACGAGTCTGAGCCTGGGTGGTATTGATGGCGGGTTGATGCTCGGCCTGAGTATATTCGCCGACGGGCTCCTGCTTCAAAGCCAGGTCGGTTCCACAGGCAGCAGCAGAAGCAGAACCCACTGGTTCGTGTACCCCCGAACGAGACGGATACTGGATAGCCTTGAAGGCCCCACGACTAGGCACATCCGAGTCTTTCCAGTGCTGACCGTGGGCGGAATGGGCGCGAGAGTTCTGGTGTCCGGCTGGGAGCAGGCTAGGAAGACCATACTTCTCACGATACCAACGAGGAATATCACGAAGACCAAGTTTCTCCAGCATGGCTGGGTCAGTGGGCATTTCATGCTTGTATAGGCAGCCTGCTAAACTCTGTTATTATCTTCTTCTTTTTCCCCAGAGGAAAGGCTGGTAGATACTTGCCTTGCTGCTGATAGTCACATTCACCGTGACGGATCCAGTAAGAACAGAATTCCTTCTTCGTATTATAGTGAGGACCCTAGATTGTATATATGAGCATATATCCCCCTCAGACCTTTTTTTGGGAAGTCGAGAGAAATGTCCTTACCTGTCTTCCAGTATGAGAAGCCAACCAAGCACCAGCAGCAGGATTCGATATAACCCAATTCTGGGAAAGACCCTGCTGGATAAGAGCGTGCAAGGCTAGACGCTGACTAGCCGGTATAGTGTCATCGGTCACAACTTTCAAGAGAGAGTTCTGCAGTTCAACGTCCCTAGGAACCTGCTGAGCGGACTGGTGGCCGTTGGACGCACGCGAGGTTGCAGGCGAGATGCCATCGACCACATAGAACTGAGTTCTCGGACTGACGGTTCCCAAGCTCGTCATTCCTTGAGTCTCACTAGGAGACAGGACACGAGGGACACCGCGAATGGTGACGTGCGTGGGAAGCTCGTCGAGCGCGATCATGGGAGTCAAGGTGCCATTAGGACGGGAGCAGAAGAACTGAGGACGGATAGGAGAAGCCATCTTGCCCTCAGCTTGAGAGAGCGAAAACGAAGAAGCAAAGAGAAGAAGAGAAGGTATAGGATACTAGAGTAGAGATATCTGAAGTGATATAGACGTGGGAATATGAAGAACAGCAGTAGGAGTGCGAGACAGGAGAGAGAGAGTGAGAGAGAAAACAAGGGAAAAGCCCACAAAGACAGAGAGAAGAAATTTATCTCTTCACTGGACTGGTAAGGGAAAGAAATTGCATCAAGAGAGCAGTGCCTGGTAGTGCGCATTCACTGACGCATCGAGGTGGGGATGGAAGGGAGGGTCCAGGACAGCCAGAACTGACAGGGAAACGAGTAGACGAGAGCAGGCTATGGATTCCACAGAGGGAACAGTCGAGATGGGCAATTATGATAGGAAAAGCAAGGGAGCGTCCATTAGAGAGGAGAGAGTTGCTGTACAAGCTTCCTGAAGAGGATATATCCGAAGAGAGAGAGGAAGAACTATACAACTAAGCAACAAGGAATATAGAAAAAAAAAAAAAAAAAAAATAAGCCAGAAAAAAAAAAACGAAAAGAACCCATGCAGAGACTTGCATAACAAAAAGAAGAGGAACAGGCTTTGCATTGTTTATGTATCGACAGCAGCAAGCGTCCCGTTGTTTGCCAGACCCTGCCTTTGCCCAGTACAACCTCCTGCTGCTCGGTTAACTGCAGCAAACGCCTTCTATTCCGTTTTCTTTCTGTCTTCTGTCGTTTCCATCATGCCCCTCCATGCATATTGACCTGTCATCTACGTCCCCTCTCGATTTCTAAACGGAACAAAAATGCGCAGGGCCGCCCACGACAAGCGCGTCTGCTGACAAGCAGAGGGCTGGACTACTACACAATGCAGAGAGAGAGAGAGAGAGCGTCAATAAACGGAAGTATTACTGCTAGCTGTGTGTTAGGTGAGTCTGTCTATACTTTCATCCTTCTGTCAGTCGAAGTAATATCCATCCAGGAACGCACAATCAACCATGGCTGATAACAAAGAAAGGCAAGAAAGCGACCAAGTCTCGTCGAAACTCAGTCAAGCCCACCCAGCACGCCAACTGAACGAGGAATAATAGCAATCTGGGAGAAGCTGCAAATACATATGAACCATCTACATCCATCTGAGATATTACGAGACGAGCCGAGGGAAACCAGAGTCAGCCCTAAACGAAACGAGGAACGCCCTCAACTTCCGCTACATCGCAGAGAAGGAATACATCATACAATCCTACAGTAATACGAACCAAGATTGCTGCAGGAGGCTCGGAACCTTAAAAGTACACACGCCCTGCATAACGTTTCCAGATCCTAGCTCGAGTGAAACATTCTGCTGTTTCACATCATCGCGTGGCCGAGGATACGTCCGTGATGTCGGCTCCATTTAAAAAGATTGCTACGGCAAAGTAATAAACTGTAGAGTCCTCAAATCTGCATTTCAAGGATGAAGCCCTTATTCTGCGATCAAGAAAAAAAAAAAAAACTAGTGAGCATCGGAGGATGCTCTTCTAAATCTATACCTGCGCCAATACACCACCAGCCTCCAACCTTAAGCGCCGCAATCCCCAACCCCATCGAATACAAAAAACAACGCCCAAATTCATCTTGTATGATGATAATTCCTTTATCGCTTTAGATATTTGTCTTTCAGAATAGATGAGTCAAGAAAAAAGCAGTTCATTCGAGATGTATTCGTCAAAGCATAATCACACGCGCATCAATCTAGCGTTGGCGGGGATGGTCTCAAAACTTGTTTTCTCTGCATCTGCGTGGGGCGATCGTTGGTTAGATCAATGACTGTCCTAGTTCGCTGTCCAGCGGCAGTAGCAGTGGCTGATGGCATTGCCAGAAGATTTAGCTGTGCATTGTGGCTGTATCCATGGACTCTATTGCTGGCATGGAAGGCGGCAGACGCTCCTTGTTGCCCAGAAGTAGCTGCCGTGGCCATTGGTACTGTTTGTTGATATTGCTGCCCATCTCGCGACGAGGCTAGAGGGTTCTTTGTTCTTGTACTCGGGTCATATTTATACTTATTGATAAGACTTGAAAGTCGACCTAGTCTCTGAGGCATTGCAATAGATGCTGTTCCCGGATGCTGCTCCATGTTCTGGGCAAGACCATACAGACCGCTGGGTGGAGGGTTCACCGTGGAGTATGCATGTGGAGGGTCAGTTGCGGTAGTTGCTGGAAATGGCTGCGCAGGCTTGTGTTGCTCCTGGGTCTGGACTGGTGCTGCATTCTGACTAGGACCCGGTTTCATAGCTATTGACTGTGCTCGCCCATCTGGCTGCGGTTGACTCGTTGAAGCTGCAGCCTCCTTTGCCGCCATTCTCCTCCGGGTTGCAAGATTATGACGAACACCATACAAGTACTTTCTGGCAGCATCAATGATCTCTTTTGACTCATTGCTTCTTTTCAAAGCGTCAAGCATCCTGGTGACTTGGCGATCTGAATGCAGATGTGGACAAGTACGTGAGTACCCAAAGTGTGCAAGGCCGCAGAGGCCGCAATGCTCGACCCCCGCCAATTTCAATCGGCAGTAACCGACAGGATGGCGCTCATTGCAGGCTATACAAGGAGAATCAGGAAGAAGCTGTTCGATGTTGCTATTTAGCGCTGGAATAGACACCCTACTGGGTGATGGAGCACGTTTGAATGACCGCACTGTTCCTTGGTCAGCACTGTGCTTACTCGCCACATTATCTTTTATCTGCATAGGCGCTTTTTCTTCTAGCTGATCCGAGGCCATACTGGCGTCTTCTGCATCCGTATCTGATTCTTCACCTGCTTGGAATTCCTCATCGTCACTTCCATCCCTCCAGCGCTTTTTGGACCTTTTCGGTTTTGAAGAAGTTTCGTCGGCTCCAGTTGTGGAATAATCAACTGTCTTTCGCTTCCGCTTTCCTCTACCAAGGGTCTCACTCCTCAGCCTAGCTTCTTCTGCCGCTGCTTGTTCACGCTCCTGTAGGATTTTCTCCCAAACGGTTGAGCTGGGTGGTAAAGGCTCCTTGTCTGGGTCTTCCAGTTGATCCCCCAGAGCAGAACTGTCGTTAGCCCACACCCTAGCAAAGCTAAATTGAAATTCCCCGTTGTCGTCCGCTGGCTTTTCTTGTTCAATTTGACTGCGATCCAGAAGCTTTTCGACAGATTGGTCATCATAATGGACATCTTCAGAATCATCATCCTCAAACAAGGCCTGAGCTCCATGACGCAGAATGGATTCCAGATCTACTACATCATCTTCGTCAATTTTCTCAATGAGGACATGATCAAGGGCCATCTTCTTTTTGCCAATCTGAATGATTTTCTCTTCAGCGCTGGCACGAGTCATCAGCTGGAAAACAAGGACCCTTTTCTTTTGCCCGATTCGATGTGCACGGGATAGAGCTTGCATATCTTGATGGGGATTGAAATCTGGATCCATTATGATAACGGTATCTGCGCTCGCAAGGTTGATTCCGACACCCCCTGATCGTGTGGAAAGAAGAAAGGCGAAATAAGGCGAATCTTCAGTATTGAACGCATCAATTTCCTTTTGTTTCTCCAGTGATGACATAGATCCGTCAAGGCGGCGATATAACAGTCCAAGTCCTTCCAGAAAATCTTCCACTATGTCCAAATTCTCTAAGAACTGACTGAAAATGAGAACTCGATGACCACGTTCTTTCAGCTTCGGCAGCATCAATTCTAGTAATTGAAGCTTGCCCGACGCTTCCACAAGATGGCGATGGGATGCAGCGGCGTCAGTGGTCCTCTCTTCTATTGCCCTGCTGTAGACAAATGGATGGCACAAGCATTTTCGAAGTTGAATCAAAATGTTGTTGAGGTTATGCCGTTCAGTCCGCTTCACATTACCAGACTGGAAGATAGCCTTGATCAGATGGGGATTTTTTGCTAGGATGGATTTGTATAGTTTCTTTTGTACAACAGACATTGAAACCGGCAATATGATCCGAACCAAGGGAGGTAGGAAGTTGAGAACCTGCAGTTTCGTACGCCTCAGGAAGAATGGCCGGATCATACCGTGAAGTTCTTGGATATTATCTTTCGTGAGAGTTCCATATTGGGTCTCCAAGGTTTCAGCGTCTTTCGTGGGATCACAGAACTGAATAAGGTTAAAAAGTTCCCGCGTGTTGTTTTGTAAAGGAGTACCCGTTAGGAGGAGTCTGAGAGGGAACTTCATCCGTGAGAGAGACATGTAGAGCAAGCTCTTATCGTTTTTCAGACGCTGTCCTTCATCAACAACAAGTCCCGCCCAGGGTATTCTTGCCAACATCTTCCTAGAAGCTTCATCAACTATTGTCTCATAAGAGGCAATCACAACATGACATGCAAGATCTTTGCTGCCATCCGCAAACATTTCATACTCATTAGCCAGCTTTCTGGCGCTTTGGGATCCAAAATAAGTGACAACTCGAATAGACGGGGCCCAAGATCGTATTTCCCTCCTCCAGTTTGGACATGTCGGGTTAGGGGCAACAACCAGGAACGGCCAGCATCTATGGTATTGAATCAAGGTTGCAAATAGACCAATAACTTGGATAGTCTTTCCAAGCCCCATCTCATCAGCGAGAATGGCATTTTGCTGCTTAAACCACATGTAATAAAGCCAATTCAAACCTTCTTTTTGATAATCCATAATTTTGCCGCCCGTCATGTTCTCAGGTTGTTTGTCTAAGACCAGTGTTGATTTGAAGTCTTGTTTCCGGACTTCCACAAGATGCTTCCGGAGGCTCTCTGCATTTGGGGGATGAATATAATCACGCCGGGCCCAGTCATTATATGCAGCCTTGAAATCGTTCCATCGTTCAACATCACTGGGATCTGGAGGTGACTCCCAAACTGAATCTTCGTAAGAGAGACCCTTATATTTCACGTACGCTTCCCGGACATTATTCACGCGGGCTAGGTCTCCCTCGAGACTTCGCTCCCTGGAAGTGTCTGAGAAGCGAACATCGAAGACGATGTCCACTCGAAGAAATTCTTCTGGGATAGCTTCCTCAGTAGTCATAAAGGGGCTCCAGTTCTTTGTCGATCTGAAGAAAGCCCGTCGCATTGCACCGTTTGCTGTTCCCCAGACCCAGGAACCAGGCATCCATGTGGTGCGGTAATAAGACTTTCCTTTCCACTTGATGAGATACTCCTTATCGTCTTCTTTAAGGGTATCTGCAGTGGAGCCAGGGGGAAGAGAGCGGAGATTTTTAGGTCGCCATGCAGCTATCGCGTCAATCTCTCCTGGAGCTGAAAAACAATTATGGCATTGCCAGCTGCGTGAATATTCTTCAAACCGCGTACGCATGAGATCCTGGGGTACCAGCAATTCAACAGTCTTTGGAGGAAGATGCTCAAAATGAAATCCTCTATGGCACTTGGCGCATCTGAAGAGAAGATTCTTCACGTTATTAATCTGGGATTCATCAACGAGCGTAACAGGATCTTTGCCTTCATTCTTTAGACGTAGCTGTTGTTCTTGACGTGGTGTTAGGCGTTCTCTGAGAGGATTGGACATCTCCCCAGGACCAGTGCATACAGCGCAGCAGCCTTGATGCGGGAAAAGATCATTTTTGGCATGAAGAAGCCCAATACAACGACGGCACTGAAGAACAAACTGACCCTCAGCTACTTTAGTAACCAGATGGTCCCTTGATGAGCGGGGGCCCAAGCAAGTTTGGTGGTAGGCACTGATGCACCCTTGGCAGAATACCAGCGGCCCCTTTGCATAGTCATCGCCAGGTGCATGGCATGTTTCACACGCATTCCGATGATGAAGTCTAAACCAATCGTCTCGTGGGAACCTTTGGAATGTTTCCTTTGCGCCAAAAAATCTCTCTTTTCGGCGGCCCTCACTCTCATGTTCGGATATATCATCTTCAAGCCTCTCACGCAGATTATGTCTCAAAGCATTTCTCTTTCTGGTTGAAAAGCGTGAACCTCTCCGTGCATCATCTTCATACATGATATTCTTCCTGGGTCTTAACCGGCGCCTTCGGCTCAGACTTGAAACGAGCTCATCGCTACTCGTGGTATCTTCACTCTCGTTCTCAAAAAATGCCGTAAACTGGCCTCGTCTGATGTTCAAACGTTGCGTCCTGCGGGGCCGATCTGAAGAGGAAGATAAATACTGGTCGGTATCAGAAGGCTCGGAAGCGTACATAGAAGCGTTAGGTGAAGAACTGCTAGAATATCCATGTGCATAAAAGTATTCTAAAGCCTGTCTGGCGTTGTTGATGGTACGCAAATGGTCGAGAGGGATCTAGAGAGTAGCATAAATTAGTGATCAAGACCATATGAAAGTTAACTCCCTGGGTTACTTACCGTTTGTATCTCGCCACTCTTCAATTTGACTCGATACATGGTCCCCTGATTCTTGACTGAGGTCTCACTGACGATGTATCGGACATCACGATGCCCAGGCAGAAATTCATATTCGTGGGGGTTTGATATTGCCGGGATCTCAACTGTGGCTAACTTCTGCCCTAATTGTGCTTGTGCTGTGTCAGAAGCATCGTCGTTATGGGACTTCTGGCCGTTCGTGACGTTGGAATTGTCGACCTCGTGAGAGAGCTTCTCCGTCTGAGAATGCTCGACAGGTTGCGCCGGTGCAGTTGAGGAGCCCTGGAATTCCTGCAGAGGCTCTGTTACCTGCGCATCCGCATCATCTATCTGCGCGGGGAAATCCATCACAACAGAGACAGATGCTAGGGAAGGGGGAGGAAATTCAAATTAAGATCAAGAACAATTCCGGATGCGGACATACGCGGCGACGCGAACTCGAGGAGACAAATATATCGGCATACAAAGGAGTGCCAAAATCAGTGTAGAGCATCCATTGGGAGATCAATTCGTGGTGCCATTGTAATAGAAACAAGAAGGACTATTGCCTCAAAGTGCGACTGAAAAGTCAGGTTAAGAAGAGAGCAGAGTATAATATCAATCAGTGAATTACGCGTGGCCACGTGATAAACGCGGCGGAGATAGTAGGAAAAATGTTAATCCTAATTTATCTTATCTGCCACGAAGTCAATTCAGACTTCATCCTACCTTCATGAGGGTACTCAGGGTGATGCTCAGTGCGTATTTCTCATTACAGATGAGACCGTCTGTATATAGCCTGGCCTGTAGCCTGCCTAGTGTCCAATCCAATCTATACCGGTTACCTGAACCTGCACCTTGGACGCTTGAGGAGCTGGAGCTGGGAAGGGAATCAGATCGGTGGTCTGGGAACAACCTGCCCCATCAGGGCTCTGGCTCTCTGTTTTGGACACATTCTTAGGAACCACTTGCTGGGATTGAGTCGCCAGGCTCCTGAAGAGATATCTCTAGTTCTTGAGAAAATATTTCTTGCTTCTGGAGCAACCAGTGTTGTTCCCACAATGAGAATAGATCCTAGGAGGGGCCAGGTCCTTTCCTAGGAAATTAAGAAGTCTATCCACATGATAATTCACTTTGACATGACCTTGTCCATTACTGAAGATAAGGGACAATCTCCTATTCTCATTGCTTACACGGCGCTGCTTTGTCTGTGATCTACATCCACATGATATATCACTATGACTTCAAAAGAATCATCTCATCAACAATAGGATCCATTAATTACCTTTTACCAAATAAGAGTCCTTGGTTCTGATTCCTATTGATGAGTATTCTATACTGAAACTCCAAGCGATTACCGGGCTCCTGCTATAGAGGCAGCACCAAGACCAGCCAATTCAGCCGGGTTAGCAGTGGTATGATCATATCATACACACTCAGCCCTGGAAGCCTGCTCTCATACACTCACCTGGGCAGCACCGGGTCATGGAACAGAATGCAGGTCCGGATACTGACTTGAGTACGGATGCCACCGCAGCATTTCAACCTAGCCTCTCTCGAAATCCACTGACTGACTGTCTGTCAAGCCAAACTGTCTCGGTTTCTATGGTTTGCAACAACCAGATCGAAATACTCCAAGACTTTGACATTTCAGTGCTTGTTGGGCAGGCATTGAGCCAGCTTGGCGGTTAGAGCTTCACTGGCTTTTTTGCCGCCATAACACCATCTTGGAATGCCTTGGTGCCCAACCTATGCTCAACGTGTGTTCAGATCTACTCAGTGAGCCAAAAAGCGGCGAGGTGGGAGAGGCCTTCGACCCTGTCAAGAACAAAAGTACATATGCTTTCGTGGGTCAAAATATATCATACTTTTAGACCGCAGATAGTGGCCCGCTTGTGGATTACGTTATGAACATCAGTCTTAATAATGGATGTCCGCGGACTCCGTTCATGAGTCTTTTTCTGTAGATATTTACAGCCGATTCCAATCCCAAGGAATCCATGCTCGTAGACTTCCTAGATATTCATGGCCATATTCTGGTTTTATTGTATTTGCAACGTTGTGCATTTCAACTGCCTTGCTGCCTGAACACCCAGTCCTCTTGGGCGGTCAATAGATCGTTCGGAATCATGGCCATCCATCCCATTGTTTCCCACTGGGGAAGAAGAGATTATTCTAAAAAGCCTCCCTTTCTCCGACTTCGAAGCGCAAAATGGTTCATTGTGATGGTAGTATTCTGCATGACCTTTTCTGTAAGCATGTTGTGCTCGCTCCCGCTGGCTTGGGGAGTTGGTGGCTGATGTTGTGTATACTCGGTGGAGGATATCTTTTTATATGGCCTTGTGAGCTTCACCTGTTTCTCCTTTCCCATGGTAATATACTGTTTACAGTTGGTTCGAAGGTGGTGCCGGTGATTCCTCGTGCGCTTCAACAGAGAGTCGGGGTCTCAAGCGATGAAGGTATAGTATAGAACTGTAGATCCTTGATCTTTTTCTCCGAGACTGTGCCTCGATATTCGAGGTTGATAATTTCCATAGCTCAAAGTTGGACATCAATCCTTCTCGCTGTGTATGGCGCATCACTGTTGGTGTTTTCTCGTGAGTGAAATGCCCTATGTTTCGCCTGAGTTCTGTCGTGCTCACTATAGCACTCTCTCTTAGCATTCTTTGGCTTTATCTCCGATCATATGCGTTCTCGCCGGCTCTTACTGGTCCTTGGCCTTATAACATTCGCCGGTTCAACCGCTATGCTCTGCGTAGGGACATCCATTGGATTGTTCGTCGCTGGACGCATCTTCCAAGGCATGTCGGCCGCGATAGTATGGACGGCAGGTCTGGCGCTGCTCGCCGACAATGTGGAGAAAGAAGAACTGGGTAAATGCTTAGGCTTTATTAGCATGTCCATGAGCGCTGGAACTTTCCTGGGCCCACTGTTGGGAGGTGTTGTCTATGATCATGGTGGCTACTATGCTGTTTACGCCATGGCATTCGCACTGATCACCTTCGACCTTCTCCTTCGACTCGTGTTGATCGAGAGGAATGTAGCGCGGAAATATCTCGCTGCTGCTGACCAATGTAGCAATGTGGAATTACAGAGCGACATTCTAAGGGGAGATACAGAATCAAAAGATGGGTTTTCTGTCCCCCAGCCTCAGTGTGTCGACGATCATATCACAACACGGGTGAGGTCTCCAACGATGATCTGGCTTCTTGGATCGCGTCGACTTTTAGTTGCACTCTTTGCTGCCATGGTTTTCGGGACTATGCTAACGAGTTTCGATGCTGTATGTGTGGTTTCGTTCCTTCTCACCTTTCCAAGCATAAAGAACTCTGATGATGTATAAAACTTTCGCTGACATATCCCAAGGTACTCCCCCTTTTCGTTATGGAAACATTCGGCTGGTCCTCCACAGGAAGCGGTCTCATATTCCTTACAATCTTCATCCCTTCTCTCCTGGGACCTTTCATCGGTTGAGTGCCCCTTGTCCTCTTCGCTCCCATGATACTTCTCTTTTGCTGACGACATACATACACCCGACCAGGCCATTTGACAGATAAACACGGCCCAAGGTGTTTCGCCGCGAGCGGGTTCTTCTTCTCTTTACCTTTCTACGTACTCCTCCGGCTGACGACGCATAAGAGCCTACGACAAGAGGTTCTCCTATGCGCACTGATTAGTCTAATCGGGCTCTGTATAGCCCTTATCAACACACCTATCTTCGCCGAAATCGTCCACATCGTCTACGAGAAGGAGAGACAGCGTCCAGGGATCTTTGGGGAAGCAGGTGCTACGGCGCAGGCATATGCGCTCTTCAACGTCGCTTTCGCTGCAGGCACCATCGCGGGGCCGCTTATGGCTGGATATATAAAAGAGCATGCGGGCTGGGGGACGATGGGCTGGAGTCTTGGTGTTATGAGTGCTACGACGAGTATGCCCGTGTTTCTGGTCACGGGGGGTTGGATTGGGACTTGGAATCGACGAAGAGCTGACTAGGGGAGATCGGACTTGATGAACATGGGATGGACATTCTGTGGCGAGGATGGGGATACACAGGTCTATCTCGCTATTCTTTCATGAAAGCATGGACAACGTAAAGGGGTAATGCTTGAACAATCAAAGGAAAGACAGACAGGTTTATGGAGTGCTACCTGGCAATCTTACAACTTCATGGGCACTGACCCAAACTGAAGATTCCCAATATCAAACACCTAACATGAAAGACCCTGAGTCAGCATTACGGATCAAGTCGATGAAACAAAGAAGGACTCACCGCATAAATCCCCTTCAAAAAGGCACCCCCAAACACATCAAAACCAAGGGAGCCCCTGCTCTGAATCCCTCCATACAGATACCCAGGCTCAACATCTACATCAGCAAAGCCAAGGTCCCCCTTCCGCATGACAAACTGCCTCTCACCCACACCCAATGAGACGGTGGGAAGTCTCTCCTCCGTAATATTGGAGGGGAAGATATACCCCTGGCTCGCGTAGTTATATGTAGCCCCAGGAATAGCATTGTAGATAGCCTGGCAGATGCTGTCGTCGACGAGGACAAGGGGGGTGCCGGTGTCGATGATGGCCTTGTTTCCAGATCTACCCAGCTTCTTCCCGTTGATCGTTGCGGAGGGGGAATTAAGCTCCCAGAAGCCGTTGCTGTTGTCTATGGGTGTGTAGTAGATTTCCTCTTGGGCAGTGGTTGCCTCGTCAATGAAACCAAAGGTATAGAAGGGTTCCAGCTCCTGCTTGTTCGGCACTGGTCCCAGCAGCGCAGTGAACAGTTGACTAGGTTTGCATATTTCGGCTTCCCTGTCCTTAGAGAGCATGCTCTGGACGGGAGTTCTGATGGTGTCAGGTTTCCCGAATCCCATCCCGAGAATGCCATCGTACATACTGTTGATGAGCTCGGGGGATATGTTGTCCGCTAGCTGGACAGACTGGTCCTTGATCACCAGCCCGCCAAGGTCGACAGTATCCGTGCCTATGATTCCGGACATGGAGGATCCATCGGTGTAACTAATCCTCCAAGTCGAAAGCGGATCCGAGGTCTTGAAAGTGTCGGATTTGGAGGCGTCAAAGATCTTGTGATCCTGATGCTGCTGGGCTAGGGTATCGCTAGGGAGTTTCGTTGACCAGACCTGTTTGGCATCAGCAATCGCATCCATAATAAATAATAAATAGTAGACTCACCCAGAAATCCCCAAGCCCAGTATCAACGCCCAGTCTCACCCTCTGCGCAGGACTCCCGACCCCAATTTCGACAAGATGTTCGAATTCATTCTGCACATCCTCTGCCCCCGTCCTTTCAATCTCAGAGGCATCTTCACTTCCTCCTATTTTTTTCTGCAAAACCTGTCGCACGGTCGCTCTACCACCGACTGCCGTGTGAAACCCAGGCTTCCCGGTCTGGTAGAGCGTGTGCCCGATAAAGTACGGCCCTGGTTTGGTTGGATGGAAATGATACTTGCGGATCAAGTAGACATAGGACCTGAGGCCAGATTTCTGGTAGTGGGGATTTGCGATGAGGGGGAGTTTAGAGGGCATTTCCAGTCTCTTGGATACTTTGTTCTGCTTGGAATATGGGATATGATGAATGCACGAGGGGAGATGGGTCTAAATAGATCGCGACCAGCAGACGGTGTTCCGACGGGATGTGGGCAGTGTCGAGAGCTCTGTTTCACGTTGTTCAAGCAGGGAATGCTGAATGCAACGTCAAACGTTTCTGTCGTCCATGACGTAGGATCTTCAGGGATACCTGATGATCGTTCTGGATGCCATATCCGCCGACTGTGCTGTGTCTCGATGTCGATGTTCCATGTGTCCGTAAGACATATTCTTTGGATTCTTCGAAGACCTCAGTATCAAAGAAAGGAGAAATCCCAAATTATCATGAAGATGTTTTCTTATAATATTCTCAACAATTCTGTAGTTTATTTCCGAGTGGAATAGCAATGCATCCCTCCAAAGTCTACCCTACGCCGTACAAGCCGATTCGACAACAGCCACCGACCTCCTGTTTAACGAGAACAACTGCATGGGCTATTTATATCATTCATTCATTATTATTAGATACTCGCCAGACACCTCAAGAGCCAAGACTGGAATATGAGGGAACATGGCTTGAGATCGCTCGTATTCGCTAGCGGAGCACGGCTGAACGCGAGGCTGACACAAATAGATCGATAGGCGTTGCGTATCTATTGCCTGTAGCCAAGAGACTCACAAGCATGAATAGATCCAGTAGTTTGAGAGGCTTGTTGTTAGGGTATATATGCTGCGTAGGATCCTGTAAACCGCAACGCAGCCGAGCGTGCAGGTCAATCGTTCTCGGCATCCGCTGTCCGAACGGAAAATGCGCAAGTTCCTCCAGCAAGAGCTTCAGGAGCTCCAGCAGAAGCTCCAGCTGGATCCTCGGCAGGAAAAGCGCCAGCCTCCTCCGCCTCCTCCAGGGACTCGGCCGTTGCGTCGTCTTCCTCCGAATCCGTATCAGAATAAGGCCCCTGCAGCAGCGAGAACAACACCGCTGGCCTCATCGCCAGGCCCATATACAGTCCAATATCATAACCAGACACAGACATGGGGAACAGCATCACCCCCACAGAATTCCGAGCCTGCACCGGCACCGCCGCCGGTCCTATATCGACGGACACCTCCCCCCGTCCCGAACGCAGCAACCAGACCGTTGAAATGTACTGGATTAGAACGCCTGCTGAGCAAGTACACGCAGTTCTACCTGCTCAAGGGTACTGAATTCTTCCACGTATGCAATAATTGCTACCAATCCCGATTCGCGAACCACCCAGCACTCGCCCGTGAATTCGTACCGTACCACTCCATCAACGACGACGAGCGATGCATCTGTGCATTCGCCCTACCCAGTACCGTGGCTATTCTCAATTCACAATGCGTGCCATACAGCACCATGCGGCCCCTTGTTGAGGTCGACTCGTTCCGCTCAACGCTTGCACCCTGTGATGGATCGCCCGTTTCGACCCCCGGACCGTGCTACATGGCAAGAAATAAAACGATCCCGTCGTTCTGCGTGTGTACGACTTGCTTTGAGCTCTTCTTCCGTCGTACTGTCTTCGAGAACCGGTTTGAGCGAATCCCTGATGGCACGCAAGGTGGTTCGGCGAAATGGACCTGTGATATGATCATGCCTTACTTTCGGAGGCTTGCCATCACGGCTTTGTCGAGTGCAGCGCCAGACTTTGCCACGTTTGCTCGCCTGGCAGATGATCGCCTGGTGACTCCTCCATGCCCGGGTGCTGGGAAACCAATCACCCAGTTCTCGCCTAAAGCACCTGAAATCGTGTACTCGGCTGCGGGTGGGAAGACGGGGAGGATCTGTTTTGCTTGCTACTGTGACATCCTGGCGAATACAGCACTGGAAAATGAGTTCGTACCAACGAGGATCAAGCCGGACCAGGCGGGGAAGATTGACTGCGATCTAGCAGCCATGTACTCCAAATCGGCCATGACGGTGGCGATTCAGCGGAAAGGCATTGAGTTCTGGAGGAGTATTGTGCGAATGAGCCGAGCGGGTACCTGTCGAGGCAAGAGAGGTGTAGACGAAGAAGACCTTATGAAGGAGAGACAGGAAAAGGGTTACCTTGCAGACTGGTACCATGTCACGGCCGCCCCGGGCGTAGAGGTCTGCCCAAGCTGTTACTGGCTCCGGGTAAAGGTCGTCAGCGCCGAACATATGTTCACTCCCATCATCCGGCCGCTGGTCCCTGGCGTCGTACGGATGTGTTTCATGACCGATTCGAATGTCCCCCCGAATATCTCGACAGACAACTGCGACAACTTTGCCGACAGCATTACCTGGCGCGGAGAGCGTTTCTCGCGGGCTCTGCTCTGTGGTTACGAAGGTGGAGACTGGAACGCCCTCGTCACCGTCGCAACAGCCATGGAGAGCGAGCCACCACCGTGTGGGGGGAACGCGCGAGGTTTCAAACGACCCAGTGGGAGGAGATGGATCGGCCGACGCAGTCCCAACCCGGCCGACCCAAACGACTGTACTTTGGTATTCTGCGAGGAATGCTATTCACGCGCCGTCAAGGACAGGCCGTACGCCGCGCTCTTCAGCGAGGATATCACCGACGCGGCATATGCCGAAGCTGGAACAGACGGCTTCATGTGCCACACATACACAAATAGGGCGCGAGGAATGCTTCGAACAGCAGCTCAGCATGGAGATCTCGCCAGCTTCGCTAGGTGGTGGCGTCACAGAGAGGAGCTCCGCAAGAAATGCGATGCATGGAAGCCGGTTATGGTAGAGCTGCTGAAGGAGCAGGCATTATTCATAGCTTCAGGCGGGTTTATGCAAATGGCTTCCGGGCTTTCTCATTCATGCCAGACGGCTCAGGTTACGATGCAGCATTTTCAGCAAACGTCCCTGCAGGGAGTGGCCCAGATGACAGCCTTAAACGAGATCGGGTCTGCTGCTGTTGTCGAGGCCGCGATGAGTGATCCGGGAGTTCGTTGGGGGAATGATGATGTAAGTCCATCTTTTGCATATTTCACCCAGGGGCTTCCACTGACATTATTCTGTTTCAAAGGTTGGATTCAGTCACTGGACGAAAGCATCGGCGCAGGCCCAGCAAGACTGGCAAAATGTCACTTGCAGAGTAGGCTTCAACAACATCCCAGGTCCAAGGAGTCACATATTACCTATTGGGGGAATGGGCATGGGCACAGGCTTCGATCACGTCAGAACATGGAGGATACTGGAGCAAGCGAGAGCTGACGAGGCAGCTTTCCTTGCAGTCGAGTAATTATCATGGAATGTAGTTCTCGATGAGGCATCGTTGAGGGAGGATAGGAACGAACACATCTTTCTATGCTAAAACGATTTTCAAGAACTGGATAGATAATCAATCTCTGCCATTGCCATATAGTTACAGAGTGTCATCGCAGCCAGGGAGACGCTGGGCGTGTTCAGCAAGGCTAGACAATCTATTGCGCTTGCATACTCCAGGGTGATTCTGTCTTTGCCACACAGTAAGCAAACCGGGAGATCTTCATGTCATTTCACTGAAAGAAAGGCATCCTCTATCTGTATCGGTTCAGCAACGCCGGACTTACACAATCCAATTGAACCCCTTTGTCATAACCGAAGAACCCCTTCTCATCCAAACTTAAAATACGAGAAAAAGAAAAGCAAAATAACAATTATTACATGAATATAAATGAGCGCGAGACAGATGACCAGAAAAGCAATCATTTCTTCCGGCTTTTTGACTTTGTTGCAGCATTGGACGAGACACTGGCTGCTCTCGAGGTCGCTGTTGACGTGGCTTTGCTATTGGAGCCTTTCACAGCTTTGACCTGCTTATTCTGTGGAAATATACATGTAAGCTATTTCGTTCATTTCCTCGTCAGTAGCAGAATCCTCAGGAGTTGAAACTTACCACTGCCCCATTCTTGCTCTTCTTCTTGGCCGGCGCTTCTACTTCATCGTTCTCCACGTCATCGTCATCACGGTCGCGGCCACGGCCCTTGCCCGTCTCGCCGTTAGTTTTTGCGTCCGCCTCGAACTCCTTGGCGACAGTGTTCAAAAGAGTGGTGCACCGGCGACCAATCTCCACAGGTGTTCGGCTGAGGAAAAACCAGTCGAAGCGGAAGAGTGGTGAATCCCGGATCTCTTCCCGGATCTTCTCGTAGAGTCCATCGCCATCCACCCCGTACTTGTCAAGCATCACCAACAGAAACCGGTCTTCCTCTTCTGTATACACTTTCTTGTTCGTCGTGGAAACGGTGTAGTTGATTTTGAGCTGCTGGAGAGGAACGCGGTACTGCTTGACTTTCTGGCGAAGCATTTCCCGCTGACGGTTCATCTTCCGCAGCTTTTCCTCTCCTTGTTCGATGACACGGATGTACTTAGGATAATCCTGAATTTCGGTGTACCTCTTCCAGAATACCTGCGCGTACTCTTTAACTTCATCGGGCTCTTTGCTGTCGACCTCCGTGGCAATCCCAACGTAGTCTGTGCGCCCAAACTTCGCGGATCCATTCACGAATTGTTGGAAATCACGCCGGATCCAGTTCGAGAAGCCTTGCTCAGACATTCGAGCTTTTTCTGCTTGTTCCTCTTCTGTCAGAGGGATCGCGTTATCGATTTCCTGCTGTTCCAAGTCCCGCTCGGCTTCACGTTCACTCAGTTCCTCCTCAGGTCCTTCAGGAAGCGGTACTTTGTGCTCGATTTGCTTGTGAAAATAAGCCAACTCTTTCTCCTGTAGCTCTTGAAGACGAGGCGGGAAAAACTGCCAGTCGTGAATTGGTATTTGTTTCGGAGGACGCGGGCCCTTGGGCTTGGGATCGGCTGTTCTTCCACCAGTAGAGAGAGCCTGACGATAGTATTTGTCAATTGAGTAAAATTGTTCCTTCCGCTCGCGTTTGGTTGGGTTGATCCAGTTGAAGCCAATATCTTTCTTACGGTCGGTAAAGTCCTGGCCGTTCCATTCATAGGCATTTTCCGAACTAAATTTCTGGAGATCATCGATACCCAGTTTCTCATACTTCTTGTTCAATTCCGCCGTTCGTTCTTCACCCTTGCGCAATATATCGTCAATGTCAGTTTCGGTTATGTCATTGCTACGGGCAAGCGTTCCTGTTGCGCCTTTGGTATTGAAGACGTTCGCAGCTCCATGTTGAATCATGCCGAGGAGCTCATCCTTGGAGGCCGCGCCCTTGGTCTGCTGCTGAGCCCGACCTTGTTGGATAACAAGCTGATCCAACCGAAGCTTCTGAGCAGCACGTTCCAGTACTTTCTCTTCAATTGCATTCTCCGTGACAAACCTGAACACCATCACTTGTTTCGTCTGACCAATACGGTGCGCCCGGTCCATGGCCTGAAGGTCCGCTTGAGGATTCCAGTCGCTGTCATAAAGCACGACAATATCGGCAGTAGTCAAGTTGATACCGAGACCTCCCGCTCTCGTCGTGAGAAGGAAGATAAACTTATCAGAACCTGGTCTGTTGTACTCATCAATGGCAGCGATACGATCCTCATGGGCCGTGGTGCCGTCGATACGGCAGTATTTGTATTCTCGGAATACACAGTAGTCCTCCAGGATATCGAGGACGCGACTCATCTGTGAGAAAATAAGCACTCGGCTACCCTGCGCCTTCATACGTCGCAGAATCTTGTCTAAAATAACCATTTTCCCGGAGTTATCAACGAGATGCTCATCTGTGGTATATGGAGGACCAGGCTCGGCACCTTCGAACAGATAAGGGTGGTTACAGCATTTTCGAAGCTGCATGACAATGTTGAGAAGTCGAGTTTTCGACTCGCGCTTTCCAGCAGCTCCATTCACCGCGTCAATATCTTTCTCAAGGATCTTCTGATACCATTTGACCTGCATTTCAGACATGGGGACGAACAAGTTGATTTCCTTTTTGGGAAGTAAGCTCTTTTCCACGTCGCTTTTTACACGGCGAAGTAGGAAAGGTCGTAATACACGATGCAGCTGCTGGACAACAGTATCCTGGTCGGTATCTTGAGATTTGAACCACTGGTCGAAAGCCTCAGAGTCGCCGAAGACATCTGGAAGCAGGAAGTTGAGTAGAGCCCAGAGTTCGTGAAGGTTGTTCTGAAGAGGGGTACCGGTGATCAGCAACCGATTGCGAGAGTTGAAGACACGGATTATCTGAGCCAAGGAGGACTCCTCATTCTTAATGCGATGGGCTTCATCAATAATGATATACTCCCAAGCAAATTTCTTGAGATGCGACTTTTCTCGGAGAATCATCTCATAGCTGGTGATGCAAACGTCAAACTTCTCATCGACCAGGCGTTCGTTGATCAACCGATGCCTCTCCTCCTTGTCACCCTGGAGAACAAGTACATTGACATCGGGCGTCCACTTCTCAAATTCCCGTTTCCAGTTGTCTAGTGTCGATTTAGGGACTGCGATCAGGTGTGGTCCGGTGATGTTGCAAACATGTCGCAAGTACCCAAGGAAAGAAATGGTCTGCAAGGTTTTGCCCAGACCCATCTCATCTGCGAGGATACCAGAAATACCATTCTCATGCAGCGAAACAAGCCAGTTTAGACCCGCAATCTGATAGTCGCGCATTTCACCATTGATAAATGGGGGAGACTCTCTGAACACAGTCCGGGTTTCACCGCCGTCCCTTTCGTCCCTCAGCAGCTCAGCATCTTCCTCTTGTTCCGTCCTGCGGCGCCTGTCAACGTTGGCGCCACCTGTTCGCGAGGAGCCCTTCTTGGCTCTCGCTTCTTGATCGGCATTCTGGCGGTCGATCTCTTTCAGGATCTCCTTGACCTGCGGGTTGGGATTCGTTTCGATGAAATGGCGGAACAGGTCAGTCAGTCCGAGAAGATAGCGAAATCTCCGAATAGAATCATCTTCCTGCAAATCACGGTTTATTGCGCATCAGCAAAAAGCAACCAAACATAGAAAAAGGCATGTAGACATAATTGTGGTTATACCTTAGACTCGTCGAGACGACCATGCTTTTTACCCAGAAGATTCTTTCTCAACAGGAGTGCTTCTGACCTCCGTCTACGCCCATCCACCGCAATAGCATCGCCTGCAACACTGCTTGCTGTGGTATTAGGGTTTGTGTCTGAATCCTGAAGTAGAAATCACATCAGCATGCCACTCCGCCTAGGGAGAATTGATTGATAAGTTCATCATTACCGTATAGTCTGGAGCGTCCTGATAACCCTATGCCAGGAAGATTCAGCAAATGATTTCAAGCCAGAGCGGTTAAGGGTAGCGTTGAGTGAATGTAGTGTGCGCAACTTCGCCGTGGGGGTGTGACTGAAGGGCATATAACCTACCGTCATCTGCGCATCCGCACTATCGACAGGTACCGAGGTGACCTGCTCCTCATTTGCATCCGTCATCGGTGTATCTGCCTGAGAAGGCGGGTCGGAGTTGGGAGCTAAGGATTGTGAGACCGCCATATCCTAGTTCAGCGCACCTAGCTCACGGTGGATGCTCCAATACAGTTAGTTGGTCGGGGACACGCGAGATGATCTGGACGTGATGAAATCCTATGAAGCTTGGCCTTTTTGATTAATTGGTGGCCAGACCGGAGGGATGGAGGGAAACGGTAGTAGCGAGGAGCCGGACGAGAACAGGGGAGAGTTCTTCGTCGCGCTGATGGCAAAATCCAGGCGAAATAGGAAACCCATGCGCGCGCCCTTCGCTGCACGTGCTGATTGGGCATACGTGTATGACTAAGCATGACATGCCTGAGGCATTAATTTCTAAGTCAGCTGCCGCAGTGGAGTCGTTACCCGGTCAGTTGAAGAAAGCCAGAAGCGCAGTTTAATCATTACCTCAGGCTTTTCCCGGTTTCCCCCTCTCTCACTTCTATCTTTTTTCCCCCTATCTCATTCTTTGTCACTGTCCTTCTATAGCTCCATATAGAGCTGTTCTCCTCTCAATCTGCTTTCCCTTACTCTGAGAACAAGTGAGATCTCTCACAATTGCCCCATTGACGTGGTCATCCATCTCCCCACTGGGGCTTTAAAGTTGTGCACTTGAGCACCACTTTCTGTTTCTTTATTTGAAGGCTTCCCATTATGGATTCCATGAGGTCTTTGAATACCTCTCTGCCGAGGTCATCCCCCCGCCCACAACCTACTGAGCAGCTCCTTCAGTCATTCAAGACGGCTGCTCTCTCCGTTACCAATCTCTACAAGAATGCCGTTTACGAGCAGAACCATGCGAGGAATCTGGGATATCAAGAAGCCATTGAAGATCTTCTGAATTTCTTGGATAGGGAGAACCTAGGGCTAGGTGATGGTGAGGGCTGGAAGGTCAGACAATGGGCGACAGAGAAAAGTGATGGCACAGGGGCCTTTACGAGTGATGATGACGAGCGAACGGATTCTGAAAAGCGAACTAGAAGTACTTCCCCAATGGTCTCGCGAAAAGAACAGCCAGAACCGGAGTCTGGGCGACAGCCGTCAACGTCGATTCCCCCCCGCAGAGATGAACATATTACGCAACCGCAACCCGCACTGCAACAGCAGTCTGCACCAGTTGCGTCGCAAACCAATGAACCTGATACCCTTGCCAGACCGACAATCTTTACCTTCTCCGCGGGGCCGCAATATCCAGCACCCCAGCAACAAGACGTTGATATGCAAACCACAGACGGTCCTTCTTCCCAAGAGGATGCCGCTGTTAATATATCCGTTCTACCTCGAAACTTGCGACAAACCCATCGCCATAACAACCACTCACGGACGAACCAAAGAACATCCACGAGAGACACATCTGTCGGACTAGGCTCAAAGCGAAAATTTAACCTTCCTGACTTCTTCGATCTATCTGGGCTCGGGAACGGGAGGGACATGTTTGGGGGTGGCAAACGAGGACGCTTTGCATAGGAAGCTTGTATGCTTGGATGATGGGACGATATGGTTATTCGACCTTTTTGGTTTTTGGTAATGCAGCGGTTGTCTGCTTTTTATAGCATTCGGTGGAGTCGTGCATGTGCATGTGGTTGTTCTTTTGTGAATCCTACTCTTACTTGGCTCTCTTCCCGAACTTCCATTTGTTGTCAGTTTTACATATATTAGAGATGTACAGAGGATATCCATTGCAATGAGGTGATACCCAGAGTGGCGATCTTTGTTCCAGTTCGAATCATAGTAATAACCGTTGCATTGTCAAGATGTCTGTCACTTCCTCTTCTCTCCTCTCCTCTTCTCTTCTCTTCTATTTCTTTTCCTCTGAAAAAAGAATCCGAATCCCGAAGTAGCGGAGATGTATATATGCGTTGTATGTCAAAAAGACAGCACTGCACAGCGCAGTGTTTTCATCTTCAACTCTTCATTTTATATGTCAATGCTTCAGTTGAATGCCCTCCAAATCCCCATCCCCACAAGCGTAGCAGATATCCCAAATATACCCAGTTGTCTCGACCCCATTTTGTATTTCGTCGCACTCTTCATGATGGCCGTTTCTTGTTTCCGCAAGTTTCGCATCCCCGAATAGTAACTGTATACTCCCAAGCCGATGAAAGCGGCAGATCCTGTAGCTGTCAGCTTTAAAAAAATAAAAAAAATAACAATACAAAATAAAAAGTTAAAAATATGTTATTATGCTACATTAGAAAGCCATACCAGTCACCCTGCATGCAAGACAATCATCGTACTTATCCTCCACAAGAGCTCGTTTCGCATCCTGGGGCTGGATGCTCCAGGCATTGTTCTCTGTAGATGGGGCCATGGGGACTCTGCCCTTTTTTTATGTGTTCTCTTTCAACCCCCTTCTCTCCGCTTTGGTGATATTTGTGGTGGCTTTCTTTGGGGGAATTGGGTCGTGTTCGAGGACACCCCGTCCGTGGTCCGTGAGCAATTCCTATTTTGGAAAGCCTTGGCATTCCAGGGCTCTCACTATACGCCACTATATAAAATGGAATTTCTAGAACCATATTGACTTTCCCCTTCTATGTCCATGCTTTATGAGGGCACTCAGAGGAGTGCTCACTCAGTATTTTGCATCACATGTGAGCACTCACCTGAGCTCTCATGGCCTATAATGAGTGATGTGGATCAGGGGTGCGGCGTCTGGATACCAGATACTAAAAGGATACTGTAGGATTTATAGGGATCGTGGTGAACGCTCTATATCGATATACTGCTGTCTCTAGTATATCTTGAAGCTCTAAAACGATGCGCTTCCTCTTGCTTGTCTATTACACCTTGTGTTGTCCCAACATCCGGATGTTGGTCCTTCCTCCGGAACATACATACTCCGTATCCGGTACCGGATTATCAGATAATCCACCTGTCTGAAATAGTATATCCTCATCAATGAGGATATAGGTGGATTATCTAATAATCCAGCCCCGGGATCCGGAGTATATATGTTCCGGAAGGAAAGCAGTATATTCATATAGAGCGTTCAACACGAATCCTACGAATCCTATGGTATCCTTTTAGTTGATATCCGGACGCCACACCCCTGATACACATCAGTCAGTACTGGCAGAACCGGGCCTCTGGCCGATAGGGCCACGTACCTAGGTATGGTGGTCCAGCACCGTGATAATCTCACAGCAATCAATCAGGTCAATCTTTTAGCCCAGGCAAAACACCAGCTAATGTATATCAACTGGATCAGCAAAAAAAAGAATTGAGCATATTAAAGGTGTTGTTTCTCCATCTATAATGGATGAGGCTGTTAATGAGGTGATTAAGGGTGCTGAGATAATTATGCAGAATGCTATGTTATTACAACACTAAATCAGTCAGCTTGAGTCTGAGAATCAACATAGAAAGAGTGTAAGGGTTTGAATATAAAATTCATTTTCGTAGGACTAGCGTTCTGGCATTTAGCGGGCTCTCATGGCCAATCTGTGGAAAATTCCGATCGACTAAGCTGTGATAGGCCTCGATGTCTTCTTCAAAATAGACAGTCACTGGATCTGACTCGACGGTAGAGGAAGTAGAGCTTCGAATAGTACGGTACGGTTCATTGGAGGCATATCCCACGTTTGACGGGCAATTTTTCATCGAAGGCCGTGATGATTGCCGACGAGAATGGGCTCATGATGATAGAAACCAGACAATTTGTTGGGTAGTTTAAAAGGATGTCAAAACAGAATACTGTATAAATTCGCTTATCTTCACTACAAATTGGTCCTGGAGGGAATTTATATACCTCAAATCTCGTCTTGTCGCCCTCACACACTCTCTGCTCAAGCGTGTTACCTATTATTAGCACCCATGCCGTCGTCAAGTCAGTATAGTTTAAATATTCCTGGCGATTGGCGAGTGTATTTATAAAACTCCTTTAGCCTAGTGGGACGCGATACTATTCCTATTACGGCCAGCAATGCTGAAACAAACTTTGCGGCGCTTACACGCGTCGCGAGTCGGGACGGCGCTTGGAAAATTAATACGCCGGCGATCCGAAGTAGAGCTAACCACCACGAGTTCACATTGCAGTTGTCTTCTCTATTAAAAACAAAGAAAAGAGGGAATTGTTGCAGTCAGAACTAACTACAATTATGACTTTCTTTGAACAATGCCTGTCTTTGTTCGGGCCTCCGTTGACGGAGCTCCCTAAACCTCCATTGCCATATACTCCCGGATGGAGATTTACTGCAAAATATCACACTGTTCCAGCTCCAACGCTAGTAGTACAAGACTACTGCATCAATAGTGAAAGCGACAAAATAGAAAGAAGGCAACTGAGTCCAATGGATCGATGTTTAAAGCGATCCCCATTGCCTGGCAGAGAGGGAAATGATACTCTCAGCCTAGAGGTGATCGACCTTTTGAAAGGAGGCGATGGCCACAATTCTCAGGTATTGACAGTCCGATTATAGGGTCAACATCACAGTGGCTTCCCCAGGAAGGCACAGGACTAGTTGCAAAGATACACAACCCACATTACTTCAACGATGAGTAAGGGCATCTCAACCCATTCCTCTGCATGGACAAATACTACACTCATGAGGCCAACGCATATACAGCTCTTAGCGAGCTTCAGGGTCAATGAATCCCGAAATACTATGGGTCCTACTCCTTAGGTCTATCCATGAATTCAGTGCACAGACAGACAGTTCGAATGATTCTGATCGAGCATATTCAAGGAATTACCATGGCAGATGCTAAACCGAGGAATTTTCTCAGTCAGCTCGTCAAGGTATTATGAAGTCACTATGGACGTCGAAAGCTGGATCTTCGAAAAGGATATTTTGCTCACCGATCTCGAGCCGCGAAATGTCATTATAAGTTCGCCAGCTAGCGACCAGCCTCGTGTTGTGTTTATTGGCCTGGGTCATGCTCTTTTCAATCGCAGGAGAGATTATCCCCTTTCCCCCTTGCGTTACAGCTGAATTATGTTTTGGGAAAATAAATTTCACCTGTGCTGTGGTGGAACGACATCAAAGGCAAAACATATTATTTTTCAGAATGGATTGACTGGGACTGGGATCCCTAGCTCAAAGCAGAGTTTGCCCACACCGTTGCAGACAACACGCCAGAGATGCGAGAACGATGGTCCGACAGATAAGTGGCATCAGGTTCTTGCAGTACTGAGAAACTCCCTAAAGTCTGAGAATGTTGATACAAGTCAGGTATATTTATTTGGATGCTAACGGACATGTTGACCTATGGAAGCACTGCAGCTCAATATATGCCAGGTTTTTCAGCTGCCAGGCCAAAAGGCTGTCCAGCATAACCAGAGTGGTGCCAGCTGGGAGGGATTGGGGGAGACCCCCGACTGGGAACTGAAACAACGACATGGTCAAGACATCTTAGAGCTGGGTGCATTTTTATTGAGGCAGCGACTCACTGCAGTACTCAACTCAGTGCTCAGGGCATGCTCAGATCTGCTCAATGAGTAAAAAGCAGCAAGGGGCGGGCACTGAAACAGAAAGGGAAGGTCTTCTACGGCCTTCAAACTATCCTGGAGACAAGTCCCCATGCATTTAGATTTATATTTACAAACGTCAGTGCAGATCATGCCTTCTTATTAGTGGATGGTCTCTGATTGTACTGCATACGGACTCTACTAAAATCTGCTGGCCGGCGTTTCCATGATTCATAAAATCATAATCTATGTATTATCATTTTAGGTAATATTCGAAATATATCAGCACCGTCTCTCTACACCCCTCCGACTAACACACAAATACTTGACCCCCTTGAAAGGTTTGACGCCCTCGCCTAAGCCACGACTCCGTCTGGAGTCAACGGTCAGACTCTCCACCTTTATTCCCGATGGGAGCCAACCGCGCACGGTGAAAGAGACCGATGCCGAATTTGGCATCAGGTTCGCATTGAGCTGTGATTTCGTTTTCTTCGAAGGAGAGTTGAATATCGACGGGGCCTTCGAGAGAGAAGACGAAGGTTGGAGCGTTGGAGTTTGCGGTTTAGACGATGGTACGGGGGAGGAAGCTAGGGGCTCTTCGGTTGCCGTGGCCGGTCGAGACTTTTTGTACGTCGTCGTTTTCTTCTTCTTCTTCTTCTTCTTTGTCCTGTGCTTCGAGGGACCGGCAGACGCGTCAGGGTTTTCATACATTGCAGCCGCGGCAGTGTCATAGTAGCCTTGCAGGAGATTTTCATCTGCGCCTATATCTCCTGCATCATCATCAATAATATCCCCTACCGACTGATACCCGATCACACTGCAACGAAGGGTTGCTGTTCCGGAAACAGATCCCGCATCCTTCGTAGGGACATGCCACTTGAGGACATCACTTCCAGGAGAGAACTGTGCCTCACCGCGGCTGGCTTTCATCTCGGTAATATTACGAACGGATTTGGAGATAGGGATGGTAACCACGACTTCTTCAAGCATTGGCACCGAGTGGGAGTTCCCGCCTCCCCCTAAGAATGATGGTGTCGGTGTGCCGGATCCGCCTCTCCCAAGCCCTGGTCGGGCAGGGAATCCCGGGAAATTCGTGTTAAGGGTCAGTTGAACCTCAAAATCAGAACCAGTGGATCCCAGTGACTTGCGAATGTCAACCACAGCGGGGAGAAACATCTTCTCCATATGGACGGGCGGCTTGTCTAGATCCGGATCAATAGGGAGAAGGTCCACTTCGTACCCAGCGAGTATAAACCGTCCATCCGGAGGTATAAAACTCAGCTGCCCAGGGCTTTCTCTCCACCTTGCCAGTCTCACACAAGGATGAAAAACGGGAAGTTTGACTTTCTGCGCAATCGCCTGTTGGCCACCGGGGGTTGTCAATGAAAGGAGTAGATCCGGAACACCGGACAATTCTGCTGTAAAGGCGATAGTCCCCGAAACCAAGGCAGAGAGCACGCGTCCCGAGGGCGCAATAGTGACAGAGAGCGATTCAATGATATCAACATAGAGTTCGTTCGAAGTATGCCGCACATTAGACTTTCTCCAAGGAATGGCAGGACCTTGCGCAACATTGGCGGAGGACAACGACTGCTTCAATGGATTCTGGCTTCCCAAAATCGGCGTAGATGAGCTATAGAAAAACGTTGTCAGCAGGCACAGTTGAGCTCTCTATCCAACGCATATATATATGCCCACCCTGATAACCCGACTCCGCCTAACAACCTCCCCATCCAGCCAGGGATGTCCACGGCCTCCTGCAATGCATTTGGCTCTGTATTACATACGATGCCCGCATCGCACATCTCACTCAGCAACTGCGCAACGACATCGTAGTGCGCCTGCACCTTGGTTGTCAGCAAGGGCGCGCCGACAAACACTTCCAGCACATCGACGACTCGGTGCAAGAATTCCAGCACCAGAAGCGGCTCCGAGTCCACTTCGGACAGGGCTAGGAACAGAAGATTCGAGTGGGAAATCGAGAAGACATTGACCGGAGGCGAAGAATCAGGGAGATAGATGAGCGACGGCCGCGGGGCAGGATGGGCGAGGTAGAGGGGTAAGACGGTCGTCGCGGAGGGCGGACGGGAACGATAGACGTGCTCTACGAGAGGGGAGCTGGTTTTTCCCTAGTCAGCAGGTATATCCTTGTTGACGCTTTTATGTTCAAATAGCAGTGTAGGGACGCACTTGTTCTCATCGTATATATAGAGGGCATCAACCTCGCCACTCATCGTGCTGGGATTGTTTGGCCAGAGACAAGAGATCGCCAATGGATTCCCTTTCCGCTTCGTGGATGGTCATGTGTGTCACGTGATTCATCTCCAGCGTTATATCGATCCTACTACGTAATGACAGAACTCAGTCAACCTCAAAACATGGAATATAAGAGAAGCAAATTTACAATCCAAGCAGCTCTAGAAGTATGTCTATCACTAAACCCTTATTACCTCCCATAGTGATCGTCTGAGTATGAAGTCATGCTGAATAACTTCTGAAAACACTGAAAACATGGATAGAACTAAGGCCAACGCCTACTCGTGCATATTTGCAACTTCTTTTCCTTGTTTCTTTTCCTTCATTTCTTGATGAATAGTCTGCCAACTCTGGGGACTTGACTCGAGTCCCCTTTACTTCTGTGCTTCATTTCTGGCAAAATCATACTGGTTCTGCTTTTCAACCCTCTTTATGATGACTGGAAGTGATATACGTAGCTATATGTCAAGGTGCGGATTCGGGTGATCAGGGAACTGAAATAGATTGGAAAGAACACACAGGCAGACAGGCAGGCAAGCTATTGTACAGGCAGATAGACAGAACGTAGCTCGAAGAGCTACAACAAGATCAAGACAGGTTCGAGATATTTCCCTCGCAGGCACGTGCAGGGGCGGTCAGTACAGGCAGAACAGGCCCCCGGACCGTCATACGGTGTACGTTGGTCCAGCACCGTGATACTATACATCAGGTATGCCCTTTATCCATCCGTCTATTATCCATCTACCAATCCAGCATGATGAGCCCCCATTATTCCTAGAACAAGGCTTCGAATCTTGAAGATATCCATTTCCTTTCTTGATTGTTTCAAGACGGGTCTTTGACTCTGCCACCCAATTATGGAGAGGCAAAAAACATTCATGGATTTTCAAAGTAGTCCAGATTGCTGACTAATCGCGTTGCTTGTTGGTAGGAAAGCGGCCCTGTCCATTAGACCTAAACTGAATGGATCGGACTGTCTTGATATTGATAATTGGATGCTGCTCTTTGTTGATATCTTATGCTTGATGAAGGGCATATAGAAGTTCCTGGAACCTGGTATATAGAAAGCAATCTGGCTGACTAGAGGGAAACAATCGTCCATTCATACATAGATTAATTGGAACTTATTACACGACATAGATCCAAGAGACATTCAAATTGGAGAGGATCAGGTTGAGATCGAGTCTTGACAAAATATCCGCACAAGAAGTAAAAGAAACAGTCCAGGTTGGAATCAGGCTCTCGATGGTGATGACCGGTTTTGGCGCAATTTGGCCAAAGCATATATAACTATGTGGCATGACATATGTAAGTAAATCCAAGCATATATTGATTAATTGTTCGTGTTATGTTTAAAGCCAGCTGATGGGGTATCCAAGGGATGGGAATCAAAGCAAACGGAAAGAAACGAGGCTGACAGTAACTGGTAGGGTGAGTGGAAGAAAAGGGAGGAGACAAAATCAGCGACCAAGACAGCATCAAAGGAATTAAACTAGGGGGTTCACATTGCCACCTGCTTGTCTCTGAAAGTAAAAAGGAAGAAGTAATGTCCAAAACATGGAACTGCCTGATAATAAAATAGGTGCAAACATGCCAATATTTTCAAGTATATAGAGGGAAGAAAAACAAATATATGTCCGAAGAAATAGATCACTTACTCGCAGCCAAAACCACCACTTTACCAACAGCTTTCTGACCCAAAAATTGCCGCAACCAGGCGAATCGGATTTTGCGACCTTCCCGGTTGAAATCAGGAACCAATGCTGTGCCCGCCTTGAATAATTTCAGCTTGCCAGCGTAAGGAGGATAGCGAATTCCCAGGAACGTTTCAACCCAGCCCGGGCTGACCGTGATAGGGCGGCGATGCACGAAGACGTCGAAACTCGCTTTTCCTCTGTATGCACCGTAGCCGCTCTCACCGACACCACCGAAGGGGAGGGTAGGGATGTGCAGAGCAGCGTCGTTGACTGCGGCTCCACCGGAGCGAGTGGTTGCAAGGACTGTTGGATGTAGCGTCAGTGCTTGTTGAGATAGTGGTTTAGAAACAACTCGGTGGGAGAAACTCACTTTTGTCCGTTTCAACCTTGGTGCCGAAGGGATAAATGCCAAGAGGCGTGGACATGACTTGGTTGGAAAGCTTGACGGCCTCTTCGGCATTGTCCACAGGAAGAATAGTAAGAATAGGACCGAAGCTTTCTTGTGTGATCAGCGGATCATCGATGGAATCGACCTGGACGAGAGTGGGTTCGATGAAGTGTTCCTTCTCATCGAGCGTGCCTCCAAGAAGGATCTTCCCTTGAGTGCTGTCAAGCATGCCCTTGATGCGACGGAAGGAAGACTCGTTAATAATACGGCTGTAATCCGGGGACGCCCTGGCTCCCTTGGGGAAATACTCCTTGTATGCCTTTTTGAATTCCTCGATGACAGCGGGCACGATATCCTTCTCTACCAACAGGTAGTTCTGCGATGTGCAGACCTGGCCTGCGTTCAACGTCTTACCCCATAGCATCCTGCGCGCCACCAGTCTGGGGTTGGCATTCTTGGTCACGATCGCCGGGTTAATGCCACCCAGTTCCAGGACCACGGGTGTCAGGTTCGGTGCCGCCGCTTTAGCAACAATGCGACCAACGTTCGCACTGCCGGTGAAGAAGATCTTGTCCCATCGCTCTGCCAGCAAAGCCTGTGTCTGGGGAACCCCGCCTTGTACGATCGTGTAACATGACGGGTCAAGAGCAGCCTCGACAACCTCCTGCATCAAGACAGCGCTGTTGGAGGCCGCTTCACTGGGCTTTATGACGACGGTATTACCGGCCGCAATTGCACCAATGAGGGGACCCAAAGTCAATTGGAAGGGGAAATTGAACGGGCTGTGGGGAGAAACGAAATAAATAATATTAGCACGCCAGCAGTCTCCAGCAACGGATATAAAACGTACCCGATAATGAGAACACATCCCAGCGGATCCTTCCTGATCACAGGATTCATGAACTTGAACATCAAATCAATATCATCCGCCTTCTCATCCTTCAACCATTTGCGTAGATTGCGAGTCACGTAGACAATGTCGTTTTGCACCCATCCGGTCTCGGATATTGTACTCTCGAAAGTGGACCTACCTAGGTCCAGAGCCAGAGCGTCGAGGATCTTCTGTTCGCGGTCCTTCAAGCTGAGCAGATAAACCGAGACACAATGATCAGTAATCGCAAATATAGAAAGAGATGTTGGCATCCAGGGGAGATAAAAGGGGAACCTTACGCCCAGTAGAGCTTGCGGAGCTGAACCAGTCTGAACTCCACATTGCGAGTCTTGTGTTCAAGAAAAGACTGTCGGGTCTTTTCTACCTGAGCAGATATCTGTTCGACGGGAGTGTGTTCGAGTTTGGGGATGTCCGAGACGCCCATGGTGCTGGTGCTGTTCGAGTTGGTGTTTTTTTTGGTGTTGCGGCACGGGCACAGATCAAGTGGAACTCGATAAGATCCGAATACGCGGGGAAGGCAGTGGAACGGCTGGGTTTTTACGTCATCCACGCCTGGGTCAGAGGAAGAAGAGAGAAAAAGGACGAAAGGAGGAGGAAAACGGGGAGAAGGAAGATTTCAGTCCTTTTTGCATAACGGAGTTGCCTTCTCCGCAAGGATCGCATGCAAAAGGAGTCGTGCTGCCATCATAATAATGATCGACCAGACAGTCACAGCCTCGGTCCAGCCTTCTTTCAGATGTCACCGGCCGCGGCAGCCCAAAGGGGCATTTTCGTGCTGCATAACATGCTTGTTTCCCCCTTAACTCTACGATTGCGTCAAATATGAAAAGAAAAAGGCATGCTTGGTATACAAAATGTGAAACTATCCAACAAAAGGTTGAAAACAAACGGTACTCTAAACAAGGCATGCTAAATGCTACCTGCAGATGCTTAAAAACCAATCCAAAAAAAACCTTCCCTTCCCATCATCAAATAGGAATATAAATGGAACAAGAGAAAGGAAATGTTCCTACCCTCCTAGCAACTTTTCCGACGCTCGTCATAAATCAAATCACGCTCATTTGAACTGATCCTCCGTCACACCCTTGCCCATAGCAGCGGTACTGCTGACGCCTCCAGTGACCATCTTCAACAGGCCATCAACGTAGTTGGCACCACTCCACTTCTGGTGTGTAACCACATCGACCTTATTGACCATCTCGGGCTCCTGGATAAGTTCTCCATATGCACGCATTCCCTGCTTGGAATAGGCCTTGGCAAATGTGTCGGAAATGAGGGCGGTCGTGTGCAAACCGGCCAGAGTGATAAACTGCCAGCAGTATCCCAGCTGTCCCAGTCGCTTGATGTATGTCTCCTGCTCGTCGCGGGGCATGGCCTTCTTCCAGTTGAACGAAGGAGACAGATTGTACGCCAGCCTAAAAGAAACCCAGTCAGTAAAAACGATTCTAGGGCCTATCTTCGACATCTTGTTTCCACTTACTTCTGCTCTGGCCAGACAGCATGAACTCCGTCAGCGAATTCCTTGGCCTGGGCGTAGTCAGGAAGCTTGCTCTCCATCCAAATAAGATCCGCGAACGGAGCATAGGCAACAGCGCGGTTAATCGCGCACTTGGTACCACCTTGGTACCGGTAGTAACCCTCTCGGGTGCGGGGAGCTTCCCAGTCGAAGTAGATGTCGACACCAGTGATGCCCTTGGCAAGGGCACGCGCCTCTCTGTTGCTCTTGCCCTTGGCGGCCTTCAGGTAGCTCTCGATGAGACCGGCCTTGTTTGCATACGTTCCCGCGTTGATAGTGTCGACAACAGCGTCGTCAAAGAGCTTGAGACCGGCCTGGGAGGTCCACTGGTCTTCAATTGCTTGAAGCTCGGCTCCGTTCTTGCCAGACTGCTCGGCAGCTACCATCAGATCGTTGAGCGGCTGGAGGTTCGGGTTGGTCGAGCCGACAATGAAGCTGTGGTCACGGTGGTCAATAGTGGAAGTGATGAGAGTTGCTGCTTCAGAATCGGTTCTGGCGATAGCAAGAAGATCGGTGCCTGGATAAAACACAGTTAGATACGGAGCAACAAATAACATAGGATGACAGATTGAATATATACACACCCATAATATCTGCCTGGGCACGGATAGCCACCAGACGGTTAATATGCTCGCTGATCGGTACCAAGACCTTGCCAGCCATATGACCACATTTCTTGGTGCCAGGAGCTTGATCTTCGATATGGATACCGGCGGCACCCCTCTCGATGAAGAGCTTTGTCAGCTTCATGACGGCCGTCAGACCACCATGGCCGGTGTCGGCATCAGCAACGATGGGTCGCAAGTAGTCGACATTGGCAACATTGTGGCGCTGTTCCTTGGGGGTTGTGATGCGCTCCTCACGCTGTTTTCGATCGTGGAAGAGCTGGGCCATGAACAGCTGGTTGACCTTGTTGGGAACGGTATTCTAATTGATGGAGTTAGATTGGTCGGTTGTTCCAAGAAGAAAAGCAGACCGGGATACTCACCATAGGGTAATCCGCAAGGTCAGGAGAGGGTTCATCAGTCGACGACGCAGTGGAAGAACTCTGCCAACCAGAAACGTAAACGGTGTCCAAGTACTTGGCCATCTGAGTGACCATTGTTGGCTCGAGACAGCCATAGGTGGCACTAGCTGTCTTATTCTGTTGTCACAAGCAAGTAAGTAAAAAACCCATCTCACAATCAGCCTTTCTTATTCGGGTGCAGCGAACCTTGAAGTTCTCTTCCACAATCTTCCAGAGCTTCTTGCTCTGGGTATTGGACGGATACTCGATCTTCAGGTTTCCACGCTTGGCCACAATCTGCTCGGCAGTAAACGGACGCTTGGTGTATCTCCATCTCGAATCCTGCCACCAGGCCGTGACAGCCTTGACGTCGTCCCAGTAACGCTGGTCTTCTTCTTCAAGGTAACCCATTGTGTATATATATACAGAAAGAACTCAAATTTTTGGTAAGGATAAATAGGGAACTAGATTCGGAGAACAATAGGGATAATAATCCAATCAGAACAGATAGTTTGGTCTGCTTCTTCTGTATCCGTCCGTTCGACCAAAGTAGAAGATGTTTTAAAGTCCCAGATGATAAAGTAACCACTGCGGGATGAGATGGCCCTCTCCTTTTGTGTTTCCCCGTGGAGTAGAAAAAAATGAGATGACTCACACAAGACACAACGGGGAAAAGGAAGGACCCAAAACTCGAGCCATCGGGTTACTTAAGTATTTCCCCAGTTCTTGAAACATTTGTATGGACTTCCCCATGGATAGCGGTCGGTAAACGCTCGGCTCAACGGGGAAAGCAGACAGCGGCGGCCCCGACGTGAGGCCATGGCGACTTTTTTGCCCCCTCCGCGGGGATGCTCCGTAAAGGGAGAAATCGGCTCCAGCTTGCAGTTCTGACAGATGATCTTATTGGAGTGTGTGCGGCTGCGTCCCTCCGAAAAACGGGGTACGAGAGTGGCTCGGAAGACTGGAAGAAGGCGAACAGGGACCAGACGAAAGACAGAGTTGACCCTCGGCTGAGAGGACCAACGTAGGCTTTCGCCACCAGAGCCAGGTAGGGTTGTGACTGGATATGGATCGCTCCGACATTGACCAGACTTCCCTGTTGTTGATTCGCCCCGCACGCGTTGCTGAGCTCTGCAGGCCGGGGAGATGGAGAAGTCCAGGAAGTTTTTGTTCTTCAGAAACGCCGGCGAGCAAACTTGGATGTTGAAGGGCGGACATGTGACTGCAGAATCTTTCACGTGCTCATCGTCTTTGATTCCTTGAAGGGTTGATACTATTTCCCTTGTAGACGTTCTCCCTTCTCACTGATGTAGATTAGACTCATTCTCAGACGAGGTATTCAGAATGTTAAATCCCGTCTCGACTCAATTCTACTACTCCGTACTCTACAGTGCCCACTGTCTACGCCATACGCTGGGGTACTCCGCGGTCCCTGATCCCTTCTACCGACCCAGCTCTCCAAGACATCGAGACTCAAAGCTGCTTAACCGGAATCCGGCCGGTCATAGCTCTCTGCAGTAGATCCCGAGAACAGGTCCAAGTTTAACATAACAAACTCCACAGAAACTAAAAATGCGCATCCTCGGAAGACAGGCCTATCAGGTGAACCAATTACTTATACCCCGGCCATAGCTACGCTGTTATATTACTTATTATTTACTATTTAATATGTGTTATTTATTACAGCGGACTCCGTACAGACCATGCATCGGGGCATTTCTCAACCTCGGCTCAAAGAAATGACTCAGGAAGACCGACGGCTTGCTGCAACTTCTATGCTTCCGTACCGCGCCCGACCAATTATCGGCAGCCTCAGGCTCTCTCAGACGGCAAGAATAGGCAATTGTAGATCTCTGTCTGCTTGTTGATCGGGAAAATGAGGGTTGTCTAAGGTCCGAATTACGGAGGTACCTCTGAATATCTTCTCTCTTGCTCCTGCGCTGATAGGATGCTCATAAATAACGCTGAAGTTATTCGTTGCTCCTTTTTTCTCGGATATTGCTCGGTTGATCTACGGCATCATTTCGCAAGTAATACAGCAGTTGCTGGTTATGAATGAGTCATCACGGACAAGAAAAGAAGCAAGACATGCCTATCGTCATTCTGTTTGCTGCGAGACATGTCAGATTGACACTTCCCCAAGATGTACACCGTCTATATACCCCGTATGCACATTCCCCCCGGACAAATAATGTACTCCAACCTTGCCCAACTGTCGTAAAAAAGTAATTGACCCAAGAGAACGTCTCAAGCAGATGCTTGCGAAGCAAGTGCCCTACTGTACGTTTCCCATGGAGTTATTGCCCCCAGCGCGCGCTTCATTCCTGCATTCAAAATATCCAGGCCGTAGACATAGCTGGCATTGACCCAGCCGAATCTGCAACACAGATTAGCCCTAGAAAACAAAGAAAGAAAACAACCTGCTGTCATCATCAACCTACCCTTCTCTCGGGGCACCCTTAAAGTTAATGCCCTGATTCCCATATTCGGCATCAACCCGGTGCGGGTCGATGGGCCGTGTGACATCATACTTTTCGACGACGACACCGTTGAAGTCCACAAAAGCTTTACTGATCATGTACAACCATTTATACGCCAGTCGTTCCGCTTCCCCTTGGTAGCCGTAGCGCAAAAGTCCCGTCCATGCCAACATCTGCTGAGGAGCCCATCCGTAGGGATAATCCCACTGGCGATTGGGCCGATCAAGTCCAACGGGCCCTCGGGACTCCTCAGTTCCCGAAACGAGTCCGCCAAACTCCTCCAACCTGGGAAGCGCTTTCTCCACCATTTCGCCTGCTTGGCGTGGGGTAGTGAGTCCTGCCCACATGGCCCAGAAGGTCGTAGCGCTCTCGTAGGTTGAGCGCTCCCGCTTAACCGTATTGTAGTCAAAGTACATGCCCTTCTCCTCATCCCATAGATATGTATCCATCCTGGCCTTTCGTTTTCTCGCCCGGCGATCCCACACGGAAGACGCCTCAAACTCGACATCCTGCGTGGATGGGGAACGGAACTCCGGAGGGATATGCAGTCTGTCCTTGAAGTAGACCCGAATAACCCGCGAAATATCTGTCTCATATTTATATAATAGCGAGTTAAGATCCACGGTCGCCATATCGGCACATACCCGCTCAAGACGATAGCTGGTGTCATGTCCGGACTCACGGACAGCCCTATCGTGCAGGAAGTAATCATCGAGCTCCGGCTCCTTAACAACTCCATCATTATACGCTTGGACGAACTCATCGAACGTCATGCCATGCTTCTTAGCATAGGGCGTCAGAAGGTGGATGAAGTGGGTCCGTTCAGTTTCTGGGGGAACGCCCAGGCCTTCCGGACGGTAGCGGGACAGACCAGTGGCCTTGTCGTACCGTGGCTCTGCAAACCACACAGTATAGTACTCCTTGATAGCAGCCAGAATTGCATTCCGAAGAAATTCCAGCGCATCGGGCTCATTTTTGATTCGTTCGTACACACGCAACGCCATGTCGGTCAGGAACGGTGGTTGCGAACGCAACAGGTAGTATGACCGGTTGGCGTTGAGTATCTTCCCATAGTGTTTAATGCAGAAGCAGAAATTGATAACCATTGCTTTGGCTAAGTCAACCCTGTTGCTGGCAATCAAACCAAGGGACTCCATATAACTATCCCATCCGTACAGTTCGTTGAATCTGCCACCCGGCACTACGAATGGCACTCCAACGTACTCGATCTCCATTGTTGCTTCGTTCCGTTTCTTCTGCATTGCCAAGGCAAGAAGACCGGGCTTGGAGTTAAGATTCTTCACATACTCAGGTGTGATGTTTTCTTCCAGAAGCTGCACATCCAAACGCAACTCAGGACGCGTCTGAGCAATGCTCTTGTAATACTCATATTGCTCGGGTGCACCTGGCGGCACATATATGCGAGGCCGCGGATCATCAGTCCAATCCTTGGGATCTTTGCCCGCAACGGCGATGTTGGAGCCATCGATCCGTCGAGTTAGGGCATCCCAGAACGAATTCTTGATTAGACGTGATAAACGCGCAACCGGGTTCTCCGCTAACCGAGCTTCGTCGAGGATAATTTGATTCCGGCCGTAGTCTTTGGCGATGGTAAGTTCCTGCAAAAGATTGGAGAGCATGTATGTTCCCCGTACGTCGAAGCTGTGATATCCGGACGATGCAGCGGTTCCGACAGGAAACACCTAGTTCCGTCAGCGACTTTCTGCATCCTACCTTTAAGGGAAGCCATGCAACAGCACCTTTGGGCCCACATCCTCGATCGTTATCTGCATGTTCCTGTCCGTATCCTCCCTCTCCAATAAAGCGTGCAGTGTGGCATCGACGTCGATAAGAAACTTGCGCGGCTGAGCTGGAATTTCGTCTAATCGGCAGGCAACATGTCAGGCCCAACTTCGGATATCACCCTCAACATACACAAGGTACATACCATGGCTACCTCTTCTCGTTCTGAGAAGATTCGCTATCTCTTCAGCGCCGCGTGGATGTATAACCTTTCGTATAGCGATAGTGTCTCAGCTGCCTGCATTTGGTTTAAGGCAAGAATTGTACGATTAATTTCTCTTACCGTTGAATATGCCCGCCTGCGGCCTGCAGTCCGGGTTTCATCACCATAGTAGACATCAGGATTCGCATAAGGGTCGATAGAGCCCGCCCTAGTATGGCGATTATTCGAACCCATCGTACCGATGGGAGGGCAAACTTGTCCTGAATTGCTACCTAATGGGACAAGACAATGAATCAGTAAAACACGCTGACGGTGTCCCTGCCTCCCTTCCTTTCTTCCCCGTATTTTATATCTCTAATGCAGAGTCACAAGACAGACCTTTGTCGACTCCTTAGCAAAGAGTAAGGTAGTAGATAGGCAAGTAGAGGTACGAACGGATCAGAGTGGCCACGCGGCAGATGGGGTGATAACTTTGACTTGTGCTTCACAAAAAGAAGCAAAAAATAAAAAATAACTAAATCACAAATGCAGAATCAAGGAGAAATCAAATAGATGCACTGCTTTCGATCAGAAGACGATGGTATACAGCTAGACTGTTGTGATGTAGGACTGGTGAAGCTCCCGACGGGCTATAATATGACGAAAATCGAGGTATGATGTCGCCGCTCCACAGAGATAACAGACCCGGCACAACAATAACCCAGTTCCAAAAAACTTGCGTGCTGTACACCGCTATACTGACAGTACAGCTCTATTTAAATTCAGTTTTGTTGACTGAACGCTGGATTTTTCAGCTGTTTATCATGAGAATTGCCGAGGGAATAGAAAGGGGAATTAAAATTAATTAATCTTAAAAAAAAAAAAAAAGAGATTCTAATCGGTGAAGATTATAGCCACATTGGGCTATGTGAGCTGTCACGATCTACCCCCTGGCTTGCTACTATATGATCCACTATATGATGCGGGAGTGCTACTAGCTATTAATAACAGAGTCCGAACATGATACTCGGTCATGAGGACAATGGTAGTATTTTGGATTTGTCCAGAATGACCTCAATGGAATGGAGATTAGAGCTCATACGATCAGCCAGTGTCAGTCAACAAAGGGTGCATTCCTGGACACCTATCTATTGGGCTGATCTAGATCCGTTCTGGCCCAAATTTACATTTTTGCAGCAATAACACATCCGCCATCCAACGGAATTGTCGCTCCGTTCACATATGAGCCAGCTCGGCTGCTCAGGAACAAGCAAGCACCAGCAATGTCCTGGGGAGAGCCAATCCGACCCAACGGAATGCCATTTTCGATGACATCTTTATATTGTTCCAGAGTAGCGGCCATCATCTTGCTCTCGAACGGCCCACAAGCCAGCGTATTCGACCTAAAAATGCAAGTAACAAATGCTGTCAGCAGACGCGCCACACACGGATTAAACACAGGCAGTACTGATCAGCACGGATAAGTACGGACGTTATATATTTGCTTCCAAGATGGTATGCTAGGACTCGACTCAGATGGTGCAGACCGGCTTTGCTGGCGCTGTATGCAAACGTTTCAAGCGCCGGAACGCGGAGGCCATCGATACTTCCGATATTGATAATACGGGCTGGGTCTTCGGGAGAAGCCGCTTTCTCTAACAATGGGGTGAGAAGTTGAGTGATGGTGAACACCCGCTGAAGGTTGAGTGTAAGGACTTTAGTCCAGGCAGAAGATGGGTAATCGTCGTAAGGAGCGCCCCAAGTCGACCCAGAGTTGTTGACAAGGACATGGAGTTCTGCAGTGAAATGCCATTAGACTCGGTATCAATTAAAGCCGGATAAAAATAGAAAAGAAGATAAATGGAAATTCAAAAGGGATGGGGCTCCCCGCAAAGTCGTTCGAGCCAAAATTCGAGGCACTGCTTACTGCTCTCGCGCTTTCCAAGCTCCTCTGCCAACTTCTTGCAGTCGTCTTCATTGTAGAAATTTGCTGGAATGAAGTACGCTTTTCCCTTTCCGAGGGCATTAAGCTCGCTCACTGCTTTCTCGCATGCCTTCGCATCCCGAGATGCGATGTAAACTGTGGCTCCGTTTGTCACGTAACCTTGGGAGATCATGCGGCCGATCCCCTTGGCTCCTCCAGTGACCAACACCACTTTCCCCTGCGATAGAATTAGGTATATGATGGTCAAGGAATAAAAATGAGTTCTGAAAGTCACGCTGGATCTAACCTTCACATTAAAAAGATTCTCGGTGTCCATTATGGCAAAAACGAAATCACACGTTCGTGGTCAGAATAAGGGATAGAGAAACTAGTTGGAGAATCTGATTCAACCATTCCCACAGCGAAAGAGGGAATTGATAAAAGCTCCCCTTGACATCAGTGTAAGATATTAATTATTATTATTACCCCGGCATCGTCGTCTGCCACAAGCATCTGCATTCTGCAGACTTACCGAGGCTCTCTGACAGCGGGGAATCTATTTTCCGAAACGGAGAGATGGGCTCCGACGTACCTTGCGCTATTCCATTCTTGGACAGATTAGGGCATTACCGCCAGCGGTTCGAGGGGCAATTTGCCCAAAGGAGACTTTTAGATGATGTGGCTTAGAAACTCTACACGCTTTCCCCTTGCATTCTTTCCTAGAAGAATCCCTTTTTTCTCTTCAGATCTTTCGTTTACATTCTTTAACATTTTCTCTTTACAGATTCATCCTTCTTTTCAGTGTGGTGTTTTCTTGATCCTGATTACAATGGACGAACTGTTAGTTAGGCATCGCAAGGAGCAGAAGGACCTCCAAGCGCGCATCACGCAGAAGAAGAAGGCTGCCACCAGGAAAACCAGGAAAGGTGTCAATGATGAATGCGAGCGATTACAGAGGGACTTGGACGAAAAACACAAGGCGGAGATCGGTGAACTGAACGGCGAGTCTGCCCCACCAGTAGATGGGTTAGGGGAGCTGAGTCTTGAGGATGGAGTTACCAATGGGGTCACCGATAAGGTCAACGGCGAAAACGATGCCCATACAACTACTTCCCCCGCTTCAGCGCCCTCTCAAACTACGCCTGCACATCGCTTCAAGAAGCCGAACCGTCACAAAGCGCGACTTGCACGTCGAGCTGCAGAGCAAGCGGCAATAGCTGCAGCTGCCGCGGAGGAGGCCGCAACGCAAATAGATCACCGTGGAAACGAGCAAGAAGTTATGAATGCGGTTTTCAAACGGTTAGGTCTCAGGGAAGTAGAGGTTAACCCGGATGGACATTGTCTGTATTCGGCTGTCGCCACTCAGCTGGATGAATTGGGAATTGGACTCAAGCCTGACCCGTCACGGATGACTCTTCAATACACGACTCAGGCACGTGTTGATACTGTGACTGAGCCCCGACTTGACGGCTATCGGGCGGTCAGGGCTGTGGTAGCAGATTATATCCTTGAGCATAAAGACGACTTCGCACCATTCCTGGCCGAGTCCTTGTACGAGTACACGCGGAGAATCAAGCTTACAGCGGATTGGGGTGGCCAGTTGGAACTCATCGCTATTTCTAGGGCGTATGGTGTAGAGATCAACGTCATCCAAAATGATGGAAGGATAGAAAAGATTGAACCCGGAGACGGTTCCGAAGTTGACGCCGAAGGCCACAGACGGGTTCTCTGGTTGGCTTATTTCAGACATACTTATGGACTGGGAGAGCACTACAACGCGCTTCTGAAGGAGAAATAAGTGAAGCGAGCCATACCACCGATTATCCCAAGCCAGGCGGGTCCTGCGCCTCCATACGACATTCGTTCCCAAAGCCCAATCCATAGCGACGGGGGTCCTTGCAGCGCATTTCTTTTATGCCTCTTGATTGCGCCGGTGCCATATGGAAACTCAGTTATGAAGTTTCCCATTCTTGTCCTTCCCGACTCCATGCGTGCGGTCAGGTTGCCAATGTGCCACACGTTTCAAGTCCATTTGCATTTACCCCCCGTTGGGATCGCTTTTGACGAGTCCTCTGGCATCGTAAAGGATATCCTCGCTGGGATGGCTAAAGTGTCCCATGTATTCCTTGGATGGCACTGCAAAGGGTGGATCTGCTTTCAAGGGATCCTTGAGTCTCGGGAATTCGACGCAGATCAGCGTACCGGCCGGTAGGGCAAGGAGCTTGGTGTGTCCGGGGGCCTATTTCGATTGAAGCGACGGGTGCAATACACAGAAAGACTACATAAAAGGCAGAAAAAGGGCTGGATGGCGGTGACGTCGTGAAGAGGTAATCAATATATGGAGAATGCTAAGTACGATGGTAGGGAAGAAAACGTAGGGTCCCTGTTGACCAAGAACTAATCGCTGACTTCACTATGGTGTCGTGAAGTTAGGCTCCTAAGTGCTTGCTAAGTACGCGTGATCTTGTGTGGCCGTTAGGCTGCTGTCTTCGCAGCCTTACAAATGTCTTGTAAATTCTCATATGGGGTTTCTGCCAATATTGAAGGCTTTCTGTTTCCGTTTTGGTGCTCGCCCACTGCTCGCTGAGTAGAACTAAACACGCTCGGTGGGGTGAGCGTGGGGTGAGTGCTGGCCTGAGTAGTGAGCAATATGTAGCCCTAATGAAATGCAGCTCCAAGGGGTCTTGACCACATCAATGTTTCAGTTCCCACCTGAACAGGCATCAGTTAGGCATTGGGCATTGGCTGTGTTGATCGATTGTATCGGCTCATTTCCACATATCATAACATGGGCAAAGCATGACTGGTGATTGTGTCTCTTTAATTTTTTGTTTGGAACCGGCAATACCGCATCACAGTTGCAAATCGAGTTTCCACCAGACCAAGTGATGCAGGACTGAGTCATCATTACAGCAGTTCTTCGATCGAATGCGCAACTTCAGATCCTGTGTGAAGATGGTGGCTACATTGAAGCTCCTGGTTGGGACTCTACCACATGAGTCTCCCATTGGGACATCCATCATCTTGGATTTGAGATTGGCATCCTGCGAGATGATATCACCATATTTGGCTATGTGGTAAATCAACCCGTCTCTGCTTCGAACTGCGTCAACAGCCTCGCCAACTGGAATACTTGGGTGGGTTCTGGCTCGAGTGCTTCATATGTGAACTCAAGTGAAACCTCCAGACACCCTCCAGACACAGAAATATGTCGCAGGATATGCAGCAGGCAACTTCAACGAGCCAGTGTCAGTTTACCTGCAAGTATGGATATGTAAGTTATTCCATGTCCTGCGGTCTTGAGCAACCCATGCTGATCAATCTAGTGCCCCATTGAAGCCTGTGTCTGTCTTGGGATAGACATCCCAGACAATCTCCCCACCGCGACCGGTGTCCAGGGCTACCCAGCAAACGGTTGATACCGATTATGCTGGCCTCTGCAGCTTTGCCTGCAACTATGGATGATATAATTCAATTTATTTAATGAATTCAAAAAAGTGTTATTGAACTGGGGCGCACCTACTCAGGGACACAGTAGGGACCGACGTAGGCGGTGTGGGCACGATTATCACTGCAATATCAGTTTTTCTCTGCACCATATGGAGTATTTCCACAGCTACGAGGGGACCTCGCTTATGTCGACCAGGCTACAAGGTCAAAGCTTTTAGGTTTCCGGAACGGATCTCAGATCATTTGCCTATCATCCCTCGATGCCATGATGCCTGGTGTTTCTTGTGCAGAGGACAGCACTGTGGGATGCAAGCAGTGATTCTATTATTATATAATACGATAGATACATCCCATTAAGCCGTGATGGATGGAGATAACAGAGATATGCTTCTCCGCAGTTCCATCTGCCGGCTTGACCCCGAGAATTGTGGGTAACGGAAGAAACGGCACGTTTCTGCTGCAAGGGGATTGGGCAGCGGTGCTTAATCACTGCTCGTCTCTTGCGCTGCTTGATATAGGTGTTGTAATATTGTGGAATCGGCTGCCGGCTATCAGTGTCTAAACAGGTTCTTCTTCTCTTCTATTCCCCTTGGTTTCTCGCTCCGTCTCCGGTCTCCCTGCTCTAACATCCAGACCAATTGGCTTGACAACGTTATGGGAGACGAAACTTGCTGACTTCCTCCTGTGCTACCATTACCATAGCTTGTTCGGGCGTCCGATAGTTGGTTGCTTATTATTTTAGCTTGATTATTACTTGGGAAGTCGATACCGAGGAGGGGTGGGAAAAAAAAGAAAAGGGAAAAGATCTGGAAGGGGCTTCTGGCAGAAGGAATCCTGCCTTTTTCGATTCATTTGGGCATCATAATTAATCTTTCTTCCTTTTCGTTGCATTCTCTCTCTTTCTCTCTCTCTCACTCTCATAAGTCTCTCGACCTCCTCCACCTTCTTCTATTGTGCTCATACTTTCATTTCCTTCTGCTCGTCTCAGTATATTATAATAGTATCGGACTTCCTCTTTCAATCCCTCATATAACAATAGCTTTTGCTTTGCGTCCTGCATGTTTCTTCTCTCTCTGGTCCTTGATTTTCTGTGGGCCCTAACGCAGCGTGTTCAGTTTTACGGAATACATCTTTATCTTTTGACAAGTTCCCTCCGGCTCTCTTTTATGGATTGGTCTCACAGCGGCCAGGTATTGCGCCATTAACTGTTCGGCTCCGCGAACTTAAGTTTAGCCTTTCGCTCCAACACGCCTTTCCGGGGGGAGGGTAAGAAACCACTCACATGAGAAATGTCTTCACCTGATATTGAAAAGGGCGGCGCCTTTCAGCCAGCGTCCCCGACAAGCCATAACAGCCAGCCGCTACATGAGGGCACAGATGCTAAACATGATAGCTGTTCCATTATCTCGGAGACCAGTCTCTCTCCTGTCGAGGAGGAGAAAAGTCCCAAGGAGCCATTTCCTGCCTATGAACGGGAGACGGACTATGAAACGCCGGTAGTGGTGCATAGGTCGAAGCGCAGAGGGCTCTTTGGTCAATTAACCCTGCTGGCAGAGGTCGAGAATCCCAAGACTTTTCCTCGGAGAGCGAAATGGTTCATTACATTTATCACCGCCGTCTCAGGAGCAGCGGCGCCCATGGGAAGCTCTATTTTCTTCCGTAGGTATACTCTGTTCCGTTGCTGTTGCGCTTCTCGATCTAACCTGTTTTTCGACCAGCTGCCCTCTCTCAAGTGTCCAAGGACATGCATACCACATCCACCATCACGAACATGTCAATTGCTTTGTACATGCTTAGTATGTCTATTTTCCCACTGTGGTGGTCGTCTTTCAGCGAAATCCTTGGACGACGGACAATATACCTCGTTTCCTTCAGTCTTTTTGTGGTCTTCAACGTACTCAGCGCAGTGTCCAATTCAATTGCAATGCTCATCGTGATGCGGATGCTAAGCGGTGGCGCATCGGCATCGGTACAGGCAGTTGGAGCTGGCACGATTGCCGACATCTGGGACACGCATGAGAGAGGACGGGCAATGGGTATCTTCTACTTGGGTCCTCTATGCGGCCCCTTGTTCGCTCCCATCATCGGAGGTGCCCTGTCCCAGCGCTGGGGCTGGAGAAGCACGATGTGGTTCCTGGTTATCTATGGCGGCGTCAATGTGATATTCATCCTCCTCGCTCTTCCCGAGACTCTCGTGGTGCATAAGCCTGCGGTCTCGGATGCCATTCGGAATGAGGAACCGATGCAGCGTCAGATGAGCAGAGTCTCTTCCCGAAGAGTTGCCCAGTGGACTACGACATGGCTGAAAAGGCTAAAAGTATTCTTCCTTGATCCACTGAAAATTGTTCTCTATCTACGACACCCTCCCGTTCTGCTCACCGTCTACTACGCGAGCGTTACCTTTGGTTCTCTGTATGTATTGAACGTTAGCGTCCAGGAGACATTTGGGAGATCGCCGTATAACTTCTCGACTATCATCCTGGGGTTGCTTTACATCCCAAATTCGCTAGGCTATGTCTTCTCCAGTATATTCGGAGGGCGTTGGATAGACCGCATCATGCAACGCGAGGCCAGAAAGGCGAACAGGTACGACGAGAATGGCAAGCTGGTCTATCGTCCTGAAGATCGTATGCGGGAAAATGCCTGGCTTGGCGCATTCCTCTACCCAGCGGGGTTGCTGTGGTATGGCTGGACTGCTGACAAGGGTGTATTCTGGCTTGTCCCGGTATGAACCCCCGAGCCCAATGAAGGAATAGCCGAAGACTTGGGAAATATCTGACGGAAAGACAGATGATTGCCAACTTCTTCTTCGGCGTAGGGTCCATGCTTATTTTTAGCATGGCAACGACGATGCTGACGGAGTTCATGCCGAAGAAGTCGTCCACAGGAGTTGCGCTCAATAACTTTGTGCGTAACATCTTCTCCTGTGTCGGAACACTTGTCACGTCTCCCATCATTCAGGGTATAGGTAACGGTTGGCTCTTTACCATACTCGGTCTGGTTGGCTTTGCAAGCAGCTCGGTGATTTTGGTGATGAAGGTCTATGGACCGCGCTGGCGAGAAAAGAGTATCGGTTGAATCTGGTTAGGACGACGGCTTTTCCATGCGACGTAGATGAATTCAACATTCTTGCCCCCCCGGATAGGCAGGTCGTTAAGACAGTTGGAGGGTACATTGCTACCGGGGAGATAGATCGGATTCAGTATTATTAGAATAACTGTCGATGTTGATGGACGTTTGTATGCATCGTCAATGGAGGCGTTTTGGGCGGATCACACATTGCTATGCTGTCCTTTGTTAGCATCCGTTGCATTAATGAAAATAGGATTGGCACAAAGCCTAGTGAATCTTATCTTTCAAAGCCAACCCGCGCTGTTGATGCAACTTACTCCAGGCAGAAAGATATATACATATATATATACCACTGTGTCCCCCGCATATTTATTCGGTCTCGATGTTGAATACTCCCTTCTTATGTACATAGCCTTCAGTAATTGTAAACGGCAACCTTCCTGCGGTGATGGCATCCAACACTGATGATCAGAGTTCCCTCCTCTTCCTGCCTACCCACGAGATACGATCCAAGCTCGCGCTCGGCGAAACAACCAGCGTCGGGTTAGTTGGTTTATTCTTAGACCAAATCGAACGGCATAACCATGCCGGATTGGGGCTGAATGCTATTGTATCGGCTTGCCCCCGCGATATCGCAGTTGCACAGGCAAAGAGGCTAGATGAGGAGCGAAGTGCTGGTCGGATACGTAGTAAGTTGCATGGGATACCTATAATTATCAAGGTGGGTTTGTTTCTTGTTTTCTCTCCCCTGCCATTCTCAAAGAGGAGACGGGTGACAATGTCCCCCTTTCCTGATTCTCCTGGATATCGATTGGGCCTCAGGATGCAATCGTCACCAGCGAGTCCCTTGGAATGCCTACGACTGTGGGGTCGCATGTATTTGCCAGTCTCAGGGCGAGGAGAAACGCGTCTTTAGTGACTCGGGTGAGTGAGCTCGATACTATAGGGTGATTTTGTTGATGTCTTTATGTGAATCTGATGGAAGATAAATACGCCGCTGATAGATGCTGGGATGGTTATTCTTGGGAAAACAAATATGACTGTGAGTTTTTGACCGGCTGTAGATATTTGGTGATAACACTCGTTCTTCTAATTTCGGAATACAGGAGTTTTGCGGGTTGAAGTGAGATGAATATATATATATATATATATATACACATTACAAGCAAGCAGACGAGACTGTTCGCTCTGACCAGGATATAGGTCTAACCATACACCAATTGGCTGGAGCGCGTACGGGGGTCAAACTCTGTCCTTTTATCGACAAAAGGGCCCCGATGAAGAAGATCAGCCAGTGAGATCCTTTCCTTAACAACCATGTCCATTTGAAACACCTCCGTTACTGAAAATGAATGAATTGTCCAGATTGCCGGTGGCTCATCCTCTGGTTCTGCAGTCGGCATAACAGCTGGCTTCTCCCCACTTGCCATAGGCACCGAGACGGCGGGCTCGACTGTCTTCCCTGCAAGTGTAAACGGGCTATACGGGATGAAGATCACCCCTGGCTCTGTTGCGGATGATGGTGTCTTCAAGCTCAGCGAGAGTTTCGACGGGATTGGCGTTATGGCGCGGGATCCTACCGATCTTGCCGCTCTTACTGAAGTCCTGCTCACTCTGGAGGCGTCTAGGCAGGCTGCCCAAGGAGGAGGATACTATTCTGCTGCTTCGGAGAATGGATGGAAGGGGCTCCGGATTGGTGTTGTTGGTAGCACATGGGGACTTTGCGGAGATGCCGCGAAACGGAAATGAGGCATGCCCGATGTGGTGAGTTCTACATTTAAATATCTCCGCAAGCACTGGGGATGGTGCTGATACCGGGTTTGTAGACTTCTTTCTACGAAGGAGCTGTGATGAAGATGAAGGAGCGTGCAGCTCAAGTGATTTATCCCCTTCAGACGGCTGAGGCTGATGTTCTGAAGCATGAAGGGCGGACTCTTCAAAGCGTGGCTTGTAAGCACGCCCGTCTTTGGTCATACTGCATGCCAAGGTCGAACTAACTGCGACTGAATGATATTCAAGACCATGAATTTCCGGACCGAGTTAAAGGGTTTATATCGAATTTCCAGTACGATCCCAAAATCACCAGCTTGGAGGACATCGTGAAATGGAACGAGGAGCATGCAAAGACCGCACTTCCAGAACGTAAGTAAATTGACACCTTCCCGGTTCACACCACAGACAATGGGAGACTTTTGCTAAGTCGCGATGCCTGTAATCTATTAGCATACAACACACAGACGGAGCTCATTGCTTCATTGAATCAGAGGCTGTCCCCGCAACTCTGTGCGAGCGCCGTCGCTGAACTGCGACGACTGGCAGGGCCGGATGGGATGGAGAAGACGATGAACGAGAAGGGCATTGATAACATCCTAGCCCCGTCAGATTGCACACTTGTTTCCTTTGCAGCGTGTGCTGGATGGCCCGTCGGCACGGTGCCGCTGAGCAAGGTCGAGAAGAACGGACAGCCGTACGGGTTTTTTGTGCTGGCGAGGGCTGGACGGGAGGATATTCTACTGCGTTTTATGGGATCTTTTGACGCTGCGTGTCATTAGATAGCGCTGTTAGTACATTAGATGCTTGGTATAAAAGGGGAGGCTGGCATTTCTCACCTGCATCGATATCCACGGCCCGAAGAAGAAAGGCAGCCAGTGAGACGGCGCCAGCGCAGCTTCTGAACATCCCTGCTGTTTTTATCTTAGGATTTAATCTGTCTCCCACACTGACTATGGACTGTGGCCAGATTCAATATGCTGAACTGTCGCTGCTCGCTGTTCCCGAGGAGGCATTGGGCAGAAATGCCGACTGCCTTCGTTTCCACAGGCCTCCATCCATTGACCTGCTCCGTCCAGACGAAGATGCATCTTACCATGTCTTCAACGTGCACAGCGACCCCAGACCTGGCTTCTTTCTGGTCACACCACTTCCGCAGCTCCCGACTTGCCGTGCATCCTAAATAGAGATACATGCAGATGTACATATACGCTTTGCTCCTCGCAATGTCTTGCATCTGTCCACGCCCATGCGAGCTCGTCTTTCTCCCCCCGCTGAGAAACCACAACACCTGTCATTGTCACTATCATTGTCACTGTCACTATCGTTAGCCAGTCACTGCAGCTTACCTCCTGCATCTAATGATGTCAGGAGCTTGCTAAACTAAACGGGGACCCTCTCCGTGAGACGTGGCCCAATTGCCTGGCCCGTGTCGCTGCCGATGCCGAGCTTCTCGAGGTCCATCTCCTGCAGTTTGACGATTTAACGGCTCTCCCTCTGTCGACATTCGACAATCGGGTATCAAGTGGGACGAACTCATTGCTACGTACCCGCCTCATTTTTCTCTTTTTGACTTTTTTTCCCCCCTTCCCCCCTGCTCCAACCTCCAATTGACCGCTCTGTTTTGGAGTAGCTGGGGCTGGCTATGCGTCCCTCCACGGGTCGCGCCGCGTCTGTCAATCCTACTTGAAGACCATCCCTGGTCTTACTTTTTCAGCATCCTTTTGTCTTCTTTCGTGTCACTCTCCAATTCACTCTCCTGCCACAAGACGTCATTCCTTCTCTTGGAGTCTTGCAGGTAACTGCCCTTCTCCCGTCTTCTATTCGTCTCCTACACCCTCGTTCATCCGTCTCGAACCGTTCGATTTCTCTGTCTCTCTCTTCCCCCCCCAATATTATTCTATTATTCTTTTCTCTCGCACGGCCGCCTATATTTTCTCGTACTACGCCGTTCCGTCGAGGTCATGGCTAAAAAAGGTGGAAAAAAGGGAAGGAATAATAACAACAACAAGAACGCCGGGAACAAGAAAAAGAAATTGGAACCACTAGACCTGAACTCCCCCGCGAATACTACAGAAAACGATAATAATTCCTCCAAGAGCCCTCTCGAAGAGGCGGTTACATCACCTGAAAATGCCATTCCAGTATGCAGAGCTCCCTACCATTGAGTATAAGGAATACCGTCCTCGTTATCAGACCTACGACCTGAAAACCGGCACATTTACTTATTATTCCGTTGATCCCAATGAGCCGAGTCTGACGACGGACAACGTTCAGCAGAAAGACCCCGTCGCGGCGGATACCCCCTCGGCCTCAGACGAGAAGAATGCCCCAGAGGACGGCTCAACTGGTGAGTTAACCTTGGGCTGCATTGTTTTCGGCTGTTACTTATGTGATTTTCCACAGAAAATCCCCAAAACGCTGCAGCCGCAGAGCCTGCTGGGGCTCCCGAGGACAGTGAAAAAGAAGCCAAGAGAGACGACGTAGTGAAAAAGAGCGATGAGCCGCCCCCAGAGAAACCAGAAGAGAAAAGTGATCCAGAAGACGCGAAAGAGAAAAGCGAAAATGCTGGAGACCACCAGCCCGAACCGGCAAAAGACGGGAATGCCGCCGCATCGGCAGATTCTAATGAAGCGAAGGAGGCCAACGAGACCAAAGAGGGTGGTAATGATGGTAAGCATTGTGTGACATTCCACAGAGAAAGTCTCGATGTCTGATATAGATTATTTCCCAGAGCCTGGACCGGTTGCAGAACCAGAAAAGGAGCCAGAACTAAAGCAAGAGGCAGAAGATGCTACTGCGGAAAAGGATGGATCTTCTGGAGACGCCGATAATAATAACACAGAAGATAAAAGTACTGCTCCTGCTGATAAGCAGGAAGACGAGTCCGTAACAGGTGATAAGAAAGAAGAACCGGCTTCTGGCGAATCTGATACTACCGGTAAGGGAAACACTAACCCTGAGAAGACAGAGGCGGCAAACCCAGACACCGATGAGCCTGTTTCTGATGATGCTGCTAAACAAGAAGACGCGGCGGCAGAACCAGCTGTTCAAGAGACACCTGCCGAAGAAACAACTATTTCTGAAGCTCAACCTGAAAAGGCCCCGACTGAAGAACTGCCTGCGGAAGAGAAGCTTGCAGAGAAGCCGGCCGACGAGCCTAAAACCGAAGAATCAACCGCCGCACCTACGCCTGGTGAACCATCAGCAAAGGAAGATGGTGCCTTTGAGGAGAAACAGCCCGAGTTAATGCCAGAGGCCGCACTATCCACAGAGGATGAGAAGCCAGAGCCGACAGATGATTCTCCCCCGGAAAACCCCGTGACTGAAGGACCGCCCAAGGAAGCACCCGCTGAAACACCAACCGAAGAAAATCCAACTGGCAAGCCCTCATTGACCGAAGAACCAAGTGCTGAGGCTGGAGAAACGTCCGACGGCACACTTGAAGCGTATCATACTGCCGATGAAGCCCCAAGGGAAGAAATTTCACCCGAAGGACCACCGGAGACATTTGCTGAGAAAGCTCATACTGAAGCAGTTACTGAGAAGGGAGACTCAACTGAGACTGCTCCGGCTGAGGAACCAGCTCCTAAAGAAGAACAACCTGTGAAAGAGGAAGAATCTCCTGCTCCTGCTTCTACTGAGCCTCCTGTTGAGGAACAGACTGGTACAAAGGAAGAACCCACAGACAAACCATCTGAAGAAAAGGCACTTCCCAAAGACACGCCTAATGGGGAGTCGTCTACCTCTGAGACGCCCGTTCTTACAGAGCAATCTGCTCCCGAAGAAATTCCATCAACTGAAACGCCCACCCAACCTTCTGCCGCTAAAGAATCCAAAGCTGAAGAACCCAAAGCCGAAGAACCCAAAGCCGAAGAACCCAAAGCCGAAGAATCCAAAGCCGAAGAATCCAAGGCTGAAGAATCCAAGGCTGAAGAAGCTGCCAAAACTACCCCTTCTGGCGGGACAACAGAAGAAGCCCCTCCGGCTGAAAAGCCAGTAACTACAGAAGAAACCGCGAAGGAGACTGCCGTCAAGGAAGATTCTGTTGAAGAAACTCCCTCAAAAGAACCCTCCGCCGCAGAGCCTGCCACGGCCGAAGAAGCTCTTGTTGAAGAACCCAAAATAGAAGAGCTCCCAGCCGCTGAGGAGACGCCTGCTGAGCCACCAAAAGATGTTCCCGTGGAAGACACCCCTGCCAAGGACTCTTCTACCAAAGAAGCGCCTGCAGAAGAATCCTCTGCTGAACAGCCACCGACTGAAGGAGTGACTGTCGAAGAACGACCTGCCGAGCAACCTGCCAAGGAACTGGTCGAAGAGATATCTGCTGAAGAAGCACCTGTCGAAGAACCAACTGCCGATAAAGCTTCGGAAGGACCGCCAGCTGAAGAACCTGCTCAGGAGCCGGCTGTCGAACAGACATCTGCTAAAGAAGAGCCTGCCAAAGAACCGCCCGCTGAAGAACCTGCCCGGGAACCAGCTGTGGAAGAACCGCCCGCTGAAGAACCGCCCGTTGAAGAACCGCCCGCTGAAGAACCTGCCCGGGAACCAGCTGTGGAAGAACCGCCCGCTGAAGAACCTGCCCGGGAACCAGCTGTGGAAGAACCGCCCGCTGAAGAACCTGCTGAAGAACGCCCGCTGAAGAACGCTGAAGAACCCCGCTGAAGAACCGCCCGCTGAAGAACCGCCCGTTGAAGAACCGCCCGCTGAAGAACCTGCCCGGGAACCAGCTGTGGAAGAACCGCCCGCTGAAGAACCGCCCGCTGAAGAACCGCCCGCTGAAGAACCTGCCCGGGAACCAGCTGTGGAAGAACCGCCCGCTGAAGAACCTGCCCGGGAACCAGCTGTGGAAGAGCCCCCTACCGAAGAACCAGCCCCTGAAGAACCACCAGCTGAAAAGGCACTTGCTAAGGAGCTACCTGTGGAAGAGACGCCCGCAGGAGAACCCCTTGAGGAAGCCGAGGAAGAACTTGTCAGAGAACCTTCCGTTGCTGAAGAGCCTCCTGCACCTATTCCTGAAGAGGGCCCAGACTCCACGCCAACTGAAGCCCCTCAAGAAGATCTTCCAAAGGGAGATGCTTCACAGAGCAGATCTATTGAGGGCTCAGCGGATACCCATGCACGCAGAAGAAAGAGACACACGTCCGGTGTAGAACGCGAAAGGCGCCATTCCAAAAGTTCCTCAGAAGGGCATCGCCGATCACATCACCGCCACAAGCCTGAGAGTAACAATGCGATTACGAACCGCTGGAGGAAGGCTCTTGAAGAGTCGAGAATGGACTACATGGAGAAAGAAAGGAAAAAATCTCAGGGAGAATCTGAAAAACGACACAGGTCACGTGTTGAGGGGAAGGAGCAGCATCCTACAGAGAAGGTCCGACGGTCCAGCACGAAAGACGGGCATTCTACTGCGAAAGAGGCACGTTCTTCCGAGACAGGACAACGTTCAGAAAGGGAACGACACTCCGAGAAAGAACGACGCACTGAAGACCGGCGACGTCCTGAAAAGGCGCGTCGTACTGAAGACGGGGTTAGAGTTGTCAAGTCATCCACAAGTGAGAAAAGAGACGGCATTGCCGATGGCAAACCAAAACATCGACATTCAGAGCGGCCGGGTTCTCGCGATCATGAACGAAGGGGGTCCTCTTCCTCCTCGAAGCCGGTCACAGGACCCTTGTCCCTCTTCCGGTCCATGACCACCGGCGGCCTTCTCCAGAAGGCCATTGACCCCAAGGGCAAAGAACCTCCTGCTCGCGACGAACCGAAACGCTCATCCAGTCATCGCCATCATCGTCATTCGGGAGAGAGAAGGAGGTCCACCGTCGGGCCCATCGATGAGGCAGCCCAAAAAGACGAAGAGGCGAGAAGGGCTCGACGGGAAGAGAGAAGGAGGAGAAGAGCCGAAGCCGAGGCACAGGCACAGGCAGAGGCAAGTGCACGAGAGAGGAGGAGGGAGAGAGACGGTTCCCATCGCCGAGGCGCAGAAGATCACGATCGCCATGTTCGCCATAGACATCGACGGGAACCGTCTCCCCCGAGTAAAGAACCGAAGTTGAGGGGGTTACTGAGGGCTGTTGTGCCTCAGGTTCTTTGATTTACATTCTTGTTGTACTACGGCTTTCATTGCATTTATTACGGAGTGTTAAATTGACGGACGAAGAGACGGAAATCACGACACAGCATATCAGGACGGTGTTTCATGTTTTAATGGTAATATTTAACCTTGTGCATAGCGATGCATCTACGGAAATTGGTTTCAACTTTCCATCATTCTTTCTATTTTATTCCTCTTCGAGTAAATCAGGACTTTGTTAGCATCCGGAGTCAATGCAATGTCGAAATTCGGCCTCAGCCTTCGGGGCAACGAATGCAGTAATGGGGAGAATCCTTGCTAGACAGGCGTATTCATTTATCCATTTATGCATCTTGCATCTATTTCCTAGGATCATCAGGCTTTATGGATGCAGGAGCTCAGCCCTAGTCGAATCGAATATGCTCTCGATTGACGTTCTTTGTATAGCAATAACTTTGTTGTCTACTACACTGTATCAGCCGAAGCCTATTATCCGGGTTTCTCGCCTCAATGTCGCCTGGTCCTCGTTCCATTGTTCTGCCTGATTGTCGTCGGCTGTTCTCTAATAAAGGTCCTGTGCATGCTCTCTTCGTCCTCTTTACATACTGCACTGGTTCGTCTCATTAGCTATATCATTCAAGCGGCCCAGTTCACTTGGCGTTTAGGATCTTGCCTCTCCTCGGTGCAATCTGTCTCGGTGGTATTATGATCTTGACTTTGCCATTCCTGGGGCTTCAACGCTTCGAATAGAGCATCCCCATGGCTGGCAGCCGTGGTGTTCTGGTCAGTTCTGCATGTCACCTTCCCGAGACGGTCACGGAGACAGAATTGAAGCTTGTTATGTGGGGGATCAAACCAAAGACAAGCCCGTCTCCCCAACCCGGAACTATTCTCCGTCAGTGGTTCTCCGCATTGTTTGAGATGGTGAAGTGAACTGTCAATTATCATCCTTGGTACGGAGTACATGTAGGAAATAAGCAGTATGTGTTCTGTTACGCATTTCTCGCGTTCCCCTTAGGAATTTTATTGATTGACCGACACAGGTCGAATACATAAAATCTCACGAGATCTTCAAGGGCTAGCGAGTCCAAGGGCTAGCGAGTCCTTGGGCTTTCTATTTTCTTATGGATCTTTGTGTGCCTATTATGTATGAATTCATATAGACAAGTATGGCCGAATATATACAACAACAAATGTGACAGAAAGAACAATCACTTTAAAGTGGAATAGCCATCCCATCACCTCTCGGATCACTCCCAGCACTGTATACCAACTTCCCATTATCATAATGACAGCGGATCACTTGGCCACGCCCAAACATGCCCCGTTCCCAGGCACGGAGGACCTTGATCTTATGGCCCAATTTCCGGAGTCCCTCAACGGCCTCCTCGCTAATCCCTTCCTCGATGAAGATAGTGGGGCGCTTCCCAGATTCCTTCTCGGAACCGGTGCTGGTACTAGCCCCGATGCAAAAACGAGGAGCATCCAACGCAGCCTGCGGGTGGTAGTTGAAGGCTAGCATATTCAGAAGGACCTGTACATGGCCCTGAGGCTGCATGAAGCCGCCCATGACGCCGTAGACGGAATGGAGGGATCCGTCTGAGATATTGGTGATCATAGCCGGGATGATGGTGTGGTAGGGGCGTTTCCGGGGTGCCAAGATATTAGGATGATTTCCTGAGGGGGATAAGGAGAAGTTGGCGCCTCGGTTCTGGAGGGTGAAGCCACATCCGTGAGGGATTATGGCGGTTCCGAATCCGCCGTAGTTGCTATTGATGAAGGAGATGCCGTTCCCTTCGCGGTCGGTTACGGCAAAGTACACTGTGTCGCTGTGGTTATGGGCTGGACTTCCATGGTCGAGGAGGTTGGCGGCCTGCGAGGGGTCAAACAGCTTTGCGCGTTCCGCGAGGTACTCCTTCGAGATGAGCTGGTGGGAGGGAACGTGGGAGACGTCCGGGTCCGCAACCCACCAGGCTGCATCGGCAAAGGCAATGCGCAGGCTTTCAATCACTGCGTGCAGGTATTCGGCGGAGTTGTGCTGGTCTTCCTTGAACTGAGGGATTTTGCCCGCGCGTTCGAGTTCTTCAAGGATTCCCAGGGCCATCAGTGCGACGATTCCTTGACCGTTGGGAGGGTGTTCCCAGACTTCGACACCTTGGTTGGGTTTGGAATCATCATCAGTGCCTGGGTCCTGCTTCGAGGCAATGTTCTGGCCAGTGAATTTAAGCGAGATAGGGTCGACTTCCTGACTACCTATTTCTGCGTGGTATTTGAGGTCGTCCAGCGTCAGGTATCCCCCCAGCTCCTGGACCACTTTGACCAGTTCCTCTGCAACGCGGCCGTGGTAAAATCCCTGTTTGCCCTCTGCTGCTAGCGAGCGGAAAGTCCGAGCCAGCGTAGGGTTCTTCATGATTTCACCGGGGAGAGGGGCCCGGACACCATCCTTGGCTTTGGGATCAACCTTGAGCATCTCCCGAAAATTTGGAGATGCATTGCGAATTTGACTTTCGCCTTCTTGCCACTATTTGCATGAAATTAGCAGGGAGTCTTGTAAGAACTTGTAAGAATAAAATCTCTGGTAGAAAGAAGGAGTGAACTAGGCCAAGAAATGACTTACAAAATGAGACGACAGCTCAGAAACAGGAAATCCCTCCTCCCCCAATTCAATGGCTGGAAGAAGGATCTGCTCCAGCGACAGCTTCCCGCTACCAAATTTCTCGACAGTGTCGACCCATCCGGCCGCTGCACCTGGCGTAGTCACGGCCAGAACGCTAGTCATGGGGATGCTTCCCACCTGGCCCGGTCCCAGCTTCAGGTCAGCCCGGATCTTCTCCAGGGAGGCATTGGCAGGATAGCGACCAGAGCCGTTGAGGGCAGTGATCTTCTTTGTCTTGGCGTTGTAGAAGAGGCAGAACATGTCACCTCCGATACCGGTAGAGGAGGGCTCGGTGATGTTCAATGCCGCAGCTGTTAATCTTGGTGACAGCCTGTCAGCCCATAGATTCCAGACAGTTTCAATTTCAAATAGACCATGTAGTATATGGTTAAGGGTGGGTGCAAGAGGGGTACTTGCCCACAGCGACAGCCGCATCCGCCGCATTTCCCCCTTCTCTCAGAATCCTCTGCCCGGCAGCTGCTGCGAGAGGTTGAGTGCAGGATACAATTCCGTTGGTGCTATGGACGACACTCCTCCTGCTGGGGAAGGGGACGAAATCAGGCTTGAGCTTGGAGTATACGGCTTTTGAGTTGAGAGTCATCTTGATGCGGGGAAGGGGGGAATTGTAATGATGGAGAAGTATATGACAAGGAGAGCAGCAAGAGTGAAAATGACTCTGAGCCTGTTTCTGGCAGGATTTGGTATCCTGGCGATGATTCTCTGCGGAATCTAGAAAGGAGAGATGATATTGTTCTGTAGATATACCTACTTACATCCATCTACGGCGGGCCGAATGACAACCCCGCGCGTCCATTTCGCCTTCGCCTTCTCTTAACGAAAACAACTTCTTCCTCGGCTTCAACCCCCCTCATCGCTTCGAGAGAAGGCCGACATAACCCCTCACATCTCATGTGAAAAATGGTCGTGTTTGTTGACTATGAGAATAATGCCTTTGACGAGAGTCATCAGCCCGATCATCCTGGAGCTCCGCTTCACTCCTTCATCGACTCAGAGAACCTGCTGATACACAAGTTGGTCATTGGAGGTCCCCCTCCTTCTGATATCTTCCCAACAAAAAATAATAATCACGATCAGTCCAGAGATATTATTACTAAAAGGACAGTTGGAGGAACAGCCACGGAATCTGCTTCCAGCACGGCAGAGTCTACGTCTACTACCGACTGTGCTAATGCAAAGCGGAGTAATCCTAACCGGAATGCTTTCTCTGCAGCTTTGAGCTGTTATCCGTATGCATGCTCTCCCTCCTCCCTCTATCCTTAATATCCTTAAAGATAATAGATGAAGTAAACCAATATCTAATACGAAGAAAAATAACTATTCAGGGTCGTCAAGGAACTCGCCCGATCTGTAGACCTGAACACCCTCCACGCCCTCTCGAGAACATGTCGTCAGTTCCGCGCGAACTTGATGCCCTTTTGTCAACAACTGATCAGGCAGACTCTGCGCTGCGAGAATGAATATATAGAAACGCTCTCAGATGTCTTGGACCATGGCTCCTCCGTCCCGGACAGTGTGAAATCTGTCCTGGCGCTGATGAACCGTGAAGGCATACAACCGGGCAGGTTGACCAGGACGAAGATCCGGAAGTGTGCCCGGGATATGGTGGGCGAGTGTCGAAGATGCTCCAGAGTCGTGTGTAGGGTAAATTATCCTATATACTAACTCCCCCTTCCCCCTTCCGTTTTCTTCTCTTGCATTACATCAACTTGCTAAGTGGCAAAACCAATGGCATTTGTCATAGAATTGTACAGTCAAACCACCGAGCGATTCCATGCTGAAGAACCGTCTCCGTCGTCTTTGCACCACCTGTCGCACTGTGCCATTGGCCTATCACTACTCTCTTTCCCGGCCCAATGACGCCAGTTTGGATTTGAATAAGGAAAACGTCTCGTTCACGGCATCCGCTTTCGCCCGCACCCCATGCTCCTGCGAAGAAGCCGTCTGGCTCTGCTATAAATGCGGTCAGACCCTCCGCAGTAATGACACGACCTACCGTCGTGTCTGGACCTGGCGAACCCGCTACAGCACATATCTTGACGGCAACCTAGGCACGGGAATCGGCGAAGGCTGTCAGGGCGTCAAATGTGGACGCGGGGAATACTGTCTCGCAGCCCAGGAGATTGAGCTAGAAGTCGATCCTGAGGCGGATGATGGGTTGCTTACCGATGCGATCCACCATCACATTACCATTAATAACAACAGTAGCAATAGTTACCCACTTGGCCACGCGGGTGCGGCTGCAAACTCAGGCGCTCCTTTACTTGTCGATCTCAGGGATGAGGAAGAGCCCGGGTACTTCCGCCAGGAGATGGTCGGAGTGGGTGGCGTTGTCAAACACAAGGCTAAGAAGCGGGTCATGGTTGGTGCCTGTGTGATTGAATATGAGGATGAGCGCGACACGGGCCAGTACCTGGTTCGAGAGGAGGAAGGGTTGCACCGGGGCTGGTGTGCCTGGTGCTGGAGGGTTGTGCCAGCAAGGCAGGAGTCGGACAGGGCTTAGCAGCATTGGCCACTGATTGCTGCAAACAGGAAGGCAAGCATCAGTATCTCTCTCTTCTTTCCATCCATTCTGTATAACATGCATACATAGTGAAAGAATCGTATATGACATGTGACAAGGGGGCGTATCATCAGGTCTTTTTTTTTTGGCTTGCTCCATCCGTGAAACAGGTATAGATACATGTCTAAATATAAAGCTTAAACAGGGCTCATGTCATATTTCATGCTTGCCGGTAGATATATTTGCCAATAATCTCCGTACTAAAAATAAAAATAAAAAAAGAAAAATAGAAAAAGATAGCATAACTTTTCTTGTTCTTTTTTATCTCCCGCCGGTTTCTGTTTCGATGGTAGAGCAGCGGTGTCAAACAAACCATGCTTTTAACTGTTCCTTGTTCGGCACGTATTTAAGCTGGTTTATCTGTTGCCTTGCCCTTCTATTTTAACTTTTTTTAACTTTTATTTCTTTTTTCTCCCGTGATCGAAGTATCTTGGCAGAGAAACCCTAGATACTCCGGAAGACGTGTGTCAACTTGATGTCAGCTAACGTCCGTCCATCATCCTTGACTTGAAGGTTAATCTTTTGTCCTTGTCAAGGTAAGATCTCATTATTTGCACCGCTTCACGATGCCCTCAAAAATTTCCGCAACGCATTAGTCTTTCTCTCTGTGTTGGTATTGGGCTCAAACATAGATGAGAAGACTTGGTGCGTTGCTTAATTATCCCAACAGCCAGAGACTTATTCTGAGTCTGAGGTTTGTTTGTCAGCAGTCAGACCGGCCGATCCATCCCACCGTCACACTCCACGATGTTTGCTATCGGAATACATTGTCCATATATTGTAGGCAACTGGTACGATTCCCAAGTCCGTGGGCAAGAGCCGTACCATATATTTTTGTTTCACCATTGCTTCGCTCTGGATCTGTTAGTCGGTTGTGAGAAGCAACGTGACTGTTCTCCCTGAGAGAAATTCGAGCCCGGTTATGGGACTCTTTGGTATGCCTGCCGGTTGCACTCCAGGCATTCAAGGGGTCCATTGCTCCCACCCCATGGTTGTCTGGAATGCTCGGGACGAGGGGAATAAGCTCTCGTCGTAGACTGGATTACCCATGCCGGTCCAGGTTGACGATGGATACTGGCAATGAAGGGTCTGTTTCCCAGTCAGTCAAACTGCAAGTATTGGACATTGGATTTGGACTGCCAGCTTACAGGGTTAATGATATCCCCGTCAAGGGAGACGGGTGTGGTATTGGATTCCAGCAAGTCTCCACCACACATGGCCCAGCAACGGAAATCCGACTGCAGTGGAAGACCTGATTTCAGCATGAACTCGGGGGCCCGTCCCACATCGGCGGTGATTGGGTCTGGAAGAACGGATGAACTGGGAATGGGCGACAAATCGAACGTGGTCCCGTCCGATGAGGGAGAGGCGCATGTTTCCGGGGGCGAATAAAAGGGGCTCTCTGCTGTTGTCGTTTCCTCTTGGATCGGATTCTGGATCATGTACGATCTAGGTTGCAGCAGCATCTCCATACCATGATTCCACATGGGAGAACAGCCATGGGCAAGATCCGGGTGGAATTCCGACGCGATAATGGGGCCCATAGGCGCCGAACTGAGAGTCTGAAAAAACGGGCCGGCATTCGGGTCGAGAGGAACGCGTTTTGAGTCGCCACTTTCCTCAGAAGAACCTAGTGGGGCTTGGTGCTGGGTTTTCCATTGACCAGCGTTATTCTTCTCCATCTGAGACTCGGATTCACTGAAGATCCGAAGGAAATACCGTTGATTAGAAGCCATGGTGGGAACGAAAAAGAGACAGCAAGAGTCGAGGAAAAAAAGATGAATGCGACTTACTGCTTTTCCGTATGGCGTGTAAACAAATCACGCCTACGAAACGACTTCTTACAGCCGGGGTAGCCGCATCGATACCAAGCATCGGGATTATGGTTAACCTCATGTCGCCTGGGGAGTTTTAGCTGGTGTTCTTGGGAAATATGACCATGGAGATTCGGTCAGAAAAACAAGGGGGAAAAGCCAAGAACGCACCTCCGATGTTCAGCTCTGGTGAAAACCTTAAAGGAGCAGACGGTCAGCAAAGCCGCATCATTGGATGAGACCAGTGCGTAAGAGGACGGACGGACGGACTTTATTACAGCCAGGATGCTGGCAAGCATGGACACGTTTCCCTTTTTTAGCCTTGCTGATGCGGTGCGTTGCGGGGGTGTAGGTGACGGGCAGAGGGATTGGGATGTCATCCGCAATGGCACCGGATTGACGCATAGTTACGATGGATAGAAACCGACGACGAAAAACAAAAAGAGAATAAAGGACAGAAGAGAATGACTATGAGAAAAGAGAAAGAAAGGAGGGGAGAGCAGAAAGAGAGAAAGAGAGAAAGAGAGAGAGAAAGAAGGACGTGATGTGGTGACCGCAGGCTGGAGAGAGGGGAGAAGGGAGATAAAAACAACAGAACGCTCTACACTGGTCTTCTTCTTCTGGCCATGGACGAGAATGAATGCGCCTTAGAAGGAGAACGAGACGAACTGGGGGCTGCGGATCAAATAAAATGAAATGAAGATAATTTTAGAGATCGGAATGGCGGGGGAGTATTGCCTGATGTCTTCCTGGGGAAAATAATGCCTCAATCGTTGAGACTAACTGAGCTTCGCTAGAGAGGAGAGAGCAGACAGACTGAGAGAAAGATTCTCTGACGCCGGAGACGAGGAGGAAATAAGGAGGAATCAACCAAGAGCTGTAGTGGATGGAAAACGCCAGAGCAGGACTGGAGGATGAAGAACAGCGACGAAAATGGAAAATGTGGGCAGCAGCAGGATTAATTCATCGAATGCTCTGCTGAAGCAACTACTTCATCTCCAGGATGAGAACCATAATAATAATATGATTCCAGCCGATCGTCTGCCTGTCGCATCAAGCGCGCTGCAGCGCTTGACAGATGCAGAGAGGCACGAAACACGACGGTGGACAGGGATCTCGACTCGGAATAATCAGAATCCACAGCTGCAATAATAATAACAACAGCAGCAATAACCGCCTCGTTAATTACGGAAGGAAAAATAAAGCACTGGCACTAGTTCATCGTCCAGTACGAGGAGAGCCGGCAAATGCAGCGCAGGCATCGACAAATTATGCTTCCTGCCAGGGCCAGCAAGCCCCAGGACGATCCGATTCAACGGCCTTCTGGACTACATGATCCATTGAGGCGCACATTCGGCGCCACAGCACGAAAATACGCATTTCGCCTCCTTTGCAGGTTAGCCGGCCGGCGGGTCGACCACTTGTTCAACCATGCACTAGGACTCGCAGGGTGAGCCGCCCTCACTGGACGAATGCTCCGGCAGCTCTAGGTTGAAACAGTCCGCGTGCCATTCGGAACATGCATGCACACTATTATTGCATTATGATCAAGTGAGAGTGGTTCCAGGTCCGGCAAGGATTGCAGCGGTGATGTCAATCAGGACGTCAGTCGGGTTGCGTGTGTTCATACTGCCCACATGGTGTACGTGCATTCTCTGATTCTAGATACTCTTCTAGATGGTCTGTGATGAGGTGTCCATTTATCTAACCATGGAAGTGGATCTAGAAGTTAAGTGAGGTCATCTCTTTTGAGTCTTCTCCGGCTGTCTTCACTCATCCCAACTCTCTATCGAGAGAATTATTCGTGATATTTCCGATCTCCCCGAGAAAAGACAAGGGAAAAATATTCTTTGGCGATCTTCGTGTTTTCTTCCGACACAGGGACATGGGTGGAGAGGGTCCGGCGGTAACCTCCATCTCCAGGCCCAATACTTTTCTATCGCTTTTTCCCCGCCGTACCTAACTCCCAGGGTGGGCAGCGGGAGTCCTCCCGTACAGTACGATGACGATGGGGAGATATACGGCGGCGATATACTAGAGTATATTTTCTACGAGTGGGTCGCTGATCGTCAGATTCCCCAGACACGGTCGATGAGTAAATGCCGCATTTTATGCATTTCGAAAGGGAAGAAAATAAAAATAAAAAAAAGGAAATGAAACACGCCAATATCCATTTCCATGCGGCTTCTGATTTCCCAGGAACTGCTAGTTAGTTAGTGGCCACTGGCCATGCTGATACAGAAACATCGGAGTCCCGGCACAACCTCGGGAGCCGACATACAGCCACTGTTTCCTTCTGATGATATCTATGGCGTGACTCTTTGCGGTCACTGCAAAGGGTTTAATTTCCTTTTCCCCTTTTTAATATTTTTTAAGACTTCGTCAGGCTCGGAGCCAAGCGAAGTGGGCACGCAACGTGTTGTTGCCTGTGGAGATGTATCTGATTCTGTTGAGAATGGAGAGATAGGAAATAATAAGCCATCTGGGAGATCCTCTGGATTCAGAGTAGAGGTAGATTCATTCAGCTGTTTTGCCTCTTTTTGAGGTTACAAGTTACGGCTCAATTCAGATCATTGAAGGTGGAATAGAGTAATAAGTTAAAAACGGCTGTCAACTAGCATATCTCAGCCTGCTCAGGACAAACCAAATGATGATCCCTGCGTAGTTCATCTCAACAAGTTCTCTCTATTAGAAAGAACGGAAATAATTCCATATCCGGCGATAATATTAAATATTAAATATGTATAATAATAAACTGCGGATCCGCCGGGAAGTGGAAAGTCAAGAAGTCAAGACAAGACCAGAAAATGGTCCCTGCCACGGCCAGCAGAAACAAAACCTCAATCGTCCGACGTTGGAACTATGGAGATAGACAGATCCCCAACGAAAAAATTTTTTTCTTTCGTTCATATCTCGGATAAGCTAGGCGACGAGTGACAAATTCCCGACTGGCCGATTATTGTTGATCGGTACTTTTCTACCCCTTGAACTGGTTACTGTAGACGTCTCATTTCTCTGCCTCACTCTCTCTCTCTCTTCTCTCTGTTCGAAGGAATATTGAAATAAAACCAGAACAAGACAAAGAAAGAGACCCTGGACCTTGACAATTGAATTGACTGGGCTTAATTAATTCTACAAAGCCCATGGTACACATTAATTGAGCTCGGGACAATTTCCCGGCTTCGCTTACGAGCCATACTATTGAGGCTCGGCCCAGCCACAACGGAGACCTCCGTGGATAATAACTTGATACTAAAGTAGTCTGTAGAGTCCAGACTGGGTAAATATTAAGACAATAAACTGGCTGTCTATTTATTGTTGTAATATATGTCATGGCATCGCATATGCTCCATGTAGTACGGATCGAATACGGAGTACTATACTATTATATCATAGTCATGCTCTATTTTATATCTTGGTCCGTTCCGTATACTTGAACATCAACCATGGTAGAGTAGAAACCTATTATTATTGCTCAGATTTTATACCTACCTAAGTATAGTGTTATTGTTTTTCGGCTCCACAATGCAAAATCTCGCAGTGTTTTCCTGAAAGAGGGATCCATCATCCAACATGGAGGGTTCTGAGATCATCTTTGATAAACACTGTTTGAGCGCCTATCTCGCTTTTCTTTCAATCGAATTGAATTGAATTGAATCGATCTTCCTTTTCCTTGGAAGAAAAGAAAAGAGCACCATCATCATCATTCCACTCTTTTCTTCTCTATCTACTCTTGCATTAATAACAGACAGAATGTGAGTACCTGTGGAATCGATGCCAGAGATGACCGCTAATGAGGCCGTTTACGGCGTCATTTCCATCATGTTTCCCAGTGTGAGTCTGCCGCTCTGTTAGAGGATATGCTTGTCCATTCGGAACGCTAGCTAGGGGCGAACTATTTAACTAACGTGGGGCGACCTAAACGAGGGCGGTTTAAGCTGGCAGAACCCACTAGGGTGCTAACATTTATCACATATTATCACTAGAGTCACGTGTTTATAACACGATTCTGCACCTTACTTTCTTATTTTATACATATGCAGTGTAGATGTCTCTTACTGATCTCCAGATTGTGTTAAGAGGTCGCGTAGGTTCTGCCGGTTAGATCGCCCGAGCTGGTCCTCGCATTACAAAACAAATGTTTTAGTTACATAGTTACTTTATCATGCAGACAGCCGCCCTGTCGGCGATATAAACCAATTATGCTCTCTGAATACTTTTTCCTTCTCTTTATTTTTCTGCTCCCCTTCAGAGCCTAGACCCCTGCATGCAGGTCAGGGAACTTCGGCCAGGTCCGGGGATAAATTTGCTCTTTTCGATCAACTACTATATCTACCTAATTATCTATCAACCCTCCATTCTCGACATTGGGCACCGGCATCTTAGACCGGCACAGTAGATAATCGGAAGGAAACAAGACATAACAAAAAGAGACTGAAATAGCCGAAAGACTATCTGATTGTCAGCACCGATACCAAACAATATCTGAGTTTGAATTCATGCGGAAGACAGGACTCTTCCATCTGATGCATCGAGTGGACCCGTATGCAAGACATTGCTTCGGCTACCTTCTATACTTTGCGTCAATGCAGACCAATCCTTGGCCAATCCGAGAGTGAAAGAAGAATAGATCAAAGCTGCGAGATTAGATAGCCTATGGGCCTTTGCTACCAATGCCAAAATAATCAAAATGTAGTAAGATCGTACACAGCACCGTCGCACAGAAACCGAGGGAAAGGAAAGAGAGGAAAAGGAAAAAATTGCTCCAAGAGAAGTCTCTGAAATAGGTTTTAGATTGCTCACATAAGGCAAGAAAAAAGGAAATAAGATATCTGGCAAAATTTCTGGGAAATAAATCAAGACAACCCCGTTCAAAATACAACATCGCACAGGGTAATAATCCCGAAGAGCTTCAGGTTCAAATCCAGTTGCGAACCTTTCTGAAAAGCTTTCCCCAAGTGTCAACACCAGATAATATCAACGAGAGGTACGAGGACGCGAGGATAAATGGACTCCATCATCGCGACGCAGTACTTTCTGTTTCTGGCATTGAGAAAGTTCGATTAATCGCCCATAATTTATAGTAAGCACAGCGCCCAGCGACGCTGACTGGAGTTTCAGCCTCCCACATAGGCCCACGATCATAGATTGGAGTAGAAGCCACAAGGTATGGTAAGAGGATCCGTCTGCCCTTCAAACATCGTAACGCCGCTAGAATAAACCAGGAAAACGAACATTCATAAACTCCGAAAGATTCTCAAAGATGGGCCATGCGAAAAGCAAACAGCATGCACCCATCGTGGCTGACAACGCAATGGTATACAAGATATTGCATCAAACGATCATAATCGGCATCGAAGGTCGAACAGTATTAAGTCTTGGTGAAGAACTTGGGAAATCGAAAGGAGAAAAAGGGAAGAAAGTTAATCGATCCTTGGCTGTTCTTTTACCGATCAGGGTTTGTCACCTAGGATATATGAATTAGTTTCTGTAGTACCCTCATCGCATAGCAATCAAGTCAATATCCTACCTGCAAGATCCTACGAGAGAAGTCTTGATCATCGTCGATACTGCCATTACTTTGTCGTCTTTGAGCCAGAAATTCCCGGTCAAACCTCGAATCGTTCGTTGCGAAATCCGGTGCGGACTTGGGATAGTTGTTCATCATTGCATTGCGGCGATATTCCTCTTCAACAGCCTTGCGTTTCTTGTAGCGGTAAACAAAGAAGAGAGCTCCGACAATTGCACAAAGACCGACAACCCCAACAACGACACCTGCTGCAATGGCAGCGGTATTCGATCCACCGCCCTTTTTGTCGGGCACTGAGGTCACGGGTTCTGTCACTATAATAGTTTCACCGCCAGGTTTCGTGACGGCGTGGGTGGTTTCAGCGCTTGTGGAAGACTGAGAGGTGGAAGTAGTGGTAGACGACGCGACGGAGGACGAATAGGTCGGCGGGTCAGAATCAAGTCCAGTGAGAAAGATGCCGTACGCGTTTTTCCCGCCACCTGGATATGCCGTGGTCAGTTGACTGTATGCCAAATACATGAATGAAGCTTAAACATATTAACACATACACATTTGTGTGTTAATCCCGTAGCACCCAGAGTTGCACTGGCTATCGTCCACCAAAGCCGAAGCTGGAGGTACGACATCCCCGCAGAAACAGTCTGATCCTTTCCACAGGCCTAAGACCTTGAAATTCTTTCCGACACAGACTTTTTGGCACCATCCCGAACTCTGCCATGTGTAAGGTCCATAGTCAGTCAAGCCATCTGAGCTATTATAGCAGCCCTTGTATTCCATGGCCCGCAGAACCAGAGATGTAGTTGCAGCGGCTGCAGCCACCGCAACTGGTTCTGGGTCCGGACCGGCTACTGCAGAGTCTGAGGCTAGCCATAAAGCTAGTACCGCAAAAGCGGACCCCATTTGTGGTTTCATGTCGCAGAACGACGGTATTATGATTATCGGAAAAGCTGTGTGTCTGAACGATAGACGTTTGTTTTCAAGCACCTAGTTGGGACAGCAGGGGGCTGTGCTTCATTAACAGAGAAGGGACGACCTGCGTAACCCTTCTGGTCTCTGTGGTTCAAATGGACCCCTTTCAGACTCGGCTTTCGGACGGCGTCGCAGTAGGGGGAGACATGGACCAGAGTGCGAACACGTCGATAACCAAGCCCTGTTCCATATGTTATCAGTCGAGACGTCTATGCGGGCACTAGCGGGAACGAACGGTGCAGAAACGGCGATGTCGGAGGATAAAGTTGAGGCCAGGACTCTAGAGAAGACGGAACGGCGAGCTTTTCGGATACCTACCGATTACTCGATTCTCTAACCCGCCGCGTTACCCCTTATATAGTCACAACTGAGAAATAATAACGAGCGGCCAAACACCCTGAAGATGAGTATCCAGCGGTCTGGGAGGCGGGAGAAGGAGAGGGGTGACGGGAATTCGGATGCAAAAAAAAAAAAACGGATAGGGGGTATCTTTTCCAAAACTGACAGGTTAAACGGATTGTAGAGAGCGTAGTCGGAGTGTCTCCCTCGTGGAGTAGATGACGAGGAGTTTGTGGTGTGGGCTAAAGATAGTGATGGTCTTCAAGGGAGTGACGTTCGAGTTGGTAAGTGTCTGGTAGTGTGGTTTTGGCAGAGAGAGGAATGGAGAAGGGGAACAACGGGAGGGGGGAGAGTTGGCAGGGGAAGAGGGCTTAGGGAAGGCAGGGCAGGGCTGTGTGTGGGCGTAAAGACGGGGGTGCGTTCGCAGGAAACGACGCCATGCCGGGTCCAAGAACTTTGCTTCATTAATACAGTGATTATTATTATTATTGACTGTGCTTGTCGTGGCTAATAATAATGACTCAATAACCGCTACTTCAGGAACCTCTGCAGGTACTTACCAATATAGGAAAGGTGGGCACCTGTACACGGTCTTTTGCCTGGCCTCTGTCCAATCTCAGCAGGTGACCTGAATATGTAATCAGGAACGCACCGTAGATCGCTTCCTCTTCCGGCCCGGATCCCACTAGCGCCCCGCGTTCCGTGACTTGGAAAGATGGACATCAACCTAGCCACAACAGGCAACTGCAACGTCGAGCCAGCCCCGTGTGCACCGCTCTGCGGCCGCACGTCCGTCAGGCAACGAAAAGGAGTCTCTGCCTGGCCTGCACAACTGTACGATCGTTACTATTCTGAACCAAATAAGACAGATACTAAGCAGATGAAGGACACGGACTCAAGAGTATCCTTACGAATACGGCATGCAGGAGGAGCCTCCGTCCGAGTCGAGTCGATCAGATGTCTGGAATGCATTGGAGGTCCACAACGCACAACGTGCGGATAACCGGCTGATGTGGAAGAAAAGGCCGTGTCATTTAGTCGGCTCGTGTGGCAACTGGAAGCCGACTGCCTTGCTCATTGTCATTGACATTATTGACATGTGCGTGGCAGTCAATCTCCGGAGTAGAGCGAACCAAAGTTAAAAGTGACAGATGCGCGACACTATCTAGACTCTCGTCTGTGAGCTCTCAACAACGCGATACTCGAGGAACACGATAATACGGAAGGACATCAGCCAAATTTTGCATTGCAGCTGTATAGCGACATCAGAGTAATATCACAATTTTTACTGGAATTGTAAGTGCTCAAAATGCTCAAACTACGCTGGGTGCGGCCCTGGTATCGTTTATCTGCCCCCTTTCACGGACTTACGTTATTACGGATTGCGGAAATTATTTACCAGGACATCCGCGGTATGTACAGCGTCGCAGCATCACGACCACGATTCGCCTCATATGATTCTCCTCCAGTAGACCACTATCATCTAGACCATGTACTCTGCAATTCTAAGGGATGGGCTGCGAGCTATCTATACATACCCTCCCACACTGAGCGTGAACTATGATGATGAAGTTTAAGCTTATTTTTCGTCAGAATTAGACTACCAAATAGACTGTGGGGTCCATTGCTACCATTGTCCATTATTAACATTATTAACCAAAGGCTTCCATCCTCAATGATAATGTACAATAACCACAAAATTTCGCTAAGATTAAGCAGTGGGAAATGGATTCTTTGATTCTTTGTAGAGCAACACACCTAGCCATAGCCACGGAATTATTATGCAGAGCATACCTACGCTGGAACGTTTTCTGCTTCATTGTTACCATCATAATGCAGCAGCTATGACACCCGGAAGGCCAGGGCAGGATGGAAGCTACCAGACGCAGGGGCTATTATTATTAGACCTTAATTCCCATGAACAATGAACAATGAACAATATTCAACTCTGTCCGAGGCATCAGGATACTATTTCCACGCCAATGGGGCCAGATACTGTCCGGCTGGCTGCGGATGTGAAGTCCTTAGGAACAGCGTGCTTAATAATTATCTAAATTATCCCCGGCACAGAAGTGCTCTATGATCATGTTCTATCGCAGATGCTACCTAATTTACCTTACCTCGTATCAAAAAACTCTCTATTATCCCCTAACGAACATGTCATCAATACTAGACAACACCTGACATGGAATCCCCTGTAGCTGCACTATAAATAGCTGTTACTATTCCCTTGGCATGCTGTCTATGCATACATACCATGCAATCGAATTCACAACAACACCGCTCCAAATTTATTATTATTTATCCTAATTATTTACCATCTAACAAACTGGTCTAGATCATTCCCATTTCACCGCTGACCTCGGACCTCTCGTATCATACTTCCGGATTCCCTGTTTTCCTTCTCTGCGGACTACAACTAACATTATTATTTCCAAGTCCTGAAGCTGTGTATGAATAGAACCGAGCTGTCTACGGATACATGGTCGTCAGAATTCAGAATTCAGAATTATTGTTATTATAGAACCGCTATCATCCTATTTTCCTGACATCGTAAACTTCCCATCTCACATGATCTGGTTGATTACCTCTGTATATCTATGGAGCAGGTGCTTGTCATACTACATAGTCCATCGATACTAAAATGATAGAAGAATCAATGATTGATGTTAGCTGCCAATGCTTGAGGCATGGAAGACAAGAAGGCGGAAAACAATCCAACATCGAATCGAACCAATATGTCTTACGATCGAGCGAGCGAGGATTATAATGATATAAACAACATAATAGTCTACTGCCCTAGTGGCAAGCACATATTCCTACAAGATAAAAATATCCCAGGGAAAAAACGTATCTATATAATAGTCCACCCAATGAATCAATTACATTGGCTTCAGATACATAATCCCCTGGCCCTGTTATTTATTTTTTTTTCTTGTTTTTTGTTCACCATTCCTTCTCTTCGCCTTTTTTTTTCTTTGGGAACCCTTCTAAAGAAAGATAGCCCTGTCGAGTTTGTCACCATTTCCTCAATCGACAGCCAAGTCTTCACGGCTTGGGGATGTGTATCGTCTTGCTGACCATCAGGCAACCATGTATAACAAAAATAAGCACCACAGGGTGGAATTCAAAGAGCGTGTCTTCCGCCGCAAGTCCCAGCGGTAGGTTCTCCAGAATCCAGCCTTGGGAAACCCAGTAAGCCATTATCATAGTAATTGACAGTGTTGTCGGGATCGGCGTGCCCTCAAAATATTTTGACTTCCCGGTTTTGTCCTTGGGTAGAACGGCTGCTGTGACATTAAACCGAGCTAGCCGCGTCAGGCCGCAAAGGACAAAGAAGGATAAAAGCAAATGGTCAAGACGGGTTCGGATTCCTATAGCGAACGCAACGGAAGCGGGAGCAACACCGAAAGAGATCTAGCCAGTAAGAATTAATATTAGTAATGCTTGGATGCATCAAAGCAACAGAAATGAATGTACCAAGTCTGCTAGCGAGTCCAATTCTTGGCCCATCAGGGAAGATTTTCTCCTCCACCTTGCAATCCGCCCATCCATAAAATCGAAAAATAGCGCAAAAGGCATGCATGCAAGTGCAGTCCAGAGATCATGGTGTTCATTTTTGTCTCCCAGACAATAGCGCATAGATGCGAAGATAGATAGGACTATTCGCAGAGTCAGCAACAACAGTCCAAACGTATCCTGAGAGAAAATTTCCGTGAGAGCTTGCCTCCACATAGTCCTATCAACGGAGTCAGCAGAAGTTCAACAGTCACCGAAAAATAAAAAGGGCAATCTTTACCATTGAGCTCAGTTACTAGATCAGCGAGGTGCAGAGCCCTGTAACACGAAGATTCAGTAAGTCAATGGCTCGATTCATAGCAGCAGTATGGCGCGGTCCCACCTTATGAGACTGAAATGGCCTGTTTCCGAGGAAAGAAGCATTTTCTGCTTCTCCTGAGCTGTAAAGTTTACTCTAAGTATCCATTGCTCCCAGCAGGAAGGCTGGGAATCGGGAAACTTACCCCCGTCTTTTGAAGGCGAAACATCCGTGTCTGGAGAGTTATTCGACATGGCCGTAGTCCTGCGGGACATGCTCAAGTCACAACAAAGAGAATATAGGAGGATCGACTGGTTTAAATAACAGGGAGGGAAAGGCTATGTATTAGAGGCGTGGAGAGAATGAAGTTGAGGAAAAGGCAGCACCAGCTACGAACTTCAGTGGGCAAAACTGAGTCGCTGCCCGCCTAAAACGTCATTTTATCACATGTGAGGCTGGTGAGGCCAGTAAGGCTGTGCTGACAAGGCCTTAGCCACACTTTGTTCTATTTTTGTCTCGCCTATTTTCTACGCGTACGCTGCGGAAGTGCTCTGTTCGCTGCATGGCGTATTGCATTCCTATTATAACAAAGCGCCTGCGTTTTCAACCATGCAGACCCAGAATCGTTGCCAGACACGATGTCGCACTATTTCCTTCACCTCGCTGCAGGAGAATCCACCAGCTCTCATGCCTTGGTTACAGCACAGAGCAAAAGATTGAAGGTGAAATCCGCGGCTGGATACGTTCTTCAGCACCGAATATAGAAGCAGCAAATATTTTTTTTTATAATCGGCAAGATATTGCGATCAAAAACCATTTCCTGGAAGAGTTCCCGTTTCCCCAAACGCCGTAATAAGACAGTGTGGAAAGACAGACATGGTCTAAAAACGTCCACGGCCACCTCCACGGCCGCCTCCTCGGCCGCCTCCCCGCGAGAAACCACCTCCAAAGCCACCTCCACGACCACCGCCCCTAGGACCTCCCCGTCCTCTTGGTGCTCCGCCCCTGCCGCCCCTTGCGGCACCTCTTGCACCTCCTCTACCACCGCGCGGCGCGCCTCTGCCAGCTCCACCTGCTCTCTTGGGTTTTGCGGCACCTAGAAGAGGTTAGGAAACAACGAAAGTCGACAGAAGGAATCACTGCATCATACCTGGTGGCGGCTTAGGCTTAGGAAGGAACCTGGATTGCTAGTTAGACATAGGTCTGTTAAAAAAAGTTGCCAGCGTTATAGCGTACTTCTCTAGCGGTAGAAGCTTGTCTCCTCCAATATACACCTTATCACCAGGCTTGAAAGAGGTAGCGACAATGCCTTCCTGCGGCTTGATTGTGAAATAGACCTGGTTAATCGGACCCAGCACCTCGTCAACTTTGCCGATAGGAGTCTACCAAAGACGTCATGATTAGTTGGTTATATTCTACCATACTGAAAATAGGGTCATCGCAGCTCAGATTCTCATACCTTGTTCTCCAGGTAGATGGGCGCATTGAAATACGGAATCTTGGGGTTGATAGATTCGCAGACCATCTCGCCTTCACAGGCATGCATGAAAGTGCCCATCTCTGTCATAATATTGTAAGCTATGAATGCGCATACAGGAAGATAAAATAATTACCTAGAACCTGCGCCGGTGGACCAAATGACTGCTGGAAGCCCCCGCGGCCTGAGAGTAAGAAAACGTTAGTACCTTTTCTCGTGCAATTCAACCGCATTGTCATACTCACTACCACGTGAAAAGTTGCCTCCACGGTTAGCACCAGTGGCCGGGCCACGGCCTCCACCACGAAAAGACATCCTGTTGGTATTATCTTGATACTCGTCGTCTGAAGGGAGGCTTGCACAAAGTTTTTCGACAGTGCGAACTGAAAGCGGTAAAGTCTCCAGAAGTTTTAGCTCACGTGATGTGACTCACCGCCTGTGTGGCCGTCTGGAAATTATTCGGATCTGTGGTCCACAAGAGTCATACCCCTCCTCCAGATCACCCTCTTCGAGCTGCGTCCAGACTTCCAGTCATGGCTGCTGAAGGTTCCAAGGATTTACCAATTCGGCCACCGGTAGAGGCTCAGGCTGCCAAACCGGCCGCTGATTCTGCTAACGCCCTGTCGAAAACAAAGTCCAATAAGCCTGCGGGGAACACCGACTCACTCCCTGACTTTATTATTGAGCGAAACAAGTTCTTTGAGGAATTATGGCAGCAGTATCTTGAGGAGCTTAAGAACAAACCGCATCCAGAGATCAGTGTCACTCTTGACCTCGGAAGCGGCAGCCCTTCCACCGTCGTCGCGAAAGCTTGGGAGACCACACCCGCGTCGCTTCTGAAGGATGTGCCTAAGGATATTAGCACAAACGTTGTTATTGCAAAGGTGGATGGAAAGGAACTCTGGGATTTGACTCGCCCCCTGGAGCGCGATTGCACGCTCTCCTATGTTCCATTCCATAACCCTGAAGGCAGAGAAGTCTTCTGGCACTCCAGCGCGCACTGCCTAGGCGAAGCTTGCGAATGTGAATATGGGTGCCTTCTTTCTCATGGTCCTCCAACACCGCAAGGGTTCTTTTACGATATGGCTATTCCGGAAGGGTATGTCGCATGAAGAGAAAACGGGAAAATCTACTGTTTCCGGGGACTAACATCTGAGCAGACGTGTCGTTAAGGAATCGGATTGGTCTTCCCTTGACAGCAAAGCATCCCGCATTTTTAAGGAAAAGCAAAGCTTCGATCGATTGGAAGTTACGAAGGAAAATCTTAAAAAGATGTTCTCTTACAGCAAGTATAAGCTGCACTATATTGATAAGCTGGTGACGGGGGAAAAAAGTACAGTGTATCGTTGCGGTACCCTCGTTGATTTGTGTAGGGGCCCACATATCCAGAGCACTGGCAAGATCAAGACCTTCAAGATTATGCAGGTACGAATGGGTGAACTGTATTCTTTTGGATGGAAATGTTTTTTCAAGCTAAAATTTTCTTTGCGCAGAACTCTTCGGCATATTTCCTTGGAGACCAGGCCAACGACTCCTTGCAGCGTATCCGTGGTGTGGCATTCCCTGACAAGAAACAGATGCAGGAACACCTGAAATTCTTGGAGGAAGCAGAGAAACGTAACCACCTGAGACTAGGCAAGGAACAAGAGCTGTTCTTCTTTGACGAAGTCTCTCCGGGGTCCCCCTTCCTCCTTCCTAATGGAACCAAGATCTTCAATGCTCTTCAAAAACTTCTGAGATCGGAGTACCGAAAGCGCGGATACCAGGAGGTACAAACCCCGAACATGTTTGACGTGAACATCTGGAAGACTTCGGGTCACTGGGCCCATTACAAGGATGACATGTTCAAGCTTGATGTTGAAAAGAGGGAATGGGCTCTCAAACCCATGAACTGCCCTGGCCACTTTGTTCTTTTCGGCCACCGGGATAGAAGCTATAGAGAACTTCCCCTGCGAATTGCGGACTTTGGCGTGTTGCATAGAAATGAAGCATCAGGTGCTCTGAGCGGTCTCACGCGTGTTAGAAAATTCCAGCAGGATGATACCCACATCTTCTGTACACAGGAGCAAGTATGTCCCCTTCCCACACAGATGGCCGGCCTCATTTTTGCGCTTGATCTAACGGCTTCATAAGATTTCTTCTGAGATTGAGGGTCTGTTTGATTTCCTGAACTCCATCTATGGCCTGTTTGGTTTTACCTTCAAGTTGAAGCTTTCTACACGTCCGGAAAAGTATCTCGGCGAACTTGAGACCTGGAACTACGCCGAAGAACAGTTGAAGAATGCCATGACTAAGTTCAAGGGCAATGACTGGACTATCGATGAGGGAGATGGTGCCTTCTATGGACCCAAGATCGATATTACCATTGCCGATGCTTTAAAGAGAGAATTCCAGTGTGCCACTATCCAACTGGATTACCAGGCACCCCTTAATTTTAAACTGGAATATATGACTCATGAGAAGACCCAAGCCGACGAAGCCAAGAAAGAAGGTGAAACCAAGCCCAATGAGCTAGCACCTGGTCGTGCGCGCCCAGTTGTCATCCACCGTGCTATCATTGGCAGCTTCGAACGATTTTTGGGTATCTTAATCGAACACTTTGGTGGCAAGTGGCCATTCTGGATAAGTCCTCGCCAGATATTGATTGTTCCTGTCATGCCTGCTGTGAACGATTATGTTTACGAGCTGCAAAAGATCCTCAGGGATGATAAGCTCAACGTCGACATTGATGTTAGCGGTAACACCCTGCAGAAAAAGATTCGTACTGGGCAATTGGCGCAGTACAACTTTATCTTTGGTACGTTTCCCTTTGATTACTGCCATTTCCATATCATTCAACAGTATACTAATACCTCATTTTTCTGTAGTCGTTGGTGCACAAGAGAGGGAATCTCGCTCTGTCAACATCCGCAATCGAGACGACCCAGCCACTCAGAACAAGGGCGTCATGGTTCCCCTTGAGGAAGCTCGTGTGAAGCTCCGTGCTTTGAGGAAGGAGAGGAGACTCGTAAACACGCTTTGAAGCGATGCTGACCGTTTCCTTCTGTTCTTTTCTGCGGGCCTCCCTTACTCAGCGTAGTGCAAGGATGGAATTTGGCCACGAAAAGCACGGCGACGAGATTTATGAACTTGAATGGAGATTCAGAAGCTATTTAGAGGGAGAAATAGATGATCCAATTCTCTCCCAGGCGATCCATGACAGCTGGGATTTTGAATGCTAAAGTAGTCATTATTTACCACTCATTCTCCAAACACGACTCCCTAGAAGTTCCTTTTCTTACTGAAGCGTGCGAATCTTTGATTAAAAATGGAATCGGCCCTTAAATTTAATTTTAAATTTAAGGCTATATTTAAGACTCGATTATCGACAGAGAAGCGCCTCTGTCTCAGTAGGACTTGTCTGCGTGCCCCTTGCAACAACGGAAATGTCCCATCTCCATCGTAGGAATAAGAACAAAAATAAAGAAGAAACTTAGAAAGGCTTGTCCTGTTTCAGGTTGGCTTCAACGTTCTTTGATAGTAAACGGCGAGGTCCGTTGCGGGATCGTTGCACCTAATCCATCCATCTCACCGTAAGGCTGCATACACTCTGTCATCTTTTCTTCCCCCCTACCACCCTTTCTCTTCCTCTCTTTCTTCGAAAGGCGCTGCTATTTCGGCGGATTCCCACTGCCTGTGTCATCTTTCGTTTCTCGCTTTGTCTGTTTTGCCGAAAACAGAAGACGGCTTGTTCTAACAACCCTTTGTCGCAGTCCTCGGAACTGCGGGGCTTTGTTTCGTCTGTCTTTCTTCAGTAGTGTTCGCCCTTTAGCCCCCTATCCCTTTCCTCGCTTCAATCACTACGTCTAGGGGTCGAGCTGAAAGCCTGGTTTCTTTGCTTGCAACCGCCCCTTTCCTCAGTCACTCCTCCGTCCCCAGGCCTCGAACGAGCGAGCAAGAGACGAAGTAACCCGACTCAACTATCGCCCGAGACCCTTCGTTTGTTTCAACCTTGTCTTATACAAACCCAAATACTGCAAATATGGCGGATCTACGAGGACGCAAGGTTTTCAAGGTCTTCAATCAGGAATTCGTCGTGGATGAGCGTTACAATGTTAGCAAGGAGCTGGGCCAAGGAGCATACGGTATTGTCTGGTAGGTACCGACGTCGTCAATTATGATTCTGTCGACCGTCGCATGCTGTGTCCTCTCTCCATCTTGCATTTCCTATCCTGCTTCATATCAATATTTTTTTCTTCGTTGACAATGATATCGGCTTGTTTACTATGCAGTGCCGCTTCCAACATACACACGGGTGAGGGCGTTGCCATCAAAAAGGTTACAAATGTGTTTAGCAAGAAGATATTGGCCAAACGCGCTCTGAGAGAAATAAAGCTCTTGCAGCATTTCCGGGGCCATCGCAATGTGAGCTCACATCTCCCCACTATGTATCCGTAAGTCGATCGGAGCTGACAAAGAGCTTGCAGATTACATGTTTATACGATATGGATATCCCACGACCCGATAACTTCAATGAAACTTACCTGTATGAAGGTGGGTTTTTTTTTTTTTTTCTGATACATTAACGCTATGCTACTGCTGCTGCTGACAATTGTCGTACAGAATTGATGGAATGTGACCTAGCAGCTATCATTCGCTCCGGGCAGCCACTGACCGACGCTCATTTCCAATCTTTTATTTATCAGATCCTTTGCGGGTTGAAGTATATCCATTCAGCGAATGTCTTGCACCGAGACTTGAAACCAGGAAACTTGCTTGTGAACGCTGATTGCGAGCTCAAAATCGCTGATTTTGGTCTCGCACGTGGCTTTTCAATTGACCCGGAGGAGAATGCAGGGTATATGACCGAATATGTCGCAACTAGATGGTACCGCGCCCCAGAGATCATGTTGAGCTTCCAGAATTATACCAAAGCCAGTATGTAGATTCCCTTTCTTACTCCGTGCTCAATTGCTTGTGGCGATTCCACTGACTATCTGCTTAGTCGATGTATGGTCCGTTGGGTGCATTCTGGCGGAACTACTGGGAGGCAGACCCTTTTTCAAGGGCCGCGACTACGTCGACCAGCTCAACCAAATCCTACACTATCTGGGAACCCCGAATGAGGAAACACTGCGCCGTATCGGCTCCCCTCGGGCCCAAGACTACGTTCGCAACCTTCCTTACATGCCGAAGATCGCTTTCCAGCGTCTGTTCCCCAACTCCAACCCGGACGCCCTGGATCTCCTGGACCGCATGCTGGCTTTCGATCCATCCTCACGAATTTCAGTCGAGGATGCATTGGAGCATCCTTATCTGCAGATCTGGCACGATGCCTCGGACGAGCCGACATGCCCAACAACATTCGACTTCCGCTTCGAAGTGGTAGATGATATACACGAAATGCGCAAGATGATTTATAACGAAGTAATGAACTTCCGTGCTGTAGTCCGACAGCAATCCCAGGCGCAGGCCGCCGCCGCCCAGCAGCAACAAATCGCGCAGACCAATGTCCCGATTCCCGAACACAGCCAGGGCGGCTGGAAGGGAGAGGAGCCTAAACCACAAGAAGCGATTGCCGCAGGCGGCCACATAAATGATCTCGAATCGTCGCTGCAGCGTGGAATGGATGTGATACATTGAATTTGTGCATTATCGAAGAGAGACATACATACATAAACAAATGGGTCTTTGGACATTGTGAGATGGTATAACTCTCATATACGGTGGAGGAAAAGGCAGGAAAGAGGATAAATACAAAATAAATGAAAAAGAACAAAAAAAGGGTAGGGAGGAATGATATAAATGTGGACTGGTTATCTTTTATTTTTATTTTTTCCTGTGTTTTGGAAACGATATGATTCTGTTTATATATGGGGATTGCCCTCTGTTATTGATTAGCAGTACAGCATTATTATTCGTTTGGTTTGTTTTTTTAGGGGAAGTATGATTATATTATAGCCTAAAGACTTGATGATTTTCACTCATGTAGGTATGAATTTCAGATAATATCTAGATATGTCTTCTTTGCCTCGGCCCCTTTTTGATTTTTGTTTGATATTCTCTGATAAATCTGAGGAGGTGAGTTGTATACGTCATAATAATAGGAAGAATATGGTCTGGTATCTTTGAGATATACATCCCATCACGTTTCATCTAGCATTTAACATCCTATTCGTACAGACATAACTCGTAAGGATCATCTCAACCGAGAAAAGAAACAAAAATAATTAGCTGTGCAAAAAGAAAGCCAAGAACCGTGATCGAATGCAAAAAAAGGAGAAGAAGCGATACAAATAGATACAGATTGTAAGGGAAAGAAGAGGGGGAGGGGAAAAAAAAAGAAATCATCGATAATATGTCCTCCACCAAACAGCCATCGAAGCAGCGACGACCAAATCTAACATTTTGATGCCTTCGTCTTCGATGATGAGTTTACCCAATTTTGCTTCGTCGCCTTTCATACCCCCGCCAGCGTTTTCTCGTGCAAGGGAGAAATCGAGACGATCCTCATCGCGGTCCATTGAGCCCGTCTGGGTACGGTTGTTGTTATTGTCTGAATCATAGCCGCTTGCGTTGGAATTCAGACTAGCGCCAGAACGTGCGCGAGGTCGGTTGGGATTGAGGAGAGCAGCAAGGGTGTGACGTTTTGATGTTGGACTGTCACTGCCGTCTTTGTCCCTGTCTCTGAATCCGGACAGATTTATCGCTGCCGTTGCCATCTGGAAGGGGGTGTTGAAACGTAGCTCTGCAACCGTGACCGTCGGTGTATCGGGGCCGTTCGCGGATGTAGCTCCTGGAATCATGTGTTTACACTTTAGACTCTGCCCGTTGAGACTTACTGAGAACGTGCACAGTCCGTTCCAAGGGGACAGGAAGCTGTAATATCCGCTTTTCAGCTTGGAAGAAGCATTGGCTATCACGCCGTCGATCTTGGAGAGTGCATCCATGGAGTACTTCGAGGTGTCCTGCGACTGCGATGACTGATGTTGATGCTGTTGCGGCCGAGAGGGACGGACTTCTCGGTGAAACTTTCTAGGTCTGAAGCGGTCCCTGGGCTTTCTAGCATCGAAGTCGGTCTGGGGAGGCCTGGAAGAGGCAACAGCATCACGAATATGCGGGGGAAGATTAACTCCCGGCCCTAACAAGGAAAAAGGGTCGTTATGGGTCGCGAATTTGGTATATCCCGGTGTTAAAACCTCAATTTCAATCGGGCCGCTGTCAGCCTTGTGGGATGTCATAGTCGCAACATTCCACTGACTTCCGTACGAAGGATCACGCCGTACTAGAGTGATTCGGAGCCCAATATCACCAGGTCCGCTGTTGGAGACCCCTTGAGCAGGGAATTGTCTCTGGGTTTTCGCCTGGCTCCCTGCGTCCGAGTACGGTGGTACGCCGTGGGATGAATGAGGCCTGACTTGTGGTCGCCTGGAATCTAAACCATCCTGACTAGCATGCAGAGCGCCCTGATTTTCCTTCGAGATCCATATATTCGTATCTAGACACCCTGGCAGCGCACTCCATCGATTTGGCCTCCCGTCCATGGAATTATTTGAACAGCTGAGGTAGAGCCCATCGGGTGGTATGGGTCGTCTTGGTGAAGGATTCCTTGTTGTATCCGCAAGTTGAACTTTGGTGGGAGGCGTATATAAGCCATTGTCGGATATGAGCTGGTCATTCGGACTTGCCTGCTCAGCGCTCGTGTTTTCTACACACTCTCTCCGAGACTGTGAAGACAAAAATGCGCTCTGTTCCCACTGGTAGGAAGCAGGAGGCAGCGGAGAAATGGGAGTGACTGGACTCGCGTTCGGTCTCGCGGGAGGCACAGGCTTGCGCCGAAACTGGTTCAGTCGCCCAAGCAAAGCTGGCGACGGAGGAGTCCTGTTCCCTTGCCCATCACTCCAAGAATCCTGCTCTCGCAATCCCTCCCCTCCATCATCCTGTTCCAACTGCGATTTCTGTAGTAATGCGTAGTCGTCCGGGCTCGCCGCATGCAGGTAGTACAACGATGAATTGATCGCTTCGGCGGAGACGCTCGACTTGGTAGGTGGTTTGAGAGGAGTGAGAAAGACATCTTTTTTTTTCATATGTAGTCAGCATGTAAATCGAACAGAGAGAGCGAACCCGCATACCCTTACTCCCCGGTACTCTCACAATATACAAGACCAACGGGTCCAGCTTTTGCTGCGTCGGATTCCGAGGGTACGAGGGTGGGTTCGACGCTATGGCAGTAATACCGGACAACGATCGCGCTTCCACCGGCTGCCCTGCCACCGGGGGTTGGTTCGACGGTGCGGAAAGATGGTGACGATGACGGTGCCGGCGACGGGGGTGAGAAGCGCCTTCGGACGCGTCACCGTCGGCATCATCTTTGGCCATTTTGAACGAAAGTCCTCGGGAAAGCCGCATGATGTTCGAGAAAATACCAAGAAATCAACCGGCTGTGTAAACGAGTATTGTCCAGGAGAAGTGACGGCGACGGGAGCAAAGGAGGGGGCCCGCACGGATGAGAGGGAGCGCTCTGGGCATTCGTAAGACAGCGTCAGGCCTAATCCCTCGATCGCATCCAGGTTCGCAAATGGCGGGACAGGGAGAACTCACTGGAAAGAAAGAAGGCGAATGTGGGGGAAACAAGAAATATCCTGTAAGGGACCGCTGTTATTATCCGTCTGGTTACCTGTCAACGGCCCAAGAGACAGCAGGCAACGGTCATTCTGGTCGCCACTCCATTGCGTCTCGCCCTGTGGAATGAACGGCTCTTCGATGAAGGAGAGAAAGAGAGTAAGGATTGACCAGAAACAGGCAAGACAAGAGGCAGAATGGGGCTGCCTGCATCGCACTCAGGACATTGTTCAGCTGCTGAGTGGCAACCGTCCAGGAACCGCGAGACGCTACACAGCAGGGCTAAGCTACCCGGAAGATTGATCTCTCGTATAACTCGGTGTACTATTTATGCATATGTATATTCCAATTCCAAGAATAATCAGAAACAGAACCGGGGCACAATGAAATACATGATGCGACGTCTCCCCGACGATGCCGAACCTGGAATTAATTGGTATCTTCACAATAGATGTAAGTGCCGTGTATCAATAGAGCTGCTGGCAATAAAGAAGATAAAAAGAGAACAAAAGGAGTGACTGAAAGAACAACCAAAAATGGACAGGTGCCAGGTCATGATCAATAATAAGAATAAAGAGAACTCCAGGCTCCCGAGTCCCAACCGTACGGCCCTCATCGCATGTCCATTATGGATTTATCCCCCCCTTCTTATTTTGTTGCTGGCGTGTCTCAGACAACCGTCTCCGACCTCTCGCCCTCAGCGACAACAGGGACTGGGAGCCCCCGATCAGGACTCTGCAAAACAAGTTGTTCATGACGCCGTGCGCGCAAAAAGTCGCTGACTGCGCGAATAAGAATAAACCATCCCACTACCATCAGGACATACGAAATCCACTCGCCCGTGCTAATCGACGGTAGCCCGCTACTTCCCTCAGTCGCAGTGCCGGCTGCAGAATTATCTGAAACGGAGTTCGGGTCGAAATTATGCGAATTAGGGTCCGGTGGGGTTGACATGTAGGGATCGGAGCCTCCATCTTCTGGCCCTCTTGTCTCACTACTACCTTTCATGTAGAAACCGTACTGAACCAGCGTGAGGCCAAGGCCGGCTCTGCTTCCGTTTTTGGCAGCATGCGTAGTGTGTAAGAGGTATGTAAGGAGAAAGCCAACCAGCTGGAAGGACATTGAGATCATCGCATTCCACACAAACGAGAAAATAGACCCAACTGGTAGTCCATCAACGTAGACTTCATCGGATGATATACCCGGAGCCAAAATAGTTGTCTCCCAGTATGGGGGTGTAGCATCTGCAGCGGCCTCCTCATAGGACTGGACATCCATGTCAGCGATAAAATCAAAGAGCGAGAGATATCTGGTGACAAAACACATACAGGAGGCAGGTCCTCAGTCTTCTCTCCCCGTTCTGGTTTAGCAGCCAGATTAGCAAAGACGCCATCGTTGGTCGAGCTTATTACACGACCAGACGGCGCCGTCGAGCTACTGAAGGTAGGTAGGACCGTCCCGCTCCTCCCCCGCGTCCCCAAACCATGCGATTCACTCTGCGTTTCTGTCCTCGCATCAGACGAGGATGCAGCTTCGTTGATATTATGTGTGGATGTCCGCGATTCCGGGTTGGCCCTCATTAAGCGCTGCCTGTCGTCGGGTTCCTCATCTGCGTCAGATTCGTCCTCGGCGCCAAATGCGTCGGTAAGAGCTGTATCGGCCTCGTTATTATGCGATGGCTCATCATGTAGCAGTCGTCTTGATGAAGGCGAAGACGAGCGCGAATGGAATGACGGGGGCGGGGACGATGGAATGGCGGCGTTTAGTCGTGAATGATCAGGCTCTCCATCACTGTCATCATGGGTATCAACCTGAAGTGCTCGGCGTTAGTGAGTCCAAACATCATGGCTGTATAAACTTCAAATGTGAATCTCAGAGACTATAATAGGAAGGAATCTATCATGAGGCATGTTCGAATGAATTCATCATTAATCAGCTGAAAGGGAAAGCGTACCCGCTGATAACGCTGGGAGCTCATGGCGGAGCCGAGCGGAATATCTTCAGAGAGACAGTACCGAAGGAAGCTCTGGAGCGATGAAACGTAGGAAGAAACGAGTAAACGAGGGAAAGATTGGTTAAGGAAGGGGAAAAGCAAAGGAAGTAAAGAGAGCGAAGAAATGGAGGCGCTGCCTGGCCATGGATGGAGACGGAACGGAACATGACGAGCGGTGGCTGACGGTCCCGACTGCCTCAGGCATACACGTGGTGATGGCACCGACTCTTCATCTTCGAGGATCAATATCTTCAGCGTCATCATCGACAAAGAACAAGAGCACCCCATCCCTCGCATCTGCTGGACGAGTCCCTGTCCTATTCGACTTCCACCATGTCTAAGCCTCCTGTAAAACCACTTCACTCCACAACCCTACCAGAGAGGGCAACGCTAACATGTAGTCTCCTTCAATCAATCCAAGACTCTCCGTCCGCAATCCCTACAAGCCAGACTAACGGATCTCCTTAACCGCTGGCCCTCTGATCCCGTTCGTCCTGCATCAGTCTCTGTCCGATACTTCCTTGAATCTCGTATTTCAGAGATCTCAAAGGCCCAGCAATCACAACAACAGCCCAACAAACCGCAATCTGCTGCTCCTATATCCGAATCATCCGTCAACGCATTATCCTCGTTACTGGACGACCGCTACGCGAAACGATATCCCTTGTCGCCGAAGTTGCGATTCCCCGCCAGTGATCCCAATTATTACGATAATCTTGTTCGGGAATTCGAGGAGGCGCCGGGACGGAATTGGCTAGGGAGAGTCAAGAAGAGGCTGTCGGGGTTGTTTCGTTTTGAATAGATCTTGTTTTGGCTGGGGGGGTTTTCTTTGCTGATATGGTTGAATGGGGGTAAAAATGACTCGGAGTTCCTTGCAGGTATATAGGGAAAAGTGATCGGGACTTATTCTATATGTGTATGTATAATGTACTATATTGTATTGACCCCTGGTTTTGGTTGGTTTATCATTGCATTTATTGTATTCAAGAGACATTCTATATCAGAAAGGGGGGAGTAAAGGAACAACTAGTATGTCAATGCACAAGTGCACTTAAAAATGTCAGAAAATCATGGTAGGTATCACAGCATGGGCTTCACATCATCGGCAACCTTGAATGGAGCCTCAGTCTTAGCCCGCACCTCATCCACTGTGACACCGTCGGCCAATTCAATCAGCTTCAACCCGTCAACGAAATCTACGTCGAAGACGCAGAGGTCTGTAATGATACGGCTGACACAAGCCTTTCCGGTCAAGGGGAACTCGCACTGCTTGACGATCTTGGGGTTTCCTTTCTTGTCGGTATGTTCCATAGTCACAACAACCTTCGTCGCGGATGGGTTGGAGACGAGATCCATAGCGCCTCCAAAACCCTTGATCTTACCGGGAAGCATCCCTATAAAGACAACGTATTAGCTGGATCCCACGACCGTATTACGGACGAAGAAGAGGGACTACTCACAATTTGCCAGATCGCCCTTGGCACTAACCTGCATGGCTCCCAGGATGGTCAAGTCAATGCGTCCGGCACGGATCATTCCAAACGACTCGTCGCTTCCGAAGCAAGAAGCTCCAGGAAGAAGGGTGACTGTCTCCTTCCCGGCATTGATCAGATCGGGATCTTCCTGTCCCTTCCTCGGATAAGGGCCCAGACCCAGAATGCCGTTCTCCGACTGAAGTGTGACTTCGACAGAGGGATCAACGAAATTGGGAGCCAACATAGGCATCCCAATGCCCAAGTTAGCGTACATGCCGTTCTTGAACTCCTTGGCCGCGCGCCGGACGATACGCTCCCGCTTGTTAGCAGTCTCTCCCTTGCCCAAAGCAGTGGCGGTTTCGTCCCCTTCCTCCTTGGCAAAGGTGTACTTTTCAATCTTCTTCTCGGCCGTGCTTTGGACGACACGCTTGACATAGATACCCGGAAGGTGGATGGCGGACGGTTCGATCTCACCGACCTCGACGATATTCTCGGCCTCAACAATTGTCACCTTGGCGTTGCGGCCCATAGCTCCATTGAAGTTTGCTGCGGCGAAGCGGAACTGACAGTTACCCAGCCTGTCTGCTTTCCAGGCCTTGACGAAGGCGTAGTCACCTTTGATCGACTCCTCCATCACGTAGCTCTTACCATCAAAGACCTTGACATCGCGAGGTTGGCCATACAACGCCACTGTGCCATCGCGGTTATGCCTCAGCGGGAGCTCGCCCGTCTGGACAACCGTCCCAAAGGCGGCAGGGGTGTAGAAGGCCGGGATACCAGCACCGCCAGCACGGCATCTCTCAGCCAGTGTGCCCTGGGGGGTCAACTCCAGCTCTATCTCGCCACCCAGGTACATGCGTTCAAAAGTCTTGTTCTCTCCAACGTAGCTGGCGATCATCTTACGGATCTGTTTGGACTGCAGAAGGAGGCCAAGTCCCGCTCCATCGACACCGGCATTGTTACTGACAGCGGTCAGTCCCATGATGGAAGGATTCGCATGCACTGCGTTAATCAGGGTGTCTGGAACGCCGGAGAGACCAAAACCGCCGGCCAGGAGGGTCGAATTCGACTTTATATCCTTGATTGCCTCCGCGGCAGACGGGAAGATCTTGTTGATTGCCGGCCGTCGAACACTGCTGGAGAAGGCACGGGCGAGGAAAAGCTGATGCTTAGTAGGATTCGAGGAGAACTGCCTGGCCAGGCGCAGGCATGTTGCTAGTTGTGAAGACATGGCTGGTGTGTCGATAGATCTGCAGATGTAGATCTAGAGCAACAGACACTCACTGGACAGAGAGACCGCCCAACGACGAGAGATGAGAAAAGACAGAAATGAAGCAAGACCAGGGGAGTTCACGGTCCCGTCCCACCGCAGGGGAATATAAAAAGGATCGAGCATCGTCGCGAGGCCAGGCGCGCGTTGGCAGAGAAGCAGAACCAGCCCCGGGAAATCCCCGCAGTTGGAGAAGCCGGACAGAAGCCGGGAAAGATGCCGTACCCACAACCATTTTGCTTACCTAGGTTATCTGCATTTTGCAATTTGCAAATTGTTATTGATTTGTTATTAAATATGGGGGGATCTCCAGGCTGTAAAAGCCCTTAGTAATGCTTGCAAAGCAGTGTATTTGCAACTTGTACCACCGGCAGTTGGCGTCGGATGTGCTGGAGTAATGCTTCTCCGCTTCTATAATACCCCGTATCCGGACCAATCTTCAATTCTTTTCACTCTGTTCACGTCCAAGTCGACTGCTATCTGCTATTTATACTGCTTCTATGCTGTTTCTGGACACGCTACTGCTTATATATCCCTGAAATACATTGCAGAATCGCAGGTATCCATGGTAAACATGATGATCTCCCCGGTAGGAAACCTCATACATCCGATGGTTACCTTTATCCGATCGGTCATCCGATGTTAGGATAAATACAGAGTACTATGACATTGATGCTGAAAATGGACTGGTCAGGCATCGTATAAAATGCCACGGTTTCCTTCTCTCTCTCGTTCTTCTCATTTCTACCACCTGCCTGCAGGTATTGCCTCCAGTCGAAAGAGAACTGTGTCGAGTACCTGGTTAGTGTGTGGGAGGAAATCGGGCACTGGTCAGAGCATACACAGACGAACATATAAGAACTTAAACAACTTGCTCAACGAGATTCTCATTGGAAGCTAACTATTTGGGCTATGACAATCTGTTCAGCCCCAGCCGGAGCTGGGAAGTAACTGAACAAAAAACCAGCACAATGAAAAGCAACAACTCCCGGGGCTCCTCCAGTACAGGAGATGATGAGAACAGTGAATAGAGCGCTATTCCTTCTGGTTGAGCCCATGAAAATGTCCACTCTGAGCCCATTGCCATGCGAGCTCAATACTCATAGTGCACGCGCTTCTTGTCGCTCACTGTGTTCACCCGTTTCTCGAATAGCTTGACCATATCAGCATGAATCTTTTCTAAGGCTAAAACCCGATGGTGTCTGTTCATCAATATTTGCCATTGTGATGTCCGCACCACTGTCAAGGAGTGTCTTGACTACCTCAATATGACCCTGTTCTGCAGCCCAATCCAGTGGTGTCCATCCAGCATTGTTCACTGCCATGATGTCTGCACCATGGTCAAAGAGTAGCCGAACCACTTCCACTCCAGCCCCTGAGGTTAGATGTAGTGGTGTATGGCCCAAGTGGTCTGCCAAACTGACCCTGGACCTTTCTCCACTAGCAGCTTGGCAGTCTCAATATGACCATGATGGGAGGCTTTATGTAGCGGTTTTCCATTCACCGGAAACTAAACCCAAATGGTATCTCATACAATAGGCATTCTTGGAGCTTGGTTAATCCTAAACTTTCTCAAGCATATATTTTCCGTTAACAATTATGAATGAGATTGCAAATCTACAACCCTAGTAAGACGAAGGCTGGGAGAGCGCAGACTTGAGCCAAATTACTTTTCAGACTGCTGTACAAATTCCATGACTATGTATCACCGGGGCTTTTCTCTGCCTGTGCTTGATGATCCTGAGATAATCTCTCGGGTATTGTTGGCTGGTTACCTTGAATGTATGAGCCTTTGAGCTCCGATAGGGTTCTTCTAGATACAACCAGATTGGTACATGCAGTATACCTCTGGGCCATGGGCAGTGAAGGGGCGGTGGTTGAAGTATGTACAGGGGATGCCATACCAGGGAACATCAAAACTAACTAGAAAAGGCCATTCACAGGTCCTCCCTTTACACATAAGACCCGAAAAACAACTTCCTAGAGACACAGACGAGGATACTCTGCCTGTAAACCCTGCAAGCATCCCAGAATGCAAGGCAAGAAAGACCATGGCTACTGTCCCATCATATCATCCAAACCCTTGCGCTTCAGAGGGTTCACCGTTGCCGACGACGTTGACCGCATTTTCTCCGGGTCTACCATTGCACGTCATGCTGGTCAGCTCCACTGTTTGCGTGCCACTTTGCAGCTGCATCGTTGCCTTTTGCATAAGTGACTTCTTTCTCTTTAGCCAGGGTGAAATCGGCTCCCGTACCTGGTGGCCCAATGCCTGTCCACACCTCCTCATACGAGGGCGGATCAACGTCCATCTCCCCTGCGATTGGGACTCCTTCTGTAAAGGTACTTGTTTCTGCCGAATGGTCCGCCTCGTTCACTAGCGATGAAGGCTCGCGGCAAACTGGGTCAACCAGACGATCCTTGATTGAATTGTTGACGTAGACCAAGAAATACGGCGTTGGAGGGTTCAGATCATCATAGTGTCTAAAGATCTCATCCGGGTCTTGCACCTCAGTAACCTCGCTATCGTTGTATTTGCGCCACACATCCTTCTTGAAATCGTAGATATAGATGTAGTAATGACCGAACTCGACAGTCCCGTGGTGTACGAAGACCGCATATAGACGATATGGAAGATGTCGATAGTCAGAAAACTGAGTAGAAATCATCGTTCGTGTATCCCTAATACTCTGCTCGACATCTGAAGGATGAGTTAGCACGCCTGGAAGTCTGACAGATTCCGCAAGAAGCTATATATATAATATAACGAGGACAATCAACACAATCATACAAGACAGTTCCGTTCTTGATGCCCTCGAAAGCTCTTCAAGTTCGCTCAACGCTTGCGGATCAAAATCGATGGTATCTTTCGCAATCTCGGGGTCCTCCTTCATCGCGTTAAGGTTCTTAAGCACATCCTTCGCGCTATCAAAAATCGCCGCCATATCAAGGCCATCATTTTCCTATAGCAGAGTCAGTGGATGGACAATATTATCACCCCATCTGCAGAGGGAAGACCGTATATTGGAGGAGTACATTTTGACGTAGTAATTCTGCTCGGCGAGCTTCAAACAACTTTAGGGCATCCTTCCACTCCCAGCACTGTCGCCGTCGGTTCATGATGTCTGGATACTGCGTGTCCATGTACCTGTCAAGATAAATAGTTTCTAAAAGTTCCAGATGATGAGTCGATTTGAAAGACCTCTTCTTCACTGGATCGAACTGGACGCGTTGTATTTGAATCTGAAGAATTGGAGGAAGCTTGCTGATAGAACCAAACTGTTCTGCCACGGAGTTATCGACGTTAATTTTCTGAACGTCGAATGCACCGTCTATAGCCGAATAGATGTCGCGGGAACCCGTCGCAACGTCGACTTTTATGTCAGACCACCTTTCTTCCTTTGACCGTACAGCTCCTTTTGCAGATATGTAAGACTTTGTTTTCCCATAAAATAGACTGCGAAAAGGAATGGTTAGGCGTGCTTCCAGTTGACTGCATATGGGCATAGCTCACTCTTTTATTGGATCGATCTGCTCGCCATCCGATTCAAAGCCCATAGGCTTGACAGCGCATTGACTTTGAAATAGAACATTGTTAATCACCTCCGTCACATCTTGCTGTGCACCGATCTCAACCTCCTCTAACAATTTCTTTTGGTAGTCCATTTGCTCAGGGGGTCGTGGAGGCACCGGCGGTGGTCGATTAGGAGGGCCTATTGGATTAGCATATGTAGGAGGCTCAGGAGCTGTACCAGGGCCAGAATCAGTGACCATATCACTCGACTGCTCAGCCATGACCTCATCCCGAGGAGGGAGAGGAGGAGGTTCATTCTCCTTGTCATTAGATTGCGTAGTTGGAAGATCGGCCCTGGCGCCTTCAGATACAAGGGTAGCTTCGCTATCCACGTCACTAGGAGCTGTACCTTTTGCATAATGCGGATTTTCCGCAGCGGAAGCCACGGATTCATCATTTGCCTGCCTAGTTTCTTCGTCGGCAACAGTTTGCGGGGGGCCAAGGGGTCCCATAATAGGCACTCCATTTATTTCACCAAGGCTGCCCTTCCTGTTTGCCGATATAGTCGACTTCCTGCGGCGAATCGCTGCTTCATTTGTCGGGCTGATGAGGGTCAGCCGTGCTAGCTCTTGTCCCGGTGTGACAGAAGCCCGGGGTGAAAGAATCATGTCCTGGAACAAAATCCTCAACTCCCTGAGAACTAAAAAAGGGAAAAGACAATAGAAGAAAAAGGTATTAGCCCCCAGAGTCAAATGGTGAAGAGAAGCAGCACCTACATTTCTGCGAACGTTCGACCTCGTTTTTTAAGACCTTACGAGAACCCACCTTCTTATTGGCAAGGCTCTCATCATTCATGTCCATTTTGAAATTCTCAAAATCCAGAACCATGTCCCGAAAAGGGCGAACCGAAAAATAAAACTGCAATAAGCTGTTAAGGTAGCAAGTGTTGCCTATATTCTGCAAACCAACGGGCCATTCTGACAGATCACGATCGGGTTGCGAGGTAATGCCCACCATGGACATTAGCATTGGACTATTCATCTCTTTCGCAATTATGCTTAGGGCACGATCGTATGTTTCGCGTCTTCCTGGGGCTTCATCCACGCAAATCGTATATGCGGCGACGATTGCTGCATCATCTACAGTCCGATCAGGTATTTGAAGGAGACGGTAAGCATCGCCGACATCCATTTCTCCAATGCCTGTCTCGCCCGTTTTGAGAAAATGGCTGAGGCCATCTGACTTTCGTGCCTTTGCTATAAGCTCAACCGCACGCCGCGCAAGGCTTTTGCTGGATGGATTATCGTTGATCTATATGTATAGCAGCGTCAGTTCTGCAATAGGACAAGCTGGAAGGTTGGACCTGAGAAAAAGGAGGGTGGATACAATACCTTTGCTGTGTACATAGTGATTATAAAATCGTCCGACGTTTTCTCATCGACACCGAGAAAAACCTGGGCTTGTTCGGCCGTTGATACCCCTATTTTCATGGCTTAGCATCCACGAAACCCCTTAACTCAATAAGAGAGGGAAAGAGAAGGGCGTAAGAACATGATAGTTTCTGTTACTCACTTTCTTCCGCGACAGATTTAACGTGCTCACTCCGTCTACTATCACCTATTCTCCATAGTTGTCTTCGAATCTCTGTTTCCTCCAGAGAACTGGCAGTACTAAGGGATTCGTAAAATTTCCCAATTATATCGTCATCGGTAAGTATGCGGTCCTCTTGATTCAATCCAAAGGATCTGTATGCGTCGACGACGTCCTCGTGGGTATATTTCCCCTCCGCATATGCGACTTGGACAGCTCGATCTATGATTTCTTCATCCTCGCCACCTCTCAGATTACCAATGGACTTTAGACACTTCAGGTATAGTGATGTTCTTGCAGGATCCACGGATACTTGTCGATTAAACGCTTCAACAATCAAAGACGACGACATGTTTTCAACGACACCTAAATCCTCGTAATACCTAGATATCATGTCAGGCGTTGTTTCCCATTAAATTAATGAAGCGAAAGGAAAAACAAACGGTGCAGGTGGCATTTCAAAATCCTTTGACCGCGGTGCAATCGGGTCTACGCTCTTATTAGCAGATACTCCGAGGAAGAACGCTGGAAGCTTACAATTCAACGCTTCAAGAACGTGAGCGATATCTTCAAAGGCTGAACGAGATAAGGACTGGAACTGAAGACTCCTTTTTTCTGATAGTGGCCGTTGTTCCATGAGTGCTGACAGTTCATGGACGACATCATCAAGGAAAATCTTTAGGTTATCAGTGTATGGCGATTCTGTTGACATCGAAGGCTGAGGAGGTTGCCAGAAGCCATCATCCTAGTGAAGTGCGCATCAGACATATAGTTTTATGTTACAAAACATGAGAGCACACAAACCTTGGCGCTGAACTCCAGGAACTGTAACAAGTCTTTACAAGGCTCTCCTGCAATGCCAAAACATACCATAAATCTCTTGTTGACAGCAGATATCGCTTTGCTTCTTGGGCTATTATAAAGCGCGTTACTGACATATGTGCGTAAATTCTCCAGCACGTTTATAGGCTGTGGTCGAGCAACACCTTCCAACCGCTCGGGATGCGCTGCAATGGCTTCATCTGCTCGCTCTCGCAGCCGGTCTGGATCGGTTAAGATATGCACAAAATCAGGGTTGAGGATGGGCGAAACAACTCGTATAGATACCGTCGCGGAGCATGTAAGGAATGAGCATTGGTAATGGAATGTTTCTGCCTTCTGTCCTTTCGGTGTCACTTCATCCTCGCCACCTGATGGTCTCCCTGACTTGTATATCAAATGATGTATGTGACCTGGTAGATTCCCATTATGCTGGTTGGACCCGTTTGCGTAGCTGAGAACTACCTGTAGATGGTACCGGCATTTGGTGCACATAGCTGATACCTTAGAGGAGACCCCTGTACTCCATCCTTGCTCCAGTTGGGATAGAGCGCTTTGATCTTTCTTGGTAACATAGTGATGGCGACACGCATCCGGCGATATAAAATTTAGCGGACCGTTGTAGCCTTCAGAGAACACAGGAGGAACTTCTGAAAGCAGATTGCGGCCAGTTCCAGGAGGATGGGCTGGATCGTAGCCCTGGATATCTTGCAGAAGCCGGGGGGCAGTCTTGCCTTTTCAAATCCGAGTCTGTCAGCAGAGAGCGCAAATCTGGGATAGAGAATGATTGCGCTAATAAAGAAGACACTAGGGACTGACCTGGCCTTTGCGGAGAAGACATGAGGGCTAAGCTCTCCCATCTGCCGTCAATCTGCAAGATGGGCTAAGTAAACTAAAATTCTGTAGACACTGAAGTAAGGACCAGCAGGTTGGTTTATGTGGTCGAAAGTTGCTATCTAAAACTCATCCACCTCAACCATGAAGAATATAGCAGACATCCAGAAATCAGGCAGCGGGGAATCAGCGCGACGGACGAGCAGGCGGCAAATATAGAACTCTCGACGCCAACAAGACTCTGAAACCCCCACAGAACGGCTGATAAATAGGCAGGCTTAAAAGAGAAGATGATTGAATAATATATCAAGTTAAAAAAGAGCCAACGCCTGCTTTGTGTACTGATTCTTTGAGCAAACAGCTTAACGTCTGGCGTCACGTCCGTTGCGGTAAAGGCGGTAAATAGAGGCAGAAAGTGGCTAGTCCCCGAACTGCGTTCGACTGACGACGAACGTCCTCTGCAAGCAGTTGAAGCACCACTCATTTTGCAGTGACAACCACCATGGCCTCTCAGGTTGAGGAGACCCATTATCACCCTCAAGATGCAATTGGGAGGGCGCTGAAGACCACCCTCCTTACAGGTGGCGTCGGGCTGTTTGCATCGTCCGTCCAAAATACTCTTACCAGGAGGAACGTGGGACCATGGGGTGTGTTCGTGAGAACTGGAGGCACCATCGGCATATTCGGTTTGTTCCCATTTTACAGTTCAGTCATAGACAGCGCAGTGATTGACGTTTATATCCAGCGGCTATGGGCGGCACTTATGAATTCGTGAAGACTGCGTCCGCCAATCTGCGTGAGAAGGAAGATCATTGGAACGTCGCTCTAGGAGGCTTCTTTTCGGGTGCAATTCTGGGACTTCGAGGTCTGTCGCCGGCTACAGATTACATAAACTTTAGAGGCCTATTCTGATACTTCAACAGCAAGGACATTCCCCGCTCTGCTCGGTTACGGGGCTACGCTGGCCACGCTCACGGGTTTCTTCGAGTACACCGGCGGAACATTGTTTGGTTACAAGAAGAATAATGTGAACGTGGATGAATTTGAACGCAGAGAGCAATTGAGAAAGTCCTACCGACGGCCAGCCGAGGAAACGATCGCGGAACTTGGTGAGGGAAGAGGTATGCTTCCCCTGCGAGATGTCAACTTCTGGACCCTGTGCTAACCTCTTGTGTCTAAAATCAGGCATTTACGCTCCTGGGTATGCTGAGAGACGGCGAGACAGAATCAAGGAGGCTTACGGCATTGAAGTTCCCATAACCGCTCCCCCTGCGTCGTGAGATGGCTTTTTCCACCCTCAATATTAGTCAAACCACAGCCTCCCGGTTCTTTGTTTTGTAAAATATTACTAGATACCGACACGTTGAACTAGCATGCCTGACACCTTCATACAATTTTCAATCTGGAAAGACGTGATACTCAGAACGGGCGTTCCAAGTGCCAGGACAAGTGTGAGCGCGCCGACAGTGGCGAAGGTCAGCATGATGCGAACATGTGGTAGTTTTTGCGAAAGTTTAGAATCAGAATTACAACACATGGGACTTGAGCTATGACGATCCGATTGCTCTGCCAAGTTAGCTATTGTATTCTGCGTGGGCAAAGACATCCATGATGGATGGCAAGGGTACCTGGTAATTGGCCAATCCCGTCGCAGGCTTTTTAATAATCACGATAGTACCTAGGTTACATAGGTAGGTTATCGCAACCCTTGGATGGGCGCCGGGGCGAGCGGGAACTCTAACTCCGTCCTCCCCGACTGCAATTGAATTGAAGTGAACAATCCATAAATCATGGCTGCGCAGCATTGCCTGCTACATGGCTGAAACTAGAAGAAAGGACTGATCTAGGAAAGGGGGATCTTACTGGGAGGTACACATTTGCCGTAATAATTTGCCTCCAAGGCCCATAAAATTATATGCTGTGCATAATACTACGATACCGTACTATGTGCAGCATTACATAAGACAGTGCATTAACTAACCATCTATGTCAGTGGCTGGTACCGAAGGCCTAACTACGGGATACGGCTGATTCAGTGATTACCAACGGAGCCACACATTCTTGCCCTTGAGCCGAACATGTCGTAGCAATGGAAACTCCACGAACTTAAGAGTACTCCCGTGGGTTCCCGATGGTGTGAGACAATAAATAAGTAAGGGAATCCCCCGCGCTTCAAAGTATCGAGTGTGGTAAAGTGATTGCATTAAGGAGGACAAAAGGATGGCCATGATGGCTATCAGGCCCAGGTAGATATACAGAAACACACAAGCCACAGTACTCTATTGACTTGGCATGGCCAAGTAGATATTATGGGATGATGGTACGAGTTCACTGCGTTCGGCTCAACGTCGCAGACATTGGTGATCCATATGACGTAGACTGCTGCGGAGGCATGAGATCGTAAAGTTAAGATGGCCCTTTTTAAATTTTCAAATAAAGTGTTTCGCCCGTGAATCTCGGCGACGGCGAGGGAAATAACATGGCCGTCATTTTGCATTGCTGAGCCCTGGTGGAAGACGTCATCTATCTCTTAGTTGCTGTAGCATCCCATTCTAGATCGGGCTCTTTTCTTCCCCCCAACCCCCTCTCGCCGGTCGTCCATCTTTTCATGTTCGATCCACCCTGCTCCTCTGTTCCTGTTCCTTTTCCTCACCGCGGTCTATCCATACATTCTCGGTAGACTATGGCTCAGCAGTGAGCCTGACGCCGTGTATGTACAGAGTACAGCCTGCGAACGAGCATTGTTACAAGGAGTACGTACCGTGCTGGTACCGCGAAGAGCACCACCGCCAATAGCGCGGTGCAGGCTTCCAGCGACTGCTTATTTTTCACTCTCGACTGTCAGTGATCGCGCTGGACATTAAAATCCTCCCCCTCCATTTTTGTTATTTGCCGTGGCCCGCCCTGCGTTGAAGCCGACAAGCTACTACCCTCTGTTCGTTACATACGGGGTGCGCACGTTCCCGACTAGCCAGCCATGACAACCACTGTCCGCCCGCCAACGCCGATGCATGAAGCGTACAGAGCTATATCCCCCGCAAATGATACGCCCCAGCTGGGAAGAAGCCACAGTACCACAAGGTCTACATCTAGACCAAATTCGTATATAGCCAGCAGCACCGATGGATACAATGTCGCACATGGCGGCCTTGTGGGACCCCCTCAAAGTGCCTACCCCACGCGGTTCCACGAAGAACTAGATACCGCTAGCCAGCATGGCTCTGTGATTGCAGGCCCATCAAAGGCAGGTGTGCAGCGCTCTGATTCCCAGGCCTCGGCATACTCGCGTACCGGTGTCTCAAGAAAGAAGTCTTCTCTCAGCAGGAAATCCAGCTTGCGACGGAGCGCAAGCAGGCGAAGTCTCCGTGCGGGCAGCGTGAGAAGCCTCCATTTGGGTGACAGAGAGAAGTACGTTGCGGACGATTTCAATAGCGCTTTTTACGTACCCATTCCTACACATGGCAATCCAACGGAAGTCTTGGCGGAAAGATTCCAAGGTTCGTTTTGGCTTCCTTCTTTGCTCCTTGCTATAGATGTATACTTTGCTGACAGATCGCAGCCTGGCGCAAGATTTTGAAGGACCTCATTATCTTCTTCAAGGATCTCCAGAAGTCATATGAGACACGGTCTAAATTATTATTATCCGCCTCGAATATCATCAATAACACGGCAATTCCTCCAACTTTCCTACAAAGCGGAGGAATCGCGGATGCTACTGAAGTTCTACGTGAATTCCATCACCAAGGACTCGCTGAAGCTAACAAGGCCAAGGATATGGAAAGTGAAGTGGTTGCACAGTTGACCGGTCTCCGGAGTGACCTACACAAGAAGACGAAAGAGATCAAGAGCCTGGCAGGAGACTTCAAGAACTCAGTGGACAAGGAAATCGAAGGCACCCGCAAGACAGTCCGAAACCTCCAGGAAGCTCTTGGTCTCATCGATCTTGATCATTCGGCTGCATCGGGGAAAGGAGACCCCTTTATAATCCGATTGGCGGTTGACAGACAGGTTGAAAAGCAAATAGAGGAAGAAAATTATTTGCACCGAGTAAGTCTCTTTCATCCACTGATACCCCACTGTCCAGACGCTAAGAGAAGATTCTCCAGGCCTTCTTGAACTTGGAAAGCTCTGGGCGTGAACTCGAGGCAATCGTTGTCGGTGAGATCCAAAAGGCCTACGACGCGTATGCCAATATTCTCAAGAGAGAAGCCGATGTAGCATACGACACTGTAGAGAAGCTCCGGGCCGGGCCCCTATCAATGCCCAAAGATCACGAATGGAACTCGTTTCTCGCTGACACTGACGAGCTGGTCGACCCTGCGATCCCTCTTCGAGATTTTGAGAACATCACCTATCCAGGGAAGGATCACCCTGCCACTGTAGAGGTTCGATCTGGCATGTTAGAACGCAAGAGCAAGTACTTGAAGAGCTATACCCCTGGGTGGTATGTATTCTTGCTGGCCCCATTCTGCCTCACATTCATTCCCGCAGCTAATCTTGCTTTCTAGGTACGTCCTTTCGCCAACTCATCTGCATGAATTCAAGTCGACGGATCGGGCGGATTGGCAGGCACCGGTTATGTCACTATATCTGCCAGATCAAAAATTAGGGTCTCACTCGCAGCCAGACTCGACCTCTCATAAGTTTATGCTTAAAGGTCGACAGACAGGGACCATGCATCGTGGCCACTCCTGGGTCTTCCGTGCGGAGTCTCACGAGACAATGATGGCATGGTACGAAGACATTGAGAACCTGATGGCAAGAAGTGGTGAAACACGAAACGCCTTTGTCAGACGGCATTTCAGAAGCGCCAGCGGAACAAGTGCCAAGTCAACCGCTAGCAACGATCCAGTTATGGAAGAAGACGAAGCTGATAGGACGCCTTACTCGGCCAACACGGCCATACTCCCCCATGATCCACCAGCAGCCGAAGGGCGCCCCCAACCAGGTGGTCGGTTCCCCAGCGATATCCAGGTTGACCGACATCTCGATCAGACATTATTGCCGTCTAGCGGAGAAAGTTCTGCAGATAAGGATTTGGCGGCAGTGGTGGATCCGCTGCTTGATCGCCATCTCCATACTACGTCCGATCGAATTGACATCGAGATTCAAACTGGTAGGAGTCCTTCCAGGAGGCCAGACAGTTACTACGACGATTCAATCGGTGAAACGGCAATCTATTCTCGGCACCAGCAGCAACATGATGCCACCTCAATGACCCAACCTGACGCTCACGATGGCAGTCATGCGGAGGGAAGTATTCCCTCGAACCCTCCTAGCATCATTGCTCAGACTTCTGAGCATCATCCCAGCCAGTTGGTTGCTTCCCGGACGACCAGACGAGGAAGCGCGTCAACTGTGCCTACGACAAATAACACCGAGAACACTAACCATACCATGCCGACATCTGTTGATGAGGACCACGAGCTTATGGTGGCTCCTGTCGGTCTGAAGAGGACTGGTAGCCAGCAGACTTCAAGCTCTGGAAGGGGGCAGACTTCGTTCACTGGTGAAGATCACCCTGTAACGCCCGCTGGACGAGCGCAGAAAGACGGGGAAACGTCTCTAGCGGACGAGGAGTCGCAGCCCTCCATGGCGGGCCGCAAGGATACGCCTTCTACGCTTGAACTACGGATCCCTGGGCACTATCCGCCTAACGTTTCGGCATGAGTATCTCGGAACACTTGGATGGATCCTATTTGGATTTTGAATCTATATGGGATGGAAAAGGCAGACTGGTTCTGCCCGTGAGTGATCCGTATGTGTTTTTTTTATTTGGTTTCATTGCTCTTGCTCATTATACCATGACCCCTATGCGGCCGTCAATTGCTGGTTTATTTTGGTTTGTTGCGAACAGCAGTGGTCTATTGGTTTGGAGACCGGTTGTCCTCGGTCGCTACTATACGATGTTAAAAGATCTTTGGATCAGTCTCCAAGTGTTTCGAGACAGAATTCAATTTGAAGCTTTTGTGTGAATACGATGCCAGCGTAGGCGAGGAGGCAGAGTTGGTAGAAATCCTGTAGGCGTGTATTTGCCACGCATGGGCGGTGCGGCTGGCGAGGCTGGGGCGGTGGCTGATTGGCGTATTTAATATTATTACAGTCTGGACAGCGCAGGGACTTCCAGAACGGGCGTCGCAATATTATTCTCTTCTCCCTTCCTTTGCTCTTCATTGTTGCTGTTCTGTTCGGTTGTCTGCGTGCTCGCCGACTGATCTCTTTGCCTCTTACCTCTTCCTTTCTTTTTTATCCCTTTCTTTCTGAAATTTTTCCCTTCTCCCCCCTCTGTCTCCCTGCTGAATAGCGACCAGTCTGCGACCCCCTCCCAGACTCATCTGCTGCGAGAATCCCTGCATGCTGCGGTCGCGTCTCTGGGTGCACGCGTCTCGTTGAGTTGGGCTCTGCGCAGGTCACCGCCAGACATCCTGCGAGATATCCTACTATCCTGCCCTGTCCTCTCCTGTCGGTCTCTGGACTTCTCCCTCCCTTCTTCTGTCTCGCGCAGCCTCGCAGCTTTCATTCTCGCCTTGTACATCCTCTTTGCCGTCTCCCAAGGTTCCCCTTCCTTCTCGACCGGAACTAGACTGCATATATTGCATTGCCGGTGGTTCTCCTCCGTCAACCAGCATGGGTACGTCTCAACAGGCCTTTCCTATTCGCTCTGTGGTTTACCATCCGCTATAAAAAAAAAACCCGGAAGAAAGTTTGTTTTTCTTTTATAAAAAATATGCAATTCGCTGCGTGTATGGGCGCTGTCCAATGGCCGGAGCTGCCTGCTGCCGTTTCCGCTGCGGTTGCATGGCGGACATGCTCTCCCCTCCTGGCGCCCGTCACATCACGGCCCCCTCTCGCTCCAGGGTCCTTCTGTCCCCCCCCCCATCCTCTCCCTCTCCCGCCAAACGCTGCCTATCTCATCCTTCCATCTCTCTTTCCATCTCGCTTCCTCATCCTCTCTCTCCCTTCCATCCCATCTCCTGCTCTCTTGCTTCTAGTGGTCTCAGCCTGCTCACTCCAGCCTTCACTATAGCTGACGTCTATCGCCCTTATCAAGTAAGTATCCCTTCTCCTTTTCCCTTTCTTTCCTTTTCACCTTCCCCGGCTGTTCAATACGCCTCCTGCTCTCTCTCTGGCGCATCCCACAGCCGCCACTCCTCAATCTGTCTGTCAATCAAGCCATTTCCAATCCAGAGTCGGGGACCCCCGGCGCCATCACTCGCGAAGGGACCGACACTCTCACATGGCTTGGTTCCACAATCAGATAAGCCTACCTTTGCGGACTGCTTCTTCTTTCATGTCCTGCAGATATAATTCCTACTTTAATTATTTCTGTCATCCCTCCTTGCTCTCACAACTGTGTGTTTGTTGCGATGCACAGGTCTCTATCTGGCTCCCATACCACGTCATCCTTCTCCCACCCGGCTGTCTAGGCTGGTGCAGAAGCTTTGTTCCTCAGATGCATTGAGGCCCTTGTTCCCATTTTCTTTTTTCTTTTCTTTTCTATATATTTCTATGGTTCTTCTCCTAACGTTCCCCGATCTCACGTCACTTCCTTCCCATTGTGCATGTGGCCCTTGACCTTTACTTACCTCGTACAGCGCGAGAGGTCTCGGTCTCCGCGTCGTCGCTCTCGCAGCCCTCGACGTAGCCGTCGCTCCTATTCCCCCCGCAGCCGCTCTCGCAGCCGTGACGACTATCGCCGCAACGAACGCAGATCCCGATCTCCTATGAGTGGGGCAGCAGGTCCATCGGGAGGTCAGTCAGGGTCTGGTTACGGTGGTCGCAGCTCATACGCACCGGGAAGGTCGTTCGAAGACCGCGCCGTCGCCAAGGAACAGATGATGCAAGCCGTACGCGAAACTTCCCAACAGGACCGTCGCGTCTATGTTGGGAATCTCTCCTACGATGTCAAGTGGCATCATCTAAAAGATTTTATGAGACAGGGTGAGCAGGGTCATATCGTGCTGGAAGTTGCGTTCGCTTGATCTGGATGGAGTTAAGGCTAACCTTGGAGGGGGGACTGCTCGTTTGCCGTTTTTTAACAAAAACAGCTGGAGATGTTATCTTCGCCGACGTCTTGCTTCTTCCGAATGGAATGTCGAAGGTGGGCGCCAATGTGTAGTGTGACTGGTTTATTTCTTCCTCCTCCTTGCTCCTGGCTTTTTTTTTCTTTTTTTTTTTTTTGCTTGGATTGTTGGGTTGACGGGCTGGGCCTGGCCGTCTGGATACTGTAGGGATGCGGGTGAGTGTCTCCGTCTTTTCTTCACCCAAGTCTTGGGTCAATAGGTGCTGACTGGCAGGCATAGGATTGTGGAATACGCGACGAGGGAACAAGCACAAAATGCAGTCAACACGCTGAGCAACCAAACCCTAATGGGTCGACTCGTCTATGTTCGGGAGGTATTCTGAACCACCATGCGACCCACTCAACGGAAGTGAGCTGACAGGACTGTTTTGTTATGAAGGATCGCGAACCCGAACCCCGTTTCACTGGTGGTCCTGCTCGCGGCGGCGACTTCGGTGCTGGCCGCGGTGGCTTCGGCGGTGGCTTCGCTGGTGGAAGCAGGCAACTCTACATCTCCAACGTTTGTTATCCCGTCCATGCGCCAGTATCCAGCAAATCTTCACCATGCATTATATGTTGACTAGTGCGGCTATTATATTTAGCTTCCTTACAACGTTGGCTGGCAAGACCTGAAGGATCTCTTCCGCCAAGCTGGTAAGTACAACTGTGGCCGAGAATTTTATCCACGAATGCTGCATTTCTTTCTTTACCTCTTATCATGGCTCAATGGAAATTGACACGGGTGTAGCTCACCAAGGCGCGATTATTCGCGCGGATGTTCATACTGATCCCAGTGGCCGTCCCAAGGGATCTGGTATTGTCGCTTTTGAGTCCCCAGACGATGCTCGAAGTGCCATCCAGCAGTTCAATGGCTACGAATGGCAGGGTCGGCCGCTGGAAGTTCGTGAAGATCGCTTTGCTGGTGCTGGTCCTGGCTTCGGCCGTGGATATGGCAGTTTCGGTGGCCGTGGCGGCTTCGGCGGTCGTGGTGGATTTGGTGGTCGTGGTGGATTTGGCGGAGGTTTCAGGGGTGGCTACAGTGGCTATGCTGGAGGCGGCTTTGACACATCCGCTGCTGTACCTTCTGTGCCACCTAATCCATTCACTGACTTTGCAACTTCGGGTGGAGAAAAGAGCCCTATAATCTATGTCCGCAACGTGCGTATTGCAGCCCCTCACTTTCTTTCCTAAATGGTCAAGCTAACACATACGGTGTGACAGCTACCATGGTCGACTTGCAATGAAGATCTTGTAGATCTGTTCTCTACAATTGGCAAGGTTGAGCGTGCTGAGATTCAGTACGAGCCCAACGGTCGCTCTCGTGGAACCGGTGTTGTCCAGTTTGACAACGCGGAGACCGCAGAAACTGCAATTGGTATGTTGTATATTCCCCGGTCCCACACATATTCTGTTTCAGGGAATGGCATTTTGTTGACTTAATTCCTCGTTGCAGCCAAGTTTACTGGCTACCAGTACGGTGGCCGCCCTCTTGGGATTACTTTCGTCAAGTACCTGAACGGTGGTCCAGGACCTGGCGATGCTACGGACGCCACGGAGCCGCCGGCTGGTCTCACTCAGGATCAGATCATGTAAAACTCGCGTATTCTTTCTCTGGGAGGACTACCAGGGTCTCCAAAGAAGATGCGTTACTCTTTGTTTCTTCCCTTATTTTTTATTTGATTCCATATTATTTCTGTTGCCCCTATTTATGAAGAAAAAACATGGGTCCTTCAGGCACGGTTTTCCGAAGATGTGGAATCTGGGTTTATTTGTTTTTTTTTTTAAAAAAAAAAAAATTCGGGGCTCTTTCGACCAGATGTGTTGATATATGTCGTTTTTATTTCCTGCGGTAGTCCGGCTTGCCAGGTACAAATTGCAATTATTGTTTTGCCGCAATGGATATGAGGAGCAGAGCGTACTAGAAGCGTAATTGTTAATAGTTGCAGCGTCGTAAGATCCTGATGAGGAACGTCGGCTCCGCTGGGGAAAAGCTCCCGTCCTCCGCCCAGACCTACGTTTAGACCCTCGACTTCATCCCCTCCAGCTTCTTTCCACGGATTCCAACGAGAATCAACAAAACCGGAAGAGTCATATATACCAATTGCTACCATGGCCCAGCCATTATTCCTCACCCGTTGCCGCACCGCGGCAACACGCTCCTCAAACAAGACGATCGTGAACACATTGTCAATTAAACCCACGACGACAACGACAACACCACCAAGCTATCGGCATATAGCCTCCCAGCCTCGAAGCCTTCATCGTCAATCCCTCCACTCTCGGGACCTATGCATAAAGCACTCTACCTACCCCCAGCAATGCTCCCTCCGACAGTACCATTCCCGCTATCATCCTCCCCTCCCGCTACACGAGTACACCAATTCGCAAACAACCATCCTATCTGCGGCCCTGGAACATGTCCCCGAGCATGGCTTTACGCTACAGGCCCTGACTTTGGGTGCTCGCGACTCGGGATTCCTAGATGTCTCAGTCCAGCTGCTGCCCAGGGGCGAGTTCGACCTCGTTCTCTTCTGGCTTGCGAGTCGTCGGGGTTTGCTGAGGGGGAAGGTTGAGGATGGATTATTGTTTTCTTCTTCTTCTGAGACGGATACTAAGAATGCTACTACTGCAGCATTAGCCGTTGATGAGAAGGTTAAGATTCTTATTCTGGAGAGGTTGAGGATGAATGAGAAGATTAAGGATCAGTGGCAGGGTGTATGTATTTCCAATTCTTCTCTTCCCCTTCTATCTCTTGTTATGTTTCAGTATGCTGAAACCAAACAGGCGCTGGCTCTCATGTCCATCCCCTCCAACATCCCCCTCTCTCTATCAGAGCTCCACGCCCTTTCCTCTGATATCCTCACGTTGGCTGGTGACACCTCCGTCGATGCATCTTGGTATACGAAGCGCCTGGCCGTATCGGCTGTCTACGCTTCCGCCGAGACGGTCATGACGCAGGATTCGTCGCCGGATTTTTCGGCCACGCGGGCCTTCGTCGAGAGGCGGATTGAGGATTCCAAGGCTATCGGTGATAAGGTTGATGGGGTTAAGCAGTGTTTGGGGTTCTTGGGGACGACTGTTATTGGGTTGGGGAGGAGCTGGGGGGTGAAGATCTGATTTGATTTGGTTTCTGTTTGTTCGAGTTTTTCCAGGTCCTCTTTTGGGCGTGGATAGTATGTACTATGTAGAGTATATTATTCTCATTGTCTAGTTTTATTCCATTTCCCTTCAAAATTTTGTTTTCATTCCTTTTAGAGGTCTAGAGTATGTTTGGTATATATACAATACATAAAATGAAGCTACAGTTTATACAGTGGGATCAGACCGACTCACACTCCCAACCATGACCCGCAGCTTCTTCCTCCGCATCCTCTCTTCCAACCTCTCTATCCACCCCCCAGGTCCAGCTAATTCGCGAAACGACCTCCGATTCGGACCGGTATCCCACCAAAGCGTTCGTTGAGCACCAAGAGCCTCCGGATCCTTCCTCTGTCTCCGAAAGGCCCTGACATCCGACTCGCGCTGCCGAACAATGCCATGCAACAGGGCCATAGTCTTCTCGTCCGCTTCGACGCCCGTGATTTCCATTTCGTGGAGAAGCGAAATGACATTGTGCAGGTTGCCGCAGTCGCGCCAGGACAAGTTGATGAGTTCGTTGTAGAGGCTTGTTGAGGATCCGACGATGGAGGACATCCGACCTTGTGAGCGGATTGTGGCACGGAATCGCTCTATCAGGAGGGATGATGGGAAGTGGGAGGAGAGGAGACGGAAGGCGATGAATAGTGTCTTTGGGTAGAGGGCATTTATGACGGGTTTGGTGGGGATGAATGGGGGGATTTCTAGGTCGGGCGTAGATGCAGTTTTTTCTTTTTCTTTTCCTTCCTGGTGTTTCTCTTCTGATTTTTCCGCCGGTGTCGTCGAAAGTTGAGACATCGTCACCTCCTGCTCTGGGGTGAGATGGCTCGTCAGTTTGTAATCTTCCTCTCCGTCTCCCTCCATGTTGCTGCTGCTTTCTAGGTACGCCGGCATCGAGAATATCTGCTTCTCGCAAACGTCCCAAATGCCAGCGTCTCCCATGCCACTGTCTATCGCGGCGAGAAGCGCGGATTCGATCCTAGCAACCTCGCGCTGAACTACCACCTTTATAGCTGTCTCCATGGGCATTTGATCTCCAGTATTATTTTCCGAAATATCAACGTCACTGTACTTGAATCTGCGGAGGCGGTCCTGGATCTTGAGAAGCCGTCGACCCTCGGCCTCCGAGATGGGTTTCGGGCTCTCTGACTTCGACAAGGATTTCCCGTCCACGCCAAGGAGTCCTGCCTGTTGTTGCTGTAATATGGGCTCTTTCCCGCGAGTCTCCTGGGCTGCTGTTTCAAATATGGATGATATCTCAGTGTCGTATTCGCCTGGTCCATCTTGCTTCTGTGCATGTTCTCCTGATTCTTGCGGGTCCAGTATGTCTTCTAAATGGAAAGGCAGTTGCTGCTTCTGTGGCGGCTGTTGGTTCAAAGACGTGTCTCCCAGCTTCTGCAAGAGTTCACCAAACACCCTCTTCTCTGACTGTGTCATGGTTCTTAGAGGCTTCGGTGGTTGCTTCTTAGAAACAGTGCGGTGTGATACTGACTCTGCACGACGTCGTATGTAGCTTTTCGAGGAACGGGAAATATGGTCTTCTTCTCTTGCAGTAGCTATCGGCGATTCCTGCTCTGGGCCTGTGGTCGTAGGATTAGAGGCATCTCCGGGAGAATCGGTGGCGGTTTGCGCTGCGTCTCGGGCAGACTCATCTCCCGGGGACATTGACGTAGAAAAGGGATACTGTAACCAAGGACATACTCGCAGTTTCAGTGTCATTCGAGTGGGATAGCGCCATGGCACCGCCGAGAGCGTGCTAGTCTGATAGAGGACGGGGACGAGGGAGTTGTGAGTCGCGGAGGCTATTAGAGACTGAGGGATTCGAGACGCCATCTTTTTTCTGCCCTATTTATTATTTCAATTCAACTGCCAACATGGCTAGACTCATGGAGTCGTTGTTTCCGGCATGTCTTTGATTTGCAGGGGTTGTGGTTGTTGGATATTATGTGGAGAGGAATGAAATAGAAGTGCAAGAATCCCGCTGCTCCATAAATTTATTTGCTATAGGAGCATCGCGCATGGGACGGAGAACGCATGGAATTCAATGAGGACAGCCATGCGAGCACTGGAATAGTCCAACAGCCTCTGCAGTAAGAGTATACTATCTATATGCTCTCTTAAAGCTGCACTTCAACTGCAGTTGATTCCCTTCTGTCTTTAATTAAACACGTGACGACGCGACGTGATTCTTCAAAGGCAAAAAGAAAAAGAACTTCCTGAAGCATCGCCGGACGACAGCTTCCAGTACGGGATAGCTACATTGCCGATTGCTAATACTGCTGCTGTGACCGCAAGATGGCTCCTCCGGACAGCACCTCGAATGAGCTCTCCGAGTTTGAAAAGCAGCGCCTGGCGAACATCGCCGAACGCGATGCGCTTCTGAAGAAGCTCACACTTGACGCGCAGTCATCCGGTCTCTTCACGCCGCCGGTAACGAAAAAACTCTCTTCCCTCGGTAATTCCAGTTCCAAGTCCAAGAAGAAGACTCCAGTCAAGAAGGCCAAGGAAGATGCACCCGCCGTGCCGCGTCGGATGTCCTCTCGATTGAGAGGTATTGCGGCCGAAAGTGAGGTTGCGAAACGCAAAGCAGAGGAGCAGTACGAATTGGCACAGCAGGCAGAACGTGCAAAGAGGGTTCGCAAGTCGGATTCGTTCACATTCAATGAGATGGTGGTCTCCGGTCAGAAATTGAGTGGTGATGCCCTGATTGGCGTGGACGTCGTTAACAAGGGTGTTGCGAAGCCGTATGAACGGACATTTGGTGAAGAGGATATCAGAAAGACGACTGATAAAGATTTGAGAGCTTTGAGGAAGGAAATGAGTGGTCTGAAGCTATGGGATCTATGGGAGCCTAATCGTGAGAACCACCCAATGCCCTTTTGCGCGTTGTTTACATGTTTTTCTAATCAATGTCTGAATGTAGGGATTAAGCTCACGCCTGAAAGGGTGTATAGCATGACATTCCATCCTTCGGAGTCGAAACCACTGATCTTTGCCGGAGACAAGATGGGTCACCTAGGTGTCCTAGACGCTTCACAAGAAAAGCAAATATCGATAATGAAGAATGAAGATGATAATGAGGAGGACGATGATGACCCAGACCCGGTGATGACCACCCTGAAACCGCATACTCGCACCATCAGTTCGATATACATTCATCCGTCAAAACCTACCCTGCTCTACACAGCCAGCTATGACAGTTCCATTCGAGAGATGGACCTGGAGAAAACAACTTCGGTCGAGCGATACGCTCCGGAGTCAACTTCGACAGACGAACCGATTTCCGGAGTCGATATGCCCTCGGATGACCCAAATTGCCTTTACTGGACGACGTTAGATGGCGCCTTTGGCCGCTACGACCTCCGCGTGCCTCGGAAAGACACAGTCGCGTCATGGCAGCTTTCCGAGAAAAAGATTGGCGGGTTTTCGCTGTGCCCTTCACACTCCAATTATTTCGCTACAGCCAGTCTAGATCGGTTTATGCGACTATGGGATCTTCGAAAACTGTCCCACGATAGCCCGGAACCTGTGGGGGAGCACGAGAGCCGGCTATCTGTTTCGCATGCTGCTTTCAACAGTGCCGGACAGGTGGCCACCTCGTCCTACGACGACACTCTCAAGATATACGACTTTGGTGCCAAGGGCATTGCATCCTGGAAGCCTAGCCACAAGCTTTCCGCTCCCGAGATGAAGCCGGATACAGTAGTGAGACATAACTGCCAGACAGGACGTTGGGTTACAATGTACGTTACCTTTTTTTTTGCTGTTATTACTGTCCCCTTTTTTTGCAAGCAATGGCTAACAATGTCGAAATGAACCCAGTCTACGCCCTCAATGGCAACTGAACCCGCAATCACCCATTCAGCGTTTCTGCATCGGCAATATGAACCGCTTCGTCGACATCTACAGCAGTTCCGGGGACCAATTGGCCCAACTAGGCGGCGACGGAATCACTGCTGTCCCTGCTGTGGCGGTTTTCCATCAGAGCAAGAATTGGGTTGTTGGTGGGACAGCCAGTGGGAAGATTTGCTTGTGGATGTAAGGGAATATTCTTCTCGCTCTCTCCCTCCCCTTTCTGCCGGAGCAGTTTTTGTTTTGGCGTTAGCCTATATCCACGTTTTTTATTTTTTTTATTTTTTATTTGGTCTACCTATACTAGAATCGAGACGGTTACCTCGTCTGCTGGGCCTTGTTTGGCCTTTCTACCCTTTGCAGTTGTATGAAATTCTTGTATAATTACTCGATCTTCATACATGAAAGGATCTATAAACTAGGCAGCAAAGTAGCACGATGAAGTCTTCATCGACAGGGAAGAGAATGTAATTGGGAAGGCAGATCGTATGGAAGAGCCATCTATGTAGAACTATTCGTCCATTTAATACAGAATGTCCGACTCAATAATGAGGACTTTGTAAGAAGCAATGAACTTGTGTACAAATGCATAATAAAGAGACAGATGCGCATAAATTCCGCCACCCCTGTCCTCTGCTTCCTGCAGTCTACCTGAAAAGAAAGGAAGCAAGGCACATAATGTAAATGATAATAGAAATATGAGGGTATCAACAATCACATAAATGCTTCCAAAAAGTGAAAAGAAGAGGGTGAAGCAGAATCTTATCAGCAAAGACAACATTAGATCATGAGCACATACAAGCAAGAGAGTGTACATCATAGGGGAGGATAAATAATGAAAGAAAACAGCCAACACAGAACCCATTTTATACAAAAACAGTAAAGGGGAGAAGAAGAGAAAAGAAATGAGGCCTCCACACCGACCAGGCGCTTGCAAGTTCAACATAAACCAAAGGACAAATGACGACCCTTTCCCAACCGTCATTCCCTTTATAATCAAGAAGAGTAAGTTTTTTTTTTTTTTTTTCTCTTTTTTATTCTTTTTCTTTTAGTGGGAAAAATGACGAAAGGTAAAATGAGATATGGAGAGGGGGAGTGTGTGAGGGAAGGGAATTCATACACGCAGCAATAACCAAAACAAGGTCTTCAATGCGTCTTGTCAATCATGATCATACATTAGGTGAGATGTGTGCCTGTGAAATCAACTCCATGTATTTCAGCAAATTCGTGGCCAGCATAACCAGGTCTTGCAGCCCTAAGACACGATGCCAGGTTATTTGAAACTCAGGTAGATGAAGCTTGATACTGTTCCCGTTCCTTGGCTTTGCGTCTGGACGACCCAAAATCAAAGAACCGGTATTTGCCTGAATTCTCTCTTGATACGCTCGACCTGCGGCCTTTAGAAGGATCAGAATGATCAAGAGAATAAGTCGACGAATTCTTTGAACTACCAGTGCTATCACGAGGTTCAGACCACCTGGGCGTTGTGAATTGCACTCGGTTGTGCTCCCAAGTCGCAGGGGAAGAGCTTGGGGGCGTGTTGTCATCGGCTTCAGCGCCGTAATCAGTAGATGTTCGAGAAAGAGTTGGCCGCGTGCTGAAATACCCGACTGAGTTTCTATGGCTCCCGGTGATTGACGGTGGTTTGGGATTTGGAGGCTCGGTCGCTGGTGGTGTAGATTTGTCCACGCTTTCGTCGTCATAAAACGTCGCGCAACGTTCCATGGACTCCAGCAATTCTTCCCATTTGACTTCAAGGTTCCCATTCGGGCGCTCCGCTTGTTCAGCCTTGTTGAGGCATTCCTTTGTCCGTTGCTGAATGCGAAGCGCTATGTCATGGAATTTTAATACTACCGGATCAATATCCTCCATTTCAGCCAACTTTTCCGGCGCCCCCTCAAGCCATACGTTAGTAAGTATCGCAAAGCTCCTGGCGTGGTCAATCAAAAACGGGAGGCTAGGGAATCCCTCTCGAGAAGTGACGGGCAGGCGACCAAGAATTTGGATTGGGGTAGCATAAGAGGGAGTGACGATAGGGATCGGTCGATCTGCTGGAATGGCACAAATGGCGTCAACGAATTGCTTAAACTCTGACCGATGACTTATCAAAAACCGATTCATGGGCTCCATCCAAGGCTCCTTATTGCCAAAAGTAGACATATTCGCCAAACCTTGCAGGGCTTTGGCAATCAATGTCAAAGTACGCTGCGCTCGAGGACGCGGGTGATCTGCACACATCAGTTACTGTTAATTTTAAACCAAAAAGGAGGAATGAAGAAAGAAAAACAGAAGTTACCTTTCAATAACCCGAACAATTTAGGGTTAAGAATGGCTGGGCAGAAGAAGCGGAGGAAGAGAAAGCCAGACACGCTACTGTAGGTAACAGTGCGGAGAAAGTCGCCATAACGATCTTCCGCACAAGCTCTGATGTGCCTGAAAATGACCCTTAATTCGGGAGGACAGCGTGACGAGGAGCCAGCAATCGCCTTCCAGATGCCTGTTGTGAGAGACACTAGATTCCTCCAGTTCCGCTCTAGATCATCGGTACGAGAGACGCGAGAAGGATCAACCTCACACTCAGGATCGCCCTCATCGATGTCACGCACGCGTTCGCCTATAGTTTCCTCAAGATATTCTTTCCCAAGCCGGCGCATGTGAAGGTCAAGAGCTTTCGTGAGAAGAGAATTTCCCCTGAAAAGAAGGTTGGCTTCGACAGTAGCGGTGCGACCTAAGTCCCGTACGAGAACTTCCCGGTCCTGACCTGACTCCTTGGAGTCATTTGAATGCATCCTCGTAGTGTACCTGAGCCTGTTGATTGTTGATTCTTTGTGAACTCCATCAATCTCATCCTCGACCAGGGCAGAGATCCATTCACACGCTTGGCCGGACACCTGAAACACATTAAGTAGCGTCTCGGCCAACTGATTCAAGTCCGAAGCCAGAACCTGAGACATCTGGAGAGTAAGGCCGTTGGAGAAAGAGTGGAGGAGCTCAGACATCGGCTCATACTCTTGAGACATGAGGACAACCGTCTCTTCTAATCGAACCTTCATAAACATTTCACCCATCGGCTGATCGTTATCATCCAGAATTGGCCACCATTTTTCAACTTCCTCCCCCGGTTCCATATCGTCAAGACGGAAATCCACTCTGCCATACATGGCATCATGAGAAGATATCTCGATATCATCCAAGGTGTGAACGGAGCTACTATCTTTGCTCAGAGCATACGACCCGTGAGATATAAGCGACCAGTCTTTCTGGGTCATGTTCAGAGTTTTCACAACTATAGAGACCTGAGATAGGACAGGCGGTAGATCATTGAAGGTAAAATCCTCCCGCCAAAATGGATTCGCCGTGCGGTACTTAACAGCTGTCTTCGCTGCAATTTCCCCGTCAAGCAGAACTTCGGTATAGTAATCGCTCACGGTTGACAATGGAGCGGGCTGGCCGGACTTCGCATGCTTTTTACTTTTGCGAGTGTCTTCGTCCTTCCTCCGAGATAATTTTGCTTCGGTAATCCTCACGCTAAGTAGCCTCTCAATTCTGAACATACCCTGAGTAGAAGTGGTGGTGCTGAGTGAATTCGCGGAGTGGTCATCCAATGGTAATTTGGGTCCGTAAAGTTCTGGGATGGTGAAGGCACGCAGAAGGACATACCATACCTCGAAGAGAACTCGGCTCTCCAAGGCAAGATATATCGGACGGGTAGAATAATTATATATGGTGGAATGAGCCGCATACTGCGGGTATATGGCGATGCAAAATTCATCTTCCAGGACGGATGGGACCAACTGCTGCACTGCACATCGGGACAGTTGAGTGAGATAAATAGTATTCAGGAGTGTAACGTCCGACTCGGTGAAAAGCTTGAAATGACCATTTTCTTGCAATGTGCAGCTAACCCTCTTCCACGAAGAGGATAAGGCCCTTTGCTGTCGGTATGTCGAGACACGACGGCCAGACGTTGGCCATGCCCCAGCCGCACTGGGCTTATCCCATAGAAGCATTTTACCAACTTTAATAATAGCTGCATCCTTCTGTGGGGTGCTCCCAGAGTTTCGCCGGCGGTCGACGAGACGACGCTCAGCGATGGCCACCGATTGAGGTTTCGTCATTTTGTTGTGAGCTCCCTTTGGCCGAATTGGTTGCCAGCACAGCAGAGCGGCCAACCAGGAATCGAATGTCTCGCCGATATGAGGTCTTAACTGAATCGTCAAGCCAGACGTGAATGTCGACACACTCAGATAGGTTGTCTGGAGCTCTGTGTCGAAAAGAGTGCGGACCCTGCAGCCGCGCAGATCAGGTATTAAATTCTTAGCCAATGCGGGCTCCCCTTTAGCTTGGTAGATTAGACTTCCGGTAGTAACGTTGATAGCACAGTATCCTAGCATCCAAGACGAGGAAGGAGAGTTTCGAAAGGAAAGAATTCCGTGCATTCTCCCACAGGTTGCCTTCATCAACTGCAATATCTTGGAGGAGTCGGAGTACGACAGAGGAGATATGAACGCAGCTTGACTATTAGCCACACCAGGGTGGTCAACAGGAATAGACTTGTCTGCCTGTGGCCGAACGAGTATCTGGCTAACATATGGCGTTGGTGTTGACGGTGGCTGATTGACAAGACCAGACTGTATAGATGGGAACCCGATGGAGGTTATCACATCATCTGGTGTTTTGGCGTTAGACGGCGTGGTATTGACGGATCCGAGACGACTCCTTGCCCTTGTAGAATTTGGGGACATCTCGCTTCGCTGGCTATCGAATGCAGTCGTCCGAGAACGCGCACGATGGGACTTCGAGTCCATTCGGAAAGCTTCCTCGTCGCCTTCTGGATAGTAAGGGCTGAAATTGAGAAGACTCGGTTCGTGGTTTCCGACAGATGCGCTCGGCGAAGGATTCGCACTTCCCGAAACGTTGACCGTCTCAGAGGTAACAGAGCAAGTTTCTTCCTCAGAATCTGTCACCCTTCGGATGCCGGTATCTTTGAAGCCATCTGGGTACACTCTACCCTGCCGGTCTCTGGACGATGATTTCTTGCTCGCGCGCCGTTCCATGGGGCCGTTATAGGCCCCGTAGTGGACAGAGCTCCGTCGGGAGGCACTTGGATTACCCGACTCCATCTTCCCTGATTCAGTCAATGAAATACATAAACTTTGAATCTGTCGGGGCCACACTCCTCCGAGGTCGTGGTAGAGCCAAGGGGCACACTAAAAGAAGTATAACTGTATGCAGGCGCGCACACAATCAACCTGCCTTGCCCTCAATATAATTGTCTCCAGTTTTCGTCCTACTTCCGTGGCTCGGCCTGTCGGGGCTACTAGATAGCCCTGGAGCTATCACTGCAGGTTGCGCAACCGTCCTTGAACGATTGAGAGAAATGCTCGCCCAGTAAAGCGCTAGGGGAACGCATGGAGTCCGTACAGGGAAATGGATATAAAACGGTACATGGACCGGTGGGAGAGGGGTGGATTATAGCGATTGGTAACGACGAAGGCGACTTGCGCCCCACACACGAAAGCGGTTTCCGTTGGGAGATCAGTCTAACGCCGCAGTAACACCTAGTAAAGTGATAGTAGTGAGCCCCAAGTTCCCTCCGACCGGCAAGCAGTTTGACTGCCACAGTGGCTGCAACTTGGACACGGCCGTCTGCATGGTCTATCGCGAAGAGGCGAGAGAAAGAGAACAGAGGGGATGAGATAGGAGAAACGACGGGCTAACAACAGGGCGGAGTATGATAATTGAGTAATAGATATGACGGGACGAACGGTCGAGCGTACCTTGAACAGTCTCTTCTTCACTTTGTCCTTGGTCTTTTTCCTGGCAGCCTCTATTTTGATGCCTGAGTGCTCCTTCTGGAAGCGCCCTTTGGGGGTGTAGCGCAGATGTCGACAGAGATAAATTGCCTTTTTTCGTACGACGAGAGAAGGGAAGAAGTCGGGGTAAGGCGAGTAGGTAAGCGAGAAGGCGGAAGGGCGGTAATATAATAAATGCTAATTAACTTGTTTGGCCAACGATGTGTTGTTTTATGGAAGGGATAAATAATAAAGAAATAAATTAAATTTTATAAAAAATTTGCAATTATAGACAGTGTCCAGTAATTCTCAGTTGGGTGAAAACAAAGAGAGTTTCTGGAAGAAAAGGAACCAGGAATCACTACCGAACAGTCCATCTACTCTCTGCCTCTCTGTGCAGTCTGGACGATATAGAGTGGTGGATCTAATAATTCTCATATTAATATTAATCTGCGGCTATTAACTGAGTCTCATCTGAACACCCCATTCGCGATCTAACTCCATCCTCATGCCCAACGCTCCTCCGTTGGTGTCCTTTCATGGTAACCATTGTAACCATCCAGCCAGCCAGTCCGATTGCACGGCAGCACAGTACATGTTAAATTAGTATCTGCACCTTGGCTGTTCCTCTTTCTGCAAACAGGATGGGTAAGCAGGGAGTCGAGGCCTGGTATTCATCAAACAATGTGGCGAACGGTACTCTGTATCAGCTCATCAGCATCGTGGTGCGATTGAGCCCACAGTAGTATGCATTCCGCACCACACGCATGCTTACACTGTAGAGAAATAGCATTTTTGTCCTTCGTGTTTCTCAGCCAATGCATGCTGGGAGCCCTGACTTGCCCATTGAGGCATAATCTAACGGCCGGCGACAGCACTGCATACTGCATCCTGATTAGTGCTCAGACGCCCACAGAAGTTCTGGAACGCATGCAAGCAAGAAACAGCTTCTGTTTCACTTGACCTTGCTGGGAAATCCACAGTGCATATAATATGCAATATTAATGGTCCATACAAACGCCGTCTGAGAAGGCGAGACAAATACGCCGCAGCGTACGTTACTACATGCTACAATCCCTGGCCTCAGGCATAAATTATCCACGTGATTATATAAAGCACGTGCCAAGGCGGCAATCACCTCCACCCATGACGGTCATCTATGATCCCTCTTATCTTCGTCACAGGGCCTAGAGACGTCCATTCCTACCCCCAAGGCTGAGTATTCTGTCTACCTCACTCAAATCTGCTCCTCCAAATGGCCTCTGACTGACTTCGAATCCTCCCCGGCGTTCCTGCTGCCGTAATGATTCAGTACTGTTCATCTCTCTCCTATATCTCTTAACGCCGCTACTACCGATTACTAGCTTATGCTTTGGCCATCTCCCTCTTCCCCGTCATCACATTTGTCGGACGAGGGAAATGACATCTTCGAACATATTATCGCGTTTTCTCCCGGCTACGGGTTCGCCGTCTGTTTACGAAGCTATTCGCCAACACGATGTTGACTCGGACGCTTCCGACGTCGAAGAGCGTGCCGGTATGACCCTGGATGATGAGCCGCAGGATCATTTCAGTGATCGTGAGCTCGAGGAGGCCCTGGCTGATGCCAGGGAAAGTCAGACTGCGAGTCCAAGTTCTCCGTTCCTCTCCCAGCGGCGGGCCTCTGGGCAGCGTCGCGGGAATTCTGCCTCCGTCCGTCGTCGATGGTTTCAAGACTACCCTTCCGGCGTGGAGACTGACGATCGAGATGATGATGTCCCTCCGTCTCTTTTAATAGAGGGCCACGGGGAAGGCGAAGCTTTCAATCCCCATCCTCCTCCACCCCCTCCCCACGATCCCTCCGATTCAGTACCCCCTCTTCCAGGAGCGTCGACGCGGGTAAACCGAGCTCGCTGGGAAACAACAAGAGCGCAGCAACCCCTTTATCCAGTAAATCAAAGGTCTCCGCCACCGGCAAGGTGGTCTGTCGGCCAACATCCAGGCTTGGCTGCGGTGGATCCCAAAGAGAAAGCGATGTGGAGGTGGGCGAATGTCGAAAACCTCGACAATTTCTTGGAGGACGTTTACGAGTATTACTTGGGCAATGGGATCTGGTCTATTATGCTCAGTCGAGCCCTGAATCTTCTGTATGTTCTCAAGAGCCCTCCGCCGCCTCCGCAATCATAGCAATGGGGATACACACACATACTAACGTCTCTGATAGTACTCTAGCATTCGTCGTGGGGTTCACAGTCTTTCTCTCCAGTTGCATTAATTATGGCAACGTTCGAGGTAGCAGAAAATTTGATGACATTCTTATCCAGGAATGCACCGCGAAGATGTCCGCATCTTCTACCTTCTTGTTGTGGTTATTTACCTTCTTCTGGATCGGAAAACTATTTCAGTTCTTTCTGGATATCAGAAGATTAAGACACATGCATGACTTCTTCTTCTACCTGCTGGGCATTTCAGATTCTGAGATTCAGACAATATCGTGGCAGGAGGTTATAAGTCGATTGATGGGGCTTCGAGACGCAAATCCTGCCACCGCCGGTGCTGTCTCTGCGAAACATCGGAAGTTCATGGGTAGTCAATCAAAGCAAAGAATGGATGCTCACGATATCGCAAATCGGTTGATGCGCAAGGAGAACTATCTGATCGCGTTGATCAATAAAGACATACTAGACCTAACACTTCCTATCCCATTTCTGAGGAACAGACAGCTTTTCTCGCGAACACTAGAGTGGAATATCCAGCTTTGTATCATGGACTATGTTTTCAACGATCAGGGTCAAGTCCGAACGTTATTTCTCAAAGATACCCACAGGAGAGCTCTGAGTGATGGTTTGCGTCGGCGTTTCATCTTCGCAGGGTTCATGAACATCTTCGTATCCCCTTTTATTGTGGTCTATTTCCTGATGCATTACTTCTTCCGCTATTTCAATGAGTACAAGAGGAATCCTTCGCAGATCGGTTCTCGACAGTATACTCCCCTTGCAGAGTGGAAGTTCCGTGAGTTCAATGAGCTCTGGCACCTCTTCGAACGTCGGATCAATTTGTCGTATCCCTTTGCTAGCCGCTACGTCGACCAGTTCCCGAAAGACAAAACTGTCCAGCTGGCTCGCTTTGTGGCCTTCATTTCCGGTGCCCTCGCCTCAGTGTTGGCCCTTGCCTCTCTTGTGGATCCCGAGCTGTTTCTGGGTTTCGAGGTCACCCACGACCGAACAGTCCTATTCTATCTCGGCGTCTTTGGTTCCGTCTGGGCCGTGGCCAGAGGCATGGTGCCTGAAGAAACTGATGTTTTCGACCCCGAATTCGCCCTGCTCGAAGTCATCGATTACACTCATTACTTTCCAACCTCTTGGAAAGGACGGCTGCATAGCGATGAAGTCCGAAAGGAGTTTGCAATGCTCTATCAAGTAAAGATTGTTATTTTTCTTGAGGAAATTTTGAGCATGATATTTACACCATTTATTCTCTGGTTCAGTTTGCCCAAGTGCAGCGACCGCCTGATTGATTTTTTCAGAGAATTCACCGTCCACGTCGATGGTATGGGATATCTTTGTTCATTTGCTGTGTTCGACTTCAAAAAGAACACCAATACGATCCCACACAACCGTCGGCCTGATCTCGCGAGGCAGGACCTCCGAACGGATTACTTCTCCACCAAAGATGGCAAGATGCTTGCATCGTACTATGGTTTCTTGGATAACTACGGCGCCAATCCTCGACCAGGCCAGCCCTATATGTATCCTTCTGCTAGGCGGCCCTTCCACCCTCCACCTACGTTTCCGACACTTGCGCCGCCATCTGGGGTGGAGATTCCGACTGGCGACCGATTTGATCACATGCAGACGCGGCAGATACCAAACATGGGTGCGCCTTTGAGTCACCAATCCACGGCAGGCCTTCGCATAGGAAACCTGGGCGTGGGCAACGCTGGTTCTCCTGCTCCGTCAGTGCTTCTTGATCCGCATCACCAACCATCCTCTTCCGGCTTCCGCTCCATGAATCGAGCGTCTGCCTTTCCGCGCTACAGGTCGACCCGTCAACCGCAGCCCGTCTCTGATCCAATTGAGGATGAAGATGAAACCTCACCTGCGAGGATTCGCAGTCATTCTTCAAAGCAGCCGGCTCATGCGAGCGGAAACATAGGCATCGGGACTAGTGAGAGCAATCTGGGAGATTCGTGGCGGGTAAACCTGCTGGACAAGGAAGACGCCGACGATGCTGAGGAAGGCGAGAATGTAGACGTTGTTGTTGGGGGAGCAGGAGTTCTCGGGTTAATCCAGCAATTTCAGAAAGCGAACACTGAAGGTAGAGGTCTAACTGCGGTAGGCATCTAGGTCGTTTCTTTGCTGTTCTTGGTTTTGTTTTGGTTACGGTGGTTCTCCAAGGCCTTTGGCAGGCCTGATAAGAAGGGTGTATATTCTTAGGATCCAAAAGGAACGGAGTAAAGGAACGGAGTAAAGGAACGGAGTAAAGGAACAGGCGTTCTTCCATGGGCTGCATAAGAGGATAGCTGAATAGCAATGTGATTAACTTAAAACACTTGGAGACTTCAAGTTGTGATGTGTCCATCGGGAGAGCAACCCCAGATCATCGACGAATGGATTGCCGTTTCGCTGATCCACGACGCGGGGAAAGTATCTGCGCTGTACATATTTTCGTGAGAAACGGAGAACAGCTGGTCTGGTCTTCGATGTTCAAGTTCAGACAGGCGTCGCATAGATCCTGAAGACATCCTGCTCTGGGCAGACTGTGGTCCGCGGTTGCTTCGTCCACGTCTCGGCACGCTTAATTAACATTCTTAGCTCTGTTGCTTCTAATTTTCTCCCCCTGTTCTTCTCTTCTCCTTCTCCCCTAGCTCTCCCTCTCTTCACTCCATCAAAGGCACCTCGTCCTTCCCTCCTTCATCCTTGCTCTCTCTGCCTCTGCAGATTGGTGGTCTGATAGTTTTTCAGGCGGAAGATGTTCCCCTGAGTCCGCTCCCTTCATCGGTCGTTCCTGCACGCCTGCAGTTCAAGGTTTCAAGGTCGCGTGTCTAGTTGCTTTTCGCCCTCCCTTCTTCTTTTCCCAGTAATATCACTGAATACACCATGTTCCGGTTTCGTCGATATCGACCGTTCATCGTCATCGCGGCGGTGTTCATCTTGGCCTTCTTCTACTTCGCTCGCGCACCCGTGTGGTCTCCTGTGACTCCCGAGGATCTTCGTAAACCTGTCGATATTCCTCAGCCTCCGTCTTCTGATACGAAGGAAGTAATTCCTCCTAGTCCTCCTAACTCTCCGCCGCCGCCACCTCCCGCTCACGATCCTATTCCCGAGCCGGCGCCAGATAAGCCAGCATGGACACCCGATTTCAAAACCTCTCCTGAAAAGACTGAAGGCTCTCAAGAGAAACCTGCCGTTTCTCAAGGAGAAGCTGATATTCCTGTTGATGTGCCCAGCAAGCCCCAAGTACCTCCCAGCGACAAGACTGTTCCAGAGCCACATTCACAACCGAAAGAGGGAGGCCAGCCGTTCGCAGAGGAAGATGATTTCTCTTCCGAGTTTGGTGCCCAAGGGCAAGGACGATTGGAGGTGACGCTCCCTGATACTGGTTTGCCGGCTGTGCACTGGAGAAAACTTCCTGAAAACTTCCCCCTCCTTACGGGTAATATTATCCCACTGCCAACCGGTAGGCCAAAGAAACTCCCGAAGCTCCAGGCTCAGTTCAAAGACGAATCATCCGATGAAAAGTTCGAGCGCCTCCAGAGACTGAGCACCATTAAGAGGGCTTTTGAGCATGCCTGGAATGGATATAAGACTCATGCCATGGGCCACGATGAACTTTACCCCATCAAGGGCGGAGCCCGGGATCCATTCAATGGATGGGGTGCTACGCTTGTGGATTCGCTGGATACCCTTTGGATTATGGATATGAAGACTGAGTTTACTGCTGCTCTCGATGCGGTCAAGAAGATTGACTTCACTACGAGTCCCCGTAAGGATATACCCGTTTTCGAAACGGTTATCCGCTACCTGGGCGGTCTTCTTGGCGCATATGATATCTCTGGCCACAGGTACCAGGTCCTGCTAGATAAAGCTGTTGAGATAGGCGAGATCATAATTGGCGCCTTTGACACGCCAAACCGGATGCCAGTCCCCTTCTACCACTGGTCGCCGTAAGTGGGAGCTTTCTTTTTCACTCTTTCTCTTTCTTAACATGACGCCCCCCTACATAATCAAACGAACGTGCTGATAACCGACTACAGTACCTACGTATCCCAGGCCCACCGTTCAGATGTCCGAATCGTTCTTGCAGAATTGGGATCTCTTTCTCTGGAACTGACCCGTTTGGCTCAATTGACAAATCAAAACAAGTACTATGATGCGATTGCGCGGGTTACAAATGAACTAGAGATTCTGCAGAACAAGACGAAACTCCCGGGAATGTGGCCCCTCAGGATTGACGCTTCGGGATGTGTAAAGAACAAGCCGGTGACTGACTATGAACTTACGGATGACGATGACTCGGCGGATTCCGGGATGACTCTTATTCAACCAAAGGATGTCCCGACAGACGTAGAGGGTCACAAGACCTTCACGGAGCGGAAGGATGACAGTGGTCTCCTTGCTGACGATGCCTCGCCTATTAAGAATGTCGAACCTCGAACTCCAAAGAACTGCATGGAAGGCTTGAATACTCCACTGGACACGCCGGATACTTTCTCGATGGGAGCTCTTGCTGACTCCACGTATGAATACTTACCGAAGGAATATATGCTGCTAGGAGGTCTCAACGAACAGTATCGCACAATGTACGAGAAGGCCATGGACACTGCTAGAAAATATCTCCTTTTTCGACCTATGGTCAAGGACGATCGCGACCTTCGATTTACAGCTGATCTTACCTTGACAAAGCCGATTGATGAAGAGGATCCTAAGAGCCTGTCCTACAGCTATGAAGGAGCACATCTTACTTGTTTTGTCGGAGGCATGTTCGCAGTCGGCGCCAAGGTGTTTGGAATCGACTCTGATCTAGATACAGCGGCCAAACTCACCAATGGCTGTGTATGGGCGTATGAATCTACGCGCACGGGAATTATGCCCGAGAAGATCCAACTCCTGCCTTGTGAAAATAACGAAACCTGTCCGTGGGATGAAGCACTATATAGAAAGGCTTTAGATCCGAACCCAGAACTAAGAGCCGGATGGCTCCAGGAGCAAAGGCGCGAATCTACAGTCCGGGTTCAGGAACCACCAGCGGCAAATCGATCTTTTGTCCCCACACCGTCACCTAGCTTCCTGCCTCTGATTCATAAACGCGACACGGATTCTTCTTCGGCTGCAGTGAAAGCTGAAAGCACCCCAGCTCCGCTCCCCAAGAACGTTGACGACCTTTCGGATAGAAATGTTGCGACGACGCCTAACCAAGCCCCCGTCATTTCTCACGAAGATTTCATCAAGGCTCGGATCGAGAATGAACGACTTTCTCCGGGGTTTGTGAGGATCATTGCCCGTCAATACGTCCTGCGTCCTGAGGCCATCGAATCTGTGTTCATCATGTTCCGCCTGACTGGCGATAACTACTGGCGACAAAAAGGTTGGAAGATGTTCGAGGCGGTCGAAAAGTACACGCGCACCGAACTGGCCCATTCGGCCATCCAGGACGTGACTGTTGAAAAGCCAGCGTTCAAGGATGAAATGGAATCGTTCTGGCTTGCAGAGACATTGAAGTACTTCTATCTTCTCTTCAGTGATCCAACCGTTGTCAGTCTCGACGAATATGTCCTGTGAGTTCAACCACCCACCCTCCTTCATATAGTAGAGACTAATGCTTTTCTTTTTTCCACCAGCAACACCGAGGCCCACCCGCTTAAGCGTCCTGAGTATTGAGTATGATGGCTATATTCATGCCATTACTATTTTTGGCGTGTAAAATCATGGGTATCAAGTGCAAGGGCCATATTTTTTTTTTTTTTCTCTTCTACCTTTTTTTTTTTGTTCTTGTGCCTTTTTGCTATTTTATATTTATTATAGCGGCGATACGAGCCCTGAACATTGCTGGCGTACTGGAAAGGAAGTAACCACACAAGAAAGTAACATACAGGACGATAATAATGGATCAAATAATCGGAGATTTGTAGGTCCCCTGCTATTATGTGCACGTAGGAAATAGGAATTGCAGATGCGCGTCGATAAAGAGATCTTGACCTCTGCGGTGGATCTCCCCGCCATGATCATGGATTATCCTGATTTGGCTTCTTCCATCGCACCAGCCTCACGTTCCATTCCCCATTCTTCTCCCATCTCCGCCATATCCCACGAAACGGGCATGGAATCTTATACCAAGGCCCGGCGAAGAAGATTGAGATTTCGAGCCGTGGGAAATGGAGTTTGAGGTCTCCTACAGCCTGGAAAACGAGCAGCAGTTCTGGGATGGTCAGTCTCGTCCTCTTCCTCCTTCCTTTCTGCATTGCTTACATTTTACCGGCTCTTTGCTTTAATTCAGAACTGGATGAGATTGTATCTACGCAATGTGACTCGGAAGATCGTATCGATAATGCCCTGCGAAGTTACTTGAACTTCACCACCAAGTACAAAGGTCCGTCTCATACCTATCTACCCGGTATTTCCAAATCTCATACTGATCTCCCACCAACAAGCAGCGGACTACCTCCATTCCGATTACGACATATCGCGTTGCTCGTACAAGCTTCTCTCCTCGACACTCTTTCTCGATCATGCGGACTACGTGCGAAGACAGATCATCTACAGTCTGTTGCAGGAAGATGAATCGGATTCCCTCCACCTGATAGCGTCATTTCTCCTCTTTGACGGTCGGCAGAATGAGAATACCTTCATTGTGATGAGCGAGGAGGGCTTGTTCCCTCGGCTGCTGGAATTAATACAGGCTCAGAAGAAAGATGACCCAGAAAGTGCTGGCACTGGCCTTCATCAGATTTTGATGGATCTGCTATATGAGATGGCGAGGATTCAGAGGTTGAGGATTGAAGATCTTGGTGAGTTCATCAAAAAAAAGAGTAATAACATCCCCGCAAACGGGTGTTTTCTTCCTCCCGGAAATTTTTTGAAGTCCTCGGTGCAACGGAAGCGTCTTTTTCTTCAGAAAAAAAAAGTTCCCATTCCTTTGGAAAGACACAAGAGAGAGAAGAAGAAAGAAGGGGGGGAGTTCTAGAGCATTGGGGCTGACTCAGACGTTGCGTGGTTTGTGTGTGAAATATGCAGTTCTCGTGGACGACGAGTTCATCAAGTACCTCTTCGAACTTATCGAAGAGCTCTCTTGTGACTCCAATGACCCATATCATTATCCCGTCATCCGTGTGCTGGTCAGTGTCCAGGCAGAAAAAAAAAAGCGAATTCGAAATTTGAGGAAATAGAACCTGTGCTCATTTATTACTACAGCTTGTTCTGAACGAGCAGTTCATGATTTCGGCCCATGACCCAGTCGACGAGCGTGCTGCATATGCTCCCCCAACGAACAAGGTTATCAAGGTTCTTTCAATGCATGGTAGCTATTATAAAACATTTGGCGAGAATATCATTCTCCTTATTAATAGAGAAGGTAAGTCTTCCCTTCATCTTTCTCCTTAGACATCTGGATTCTAATCATACTCTTAGCCCAGACGTCATTGCAGCTTCTGACCCTAAAACTTCTGTATCTTATTTTTACAACGCCCAGTACTTACGAATATTTCTATACTAATGACCTTCACGTCCTGGTTGACATACTCATTCGAAACCTTTTGGATTTGCCGGAAGAGGCCGTTCCCCTGCGGCACACCTACCTGCGCGTTCTCTATCCGCTACTGGCGCACACGCAGTTGAAATATCCTCCGCATTACAAACGAGACGAACTTAGGCGAATGCTAAACCTTCTGGTTCCCGGACTCTTTTCTGCTAGTGACGATGAACATGAGAGGATCATACATTTTGACGATGCGGATAGCACTACGAAACGACTTGTTTCGCGGTGCGCGAGCGTTGAATGGTTGCAGGACAAGGACAGATCCGATAGTCCAAAAGCTGGCTCGCCAGGTGTGGACAGGACAATCTCTCAGCAATCTGACACCGTTGCTTCTGTTCCTATTCTGAGCTTGTCTCCTGGTGCCGAAGACAATGAGGATACTGATGGCCCATTCGGGACAACCAGAATACTATCCAGCCCTACAACGTGTAGTTCACCTGACACCTATTCACTGACGCGGCCCGACATACAAGTACCATCAGCTCGATCTCATCAAAGTTACAAGCCCAGCCTGGTGCAATCACTCGGGGTACAATTGCAACCTGCTACTTCATCCTCAACGAGCGTGCAAGAAGTGGCGGCGCTTCAACATGAACAGCGCTCGAGAAACACCCCGTCGCCTTCTTTTTCCGATTCAACACCAAGCCCGACCAGGACAGAAAAGAAATTCAAAGTCAAACCCGAGCCTCCAAAAGCAAGGCGATGGCGCGGTAGACGTGGCCCAGGTGCGGAAGGCCACAGTCCAGAGCCGAAATCGACCGCTACCACGCCCCCTCCTCTTCCTCCTGCTTCTATTGATACCACTATCGAGACAGTAACTGAACTGACCCACTCCGTCAGCGCATCCCTTGTGCCCCCCGTCCCAAGTCATCCTCGCTCCGCTTCTCACTCTCCCCCAGCGGTACCTCCGCCCCGCAGATCGACTATCGCAGCACACGTACGCTCGCACCTAATTCTGGGGAGCAGTAATGACAACCATTCCAGTAACGGCCATCGCAACAGCAACGCTACGTATAGTTCTTGCGATTCTGTTGAGGCCGTAGGGACTACAGTCCCAAATCTCCTGCATCAGCCTCATCATAACAAGCATGGTCCGAAACCTGAACCTCCGAAATCGAGGCGTGGAAGCCGTACAGTCGCGAAACATTCATACGACACTTCTCTGGACTCTGTTGAAAATAAATAAACAATGACAGGAAACGAAATGGCGCATAGAACCGGGAAACCACAGCATGTGTTCAGGAGTTATGGGGAGAACAGGTGAATGGATTCTTGTTGTACCATTCTGTTAAATATCATTAATTAAGATCATACTGATATTGCCTGTTTTGGGTGAGTCTGGTTTGGTATGTTCTCAAGTACATACATGCATACACGTACATACATATCTAAGACACCTTCGAGGCCTTCATTTCCATTTTAGTGCTCAGGTCTTGGTACCTTTTCCTCACTGAGCAGATTTGAGTAGAGTGGATGCTGGAGTGGGCATTCCCTGAGCTGCTCATGGGGTGGACGCTGAGTAGTAGTAGTCATCCATTTTAGAAGCCATTTTTCAGTCTGAGACTATGCATCGTCTACTCACCCCAGTAGAGTAAGGATTTAAGTCGGCTAGCTAAGTACAACATTAAGAACACCCCAACGCCAACAGGGCTCTCAGTCAGAAAAACGGACAAATAACAACCATTGACAGGACGAACGAAAGAAGCTCCATTATCACCCTCCCTGAATGGTCAGCCCCTCCCTAGTACCCAAATGAGAAACAGCTTGATCCGTCTTTCAAGATTTAGTATTATTATTATGTTAAAAGGGGGCATCCGATTCCGTCAATCCATCCCATATCTCCCGGTCATGCGCAGCATTCAACGTGTGCGGCAGCAGTTCGGCTTTCCATATCGTGAAATGCGAAAGAATAGAAACAAGGGCGAACTGATCATCTTCTTGCCTAGCAAAAAATAAGACAAAGAAAGAAACATCATCGATTAGGAAAGCATAATGGCGTAAACGATTATTATGGACCTTCTGGGAGGCACTCAACAAAGCATATGGGAAAGCTGAGGGCAGAAGCGAATGCTGCATATACAGATGGCATTTCACTTCCTCTTGCTCAAGACTTTCGTAATCGCATGTCGGATGGTGGTTCCGGCCTTCTCGACTTCTTTCTTTGTAAGACCAAGTGTAACGCAAACTTTCAAGGCCGGGGGGACGATCTGTTTTGGTTCGAAGTTATCGTCGAGTGTCTTGAGGCGAGTTATAAGGACACCATTTACAAGGCACTACGGAATGGATAAAAAAGGTTAGATATAAATATAAAACAAGTTGCGGGAGTACAAGGAAACTAGGGACTGCAGCACTCACCTCATCAACTATATCTTGAAGCAAAAATTGCTGATCCTCGACTGAGAGCCTTTTTGAGGAAACTACCTCTGGTTTCAACACGAGAATAAGCACAGGGTTTTCCAGGGCGCTGGTGCAGTAGACCCAATCACTGCGAGGATCAAGCTGCGCCCGCAGCGCTTTTGTATATTCCCTCAGTTGCGCAACGGTCTCCGGATTATTCTGGAGATGATTGATCGACATGCTAGCTGTCATTGAAAGCAGTACAGGCAGCGACGCTGAGAAAGTGTATGCTGCAGCTGAGATACGCTGATGGCTGACAATCTCCTCTGATCCAGCACAGAAGCCTCCTCCAGCAATCAGAGGGCCAGCTAATGACCCAACAATCATATCAACTTCGGCTGCGTCAACATTCTGATGTTCCGTCACGCCGCGACCGGTCCGTCCGAGAACACCAAACGACCAAGTCTCATCCAGGATCAGTCGGAACTTATACTTGAGTTTCAACTCAATCTTGACACATAGTAAGTTAGTACATCCGAAGAAAGAAATATATGATATATCGTATCGCCCAGAAATCAATGCTGAACAGGGTAATAGACCACTTACGAGCTTTGGTAGGTCAATCATATCGCCATATGACTCAAACAGTCCTTCCGTGATGATGAATCTCCTGGTTAACATCTTTCTGTTCTGTTCCTTGGTGACCTTTGCTAACACTCTTTCCAAATCCTCCATGTCATTATGCTCATACCACCGAACCGTACTGCGGGAGATCTGGATACCCCTGCGGATAGCAAAACTTACGCCCTTATCCGCGACAATAATATCCCCACGCTTGGAGAAGGCCGGGATCACACTCGAGATTGTGGAAAACGCTTGAGAGTAAATGATAGATGAGTCAACACCAAGGAAGGACGCAAGATCCGCTTCCGTCTTCAAATGAATATCCTGAGTGCCATAAAATCCTCGCGGGCCACAGGGGCCTACTCCATAGTTACGCAAAGTCAGGGCTGCCTTGTCCTTGAAACTTTCATTCGAATTCAAGTTATAAAAGTTATTCGATCCAAGGTTAATAACCGTACGGCCACTTGACAACTTAGACTTGGGCCCGACCGAGCTGTAAATGTGTATCCTAGGGTCAGCGCATATGAACATTTATTTCCGAACTAGTTTATAACAGGAGAGGACAGAGAAGGAAGAGAAGTTTGACAAAAAAGAGTGTGGAGGGGAAGAGGACAGTACCTGACAATTACCGGTCGCTTTTCAACCTCCATTGCCTCAAAAGCAGTGAGTTCTCCTACCAATGGCTCTGGTGTCCATTCATCCACCAGGTCATCAATCTCATCCTCGGAGAGTTGAACCACACCGGGCTTAGTCGAGTACTTTGGAGCGAGGAGATAGCGCACAGCGAAAAGGAAAAGGAATAATTCAACCGCAGATCTTATTGGATCATCTTGATAACTTGATTTTATATAGCGCAAAACAATCGCTGACCCCGGAATTTGATGGAATAAATTGGCAAGTTCATGGACGTACTCGGAGAGAACCCGTTGGGTTTCCTGGAGGTCCATGGTGTAAGGGCTGATAGAGCCTCTGAGAGCTGGTCCAGGGATTCCTGGAAGTGGCACTCTAAGGTGCAGTAGGCGAGAATAATAAGACCAGGAGAATTTTGTAGGAGAAAAGAGAAAATAGATGTGTTACGATGATGCTGAAAAGACGACGGAGAAGATGCGGTAAGGGAGCCGGATGGGATGCTAGGCAGGGCCACGTGATGCCGGCTTCCGCACAGCATAGCAAGCAAGATACATATACAATTCCACAACACACACGTTAGGGAAGTCAGCATCACAATAATAAAAATCGACAGCGCGTCGTCGCTGTCTCCCCAACATACCAACATCGAAAGACACTACCTACACGATAGCGCCCACCCTCCACCTGATGGAGGTGGACGACCCCCCTGCGGTCGTCCCCTGCCCAAGAACCGCTTCTTGGGATGAAAAGCCGGATCCTCCTCTGGAACCCACCACCCCCCTCCACCGCAACACCCACAAACGGAGAGCCCTCTCCTCTCCGGACAAGATGCCTGGCACTCTCTCAGGCCCAATACTTAGCAGGCCAAACATGCTGTCAATTCGCCAGCAGATAAATGCAGTTGCTGAAGACCAGCTCCTCCTCCTGAATGATTGGAGGCAGGCACTAACCTCTCTTGCAGACGCGCTCGACTCGACTGTCTCCTCCCTCCACGGCTGGCCCAAAGAACTTGCCAAAGGACTGGCAGCCAGGTTCCTGACTCTGGCCAAAGGCAGTACACCCCAGCTGGGACCAGAGAAACCTCCCATAGCTCTCCCCAAACCAACTCCAGAGCCCATACAGGCCAAACAAGCCACTCCAGCTGGACAGACAACCCAAGCACCATCTTGGTCCTCAGTAGTGGCCCCTGGACCAGACCAAAAGGGATGGCAAGCCACCAGACCCAAGCCTGCCAAGCAGCCCCAGCAGGCAAGGAGGATGGACAACCGCATCTTCCTCCGCCTCCCAGAACCCTCCAACCTGCGGGAAATAGGCCCCCATGGAATCCGCATAGCCCTTACAGGAAGGGTCCCTGGAGGGATCTCTCATGTACAGATAATCCCCATAGGCTATGCCATCACAACCACAGATGAAGGCAAAGCCTTTTTACTCTCTGCACAAGCCAAAGAGCTAGCTGCAGATGGACATTTTGAAATGCCAATAGAATACCACCAATTTGTTGTTCCCCAGATTCCCCAGAGGCTCTGGTCCCTAGAAGGATGGACAGAAACCACACTAGAAGATATTAACACTGAAGCAGAGCATATCACAGGCATTAAACCATGTCATATCAAGCTCTCAAATCACCTTACAGAGGCAGGCTCAATCACTGCAGTCATTGCCTTCCCAAAGAAGCCCAAATTTGCAATACAATTATTTGGCATATCTGGCCTATCTAGACCTATATACCCCAAACAAAGACCACTACAATGCTCCCGCTGCCACCATTTCCATGACACACGAGCTTGCCACTCTAACACTCACTGCATCTCTTGTGGCTCCACCAAAATAGAGCATACCTGTCATGTACAATGCATTAACTGCCATGGCCCCCATGCAGCAGACTACCCAAAGTGCCCAGCCTGGCCTATCTCCCGCAAAGGGACCATCACCCACCTTTCTAAAGAAGCACTAGCGGCAATACATAAAGCTGGGAGACTAGCTTTCCAGCAACAAGCTAGAAAGGTGCAGGCTGCACAGGCAAGCCCACACACTCTAAATTAGGCCATAGATCAGCCATCAAGGCAGCTCTCCCAAGAGCTAGCCAGTCAGACCTCTCCAGAAGAACTATGAAAATCATACAGGCCAATGTAGGGAGGGGTGGCCCCTCCCATGACCTGCTGCTATCCTTCACAGCAGACATCATCCTGGTCCAAGAGCCTTGGACAAAAATGGCAAAACACCTCACAAAAACACACCCAAGATATCAACTCTTCAGCCCAACCACCCGCTGGGAAATCAGGCCCCAAACTCTAACATACGTACGCAAAGACCTTCCAGCTCACGCACTTCCACAACCATCCTCCCCAGACATCACAGCAGTAGAGGTAGATGGCCTCACAATTATCAATGTCTACTGCCCCCCAAATGACCCAGTGGCTCCCTCTTCACCCACCAGATCTACACTCCACACCCTACTCCAATACCCTGTCCCACGGAACACCATCATTGTAGGAGACTTCAACACCCACCACCTGCTATGGCAACCAGAAACCCAACTACATGCCCTCTCTGCAGGAGCTACAGCTCTTGTAGAATGGTTAGAAACCCAAGGACTAGTGCTCTGCATGGAACCAGGCACTCCAACCCATGGACCCAACACCTTGGACCTAGTCTTTGCCAACCTCCCAGTGGTGGCTACAGTGGAGGACCACCTTAGCACCTTTAGTGACCATAAAACTATCCTAGCACAGCTAAAATGGAGGGAGCCACAGCCACAACACAAACTAGGCTCCACTAACTGGGAAAAGGCTCAAGAACTCCTGGTCCCCCAGACACTGACCTACCAACAGATACTCTGGCGGAGGAACTGGTCAGCTGGGTACAGCTAGCCATCCAGGGAGCATCAGAATATAACACCCGCAGGCTCCCACACACCCCATGGTGGACACCAGAGCTCACAAACCTACTCCGGCAAGCAAGACAACATCCACCAGACCTCCAACCTCTTCAGAAGGCAATTTCAAAGGCAAAAGCCAATTACTGGAAGGAACAGATTGAGTAGGCAATAACTCCCACTAAAGCCTTTACACTAGCAAAATGGCAGAAGCCCTCCAACCAACTAGCTTCGCCCCCCCTACTTGTACAAGGCAACCAAATCACCACCCCACAGGGCAAAGCAGATGCGTTCCTCACCCACCTCCTGAAAAAGGGAGTCTCCCTCCCAAACCAGCTCGAAGAGGGACCACCAAACAGACCTTTAGATCCTATGTCTTTACCAACAAAGGAAGAATGCTGGAATACCCTTTGCTCCCCTAGCCTATCTGCCCCTGGGGAGGACAGCCTTACCACATCTGCATGGAGAGAATTATGGCCTGTTATAGGAGATGCAGTTACAGCATTATATCATCAAAGCCTAGAGAAAGGCCTTTTCCCACAGATCTTCAAAGCAGCAAAAATCATCATGCTGCCAAAGCCAAGAAAGAGAGACCTCACCCAACTTGGCTCATGGCGACCTATCAGCCTTCTATCCACCCTAGGCAAAGGCCTAGAACATCTCATTGCAAGATGGATGGCTGTACAAGCAATCCAGGGAAAACTACTCACACCATGCCACTTTGGTGCTCTCCCAGGCTGCTCTGCTATTGACCTCATCCAAGTACTAGTTCATAGAGTGGAGAAAGCCTTCCAACAGGGAAAGGTAGCCTCATTACTTTTGATGGATGTAAAGGGAGCCTTTGACGCAGTAGACCACCAAAGGCTTCTTTCACACCTACGCCTTCAGGGATAGGATGAACGCCTGCTCCAATGGATCCAGGACTGGCTCTCCAGTCGCTCAGCATGTGTCCAGATTGGAGAGGCAAATGCCAAAGCCCCAATAAAGGGAGGCCTCCTACAAGGATCTCCTCTCTCCCCAATCCTTTTCCTACTCTATGCAGCAATGGTGGTAGCTGCCTATAAGGCCTCCTTCTGCTACGCGGATGACCTAGGAATCCTCTTTGTAGGGGACTCTCTCCAGGAGACATCTCAACAGCTAGTGGAAACATACAAGGCAGTAACAGCCCTGGGAACAGAGGTAGGTCTCCCTTTTTCTGCAGAGAAGACAGAGATACAACACTTCTCTAGGAAATGCAAGCATCCACCCCTAGTGGTTAGGCTGCCTGATGTGGGTGAGATCCCTCCCACATCATACACCCGCTGGTTAGGGGTCCTCTTGGACATAAAGCTCACTTTTAAACCACATATCAACTGGGTGTTCAGCTGTGGTAAGCAGCTGGCACAACACCTACAAAGACTGAGCAACACCCAGCGTGGGTGCCCAGTAGCCTCTATGCGAGCAGCTGTACTACAGTACACACTACCAACAGCATTATATGGAGTGGAGGTCTTCTATACTGGACAACAGCAGGTGGCTAACTCCCTTCAGTCCCTGCTCCGCATTGCCGCACTAGCAATCCTCCCAGCCTACAAGACAACACCCACAGCAGCACTCCTCCGAGAGGCAGACCTGCCAGACCCAAGAGCCTTTCTGGAGAGCACCCTCCAGAGGGCAGCTGCTAGATATGCAGGCCTAGATGCAAAGCACCCTGTAGCACGCATCCATGCAGCCCCAAACTATGGGTACAACACAAGGCTCACCAGGATCCTGCAACGCATCCCCACACCAGCACCAGAACGCAGGTGGGTAGAGCCACAGCCCCCACCACTACGCATGCTGCCAACCCACCAGGAAGGGCACATCTCCTCACCACTAGCCATATCAGTCTACTCAGATGGCTCCCACACGGGCCAAGGCGCTGGATATGGATACGCCATATACTACGGCTCCATCCTAGTCACCCAGGGACAGGGCCCAGCAGGCCCCCGGACAGAGGTCTATGACGCGGAGATCATGGGCACTGTGGAAGGTCTCCAGGCAGCAGTCGGTTTGCCATGCACTGCATATGCCAACCAGCTGAACCTCTTCCTAGACAACCTGGCAGCAGCCAGTCTACTAGCAGATGGCAGGCCCGCGCCACACAGACGCCATCTCACAGACACCTTCCACCAGCTTTCCAAGCAGTGGCTCAGCCTGCCGTACATCCTAGCCCCTCCCCGCAGGCCCGTACGGGTCTCTTGGGTACCAGGGCACACTGGAATCGCAGGCAATGAGCTGGCAGACAGGCTAACAAAGCAGGGAGCAGCCATGGATGGCTCCCACATCCCCCTCTCCCTGGCATACCTGAGACGAGAGGCGAAACAACAACTCCATACTGCCACCCAGGCAGCGTATACGCGCAGCGCACCCCAGGCATACCAAGACCTGAGCATCCGCCCCCATACGAAGAGCAGCCAGGCCCAGGAACATAAATTACCACGCTGGGTACTAGGCAGGCTCATTGCAGCCCACACTGGACATGGGGACTTTGCAGCATACCATGAATGCTTCCACCACACTGACTACCTAGCAACCTGCTCCTGCAAGAAGCTAAAGACCCCAGTACATTTCTTCTTCTGCCCACATACTAGGAAGTGCTGGAAGGAGAGACGGAAACACACACTAGCTGGGCCAGCAAAAACCATTGACTGGCTCCTAGGGACTGCTGCTGGGGCTGAGGAATTCAGCCGCATCGTGCAAAACACATCCTTCTTTACGGATATATGCCCAAACTGGGCCCACCTAAACACGGAGTAGTGTACAGTCAACACATATCTTCCTGGGAAAGAGGGACTGGCTCCCCCTCTCACCTATAGGGAGGCAAAACAGGGCTTTCTACCGCTTGAAGCCCCAGCCAGGGCAGTGCTGGGAACTTCCCCAACTCTACAGCACATAGTGCTCAAATTTGTCTCCTTTAAGCATGTATTTAGATCGTTGCGCACGTACTTAGATCCTTTTAGATAGTATACGCTTGGGAGGCACGTCCGGTTGCCCTTCGGGAGGCCGCGGTCACCCGCCACGTGACCGCCAAGCGACGTTAAATAATAATAACATAACATAACAACACACACGTTCAATGAATCCTCCATATCTTGCATCCATCTCATAGGCTGTCATTTCGATTGGAGGTCGCAGACATAGACAGCGTCGATCTTCCAAAAACACCATCTCCCTGGGCACATACTCATCTACATCTTCTTCACGTCCCTCCATGCCGCCCATCAGGCGCCAGGGACCTGGGGACAGGCCGCCCGACACGCCGTCCCTACATACCCCGTACAACCCCCAGCGAAACACCTCCAAGCGTCTCAGGCAGGAGACGCCAGAGAAACCACCACCACTACCCACCTTGATGCCCAGCAGAGACCAGTCTCCCCCTCCCCTGTCCTCTTCCCCCAATGGCACGGCCATCGGGTCAGACACAACCAGTAACGCGTCTGGAACCAGCAGCAGCTACGCGCCCTAGGAGAGCAGCACCTCCAGAAGCTTGTCACCAGAATACCAGATCCAAGGCTGACTTGCACAAGCAGTCTATGCGGCCACAGAAGCTGCAGTCCAATCCATGGTGGCTGAACACAAGAAAATGCTGGAGCTGGCCAGCATGCTGGACAGACAGATAGAGGCATTTTAGGAAGAGAATGGTAACTTAATGGCAGCAACCTTCAGTGCTGCAGTACAGGCATTCATTAAGGACTACCTCTGGAGAAAGTACAACACTAAGAAAGGGTCAACTGCAGAAAATATGCTATAGACCTATATTGTTACTGCTTAGGCTAGCATACCTCTAAAGCCTTAGGCAGCCCCAAAGAAACCCAGCCTGAAATGTGAACCACCCCTACATCTCTTCCTACAGCTCCCAGAAGACCACCTAGCACATTAGGCAAGCCCCTATACCATCCTATAAATCCTACGGGCCCAACTTAACCCCATATACATCTATTCTATCCAGGAGGTGCAACACGTCCTTATAGGCCTAGCCATCAAACCAAAAGATACCCTCAGCAGCCAGCTTCTGCTGAATAAAAAGGACAATATCCAGGACATAATAAAAGGCTCCCATGCTGAACCAGAGGAGAAATGGGCAATCTTTGTCATCTCAGAGACCCCATGACATTACTAGGACCTTAATGGCATATGTACAGAAATCACAGAACAAATGGCATATGAAGGATTTAATCTAGTGATAAGCCTACACCCCCATAAGCTATATTGGTCCACTAAGAACCCAAGCCCAGATGCAGGCACCCTCATCCTAGCACTCCCTGAAAGAGAGGCATTAAAAGTCCCACTAGTCACCCACCTACTAGGGGCCACCCTGTACCCTAAAAACAAGGTCTTCCAACTTAATATCCAGCAATGCGCGCAGTGCTAGGGTTATCACAACCTTAAGACCTACACCTAGAAGCCTTAGTGCAGACTTTGCAGTGCTATCACCCATATAGAGGTATCCCACCCTACCCCTATAGACCTACCCCAATGCACCAATTACTGTAGACCCTACCCAGTAGATCATAAAGACTACTTTACCCACCCCTTCATCTCCTATAACTTCATAACCTGGGTGAGCAAACTGCAGCTCACAGCCATCCACCACACTAGCTTAAATCAACACTACAAGAAGCAATACCAGGCATCTAAGGCCCCAATAGGAGCATTAAAAACCCCAAAGATAGCTGAAGCACATATACAACAAGCATAGGCACAGGCACTAGTGAACTTGGCAACTCAGGATGACATAGAAACCACCATCACACTGTGAGAAGCTACCCATCCCCCATCTATCAGCTACAGATCCTCCAGATTAATGTAGCTTATGCAGAAATAGCCCAAGATTATCACGGTGCTGGACCAACGTACACCGTATGACGGTCCGGAGGCCTGTTCTGCCTGTACTGACCGCCCCTGCACGTGCCTGCGAGGAAATATCTCGAACCTCTGTCTCGATCTTGTTGTAGCTCTTCGAGCTACGTCCTGTCTACCTGCCTGTACAATAGCTTGCCTGCCTGTCTGCCTGTGTGTTCTTTCCAATCTATTTCAGTTTCCTGATCATCCGAATCCGCACCTTGACAAAGTCCTAGCTTTGGAAACTGTCTAGCTAAAGAGATGCTGAGCAGTACTGGGTGAAGCTAGCCACCCAGTACAGCAAGGGGGTTGGCCAGCCTTGCTCACGGAGCCACTGTATCAGGAGCCCCAGCAAAACTCTGTCAAAGGCACCTTTGATGTCCAGGATCAGCATGGAGGCTTTGAGTCCTCAAGACCAGGATTCCTCCATGTTATGAATGAGGGCCGTGGCTAGGTCTGTGGCAGACCAGCCAAGGAGTGCCCCAAATCGTTGTGGGTGTAGTGTAACGGGCCAGAGCCCGGTTAGGATCACGTGCAATCACGTGACCAGCAAGTTATCTACGCGGACCGTCAAGCAGCACGTTCTTCCTCTCTTTGAAGCTTTTGGTAGATAGCATCTGGCATCGTTAGATTGAATCAAATCTTGCTTTAGCCCTTCACATGTAGGACCTTATACCTGGTGGCTATCTAGGCCAGCCTCTTTGCAATAACCTATTCAAGGCCTTTTCCTAGGACAGAGAGAAGGGCAATAAGTCTATAAGATCAAGGGTTGCTCCAGTCCCATTTCCCTATCTTTGGCACCACCATGAGGCGTGCCTTTCAGAAGGGCAGAGGATGCCAGCCTACTTTGATGCATTGCTGGTATAGAGACACAATATGGTCTCTAATTACTGGCCAGGCCAGTTTCAAGATAGTGTTGGGGATAGCATCCTAGCTTAGGGTTATGCTTTTAGCTTTAAATATAGCCTAGTGTATTTTATCTGATATTAGCTTTGGGAAGGGGAGATACGCAGTGCTATTTTCTGCTAGATTAATAGCTATATCTGCTATGCATGCTGCCTTCTGTAGCAGGGTCTCTACTAGTAGCTGAGACTTCTCTTCTGCAGACACACATGTGTGGTTTGGGCCTTGGAGGGGTGATATAAGGAGGGAGCCAGTGGTCTTATTTCATTTGACAGCTTAGAAGACATCTTAACTGCTAGTAAAACTGTTTATCCTCTTTTGCCAGTACTTTTGCTTGATCTGTTGGACTATGCAGTAGAGGTCTTTCTAAGCTTTCCTTATTTCCTCTAGATCTGTGTTGAGTTATCTTACTTTATCACATAAGGCTGTTACTTTCTCCTAATATTTACCATTCCACCATTGATGGCCACTGCGGTGTGGGAGTGCTTATTTTATGACTGCCTCCATAGTGTTGGTGATAGCTTGTATAATATTATTGGCATATTGGTCTAGGGTGGTATTTTATTGGGGGTTTTAAGCTAATTATTGGAGGGTGTTGATCTCTTACTGTAGGATCTGGCAGAAAAGGTTAAGCTAGAGAGATAAGAGACAAAGGGGTCTCTATTATGGTTAGTGGTCTTTTGGCCTTTAAGATATGATGGTCTGTACTGCCTCATGGTTTGATAGCTGTGGTATTTCTGTAGCTATATCTATGTAGGCTCCCTAAGCTGTCAGCTGGCGGTTGGCCTAAGCTAAGTCCAGCATGTTTTCCCCTCAGGTAGGTGTGCTGGGAGGATTTAGGAGGGCTAAGTGCTGTGTGTCTGCCTATTAGATGAAGTTCTCAGCTCTTATAGTGATGTTTTGAGATAACTGCCAGAGTGGATAATGTAGATTGAAGTCCCCTACAATCATGTATAGGCTTAGTGGGAGGTTTTAACTGATTAAATATTTTAGGCCTATGCTTAAGTCAATGCAGTTTGGGCTGTGTGGTGTGTTGTATAAGTTACAGATAGTGAGAGCTCTGATCCTATCTATAATGTATATGGTGGTGAGGTCCCAGCAGGCTATTTCTGCGTATAGTATTATTTCTGCGGTAAGCTAGGGGTGGCATGCCACATAAGTAAAGATTTGTGGGCGTTGGCTCCAGTCTTCAACTGAGGCATAAAGCTGGAAGGAGAGATGCCAGTAGGAGAGCTGGCAGATGTAATCTTTAAAAATATATGGTTCCTGCACGAGGACAACATGGTATCCATATTTATAGGCAAGTTGTAAAGCTGTATCTTTGTCAAGGTGCGGATTCAGGCGATCAGGAAACAGAAATAGATTGGAAAGAACACGCAGGCAGGCAGGCAGGCAAGCTATCGTACAGGCAGGTAGACAGGACGTAGCTCGAAGAGCTACAACAAGATCGAGACAGAGGTTCGAGATATTTCCTCGCAGGCACGTGCAGGGGCGGTCAGTACAGGCAGAACAGGCCTCCGGACCGTCATACGGTGTACGTTGGTCCAGCACCGTGATACTTAGGGACTAGGCATCAAACATATATGTTACGGACCTTACTAGGAGGTTACACGACAGCCTATGGATATGCCGGGGGCATGCAGGAAGTAAGGCGCTAGGCTGATAAGGTAGGTCACGTGACTCAACAGCTCAGCGACATGACCGGAACAGGTCCACGGGATGAGCCGAGCATGTCATGGGAGATGACGGCGAGGATATATAAGGACCGTCATTAACCATCATGTATCTAGTTCTGTTCTTTCTCTCTTCGCGTTCAAGATCAATAAGTTACTGAAGTATCAACTTGGAAATCTATATTCGACAGCACTTCTATAATCCTAAGGTATACGTACCAAGGGAGCCTTGCTTTCTTCTACCTCTTAAGACCTATTGAGTTATCGTCTTCCATAGTCAGCGTGGCATGAGGCCTATATGACACAACAGCGTTGTCACCGGTTCCAGAGACATCAGGTAAGCAGAGCCAACCGGAAGCCCAAGCTAACGATACAGAGGTACGAAGGATCCCAGGGCGTAACAATAAGTAGGTGATATTTTCTAGTTGTATGAGCCTCTGTTGCTAGAATAAAGATCTTTTGAAGCTAATAAAGGCCTATCTCATCAGTTGTTCATCCATTCTTGCTGACTTCAATCCTCTAATTATATGGTAAGGCTTTATCCTGATACCATCCCTCTATATAGACCTTCCCCTTGAAGATAATACAAGGTAGAAGCACTTATCTGGTAGAGTTGATACACTTAATTATTATAACTCATTCCTAATTGCCTAGCTGTATAAGAAAAGCCTTGTTAATTATTTCAATTTTAGTAACTACTTTAGCAGTAGCTACTAGGCTTATTGCAAAACTAGTTTCATCAAAATTGTAGATATCCTCCTATACAATCCTATGTTGCATAATAGTAATTTGTACTAGGCTAAACCACTCCCTAATAATCTTAAGGTCTTCACATTTTGCAAGCTGGTAATTATATCACTGAGAGTATCTTGTTTTGAGCTCATCATGTTATTTAACAAATTTGTAGACCCAGTTTACCCTAACTGTCTGGATGGGTGTTGTACCACACTTGGGGAGAAGAATATTGGCCATTTCTTGTACATGGGATGGTCAGGGAGCTGCTCCACATCAATCCAAAGAGAGAATCCATTGTATAAGTGATCCCTCTTCATTTGAAGTCAATTTATGGCCATTTGCAAGTAGCTCAGCTCGATAAGCATGCCCATTCATTCAGCATTGAAGAGTCGTGAGTTGTACAGGGAACATTAAAGATGCGTACTGCCTCGTGTATATTGCAAATTCTGCCTTTTTGAATATCTGATATTGCAAGGAAGATTCTCCCCTTTGCTCAGCTGAATCTTTTGAATTTTTATGAGCTTTTGGAGGCATGGTGGGTGGTTGAATTTCCTCACGTTTTCGAGCATCACCAAAACGCGTGAGGTGGCCCGTTCGGTGGTGTTGGCCCACTCGGTGGTTGGTTACATTAGTTAGTACCTAGTTAGTTAACATAATCCACCACTGAGTGACGCCGAAATCTACGAATTCTCACCTTCTGAACTTGATCTTTTTATCACCACAAAACAAGCATATTTATTCATTGAAAGTATGTTATATTTAATTATCTACTAGGGCACTTAACCCTAGTATATCCTGAAGCACCACAATTACTACATTTCATTGGCCGACGCTACCTAGATTGCCGATCGTTTTGAAGAATCCTTTCTTCTTCCACCTTCTCCTTTCCTTCAGCAATAGTTAACTATTTGGTTCTCTTTTACATTCTCTTTCTACATTCATTTTACAAGAATCTTGGATTATGATTCAAGGATATCGTCAGGGCTCCAGGCACTGCTCCCACACATTCTGTTGGATCACGTGGTATTCTACCGCGTAGGTCCGCGCTCGCTGGCCTTTTCTGTCACGGCTAACGTAATCGGACACCGAGTGGCCGATTTTTTCGCCGCAAATCACCCCTAGCCAGCCGAGTTAGCTTCGCCGTCGTATGTTCCGTTCCGGAATCTCAACCGACGTTAAATAACAAAATCAAATCAAATCACTATATACACTATCACTGGGCCTGATTTACTGTCTACAAGGTGCAATCATGGAACAAAATACCGTCATCGCGAACAAGAATCACTACATGTAACCCTAATGACAAACAGCTGCGATACCAATCTCATTCCATCTATAGACACTCAAAGGGGGAAAAAACCACCAAACGGAAAACGACATAATTTCAAATCCTGGTGACACACAAGAAACAAAGAATGCAACGTGTCAGCTAACGAGAGTACATCAGTTAACAATAATGGGATTCGTTCATTAGAATTGAAAAGAGAACAGTATGGAAGAAAACGCGATTAGGCGCATGCTCAATTCAAGACTGAAAGAAGTTTTGTACAGCTGACCTGCACGGCCAGAGAAGTCCGAGATTAGGACGTAGCCGTCGCCGTTGCCCCTCCTCCGACTACTGTAGTCTCATCCGAGCCTGGGATAGGACTGCCCGCGTGGTACCCATGCGGAAGATGACTGCCAGTTAACGTTGGTGCGGTATCATTATTATTCGAATCAAGCGGTTGTCTGAGATCCATTGTAGTGAACTCAATGTCCAAGTTCAGACGGCGAATAACCAGCGGGGCAACGATAAGCGCAATAAACACAACAAGCAACGTAAAGTAGAGGATTGAGTAGCGAATGACCCTACGCTTACGGAGCTTGGATTGCTTCAGAGAGTAGATCGGAGGACGGATTTGTCGACTACGGTCACGTTAGAACAAACAGCTCCCCTGGTATCTCCGGAGGATTGATGGAGTGAAAATCTTACCTCGGCCGCAGCCAGAAAAGAATCACCGAATGGATCTTGTCGGCGTAAGGAACGCATAGTGCTGGTAGCATGCAGAATAGAATCAAATGACCCAAGACGAAGTCTCCTGAGAAGTAACCCAATTCCGTAATCTTGCAGAGGAACTCACGTCCGGGCTGTGAAAGGGTATGCCAGCCCAGGCTATACCACTTGCCAGTCCACCAAGCGATATTGGACTGGTCGCTCTTAAACTCTCGGGTTAAGCAAGTGGAGATAATAAGCTTATAGATGAAGCGCTGAACGGCAGCTGCAGCAATCATACCCAAGACGCATCGTGGCCAAGACCAGGACTCCAGGAAGAACATGACTTCGAATAGGGCCAGCAGTACTATGACAGCAATTGCATGGGCGATAGCAGCAAGTACTGCACCGAACTTCTTACAGCACATGCTGAAAAGGGGACCCATGCAGCATGCCATGCCAAAGAAAACCCAAGCAATACCTGCATTGATGACTATGGGGCCCAGAGCAACGATAGCTAAGCGGATAAGAGCATTGTATGTCTTTTCCTTGTCCGTTTGCGCGCCAGTCCTAGAGTTGATATACAGGTATGGAATCAGGGAAACCCCAACCAACACCAGAGGGCCGATAATCTCGCTGAAGAAGATATTTGTAAAATGAGCCCTAGGGACGTCGCCGGCGTTCTTCTCAGAGGGGTTACCAAGAAGCTTCCGCTTATAACCTGTAAGACGTGTTCGAGAGAGGCGGCAGTAAGCAATCCAAGAGGAAGCATGAGAACGGGAATTGCCACGAGACAGCCAGCGCAGATAATCACGGTAGTCGATGAAGAAGTCGTACCATGCAAATTGATGCGGGTTGAAGAGGAACGGGGAAATAGTCAACGCAAACAACGAAACCCAGAACCAAATTAGCGCTGGTGTCCAAGTAGTCGACGTCGCGAAGAGCAGCATGAGAAGAGATCGAGCCCCGACGTAGATTGACGGACCTGCAAAACGCGAATACAGAACTCCGAAAGGAATTCGAGCAGTGGCGAAACCACGTCCAGTACCGATATAACGAGCACCACCGAAAGAAAGATTCTGATGGACGGCATTGGCGTAGATCTGACAGACGAAGACTTCAAACATAAACGAGAGAGAACCAAACTGCTTCGCGAGACGGGTTGTCATCCGCCAAACTCCCTTCTCAGTCAATTCCTGAACTCCCAGAGGCACCAGCGAAATGAAGAAGACAATGAAGATGGAAATGACACATCGGTTGACCCAGTTAGTAATTGGAACGAGGTTAGCGCAGTAAGTCGGCATGAGGGGATCGGTGATGGGCTTCTTGGAGTCAAATTGACACATGATCGTCTCGTGCCTCAGGGCTCCCAAATTGATCAACACAATCATGAACATCTGGACAGAAAGCATGATGAACATGTTGTTGATGTGGAAACCAGGGTGTGCATAGTAGAATGACAGGAACCGATCGAGAGGCAGTTGGGTACCAAGGTAGTAGTACTCCCTGGACAGGAATTGTTCGCCCATACCAGTACCGATCTTTGTCGTGAAGTTCAGAATCGAGCCGAAACCAAGATCACGACCCTTGCCGCACTGGATGTACTCGCAGTGCTTGATGCGACCACCACGAAGCAAAGCATTCATACCAGCATAAATATCCTCGTTAAGATGCAGGCCCTTCTGACCTTTAGAAACTCCGCCACGTGTGGTCATGTATATTCCGTTCAGGAAGTCAGGGTGACCATAGTGCAGCTTACCGCCTATTTCGGCGAGTGTTCGCGCAAACAAAGTACCGAAAGTCTGTTCTTTTGCGGCAGCAACATCACCCAAGACACCAATATTTTCAGAGAAAATATATTCACGCGCACCAAGGATAGCGACAGGATTGGTGTTCTTCGAAGGCACGCCAGGGGTGTAAGGGGACACATTGTCTGTTGTGAGTTCTTCGAATTCAGCGAGGGCACTGCGGATCTTCAAACATTCTTCAAGATAGTTGTCCTGGTTAGCATCGATAAGTTGAATGTACTCGCCTCGGTAGAAAATGATGGAATGGTTCTGGTTATCGGCCTTTCCATCTCCGAGAATAGGGTTGCCTGACAGCTGGATCCGGAACTTCGGTTTACGCATTTGATTTTCGAGGATCTCACAATGTCCATCAATCAAGGAAGAGTACAAGCGAGGCTCCTCACCCTCATTCTCCGGTGGCTCCTCATCCAGGTATGCAATTTGCAGATCGGGGTAGGCACGGAGTAAGAACTCAGTGTTCTCACGTTCCTCTTTGTTAAATTTGGCATAACGCTGCATTGCAACGCAGATCTTGAACTTGCGGCGTGCCATCCTCTCAAGCTCCCGTTCAAGCTTTTCTGAGTTACCACCGAACATCTGAACCACTTCTGGGTTCTCCACACGATACAGCAGTTTGATCGCACGGCTATAATTCATGAAACCCGAAACGGTTCTGTAAAGGGTCTGGGAGCGCAACGAAGCCCAAATACGAGTGCGGAGAGTATACTCGGGAGCAGCTGATTTGAAACCGATGCAGTAAAACGGGAGATCATCGATCTTGTTCTTCGCGGCGTCTTTCTCTGTTTTCTCGTAGTCACCGCTGAACTGAGAAGTCTCATCTGCCAAAATCTTTGTGTCCTTAACGAAACAGTCCCACTCGTGAGGATGAAGTTGTTTGAGGTATTCCAGTAGTGTGACACGGGAGTACGGTTCATCTTCCCTAATAATTTCACGAAGCGAAAGTAGAATCTTCTCACCATAATGCGGAATCATGACCGTGAAGGTTGGCATGTTATCAACGGGTAGCGGTTCCGGCATAGGTGTTGAGAGAGACTGGGCGAAGAAGGAAATACGACGCTCCGCTTCGCTTCCAGGCGGGAAGAATTCCGTGTTGAATGACAGATCCTCCTGGGATACGAAGAACGTCGGCGCACGGAGGGTCCGCTTGCCTTCTTGCTCAGATGGTACCTGGTGGTAGAGCAACTTCTGGACATGGTCGATGGCCAGCAAATGTTCACGGTACATGGAAATGATGACGGCATTCCAGACCTGTGAGATCAAAACCTTCGGCTTATATTTAATTTCCATGTCGGTAGTCGCGAGAACCTTCGAATAGATACGCTTGGGGAGTCGGGAGAAGATATTTCTCCAAGGCGACCAAATAGACACACCGAGATAGAACGACCTTGCCACTGAGAAAACGGTGTTGCAGATAACATACCACAGGTAACTGTCAAGGAAGAAAAGTGTCAAGTCCATGAAGACCATGAGACCAAGCAAGATTTGAGGCTGAGCATGGCATAGCTTGTTCGGGATGTACGTGACGCCAGCGCAGTAGTGGATATGCATCGGTGAAAGAATTCGCATCGGATCTTTCAAGGAAAGCGTCAAGAAGACATACGACTCGGCCAATTTTGCACCAAATACGACAACCCAAAGGCCATAAGACATCCACATGTCATTCCCTTCCAGGCGCGCAAAGCTGGCTGTAAATGTCTGACTGGCCACATATTTGCGAGTTTTTGTATTCATATAGCTGCCAAACAACCCACCCAGGGGCATGATGGAGAAGAAAATGAATGTTGCTAGAGCAATAAAGAACTGCACAATACCAACAGCCAGAGGAGCACCACTGTGAGGATCCGGGGCAGCAAACACATATATGCCTGGAGCGAGATTCACAGCGAAGACAACAATGAGGAACATAAGGCGTTTGGTCAGGTGCTGCGCACCGGCCCATCTCCGGGGCACATAGAGCCATTCGGCGAGCGTCGCCAGGATCTGGATCAGTCCGCAGAGAGCACCACCAAAGCCAACAGCGGCCCAAGCATAGGCCCCAGGAGGCTTGTTGTTGGCCTGTTGTTCATAGTGCTTGGTGTACAAGGTAGGAGCATTGTAGGCAGTGAAGAACCAGAAGGCGCCGAGGTGGATAACCCAGATACGGTTGAAATTGGTAATCAGGTGGAACCAGGAGCGCGTTTCCTTGTAGGTCTTGAAGAAAACCTTCTTCCAGTTCACCTCCTTCAGTTTCGTCCATCTCTCAGTGGTAGGAATGTCAACTAGGCGGGTTTTGTCTTCTAAAATGATCCGTTCAATACCTTCCGGATACCAGAAAAGCTGGTTCATATCATCATAACCGATGATCTGGTTATGATCACGCTCGCGGCGAACATACTTGCCGTCGAGAATCTCATATCCCTGATCACGGCAGAATTGATACAGTGGCGTGATAACTTCGTTGAGGTAGGTAAATTCCTCAACGGGCTCAACGCGGTTTTGGCATTCGGGGGAATTGTAATAATCATCCGCACATTTGAAAATGAAGCAGAGACACTCAGGAAGATACCGGACTAGGTTGGCTTCGCCCCAGCACAGCAAATATAGGGCAATCTGTCGCGCCCTGTCATGTTGCGACATCCGGTTCATACGTGTCTTCCATCTGTATTCCGCGGCTTCCAAGCTGTCGTTGCCTTCCAATGCTTCGAGTGTCTCGTCAACCTCCGCCTCGTTCTCTGCGTTCTGGGCAGCTCGAGCCTTGGCAGCCTTCTTACGAGCTTTACGGGTTTTGCGGTCGGCCTTGCCCAGTTTCATATTCGCAAAACCAACTGCATCATCAAGGTCAAGATGGGCAGCGAAGTACCACCGCCTATAGTTGGCATTGTCCCCGCCGATGTAATCAGCATGCAGGGACAGCAGAGCTTGATTAGGCGTCATACGAGAGGCACGCGAGTCAAGCAAGGTCATCATGTGATCGTACATGTTGCGCATGCTATCCCGCTGAAAACCGAACTTATTGACAAGATCGATGAAAATTTCCTCGATCTCTTCCTTGGAAAGCGGGATCTGGGCATCGGACGTCCACGCAGGATAAGGCTCCCTAGAACGCTGTCCAGCAGGTAAACCGCTGCCATAGTCCATGCCGTAGACTGGGGTTGACGCTCCAGAAGAACGGTTTGCCCCGTAGGATATCTGCGAGGAAGGGGGTCGGTAACCATATCCGCGTCCAGCCATTGGGATGTCGGTGTAGCTGTTGTATCTCTCATCGCCACGGCCATAATAGTCCATATCGGCAGCACGGGCCGTATCAGACCTCATGGTAAAGTCACTGAACGTCTCCGACTCGTCTTCAGAGTCGGGGCCTCTGCGCCTGCCCCTGCCGCCGTAACCTTGCTGTGCCGCTTGGTCGTTTTCATAGTACTGATCGTTGTAATAACCATCACGCTGACCAGCCTCGTAATAGCCACCATCATGGTAACCATCGGCATTGTATTGGCCACTAAAACAAGTCAGATTGCGGCAACAGTTGAAAAGTGTGCAAATTGAAGGGAAACATACGATCGATCGTAATAACCATCGCCGCCTTGGTAGTCATAATATCCCTGGCCATGGTCGTCCTGGTAATAGGCATTGTGGCCGCCCTGGGCATAGCCTTCATCGTAATGATAGCCGGACATGGCGCAGTGTCGATTCGTGATTTGTTGGCGGTTACTGAAAGACAGACATGGTTAGTCAAATAGATTCGAGGACAGTCTATACAAAAAGAGATAGGTCTGTCAAGTGTAGTAACCCAGAATTCCGAGACTTACAGATAGCTGATTCATTAACGAGCCTGATGTAAGTTACCAACAGCGAACGGACTCTCGAATATCGAATGGCGGTAGTCTCCTTAACGAGACAAACTGGGACACAAAAACGCTAACGAGCCAAGATCCGTACGCAGGGATGACTCGGGTGTCTGTTGTCAACGCTGAATGACTGCTGGTTGAGGATTGAGTGAAAGAAGAGAGTCCGTATACAATATTAATGGGATCTTTTTAAGATAGTTATTGTCAAGCGAGCGAAAGATGGAAAACCCAGGGGGAGGATGTCCGCCTTGAGATAATGAAGAGAATAGATGAGGGATCTCCCGAGCCAGCCTTCTTTCTAACCTCTAGGGTGAGAAAGATGGAAGGAGGGAGTCTGGTCACCGTCAACAGACGGTTAGCAACGAAAGAGCGTAGGGTCGAAAAGAACAAACAAGGAACAGAAAGAAGAAAAAAAAAAAGGGGCAGGGAAAGAAAAGAATGGAACGGCTGAGGAACGAGAGGAAGGGAAGAAACGAAACAAGAAAAGGGAAGAGAGCGAAAGGGTGCAGAGGAGAGGCTAAGATCGACGGGTGGTCGGAGGAAGGCACTGATTGTCCAACACAGCAGGGAAATTGTTATTGCTGTACGAAGTATGTACAGTACCTGTATGTATATGTATGTATTATACATGTAATCTGTAAATATGCATGCCAGTGGGGATCTGTGGCCAATAGTGTATAGCCATCTAAACCTGCGCCCAGTGCATGACAAGACCTTTTGTATGCAGCTAGCCCCTGTGTAGAAATGACTAACACCCATTATAGGCTCTCTGCTGGAGGATGTCATTCCACCAGATCTATGCCGTATTAATACCACAATGGTATTCTGCGATACAGTTATGTTACCACACAACCCGTCCATGGAACCAGCAAACAACACCCGCTGTACCTTTTCTGGTTCAGCTCTTCCCCGAAAGCCCCTGAAAGCTAAATTCCCTGTACGCCCATAAGCTATCCTAAACACTGTCAGCACCATCGTCGCTGATTAGTATTACATAAATGGATGCCTACTGTTTCTGTCCTGGGACAGCTCTCCAAAGTTCGAACTACGTCCGCATCGGCGCTGGTTATCCCTGGAATTTTTTTATAGCAGTGGGAAACTTTGCGGCTTGTCTTTTACCCGGATGCGTGATGAATCTCAAACACCGGATCGTGTTAATCTGTCCCGCCTAAGCCTTACATAAGGAAGAGATTCTCTAGGATGTGGAGTCTTACGCTGGATACAAATTTGAAGGCACACACGATCGAAGTGGGAGGTGGCCTCGACCGTGCAGCTGATTCAAAATTACTGTCGCCACAAGCGAAGGCTTTACTCCCACCGCGCCTCTCCCATTCGAATTGAGCAGTATCGATAATAGATATCAATAAATAATAAAAAACCATCGCCACCAGCGTCTAGACATCGCCGATCTATACTAACATTTGCTCCTTGTTATCTTCGGTTCCGGCTGCCCTCACCAGCGTATCAGAATGATGTCGTGGTCTGCATCGCTGGGTTCAAAATCCGGTATTTTTGTTAGGCGACTCCAAAAATAAACCAGTGGCTGGAGAGGCCGGACTGGCCAGCATCGACCATCTCCTGAGATAGGATAGATACTGATAGTATGTAGTAGTGTCTCTTGACAGCATTAATAATGTATTGCACTAGTATGCAACTTGCGGGGTCTATCACGCCCTGACAGGTCTGTCTAGCCAGTCCGGATGAAACTGATTTTTGATCCGGCCTGCAATTGTGAACTGGCACTGTCGGAATCCCAACTTATGCCCGATATCCCATCCTCTGGGATTGCTTCAAGCAGGAAAGGATCTTTATATACATCAAGACTCAGCACATCTCCGTACTCCGTAGAGGTACGTCTGGGTGGAGTATGTACAGCAGACCGAACCAGATAATTGAGTCGAAACACAGAAGCGAGTTGAGTTTAAGAATGTGGCTGGTGTGGGTGGGTACCACTGTACAGCTGTGGGATAATCAGGATATCTTGAAATTGGTCCTCTGCGCTCCGTAATAATAATTACGGAGAAGCATCCTTCACTGTGGCAAGGTCGCAGCGGACTGTGAGTGGGCAAGAGATCAACATTTCGGTATCCATGCATAGAGTACATACGCAAGCCGTGAGAAGTTAGAACTGAACAGGATAAAAAAGAGAAAAAGAAAAAAAGAAAAAAAGGGGTTGACCATTGTTCTATTATTATCCTGCTGTGCTTGATTCTGCTGAGCCCAGTGTAGTCAGCAGCATGGCTTTTTTGTCTTCTTCTGCCTTGACTCGGAGCAATTCAACTTTACTATATATAGTCATATATAGTCCTATCCAGTCAAGAGGCCTTATATCGACGTTTGATTGTGATAGTCATGGAGAGAGCCACGCTGCAATCGTACAAGGTAAGTATCTACCTGGGCAGTGTATCCAAGAACGAATGATAGCGACTACCGGTGATGGATATTCATTCTTATATCCATGGATATCTGCCTCTCCCGTCTCGCCCCCGTCTCACGATTGAACATGAGAGGTCGACGCCTGTATCAGGTGCATCCGAGAGAATCGCGGCGTTAGAACCTGATCTCTCTTGACCCGTGGATCGCTTCTCCGGATGAAGGTTGAGATATCCACACGCTTGACGTGGAAGAGCATAACAGATGATCCTGATCGCCCAGGATCAACCGGAGACAATGAAGAGTACGCTGAATGATTGGCCACGGCCTCATGGATTTGCAAATTCCGATGCACGGCAATGTCTACCCCATCTACAGACGGCTGTGCGATGCAGAAGGAGCAATGAATGACATATTCTACCAAGTCCTACGGCGTGCAAGAGGTGCCTGGAGAACAGGATGCCAGGAACCTCCTTGCCTCCTGTTTCCTGTCTTTTTCTCTCGCTTTTTCTTCTTCTTGTTTCCTCACAGTCATATTTTCTCTTCCAGTTACCAGTTACCAGTTTCTTGTTCTTTTACATTGTTTCTCGACATTCTTTCGATAGCCGTTTTGCCAATCATTCATTATCGAGTCTCTCGTTGTTGGCCCCAGGACCTTTCTGGCTCTGTATTTTTTTACATCCTCTTCATCCTAGTCGCTCTCTATTCATCTCTGAACTCCTGTCAATAGAGGGAACCAGTAGTGACAGAAGTCCTATCCCATAACCTTGTTTGAAACGGGCTACTGGTACTTTCCATCGGATCCCAGTGATTCACACAGGTTACCATGAAGCTTTCAGCACTTGCCGGCGCTGCTCTTTTCGCCAGTGCTGCTCTGGCCGACCTGGATCCAATTGTGATAAAGGTATGTTCACATGTCGTGTCACCAGATGGCTTGTAGTGTCTCTGGTAGCTAATGATACCGTTCTACGTCCAGGGTTCCAAGTTCTTTTATAAGAGCAATGACACCCAATTGTATGCCACTCTCACCGCCACTACGGATAGTTAACTGAGTATTATGCTGACTCTTTGGGTTTAGCTATATTCGCGGTGTTGCCTATCAACGTGCGTTAATCTGGCTTCTTGGACCATGAATACTCTGGGATAAGTACTAACAAATCGGCTAACAGAGGACTATACGGCTGGCGGCAATTCGAATGGTGGTGATGACTTCACCGATCCTCTTGCTGATCCCAATGGCTGCAAGCGTGACATCCCGTATCTGCAGAAGCTGCGCACCAACACTGTTCGAGTTTATGCCATTGACCCGAAGAATGATCACACCGAGTGTATGAACGCTCTCGCGGACGCCGGCATATACGTCATTCTGGATCTCTCGTCTCCTTCGCAGTCCATTTCTCGCTCTGATCCTGCATGGGACGGTGGCCTTTACAGTCGCTATGTCAGCGTAATTGACGCAATGGCGAATTACACCAATACGCTCGGGTTCTTTGCTGGGAACGAAGTGTCGAACGCCAAAAACAACACCAACGCTAGTGCCTTCGTCAAAGCTGCTGTTCGAGACATGAAACGCTATATCAAGGCCCAGAACTACCGCCCCTTGGGTGTTGGCTACGCCACCAGCGATGACTCCAGCATCCGCGTCAACATGGCTAATTACTTTGACTGCGAGTCTGCCGATGAAAGCATTGATTTCTGGGGCTACAACGTCTACTCTTGGTGCGGTGATTCCTCGTACCAGAAATCAGGGTATGAGTCACGTACCGAAGAATTTCAGAACTACACTGTCCCTGTTTTCTTTGCAGAATATGGCTGTAACGCAGTTCAGCCACGCAAGTTCACTGAGGTCGATGCTCTGTTCTCTAAACCCATGACTGACGTTTGGTCCGGTGGTATTGTTTATATGTACTTTCAGGAGGCAAATGACTATGGTACGATCAGATCCTGTATCTTTGACTTTTTAGTGTTCGTATTGTTGACGTATCTTAGGTCTCGTGTCTGTCAAGGGCAATGACGTCTCTACATTGGAGGATTTTAACAACCTCTCTAAACATATCGCCAGTGCTGACCCTACCGGCGTTCAGAAACCTTCATACTCTCCAACAAATACTGCTCTCCAAGAATGTCCCACAGTTGACGGTGAATGGCTCGCTGCGGCATCTCCATTGCCCCCTTCTCCTAATGAAGATCTTTGTTCCTGCATGGAGCAGTCCTTAACCTGTATCTTGAAGGACGATGTGTCAGACGAGAAGTTGGGACAGCTATTCGGTACCGTTTGCGGCTATGGTGCATGCTCCGGTATTGAGACAAATGCTACGACTGGTAAATACGGCGCCTACAGTGTCTGCAGCCCGAAGCAGCAGCTCTCCTACGCCTTCAATCAATATTACAAGCAACAGTCCTCCAAGGGTGACTCCGCGTCAGCTTGCAATTTTAATGGGGCCGCAACCATGCAGTCTTCTTCTAAGCCCAGTGGTTCTTGCTCTGCCCTCATCAATGAAGCCGGCACCGCTGGTACTGGTGTAGTCACTTCTTCACCAACCGGTACAGCCGGAGTGGGCGCTTCGGCTAGCAGTAGCTCGAGAGGGTCTACCTCGCAGGGAGTCGCACACCTCGTGGCTACTCCTGGCAGTGTGAACCTTGGTGTTGCGCAGCTCGGTCTCTATGTGGTAACCGCCTTCGTTTGCGGTATGGGCATGATCCTTCTGTAGGTGCCATTACCACCCTGGTTCTAGTACAGCCCTAGCCGAATTTACCAGTTGAGGGCTGTAGGTACAATGTTGCGGATATCACACGCAGGACAGTGGATCTCTAGGACACATCTTCCCATTTCAATTAATAGTTATCCTGCTTTGCATTGTAGTGTCTTCAGCTGGGCGCTTACTAGCTAGTCAACTATTATTTATTCCAATGAAAATGCAATATTCTTTCTTTAGGGGACTTTGAATGTGTGTGTACTCTTAAATTTAAAAGTTGGAAGAGCGCGAATGCTAGCTGATTTGGAAAAGACTTCCCTAATATAGCTGGAATCTTAGCCATTTATAAAATAAGCCCGGGTGGTCTAGTGGTATGATTCTCGCTTAGGGCCCACCCTAGCACAAGATGCGAGAGGTCCCGCGTTCGATCCGCGGCTCGGGCCATGGTTTACTTTTTTTTGGCCTTTTTGATACCCCCCGCGGGTATGCTTTTCCATCTAGACGGAATGAGTTGATGAGTATTTGTTAAAATTTCATTTTGATCTACTGAATGAAACTTTATTTTTTTTTTTTTTTATTGGGTTTCTGAATAGATATGTTATTGACATTGATGATGATGTGATAGGTAGAGAATATAGACAGATGGCTGGCATATATATATATATTCGGAGTATCCAGGCTCTTTGACACCCACATACATAATAACCAAGCAAAAGCAAGTTCAGCGGTACGAAGTACACACAGTGTGCCATATACCACCTATAACATTTTCAGATACTGCAGCTATGTCAATATCCATCAAAACCACTCCATCGATGAACGAGCATCATGGATGAAGTGAGCAATTGGACCCAGAGCTTATGCTGAGGTTGCCATGCCAACCGGGCATACTCCAGCAAACGCCAGATATCCACCACAGAGAATACCAACGGCAGATTCATTGCTATTCCACAGTTAATCATGCTTATATTACTAGGGTGACCTTCCTAGGGTCGAGAAAAACCTGTTGTGGGTTGTCTGTATCAAGTTAATATTCTCACCCTTCCAGGTCACATTGTTTATCACTGGATACCCGGCCCTGCAGCCATAACCGAACATATATTATTGTTTATCGACAGTTGGATCTATCAGCAGAAGATGGCCAGACTGAATACGACTCAGCCAAATGTGCCTGGATCCACCCGGCGAACCCCAGGAGGGACTCCATCGACGGCTGGGACTACGAGACGTGAACGGGACGGAGTGACGCGGAAAGAGAAACGTATTGGAGAGAAGAAAGATGGCATGAATCGTGTAAATTCGATCAAGTCCGAGCGGAGATCACAGCAAGGGTGGAAAACAGGTCCGGGTCGGAATAATTCCGGCATATCAGGGTTCGATATCTTTGTTGATGAGGATTCTATGGGCGACAACAATGGAAATGACACGCCGGGACACGACTGCAACGTTGATGTCCATAGGGATAGACACAAGAGAGCAACCCCTGTGAGCTGGAAGCATCCTCTGAAGACAGCAGAGGGTAATGTTTCAGGGCCACGCTCCCTGTCGCGGGCGCGACAGAGGCGGCGTAGAAGGACTACGAGAGGCGATTTTGACAAGGAGAATGATATAGTGGAGGATGCGATGGACGATTATGCGACATATCCGACAGAAGCCAGAGACATTTCAAGGACGTCGCCGCGGCGGTCACCGACGAGCAGAAGAGTTGTTGGGGAGATGCCAGAACGAGACAGGAATGGCCGAGCTGAAACCAGTGACGAAGATGAAAGGGGAAAGATGGAGGAAGAAGGGGACGAAAAAGAAGACTGTGAAGAGGAAGAAGCAAAACAAGAAAGTTCACATGACAACAGTTTTGACTCCCTTGATGGTTTCATTGTCAGTGACAATGAAGAGATCAGTTACTACGACACATCCGATGCTGAGACAGAATATGAAAAGATCCAAGAAACTCCGTCACCACCACTGCCATCTTTCCCTCCTAAAACCCGGACAGCAAAGAGGAGGTTGCTTAGAGGGAGACGGCCTGCTCCAAAGGCAGAAGAACCTAGGGAATCTCTGGACGGCACTCTATCCAAGCAAGACACCCTCCGTCTGGAACACTCTGTGCCGGATGCCATCAAATTACATCGCCCAACACTTAGTCAAAGAGCCAAAGGAACGATCCATGATGATCTGAAAATTACACTGAAGTTCTACAACCTGAACCTGGGCGAAGACAATGATCCTTCCTTTCAGCTAGAAATGGATATACCTAAGTATGTTGCCATTCCCAAATAACCATTCCATTCCACCACACCTCGGACAATAATAGCTGACTGCTATCTCTGCCCACTTGCTAGGACTGTTGCGACATCCAATCTAGAAACCACTAAACCCAAGTTTGGACGAGAAACGAGGAAGACACCGCCTTCTACTCCATCCCAAGGTCGTATCCGATCACCGACGAAGCAGAAGGTCTGGATACCGGCCACTCCGCACCGCGAGAGTACGGACAATTTCTGGGACCAAGAGATAATAAACGACTGGATCGATCGACACTCTCCGCAGAAGGAGCTCCGTCCCCCGCGGGCAATAGAGGAGCTCCAGTGTGATTTTAGCGACCTAGAAGAGGAGCAGAAGAACAGCGGCAAAAGCAGCAACGACGATAATAGTCTAGAAAACAACATGGGGGTAGATAGCCACCGAAAGGCACCAAAATCGCCGAGCAAAACGGCCCTAAGGAGAGCCGAGGCAGAACGAAGAAGGGAATCACGGGCACGAAAGAAGTCATTCGATGACGAGAAAGTTGCCATGGCGGAGAACTTCTTCAAAGTGCTAGATGATGCTGTCTCAGGCGGCCAAGTCCAAAAACTAGCAGCAACAACGGGAGGTGTGCGGATTGTCTGGCTTCCAACTTTGAAATCAACAGCTGGAAGGGCGAGATGGAGACGAGTAAACCCGGCATCGCCGACTGAACCCATGGGACATCACGCTGCCATCGAGCTGGCGGAGCATGTCATTGACAACGAAGATCGTCTGATCAACACCATGGCACACGAGTACTGCCATCTCGCTAATTACATGATCTCGGAAAACTTCGGTGAGCGTGCGCATGGAAGGGGGTTTAAGAAATGGGGATTCGATTGCCAGAAGGCGCTTCAGAACCATCCCATTTATGGTGGGAGGATCAACGTGACCACAAAGCATAACTACCAGATCAATTACAAATACGTGTGGTCTTGTACGGACTGCGGCAGTCTATACCAGCGTCATTCGAAGAGCATTAATCCAACCGTTGTCGCCTGCGGGAGGTGTCACGGATATCTACAGCAGATCAAACCCAAACCAAGAAAACAGGCCACGCGGAGCCCGGTCAAAGGTGTTCACGAACGGGCTGAGTATGCTGGCGCTGCTTGCACAAAGGATGTTGATAATGTTGCCAGAGTTTTTGAAGATGTCTCTCTGAGCTGAGCGTTCTGATATGATAGGACATAAACGGACAGTTTTGTTCTTTGGTTCTTTTGATTTGTTTACAGATACATACTGGATGTTTGGAGTACTTTGATTATGATTCTTGGAGGCACTATCTGGATTGCAATATTCATGTTGGCTTCCAGTGCATTCTGTGTTTAGCGGACGTGTCCTTGTTTTTTTTTTTTTTTTTTTTTTTTCATCTCCAGTATTCTTTGGAGTCCACATGCGCTAGATATGTCTATCCTGTTACCGTTTATGCGGTAGTTCAAAAGAAACCAGCTCTCACCATAATCAATGAATGCCATGTAATGTTTGAATTCATCAACAGCCTTGACTGAATGTCTACAAAAGATGACCGACTGACTGCATCAAGCAAACAATCCCCAATCCCTCACCTCCAACTCCCGCGTAAACTTTTCAATAGTCTCACTAGCCAACTCTTCCTCCCTAGACAGCCCACGCGGATCACCACGAAGATCAAACTCCTCATGCGGCACATTAAAGAAAACCAACACATCCGACCCCTGCGCCTCCAACCTCACCAACAAGTAATGACATGTCGACTTGGATGTTTTGGGCCCTTCTAAACTTGCTGACCCCGCCATTCCATCCACGGATACCGGGATCCTCCCCCCACCGCCGCCGCTGCCCCCGTTAATGCCGCTAATACCGTTATTCCCACCTGCTCTTCGGTGCGGCTGGGATGTCGTAAACGATACCACACCCGTATAGGCCGTGACGTGTCCAGAGCCAGAAGAAAGTTTTTGTAAATTAACCGCGCGAGACGGGACGATGACTTCGAGCGTGTCGCCCTCGTCGCGGAGATCGTGCAAGTGGTACAGCGCCGCAGCTTTATCAACCGTTTCTGCTGTTGCCGGTGCGCCTCCCGGCGGGGTCGGTTGGTATTCTTGGTCTTGAAGGACTGTCAGGGCTTCGTGCGCAGGGACGCGTTGGTTGATTTCGATGATTATGTTCGAGAGGGTTCGGGGGGAGAGGAAGATTTCTTGGTGGTCTGGAACTTGGCGGAGGTTGCTGTAGATGATAGCTAGTTAGCTAAAGATAAAGAAAGGAGTATATAGTATGTATCCATGTCTGCTTGGATATGTGTGCGTAGGAGAAATGTACCTTGCATCGATCCATCCTTCTGGAATCACTGCGTGAAGGGCAGACCCGTAGAGATCCTGTCCGGAAAATGTGGACATGATGTAGGAAAATAACAGTGCAAGTCTTTAGGATGACAAGAGGAATGTCGAGGTATAATGTTGGAGCTCCGCTGGTTTATTTGTGTTCAGCAGCAAGATCCCCGCATAAGTTTGAAGCTCTGCAGTGGCAGCGGTTTTCCCGCACAATGACGTCGTTGCTCCTCTACGTTGACTTTTGCGCAGAGCACACAGATCTACGAGGATACAGAACACACAAAAGTAATTGATCTCAATTATACTGGCATCGTTATCACATATCTAAAAGCTCCTCGATATAATCATCCAGCTTGATCAACCTAAACCTGGCCCTCCATTTGGCCCGAAACTCCTTCTTGCGGTACGCATAGCTAGTAATCTGCCAGAAACTCACCAACTCGATATTCCAGCCACGCTGTAGCGCTCGTTCGACCATCCTCATGAATCCGCCCGAGTATTCGGCTTCCGCCGCATCACCAGTGGCCAAGACGATTGTCGCTGGTTCCTCCGTATCAATCACACTCTCGAGGATCTTCAGGTGCAGAATTTCGTCCACTCCCTGCTCGACCCACCGTTCTCCTGGCCTGCTATTCGTCTCAGAACTGCCAGAAGTATCTGCGGAGCTGGCCGCATTGGGTCTCCGGTACTTCACTTGACGAGGCGTCTGGTATTTCACCTTTTGTACCCGATCCAGAATGTTTGTCTCGTAACCAATCTTTTCCGCTTCATCAATAGTGGCAAATCGATCTGATCCGACCAAAACCCGCTTTGCTGTCGGACGTCCGCGCTCCAGAATCAGCGAGAAATTGTGGAATGACAGCGGCAAGCGACGGATCCGAGTCGTCACCGGAATATCCCGTGTTAGTTTGACTGCATCATGAAATCCAACCATGATCTGCAACCAAAGATGATCAGTATGTCTAAACAAATAGAGTCCATTCGTAGGAACACTTACATTAGACATATCCACGAAAACATGAATTGGACGCACGGAACTGGCTTTCACACCAGCACCTGCAAGTTTCCTGATTCCAGATACAGTTTCTGCGTAGTCTGGAAAGGCCGCTAGCAGCTTGGTCAAAAGACCGGCTCTTCTTTCCGATGCAGACTTGTAGGCAATAGGCTGTATACGGGTAGAACTTCCAATAGCCCGATATGTTGCCTTGGTAGCATTGAGAAGTCCCTCTCCTTCGCTGCAAGATGATGGAGGAGTGCCACAGGGCTCAGTTCCGGAGGCAGCTGTGCGTCCGCAGGTCGGACGCACACACACACCCCGCTTCCCCGAAAGGGGAGGATCAAAAACACTATGGTTGCCATCGGAGTCTACTTCCACACTCGAGTCTGACAGAATAGCATCATTACTGGGACCATAATTGCGTTTGCTGACTGAGTTGCCTTTAATAGGAATTGCCCTGGGGGGAGTTCGTGGAGGCGAGCTGGGTAGTTGATCACCACCAACTTTCTTGACTTTCTCTGAAGGCCGTTTAAGAATTGTGAAGCGAGGGCACTGGGAAGTTAATTGAGGAGAAGTATTAATAGATTCGCTTCCAGGTGGAGGTTCAACTCCTGCGGTTCTTGCACTTGTCGAAGTAGTAGCTTTGTTCAAGAACTCCCAGACAGAACTGAAATCGCCAAGTTTTGGAAAATTAGCAGTTACATTGCTGTTGGATCCTTGTATTGAAGTGTCTGCGCTACTGTTGACAGGCTTCAATTCACCTGAAGATGAGCTAGCAGAGATCTCGCAGGGGCGAGGAGGAGCAGCTGAGGGACCACCACCACCACGATAAGTGGGAGAATGGAGAAGATTAATCACCGGAGTGAAGTCCCAATTCGATGATGAGGATTCAGATGAGAGCATTGAAGGCGATGCTTGAGGATTTTGGTTGAAGTGGGGAAAAATAACAACAATGAAAACGATAGCAACAACAACAACAGGAGGCGTATCGAGCAGGGATTTATAAAATTTAAGAGCAAGATAGTATAGAATAGACGGATGCAATATACTCGACACAGATCAACATGGCTGTTGACCCTGTACTGAACAACACAGCGACAGTGGATAGAAACAAGAGGGGAGCGGAGCAGCAGATAAGATGCCAATGACTCGGAGAGCCACGCCACGCCGGGCGGTGTAGCATTATGCCTATTTTCGCCGCCTTCTATATATAGAAAGACAAGACTAGCTGTTTACAGTTTAGCGCATGCCCTCCTACTCTGCCTATGAAGCATCAACTTGGGCTTCCCAGTACCAAGAGCACACGCTTCTTCTGTCGCAGGGTGAGATGGGATGTGGCCTAGTATTCATGGCGAGTAGTACTGATTCAAAACCTCTGCACCCTTGGAATATCATCTTCGCCGACACCCAACCAAGCTCTCAAACAGGGAATCACGTCGTTGGGTGAGCCGGTCAAGCTCGCGCTCTAATTGCTTGTACTGTAATTTTGCCTCCTGAGCATCTTGAGGAAGGCCATTGAACATCCTGACCCTTCCTTCTAGCGCCTGGACTGTCTCCTCTATCTTGTTGACATCCTCTTCTTCCGCCACGAGTTCCTCGATTGTTGGTCCCTTGGCCCTGTTCCTTTCTAGCGATGCAATCCTACCTTCATATTCACCGACTTTGGTAGCTAGAAGCTTAGTGCTTCTCGACCATTCTGCCGTTAGCGCTGGAAGGTCCGAAGATGTTCCATATGCCTTGTTGGACTTCAGCTCATAGAGCTGTTCTCGTATGGTATGCAGTTCGTTCTCAAGGTATCTCTGTAGGGCTTCCACTTTGGAAATCTGGTCCCTAGCTTCGAACTCTTCCATAGAGAGATCGATAATGGACTGTGCAAGATCGCTCGTGTCTGCGCTCAATGAGCCGAGGATAACGGCTGTCTCAGCTAGGTCGTCGAGATCCCTCCTCCCATTCTCGTCCAGGCAGATCTCTACCTCATCGAGTAATTCTTTCTTTTGTTTCTCCTTACTATCCTCCTGGGCCTTGAATCCCCGTACTGCTTCCTCACGAGCGCGGTGTAGGAGCGTCGCCTCTTCGTCAGCCGCGTCGTTGGCCGCAGCCAGGGTTAATAGAGTGCGCAGAGTATCCTCGTTACGCTCGAAGTTCGGAACAGGTTTTGGGGCATATTGGCGACTCAGCCAGGAGTTCACATAGGCCCAATCTTTGGCTTGAATGGCTGCTTGGCGGGCTTTCGAAGGAGAGAAGAGGGAGCCGTCGATGGAAGGTGATGGATCCATTGTAGGGAGTCAAGGAGCGGATATAATACAGAGAAGCGTGTTAAAAACCCCAGTATATCTGAGTTCATAATATCTATGCTATGTAAGAAATACAAGGTAGAAGCACTTCAATCGCCGAAGGGTAACAACAGTTCGGGAGGGACATTTATCCGGCCACCGTAACCCTTCTGTTAACCGTCTGTTCAATCCATCTCCTAGCTGTCAATTCCACCATGAAATCCACATTATGACGAGCTATTTTCAGTCTATTGGAGCTAGCTCCAGTCGTAGCTCAACTGGGACTCCATCGCCGGTTTCCACTCCCCTTTCCCCGCCCGCCAGCGCCGCTCATCGACCTAATGCTCTGTCCAACCGACTGACAAGCGTCCTTTCGGCCTCCTATGCTGACTCTGATATACGAGATGCGTTGGAAACTTTAGGTACTAGAGGTATTCAAAATACGCCTGAGACCAGGCGGCAGCTTCGCCTGGACGTGCAGAAGGAGGTCATCGACTGTAATGCGGAGATCGTACGGGATTTTGGTAAAGTCGCGGAGGTGAGATTACTGAACCCGCGGACTATGGGAATGAGATAAGGAGCATGGAGCGGTTAACAGAGGAGTAGCAATTGAAACGGATTGGATCAGTGATCTCTACGCTAAATCGAACATGCGAGGAAATGCGAAAGCACATCAATCTCGCCAAACAGGATACAGTCCCGGTTCTCGAGGAGACTAGTGCATTGATGAAGCAGAAGGAAGAGACAGAGATGAAACAACTGTTTCTGGATGCGTTTACCGAACATTTTATTGTTCCCGAAGAGGATCTTCTCGTTTTGACATCTCCCGAAGAGCCAATCAATGACCGTTTCTTCTATGTGCTTGCCAGGGTCAAGCAGGTATATCGCGACTGCGAGGTATTGTTGGGTGGTAAGAGTGAGAGGCTTGGTCTGGAAATAATGGAGAAAAACTCGAGGTATCTCAACTCGGCGTACCAGAAACTTTACAAATGGACCCAGAGGGAGTTTAGATCTTTGAACCTCGAAGATCCTCGGATAAGTGGTTCGATTAGGCGAGCTCTACGTGTGCTGGCTGAGCGACCAAGCTTATTCCACAATTGCCTCGACTTCTTCGCGGAGGCGCGTGACTATGTTCTATCCGAAGCATTCCATTACGCCCTCACGCAGGCGGCCTCTGACGTGGGAGGGGATCAGAACGTCAAGCCAATTGAATTCTCTGCGCATGACCCCCTTAGGTACATCGGAGACATGCTTGCCTGGGTACATTCGACGACTGTATCGGAGCGTGAGGCCCTAGAATCGCTATTTATTGCCGAGGGAGATGAGATTGCCAAGGGTATCAAGGCTGGGTTGAGCAGTGAGCCGTGGTCCCGTATTGACGAAGATAATGAAGAAGCAGCTTCATTTGATGCACAGAAAGCCCTCTGTGATCTTGTCAACCGCGATCTTGAGGGCGTCTCCCGGTCTCTACAACAAAGGGTTGAATTAGTTATACAAGGACATGAAGACCCCGTCACTTGCTACAAAGTTGTTAACATCCTGTCCTTCTACCGCGCTACCTTCTCCAAACTGGTGGGCCCGGGTTCCAACCTAGCACAATTAATGCAGACCTTGGAGAAGTTCACATTTGGCCATTTTGAAATTCTCATCAACGACCAGACCAATATGCTCTCAGCTGATCACGGCGCCTTGCAGCCTCCTGAGGACCTATCCGCACCGAAATTCATGCTGGACTCACTTGAAGTCTTGACTTCTCTCATGAAGGCACACGCGGCATCTTTCGGTGCAGAAGACGACCCGTCAAAGACAGATGATAGTGAAAATCGATTCACACCAGTCCTCCGCGTTACGCTCGAACCCTTCCTGCAGCTTGCCAAATCGTCATCTGAACAGCTGCAGGACCCAACAAGTCGCACTATATATCAGACCAACATCTTTCTCACTGCACGTTCCACTATATCCTCATTCCCATTCGCCAGTGCCACACATTTGAAACCCCTTTCGATAACCCTGTCCACCCTACGGGTGGACCTCCTCAAAATCCAACATGAATACCTCCTCCGCATGTCTGGGCTACAGGTTCTATTAGAGGCACTTGAAGCATTCACCAAGACCAAACAGTTCCACTCATCAGAGCCGGAAATTAAGAATGAGGGAAAACAACCAGAACCATCATCATCACAACAGCAGCAACCGCCGAATTTAGCCGATATTACATCCCTCCCACCATTCCAACCAAAGGCCCTCATGCTCACCAGCCAACAACTTGATGACTTCCTCCCTTCCGCCCTCGTAGACGCGACGGATAACTTGAAACGCCTCCAGAGCGCCTCCCTTGTGAAGAGCGTTACGGAGGAAGCAGTCGAGGCATTCTGTCGGGACTTCGAGTTCATCGAGGGCATGATCATTGGGGCTGATGAGGCCAAGGGGAAAGTTGACATCAGCATTCGATCTGAAGTTGAGAGTCAGAGCGTTCTTAGTGGTGGAACTGGTAGGCATGTGGAGGACGAGGACAGTATGGATTGGAGTTTGAGGGCTTCGTTTCCTAGGACCACGGGAGAGATCAGGGTTTTGTTAAGTTAGTTTTTGTATATATGCCCTTTTTTCTTCTTTTGGTTCAAGATTTAAAAAAAACAGATAAATTATGAAAACTTCCATTGCTTTTATTGGTATTAGGTTAGAGTTGTACATACAGTACGTGCTCGGAGATGGTTTTTTTATGTCTAGCAGTGTCGAGGTTTATTATCATCGGCAAAAAAAGTACACTATGACTGTCGGACCATAATCCCATACGGATCTCGATCTCGTTCGCTGACATCAACGGCAACCGTATCGTCCCTGAATGCATCCTCCACGCCACTGGCAGTTCCAGCACCTCCCTGCTTTGCGTTCTCTTCCAATGCTTCCAGACCCGCTTTCCGAGCAGCCTCCCACTCCCCTTTTAAAGAATCCGTTAACTTCTGCCGCATCACCGCATGTAAATATCCCCTTTCTGTGTTAGAGTGAGACAGCGCGATGACTGCAGAGCCTCGTTCAATCACCGCCAATGCATCGTGGTGACTCAATTCGCCGGTAAATACAAGATCAGGAATATTACTGCGGTCGCGGCTGAGGATGACACTGGAGCCAGAACCAGGGCATATGCCAACGGTACGGATCTGCATGGTGTCCAAGGATGCCGATTGAGGTAAGGCTACGGGGATCCCGGCTGGGTTGCCAACACCTTGAGCGACACGATCAATAATAGATGCAAGCGGCTGGGGAGTAGAGAAAGTGACAAGACGACCGGCCCCGGCGGATTCGAACCCTTCTGGGACCGGCGGTGGGGAGGGGTGAATTGTGCTGCGGACATGGGGGAGCGCAGTAGCTGGCGAGACAGAGCGTTGCGATCGCGGATATACTGGATGCGAGTAATTATGAGAAGATGACTTTTCTATATTAGGGGGGTTAGTGCCCGGCGAAGACGAGACGATGGCTCCGGTGACAACATCGCACAGCCAATCTGTCATTCCCCCGGGTACAGAATCTACAGCTGTGTGTGGAGAATAGACGCTGATGCCTTCCTGTGCCAATCTGAGAAGCGACTGCTGTTGGGGGTCATTGAGTGTGAGGGATTTGAGGCCGCGGAAAATGATCGGATCTTCATATATAGGAACATATCCAGGTCAGCTCGAGATGCCCTCTTTTTGTTCGAAGCATGCGTAAAAGGGTCGAAAAAGCATACGATAGGCGACTACTACTGAATCCCCGCGGTCAATAGCTTCATCGGCGACAGCTTTTGTGAGATCAATGGCCAATAACACTGAATTTTTCCGTCTTCGCTGAGGATTGAAGGGTGCTTCAAGAAGTACTGGATGTTCTGTAAGCCACGTTGAACCCGTATACGGTGTCGACGAAAGAAGAGAGCTTACGGCCGGTATTATCAAAGCTCTTATCTGCCAAAGACTCTGGATAGCTATGCGAAAAAAAGAACAGTTAGATATATCGTGAGAGAATGGAGATCTGGAGAAGATGTTAGCCAACTTACAGCTTCCTCATGGAACTCACCACAGCCCGCGTAAAAGGCGAGAAAGAAGCAGGGAATGACAAAGACATTGTGGAGTATTCGCGGATAGCAGCACGGAACAGGGTATGCATAGATAGCAAAGGAAGAATGACTCTTCTGCAAGGGTGAAGCGATGACAATATCCATTTAAATGGCGACGATGACGGGGGGAGCTTGCGCCACACACCGCACAGTCGTGGCTTGACAATACCAGCCACATGTGCAGTTCCGAGGAACGGAGAAGAGATTCGATATTACAAAGCATCATTTATTCTCGTCGAAGATTATTCCCAGTGCGCGCAGAGGCATTCTTCTACTTCAGTTGTATTAATTATTCTTCTCCTTCTAAGCCTTCTAAGCCATCTACCCCTCCTTCATATACCCCCATCCTCCCACGTTGTCCTGCTCAGTTGGTTCCTGCAACCATCGCGCTTGATGTACTCCCGCACCACCCTGTTGAGCCGTTATCTCAATCTTCCCCGCGCATATTTAAATTACCCGCCTAATCATAGATCGTTTGCCTTCCTCTCCGCGCGTTCCTTTGGGGCAACGAGCGCCGCCATGGCTGATGCAACTTCGGGTGTCTCTGCCGACTCTCTGAGGGCCAAATTGATTGAGCAGCTGCAGGCGCAACATGTTGAGATTGAGGATCTGTCCGGTATGATATTACCCCCTCTTCTCATTCAGAATAAAATAATCACCAGTGTCCGCGACTTGCCATACTGATTGCTTTATTCCTTCCGAGTATAGGTGGTTGCGGTCAGGCCTTCCAAGCAGTCATTGTCTCACCCAAATTCGAGAGCAAGAACTTACTCGCACGGCATCGGCTTGTGAATTCAGTCCTGAAGTCGGAGATTGCTGCCATCCATGCCTGGACGCCGAAGTGTTATACCCCCGAACAGTGGCAGAGTTTGCAGCAGGGAAGCACTTAATGCAGTCATTTATCTATGGGAGATAAATATATATGCAAGGGGTTTTTGTCCTTGGTAGCTTTTGTCTAAAAATTTCATATACACAATTAGGTAGCAGGATTTCTCAGGCGTTCGAAGGATTGATTCGTGTACATGATTGATGCACTATCTAGTTTGTGTTGTCCACATAGCTGGTGGTAATAGAGATTTACATTGATAGACATGGTCCAGTTATATTATACGTATCCAACTGCGCGTCATTTCAACCTAGAACGTTGCCCGCCGCAGAGACTATTGGAAGGAATTAGCTAGCTATATTCCATACGGGAAACAGGTCCTTACCATTGACTCCGGTGTTGTCCGGCTCCACATAGGCCTCCTTGACCTTCCCATCCTCGACTGTGAGGGCGTATCGCTTGCTTCGCTGATTTCCAAAAATCGCTGTGCTGTCAAAAGTGACATCGAGTGCTTCAGAGAACTTGCCGGTAGGATCACCCAGGAAACGGATCTGGCAGAGACATTAGAAAGCACTTGTTCTCTGGGGCAGGTGGGGAGGACTATTACGTACGCCGCTTTTGCCTGCAGGGTCGAGAGTAGTGCCCCATGCCTTAGTCCTATTCTCACACGAAAGGAAGTTAGTTGAGTTAGTCTGTGAAAGAGGAATTCGTAAACAATTCGGGTCCTAGTATTAAGTAACTGCCGACATACACGAATGGATCGTTCACGGAAATGACAAAAACCTGGCCAGCCTCTTTCAGCTTGGGATGGGCGATGTAGCCCGGGATATGAGAGCTAGAGCACGCAGGGCCTACACCGAGTCAGTGAGTTGTCGAATTGCTGTCGAGAAGGTAGGAGACATAGACATACTAAAGGCAGCCGGGGTTCCGATGATCAGACCCTTCCCCTTGATTTCCTTTGCAAGATTGACCCTGTTACCGGGCGATCCCTCGACCAAGACGTCCAGGTCTGGAATAGCATCTCCTTTCTGGACGAATGCCGGTGCTGTGTTATGGAAGGACGCTGCCTGTGGTCTCACACGGGGGAGACGGGTAGCCAGACGATGGGCAGCAAACATGGTTTACGGGGTATTTTCGATTCTCAGGATGATCTGGGGACGGTAACGAAGGAATTGTTGGGGGAAGAATGTGCAGAGAGCGAGAGGGCTGAGCTATAAGATTAGACTGCGATGATTTCGTCATCGGCATGCCTGTGCAACAGTACTAGCGCAGGCAGAATAAGAAGAGGCATAACGGTAATATTATCCATCATTGACGCCGTTTAGATGGGCTGCATGAATTATCGGATAAATCTTCTGGCAGTCAGAACTCTGGTATGAGACAGGACCCAGGCATCCTGCAACAGCAGTTCGTCGGGAGGCCATTATAGGGACTGCATTCCGCTGCCCCGTTTCTCTCCCATCTCGGACCGAGAGAGTCAGACAACTTGGACACAACCTGCAAAGGGCAAACCTGGTCCAACGAGTAAAAGAAGCGATTGATTGATTGCTGATTACTTATTATCATCAGCATCGTGGTGGATATCCGACCCAAACTTCCCCCTCGCTCTGAGTTGCGGCCGACGGAGTGCCTGGCTCTAATTATATTCTCGCGAAAATCCTTTCTCCATTCCAATTCCCCCTCTTCTTCGCCGTAGGCAGCCTTTTCTTCTTCTTGACATTATTATTATTGCCTCCTTCGGGCTGGTTTCCCGTTCTCCTCTTTCCTCTTTTCTCCTCCTTATCCTTATCCCGATCCCGCGTCTTCCCTCCCGCCCGCTCTTCTGGTCCTGCATGAATGCGATTATTTGACAAAACTCATTATTACCCTTGACTCTGCGACGCTGCAATCGGTTTCCCCATCTCCTCTCTCGCGTTGCTGCTGGGATCGCCCTCTTCACGAACCCCGTTGAAGATCGACCTGGCAGCTTTATTGCCCGTCCTCGAATCCTGGCTCGTGCTGTGACCCTTTGCTTGTTCGATCGGTCGCGACCCATCTAGGCCCGAGATGGACGGTGGCCAGACCTCAACGTCCGCCCCCACGGGTAACTCCAGTGATTTTGTGAGTGCAGCTGTCATTGTGGATGCTTTCTGTTACTGACCATGTGTACAGGTACGGAAACTGTACAAGTGAGTGCTTCCCTTCTTTCCCTTCAGAACCCCCGATGAACTATCCGACCATCTTGCCCCTTCTTATTTTCGCTTTCCACTGCCCTACCCTTATGAGATGTACTATCGGTCGTGCTTTCTTGGGAAACTTATCTGACTGGTGCTGTGAAAAGGATGCTGGAGGATCCGTCGTATTCAGAGATCGTTCGTTGGGGTGACGACGGCGACAGTTTTGTAGTCTTGGAGGTAATGCATGAGGACCTCGACCAGGAGAACAAACTCCTCCCACTGCGGGCCAGCTGGCTAACTTGAATCACAGTGTGAAAAATTTACAAAGACGATTTTGCCAAAGCATTTCAAACACAGTAATTTCGCGAGTTTCGTACGCCAGCTCAATAAATATGACTTCCACAAAGTCAGGCAGAATAACGAAGAAACTGGGCAGTCACCATATGGGCAGAATGTATGTTGGGGATATAAATTCCTTTTTTTTTTTTTGCTTTCGCTGCTCGTCCTAACAACAAGGATGTAGGCCTGGGAATTCAAACACCGTGATTTCCGGGCAAACAACAAGGAGTCTCTCGATAATATCCGACGAAAAGCACCTGCGCCACGCAAGCAGGCCCAAGCCAGCGAAGACACAGTCCCGACACAACAAATAGACCTTTTGAACCAGCAAGTTGTCGCCCAACAGCAGCAAATTCAACACCTCTCAGATCGTTATGCGCAGCTCTCGGTTGATCACCAATTGATGCTACAGGAGATCATGAGAGTTCAGAAAACCGTACTCAACCATGAAAATGTCATTCACCAAGTTCTTACCTATTTGCTATCCGTCGATGCTCGCCAAAGACGCAGTAACAAGGCTTCCGTGGCTTTTACGGCCGCTGGTCAAGGCGGATCAGCTATCAGCCCTTCCGTTACTACGGGTGACGAGGAGCCGTCTACACCCTTGCAGAATGCTACAAAACTCTTGAGCGACATGAATGCCGAGATTCAGTTCAACTTATCGAGTCTGGACACGTTAAGCGACCCCCAAAAAGCTGCCGCCGCTGCAGCGAACGCAGCTGCGGCGAACATGGTTTCTACACCTACTCTAGAAAATGGTTCACGAAGCAATGTAGTCCGCCCGCCTACAACCACGGCTCCTAACTCGGGTCTTGTGTATCCCAAGATGAATGGTGAACTCGAGCAAGTGGTGTATCCGGTTGGAACTTCCAATGGGATCGACCCAGCAATGTACAGCGAAAACATGAATAATGTTCCTTACCCAATGCCGACAAAGGAACTTGAGTCCTCGGACGCTCGTCGACAGTTCCCAGAAAATCGGAAAAAGAGTACAAACGTCGATCCAGGGTGGATACGCAGTCCTCAAATCTTGCTGGTAGAGGACGATGCGACTTGCCGTCAAATAGGCGGCAAATTCCTCTACTCGTTCTCTTGCGTCATTGACACTGCTGTATGTCTCCGATTTTGACCTCTATTAGCATTCAAGTCGTATTACTGACTCAATGATCGCTAGTTTGATGGTCTTGAAGCAGTAAATAAAATGCAAGGAGGCTCGAAATATGACTTAATCTTGATGGATATCATCATGCCACACCTGGATGGAGTTTCCGCATGCCATCTTATTCGCCAATTTGACAGAACACCCATAATCGCCATGACATCCAACATCAGGAGCGATGATATCCAGCAATATTTCCAGCATGGTAGGTTTTCTTATTCCCGTGCCTTCCGTCTCTGCTGACCCGCTTTAGGGATGGATGATGTCCTTCCAAAGCCTTTCACCCGAAAGAGTCTCCTTGATATGCTTGAAAAACACCTAGTACATCTAAAGACTATGCCTCTCGCCATGGAGGCCGCAACGGCACCTACAACCACAGTCCCTACTATGGCCGCCCAGAGCTCAGCGCCGCATTCTGTGAAGGATGACGGATCTCCCGCCCCATCGCCTTCGGCGCCAATGAACACTTGGCAGTCACCTGCCCAGTTCCAAGGTATGACCACGATCCCTCAGACTGTCCAGCAGGTTCAGCCCCAGTACGTTTCAACCACCCCAGTCACGACTACATACGTGGACCAGAGTGGGATTCAGTACCCAGCGAACCAAGCAGCCGTGAATATGAATGCGGCTCGACGACAGCATCGGCGACAAATGTCCGAAATGTCTAGTGCTGCGGACGGAGGAACTCTGGCTAAACGACAACGCATGTATGCCCCTCAGCCTCAATTAATGGTCAATTCCGTCCAAGCTGCCCGCTCCGGTTAAATGGAAATTTTATCGAGACCCTTCAGTCGTTATATCTTCGGACCGACTTTGTTTTACAGATTCGCGGCTTTTTTTCGTCTTTATTCTTCGCCACGCTATGCTCCTACCTTTCCCAAACCCCACAGCTTACGATTTGCTACCGCATGTAACCCGGAGCTTGAAACGCAGGTATGTTTCAGTTCAAGTCGGCTTTTAGCAGCAATCCACGGCGTTTGGGGGTATTTGATTGCTTTAGCAGGGTTGCAAATACAATTGTGGCAGTATATCCATTCGATTTTGTTCCTGCTCCGTTTTATACTAGCTTTTTGGGAGAAAGGGTACTTGGTTCATGTTTGGTTACCAGAAGAAGGGTTGTTCAGAATCGACAGCTTAGAGGCCCAAGTTCTGTGCTTGAGACTCAGCCAAATTGATTTCATATCTGTATATATGTGCATGCTGTCAATGACTGCCGGTGCATGGACACCTACGTGGCCTTTCCTTGGCTCTCTCACGATCCTCTAATGCCACGAAACAGGATTTGGATACTTTCATGTAGCCGAAACGTAGTCTCGAGTACTTTGAATCGTTGAATCCTAGAAGCCCAGTACATAATAAATGCTGCAGTGTGCTATTCCATCGCCTCGAATGGCTGAGACTCGAGAATGTGGAGTCGGCCTTACGTGGTACAGCGTATGCGGTCCGAATGCAAATCCTGAAGAGGTGTAGCGGCGCCCACATTTCCATTCTGGGTAGACACTGACTTACAAGTAAGTACTTTAAGATTGACACACCGGTCTAGACCTTTTTGCCGCAAGCAAGGAACTGTTTTCGAGTCCAGGAGGGCCCAGGCCTCCAACGGAGTTCTGGACTCTCTCGTAAGGCTGACCACGGCTGCGTGGCTGGTGCCATGTCATTCACGTGATGAGAATACAAGCCACATGTGTTCCAAACAGAGCAAATAGAATAAACAACTCAAATAGAGCAAATAGAGCAAACAGTTTTGCAGCTATGACTCTTTGGCCGAGATTTTGTGCCTGGTGGGATGGTGCTCTGTATCGCAGCTGTGTCATCCACTGCAGCTTAACACGCTTTGCTTTGTATTTGACTGCTTCTCATACTTTAAGCAGGTCACATTATATGAATGGAAACCTACTCATTGGAATGAAAACGTCCTATTAACCGACCTTCTTCCTAACACTCGACTGAACCTATCCGTCGGCGTTTTTGACTAGCGATGGCTCCAAAGCAGAAATCTGGCGGAGGGTCAGCAAAGAAGGGGAATAATGCTGCGGAAGAGGTTGAGGAGTCACTGCAGGCTGTGGTATGCTGTTTTGCTCTTCTGCATATTCCTTTTTTTTAATGCGACGCGGGATGCTTTGATTATAGCGCTGAATTTGATGATCGTTCTGATAACTGATAGTTGGGGAGGATGACAGGTTCTTGCAGATACTTTCGAGACCCGATTTGAACCGTTTACTTTGGACAGACCTAGGGTAATGTCCCTTGTACCGGTTTGGTGATTGGGGGACTGCTGTTAACTTGGAGAGTGGGGTTTTTTTAATAGTGCCTTCTGCCGCTTGCGAATACCCCTTTGATCGAATATACGCTTGAATTCCTGGCGAATGCCGGCGTCCAGGATATTTTCCTCTACGGTGGAGCTCATTCTGATCAGGTGGAGAAGTATATCAAGTACGAAAAAGAGAGAAAGAAAGGCGACGAAGAGGGATTGTGCTGACTGGTGGCTTCAAGTGCTTCGAAATGGAGAGCAGCATCTTCGCCGTTTAAACAGTTGACCTTCCTCAAATCCACTTCTACCTCCGTTGGAGATGTCATGCGCGACTTGGATGGAAAACATCTTATCACTGGAGACTTCATCGTCGTGAGCGGTGACGTTGTCAGCAACTTGCCCATCGAATCTGCATTGGCTAAACATCGCGCTCGTCGTGAGACCGACAAGAATGCGATCATGACAATGATTCTACGGGAAGCGGGCAGGGATCATAGGACAAAATCATCGTCATATACTCCCGTTTTTGTCATCGATCCTACCAAAGACAGGTGCTTACATTACGAGGAGATCGATAACCATGCCGAAACTTCCCACCACCTTACAATAGATACCGAGATTATCACGTCCCACGCGGAGCTTGATATCCGTCAAGATCTGATTGACTGCAGTATTGATATTTGCACTCCTGATGTGTTGAGTCTGTGGTCTGATAGTTTTGACTATCAGTCACTGCGGAAGCACTTCCTGTATGGTGTCCTGAAAGACTATGAACTGAACGGAAAGACAATTCACACATACATCATTAAGGATCACTATGCAGCTAAGGTAAGGAACCTAAAGGCGTACGATGCTATCAGCAAGGATGTCATCTCCCGCTGGACGTATCCATTGTGCCCGGACACGAATCTGCTCCCCGGACACACTTTCGACTTGCGAAAGGGAAATCTCTATCAAGAGCAAGGTGTGACTCTTGCGCGGTCCTGTGTGGTCGGCCGTCGCACTGTCATTGGCCACGGCACCAGCATCGGCGACAAAACCACAGTTAGTAACACTGTTCTCGGGAGGAATTGTAGGATTGGCAAGAATGTGACTCTGGACGGTGCTTACATCTGGGATGATGTAATTATTGGCGACGGGGCCGACGTCCGTCGTGCTATCATCGCTGATGGGGCTGTGGTAGGAAAGGGCTGTATCATTGAACCAGGCGCCCTTCTCTCTTTCGGAGTGAAGATCGCGGATGGGAAGACTGTTGGCACGGGGCAGCGTATAACAAAGTCACAGAATGATGTACAGGGCGGTCGCCCCAGTGATCCAGCGGTCGTTGGCGAGGGCGGAGAGGGCTATGAGTTTGTCCACTACGAGGATGAGGAAGAAGACGACACCGCGAGCATGGCTTCTTCAGGACTACGTAAGTTTTTGACTTTTATAACCTCTGGCAGATAGCATGCCTTCCGTCGTAGAAGAGATACTGACAGCATCTATCATGGGCAGTTTACAATATGTCAGAGCTAGCTCTCTCGTCTGAATCGCTTTCAACGCTGTCATCAGAGATATCCGATGAACAATTCTACTCCAGATCCCGCTCGGGAAGCATGGCGACCTCTCTTTCGGAGGATGAGGAACAGGACCATTTCCACCATGACGCGGCTGCCAGTGTTTTCGACAGTTTGAAGGACGGCGTGACACCGGACGTGGTCGGTTTGGAACTGGTCAGTCTACGAATGACAGCCAACGCTTCTGACCATCAAGTGCGGAAGGCTGTGGTCGCCGCATTCATGAAGCGGATCCAACAGCTCATGGACGCCGGCAAGGGTGCCGGCGAAGCAGCGCGCGAGGTCTTTGGGACGTACCGTGAGGTCGTGGAGCGGAGCTTGTTCGACCATGAGGAGTCACAGAAACCGGATCAGGTTGATCTATTACTCCTCATTCAGCAGGATCTTGCACATCGGAGTAGAGGCGAGATGGTTCTTCTATTCGCGGCTAAGGAGTTGTATGACTTGGAGATTGTGGAGGAGGAAGCCTACGAGCAATGGTGGGCCAATGAGAATTCCACCAAGACTGAGGAGATGAGGAAAGTTCGAAGTCAGACACAGCAGTTTGTGGATTGGCTTGCTAATGCGGAGGAGGAAGAGAGTAGCGAGGAAGATGACGATGAAGATGAAGATGAAGAATGAGTCCTGAGATGACGCTAGAAATATGAAAAAAGGACTTATCGTCAGGCAGTAAACAGACGATCTCATTTATAGACACGAACAGTTCGCACTACCTTATGGTTGGCGATGACTTTGCTTTCACCCGTAGGCATCCATTACAATGTAGCCGGATTGCTGTCTGAGGCAGCACAGTCACGCCTTTCCGCCGGGATACGCTATCATACCCCTCTCCTGCCAAGTTAGTTAACTACATCATCCGTAGATCTTCGACCTCAAGTAAAGACGCTTTCCAGGCCTGTCGAAGGACCAGAAGAAGGTATGAGACTGAACTTCCCTTGCACGCACTTGCTCTTTGTCTTTCTATACTACCCCTGTGTGCCTCACAATTGACACTTTGGTGCCTTCCCCCACACCGGGCCCTCCCGTTGCATGCTTGTACAAGAGGAAGAGCCATTCACTTTAATCCTGTTTTACTCTGTCATACAATGCAATCTATTGTGTGCCTATAATATTCATATACTCAGATGGATGCATTTCATATTATGTCCTGGATCTGACTCGCTGACACTGCATCTGGAGCCATCGACAACATCAAAACACAGCTGACTGCCGAGCCACACATAACTCACAGATAACCTTTTGCGGCTCATTTCCCTTCTGCATCCCTCCTCCTTCCCTTCCCAGTACTGTCCCTCCCAAGAACCAATATATCAAGAAAGAGGCATTTGACAAGTCTTAAAGCGAAGCGCGTTGGAGAAAGGGGCAAAAGTACGAAGAGAAAAAGGGGGATCTTGACAGTCTTATCGTCACAAGACCTTCCTTCATTATCTGCTAGCAATAACTGTCTCATTTTTGTTATCTGTCAAGATTCGGGTTCTCCGTTTTTCAACACGCCTCCCTTAACGAGGAAGAGGAAAGCGGCCGAGGCGGCCTTTGTGGGTGATAAGGCTAGGAGGATAGACGCCAACACCAACGCCGACGCCGCCACCGACGCCTCGCAAGACGAAAACGAGAACGCCACCGGACTACATTTGTCTTCCTTTTCCTCAAGCAGGACGGGTAGGAAAAATAATACCGCTCAGGGGGATACGGGCATTCAGGTCGATTCTTCTTTAAAGAGGAGAGAGTTGGGTATCGATACACCTGCGACAACCACCGGTAGTGGCAGTATGGACTCTGAAGATGATTTTATGAGTGATGCATCCAGTCAGGATGACTTTATGGATACTCAGGGCAGCGAGGATGAGAGCTTAGAAGGCATGTCTTCTTTTTCTTTTTCTGAACTCTCTATTCTTGTCCCTCCGCGCTGAGGCTCTCTGTATAAGGCTTGCATACTGACTTAGTTGTTTCTGTTATCAGATTTCGGAGACGACTTCGATGGCGGATTCTCCCAAGATAAGGACCTTGTCGCGAAACCCCGGAAACCTTACGAGGTTGACTTCAAAGTCCTAAGCCCATCGGATATTGAGCGAGAGCAGAACCAACAGATAAATGAAGTCTCCTTGATCTTGGGCCTACCGCCGGAATCGGCGGCTATACTTCTGCGTTTTGGGAGATGGAATCGGGAAAAGTTAATAGAGTCGTATATGGACCATCCAGAAGAGACACTGGAGGAGGCGGGCCTTGGGACCAACTTTGAGGGCACCCCCAAGACCGAGGTTGTCCCTGGATTTATGTGTGAGATTTGCTGCGAAGACGGGGACGACCTTGAGACATATGCTATGCGATGCAGACACCGTTTCTGTGTTGATTGCTACAGGCATTATCTTGCACAGAAAATTAAAGAAGAGGGCGAGGCGGCTAGGATACAATGTCCAGGAGAAGGCTGCCATCGGATTGTGGATTCAAAGTCGTTAGATTTGCTTGTTACAGATGATCTCAAGGCGAGGTAGGTTTTCTTTTCTGAGGTTATGACTAAACTACGCGGTGGTTACTTACGAGCTCTTCACAGATATCGGATCCTCCTGACCAGGACATACGTTGACGATAAAGAAAATCTCAAGTGGTGCCCTGCTCCGAACTGCGAGTATGCAATCGATTGCCCGGTTAGACAACGTGACCTCAAACGGATTGTCCCCACGGTGGAGTGTTCATGCAAGCATTATTTTTGCTTTGGCTGCAGTCTGAACGACCACCAACCGACTCCGTGTGCGTTGGTCAAGATGTGGCTGAAGAAGTGTGAGGATGACTCTGAGACGGCTAACTGGATCTCCGCCAACACCAAGGAGTGCCCCAAGTGCCACTCGACCATTGAGAAAAATGGGGGCTGTAACCATATGACATGCCGCAAGTGCAAGCACGAGTTTTGCTGGATATGCATGGGTCTGTGGTCCGAGCATGGCACGAGTTGGTACAACTGCAACCGCTTTGAAGAGAAGTCGGGATCGGAGGCTCGCACTGCGCAGGCTCGCTCCAGAGCATCACTGGAGCGGTATCTTCATTACTATAACAGATACGCAAATCACGAGCAGTCTGCTAAGCTCGACAAGGATCTGTACTTGAAGACAGAAAAGAAGATGACCAGTCTACAGTCGCAGTCCGACCTGTCGTGGATCGAGGTGCAATTCCTTGATACCGCTTCCCAGACTCTTCAGCTGTGTCGGCAGACCTTGAAGTGGACGTATGCATTTGCCTACTACCTTGCGCGCAACAACATTACGGAGATCTTCGAGGAAAACCAGAAGGACCTGGAGTTGGCTGTGGAGAATCTTAGCGAGATGTTCGAGAAGCCGGTACCGGAACTTGCGAAGCTCAAGGGAGATATATTGGACAAGACAGCGTACTGCAACAAGCGAAGGGTTGTCTTGTTAACGGATACGGCGGAAAACCTCAAGAAGGGTAAGTTAGAGCAATTGCCATTTGCCGATATGACAGCTAGTGGTGAGCGAATGAAGCTAACTTTTATTTCACAGGAGAATGGTCTTTTAATGTCGAGTGGTAGAGACCTGGCGGTTTATAACAAGATGGGTCTCAATTGCATGATCTGTGTGTTTTTCTCTCTCTCTCGCTCATACTATATACCTCGACGATTATCCTGTATCCAGACGCCCGACCCACTTCTTGATACCGAACTCATGGTAAGGCGGAAACCATAGTTGATGCTATCTTGACGACGTGAATGAATGTAAACTTAGGAGTTATTATGATTATTGGGCTTGTTTAAGTTAGCGTGCCAAGACAAGTTCCAGACCCAACATTTGCATAATCAGATTAGTCATTTTCAGCGAACGCTGACCGAACAAGTGCCGTTGGGGCACGGCAAGGCAGTGGTGGATATGGGCTATGGAGTACATGAAAATTCTGCACGTAACATGCCGTGCGGCTTGAGCAGCTATGATATCAGATAGATAGGTTCCAGCCCTACCAGTACGCTATCTGTTGTGTTCTTCGAGGATGCTGATCATTTTTACTATGGATTATCATATCAGATGGATCTTATCTGAGATGAATGATGCTTACTCCGCGGTTCGGAGGCCGAAGCTTCCCGATTTAGGAAATTGGCCCGTCGCCGAGTTGTTCTGTATTAAGCAATGTGTATGTGATTACCGTATATTACAGAGTAGGCAGATGCGCAAAGCAAGAAATACTCACGTTGCCTCTTCAAGAGATCTTGATGATAAATCGCGCTCTATAAAATTAGTATTCTGAATCTGGACTGCGGCAGACTCAGTCCTGTATGTATGTACTATGTATGTAGCATGTGCTATTATGTATCCTTTAGCCCGAGCTCAGAACAGTTTTAGGATATACCGGTCAAATTCCCCCCCGAATTGGAAGACGGATCTTCTCCGCCATCGGACATGCAGCGTCCGCACAACTCCTCGGGATTAAATTAGGCTTGTGCCAGCCAAGCACAGAGAATTGCCGAAGGAGACTTGTAGTATCTGCAGCGAAGATTGAGTCTAATAGCGTAATCGCAGTGTTGGCGCTGTTGGGGGTACATTGTATATGTACAGCTGTATTACTATAGCCGGGTAATAATAGTACCTAGGTAGTGATGGAGAGTTGGCATTGTGATTACTAACCGGGACAAGAGATGTTCGGTCTGGAAGTTGGAAGGAAGAAAGAAAATAAAAATGAAATAAAATAAAATAAACAGTAAGGACAATAATTACTTTAGAGTCAAAGCTCCTGAAAAGGAAAGCCGTTTGTTTTTCTCGGACTTGTCCACTTGCTGCGACCTGTTTACTGCCAACTGGACTCGCTCGGCGCTCCGTCATAATTTTTCCCTCCGCTGCCCGGGGAAGCTTCAGTTCGACCGCAGCCCGCGAGGATCCCAGCAGCTTTCCTGGTGGATTTGTATCTCAAATCACCCCCATCTCCATCCTCTTTCTTCTCCCTCTTTTCCTCTCATCTCCTCTTCCGCCCTCTCTCCCCTCTCTGTAACTCTTCCATACTTCTTTTTTCCATTCCTCCTATCCTCTTAACCCGTGCGCTTGCACTCCCGTGTCTTCTACCTCCCGCCGTCCGCTCGATTCCAGCGAGGACCCGTCCGTTCTCCTCGTTGCCAGAAGTGCTCAAGAAGCATCTCCCTCTCGCCGATAAGGGTCAGACAAACCAGCAAAAACGGCTTCCTCAGTGGCTCCGGCTCCGCCTAGAGCTATAACAGCTCATATGGCGGCTTCCGACCACATTCCTGGGCAGGAATACGAGTATGTAATACCAATTCAAATATTTTTTTAAGTTCCTCCCTTAACTTTAGCCTCGAATTGTTCCTAACGTGAATTTCATCTTTTTTCGTCTCTTCCGCATTTAGTTATGAAGCCCTTCCTTCTAACTATGGCCTCGGTCGGAATATGTTGGCTGGCGCCTTTGCCGGGATAGCCGTATGTCCATTCTATTGGGAATCTGCGTTTTGCAGTCGTGTCGCATATACTGACTATGATGCGTTGTGCGAAAGGAACATTCGGTCATGTATCCGGTGGATTTGTTGAAGGTATGTGTGAACTTTTCTCTAGGAAGAAAAAACACCAAGAAAAATAGGCTGACTAGTCTGTCTTAGACTCGCATGCAAATCATAGCTCCCTCGGCGGGCGGTCTCTATACGGGGTTAACTAATGCTGCCTCGACTATTTATCGTGTTGAAGGCTGGAGGACCTTGTGGAAGGGCGTTTCGAGCGTGATTGTTGGTGCTGGTAAGCATTGAAAAATAGATAGACATACCCCAAGGCGTGCGCTGATGGTCTTTCTTGTCTCTTTCAAACAGGTCCTGCCCATGCTGTTTATTTCGCCACGTATGAACTTGTCAAGGAGCTCGCGGGTGGGAATGTGGATGCTGGCCACCACCCGATCGCTGCTGGTAAGTCTTGCGTGGTATTATTAGCGCTGTGTACAGGGATATACTGATGGTTTCTATGAAGCTACAAGCGGAGCGGCAGCTACTATTGCCAGTGACGCGCTAATGAATCCGTTTGATGGTGAGTTCACCTGGAGAGAATCGAGTCCGAAAAGAAAGGCAGGAGGATAGTTTTGCTGACGGCTCTCCGGAAATAGTGATCAAGCAACGAATGCAGGTTCACGGCTCTGTACACAGGAATATCTTTCATTGCGCCAAGTCCGTTTATCGCACTGAGGGCCTTCAGGCGTTCTATGTGTCCTATCCCACCACCCTCTGTATGACTGTCCCGTTCACGGCCACCCAGTTCATGGCATACGAGTCCATCTCCAAAGTTATGAATCCGAGAGAGGAATACGATCCTTTCACACACTGTATCGCCGGTGGTCTGGCTGGCGCCTTTGCCGCCGGTATTACCACTCCCCTCGATGTCGTGAAGACACTCCTCCAGACACGCGGCCTCGCTGAAGACACCGAGATTCGCTCCGCAAAGGGGCTATTTAATGCAGCGGCCATAATTAAGCGTCAGTTTGGTTGGTCTGGTTTCCTACGTGGAATGGGCCCACGGATCATCTCCACGATGCCCAGTACTGCAATTTGCTGGTAGGTGATGCTGTTTCCTCTCGCCGGTATCTGTTATTAACACATTTAATCCAGGACATCCTATGAAATGGCGAAGGCGTACTTCAAGCGCCAGGTTATTGAGACCTAAGAGGCTAGGTCTTCTGAGAATCTACAACGCACGGCCGCGATCTACACCACGCCGAGGCACCCCTTCCTTCGATTCAAGATAGTACTTTCCACTGCGAAACATGAATGCCGAATTCCCGGAAACTAACGACTGGGTGATTTACGAAAAGAAGACGGCACGAGATGGGTTGTTCTCTGGCTTCATTTGCCGGGTGTGTGTGGGAAAAGGATCCTCCTTTTACATCTGCGATGTGAGTGCGAATTCCAGGGGCTTCGACCTTGGCTGTTGTCCGGAGGACCGGGTCAATTCGAAATGAAGGGCTGTCCAAGTAACAGCCTCAAAATTATATTCTTTTCCTCTTATCACTTGCCTTTTCCGGTTTTGAAGAAAAATATACATTTGTAAAGCGCCACGGGGTGATTGTTCTCTTTGCCTTTATTTTAACTGTTTCCCGCCCCGTTCCCCTTGGGATTCTAGAGTCATCGTCGATGAACGGTTTCACTTTGCGCCGATGTGTCTGTCACTGTTCTGACTTATCTTGTCCTGGCGTTTGGTCCGCAAGGGAATTGCGGAGGCGATTTTTCTTTTCCGGCAGATGCTCGCTCTCCTTCTGTTTCCCTAATTAATGTCTCTGGGCTGGGTTTCTTTTGCTATTTACGTTTTACACTTGATCATGTATTTATAGATACACCGTGTTCAGAGCGTTTTTTTTTTTAAAAAAAAGTTTGGATCGGAAGTGCATTTGATATCGCAAACAATTTTCCTGATGATATTCCAGACATCTACTCGAGAGATGACGGGATCTTTTCTTCTCTTCATTGTATTCAGTAGGAAGCCGCCTCCATCCGCGTCGGGGAGGAAGAGGCGCAGAGAACCGTGAGAGATGGTTGAACGACGTCACGCGAAAAACCTGATTCAGACCTCGACAACCTCTCTCCATCGACCAATTCTCCCACCACGCTGCCCCCGTAAGCTGTCGCATCGAAAGGGACGCTTCTTTGTCTCCATCTTGCTTGTCTGTCAGCCTGCATGTTCGGAGCGGGCGGGCGTGCACCTCACTGCGCGAATGATGCGCTTAAAGCCCGCGTCTTCCCTGCAGAAGACGTACGATGAGTGCTACCTCATCTGCTCCACTGCTGTATACTTTGAGGGGCAGGTATGCACATCCCCTTCTTTCTGTGATCCTTGATTTTATTATCAAAAAAGGAAATAATTCAGCTCCTCTATTGACTCGTGTATCCTCCGATATAGAACAATGAAGACGAAGCGTTGAGATCTTGGCGTTCCGCGCTCGAGACGATATACTATCACAACGCATACCGCGTACCGTCAAATTACACACCAAAGAACGAGACGGAAAAGGCTCTCCAGGACTCCATCCGAGATCTAGAACTCCAATGTCGCGAACGTGTCGATCTACTCAGCGCTCTCCGCGAAAGCAGGAAAGAAGTCCAGGATCAAGAGGGAGGCGACGGCAGCGGCAGCGGCAAGGAAGAATCATTGAAAGGGAAGAACGCCATCAAAACCAACGCTCCGACCACACCGGGATGGATTGGAGATGGGACTATCCCTCCGGTCGATTATACAGATTTATCCAAACCGGCGCCCTTGCGTGGGACGTTGTCCAGCAATGGATCGCAGTCGACGTTGAACGACGACGCCCGCTCTTCTTCATCGACGGTGACCGGATCGGGTTCCAGGACAATCCGAGCCCACTCGAATTCCTCTGGCAGGAATATGTCTCGTGGGCAGAGCCCTGAAAGACGATTGCAAATGCTAACGACACTTCGCAATAATAAAAATAATAAAGATCAGAAGAAATATTCACACAGCAGCGGCGAGTCCAGGAAAACGGATATACCCCCGAAACCAATGGACCTACGGCCTGCCGCGTCGAAAGCTGCTGGCCTTGCTTGGGATAGTCGCTACCGGCATCCGTCGTCGGAGAAGACAGCAAGTGACACCGTGATCGCGTCTTCGCTGCAGCGGACCTCAAGCGATTCGGGGCGTCGGAAAGATAGCTTCGATGAGCGATCGAGAAGTTTTCGCCCTGAAAGTACGGAAGGTGCTGCTAATCTTAGTGGAAATCAACGAGGACGGGAGCCAGAACGATCCGCAAAAGTATATAGACGCTCACCAGCCGCTACTATGCCCCTCAGGGAGTCGGATCGTCGCGAGAGGTCATCGTCTTCCCTACCACTATCGGGCTCCAAAGATCTCTCGCGGTCAGCCGAATCGCCTGAACCCTCTACGAGGCCTAGACTCGAGGCGTCAAGGCCGTCATATTCATATGCTACGAAGCCGTCACTACATAGTTCAGGTCGTGAGACTAACCTTCGACCTGAAACTGAGACCAGCCGGAAGCCAAAACCATCAGGAAAGACGAAAAAGTTTTCAAGATCAAACGCGGTTGCCTCTACTTCTTCTAGGGCCATGCGGCATCGTAGTCCGAACTCGACACTGCGGGTTGACGATGATCTAGACCGGACTGCACCGAATATGATTAGTTCACGAGAAGCCAAAACGCACGACGTAAATCGACGGAAGAAACTGCCAAAACACAAGGTAACGCCTCCATCGAGTGATCAGGATTCTTCCGACCATAGAATGACGGATGAGGATAAAGATGACCATGACTCCGAAGATGATGCCGTTTTCGATATTCTGAAGAAGCTTCCCAAAGGGATCGATGTCACAGCGGCACGTCAGATCCTCAATGATATTATTGTGAGAGGAGATGAAGTTCACTGGGACGATATTGCCGGTCTGGAAGCTGCAAAGAAGGCTCTTAAAGAAGCGGTAGTTTACCCTTTCCTCCGTCCGGACTTGTTCTCTGGGCTCCGTGAACCAGCACGAGGTATGCTCCTTTTTGGACCACCAGGTACGGGCAAGACTATGCTCGCGAGGGCGGTAGCCACAGAATCCAAATCAACCTTCTTCTCCGTTTCCGCATCGACACTTACATCAAAATGGCACGGAGAGAGCGAGAAGCTCGTCCGTGCACTTTTCGGCCTGTCCAAGGCGCTGGCCCCTTCAATCATCTTCGTTGACGAAATCGACTCCTTGCTTTCCGCCCGATCATCAGGGACTGAAAACGAGGCCTCACGACGGTCAAAGACAGAATTCCTCATACAGTGGTCTGACCTCCAGCGTGCCGCCGCAGGACGTGAGCGGAATGATGGAGATAAGGACAAGAAGAAAGGTGGAGGAGACGCGAGCCGCGTGCTTGTTCTCGCTGCCACAAACATGCCTTGGGACATCGACGAAGCTGCCAGGCGGAGATTCGTCCGGAGACAGTACATTCCTCTTCCAGAGCATCATGTTCGAGAGCAGCAGTTGCGGAAATTGCTGAGCTATCAAAAGCACGAGTTGAGTGATGAGGATATTAGCCAGCTGGTTCTGGCCACTGAGGGTATGCATTCTTCAGATTATTATGACTACCTACTCAGTTGATTACTTTAGACTAATATTATAATTAATCGACAGGTTTCTCTGGCTCTGACATCACCGCCCTGGCAAAAGATGCCGCGATGGGCCCCCTGCGCAATCTAGGCGAGGCTCTCCTCCACACCCCCAAAGAACAGATCCGGCCTATTCGCTCCCAGGACTTCGAGGCAAGTTTATCATCAATTCGCCCCAGTGTAAGCCGGGATGGGCTAAGGGTGTATGAAGAATGGGCGGAGAAATTCGGGGAACGTGGTGGTTGACTGAACGGTTCGTTTCTCTTCTTTCTTCAAACAGGATTCCATACGGGTTATACGCGAATTTGGTACTCAAATGAATTAAAAAGGAAAGAGAGAAAGAAATGGGAACCAATTATTGAGCGTTTGTGTTATCTTTTTATCCTTTTTAGGGTTTTCCGGGATGATGGGTATAAGCGGGTCGAAATGGTATTTTTTTGATTCTTTTTTTTGCTTTTTCTTTTTTCCATGGCTCTCATACGTGTGTATATAGATTACATTACATTCATTCGGGGAATGGGAGTTCAATGACTTGTTTGATGTTGACGCCGATGTCGATGGGTTGGATGCATGGTGCATGCATGCTTTGAACCGTACCTATTTTATATTATAATATAGATGAATGGAATGGATGGACAGCAAAAGGACAATACCTCTTACGCTAATTCTATAATAATAACGGGGAAGAAAGTAAGTAGAGTACCTAAATAGCTAGCTCGCTTTGTACTTACAGTCGAGTAGGTAGCAAGAACGCCCTAGAAAAGTGACTTTTTGATTCCAAAAGGGAAAGGAAAGAAAAAGAGAAAAAGAGAAAAGAAAACGTTTATTGTAATAGAGTGACAGGAACAAATGGGATATATAAAGTACTGTATGGTGTGATATGAAAGCGACCGGGACAAGAAAAAAGATATTGAATCGAACCGAATAGTCATACCATGACCATGCAACCAACGTATTTGAGCACAGAGTTCATGATTGAAGTAAAGTGCAGAGCAACTAGAAACAGGAAGGAGAAAGAGAGAATGATAGAACGAAGGGAAAAAAAAAAGAGAGAGAAAGAGAGAGAATAAAAGAAAGGAAAGCTAGCATGGTTTCAAATACTAACTTTCCCACTCCTCCCCGTTTTTCTTCACAGATAGATTACTGCGAGCAAAGACTGATTGATATCCCGCATAGCCAAAAACATGAAAGACAATCGCCGACGACCCAACCAGAGATAAAAGGAACTTGAAACAGTGGAAACTCTTTGGTATCAGGAATTAGATCATATTTGCCCAGCAGAATCATTCGACAGTAAGAATAAAATATATCAACCGATAGTCGCCATGACAGGGGATGTGCCTCGGTAGCAAAAGTTCCTTTTGTTCTTCGAGTTCGAATCTCCCTCATCATTTCAACCACGATTGATAGCTTATATCTCCATGTGTGTCTTCTCTCCAAAGACGAACAGAGTGAGCACCATTTACAGGTCAATCAGACTGCCGGCTTGGTGCTGCTGTTGGTATGGTTGCTGAGTAACCCAAGGATTGTTATTTGGCTGTCCGAAGCCAGTCTGACTTGGGATTCCGGTAGAGTGTATGCTAAGGAAAGGATTGTTGCCTGTCTGGGCAGCCCTTAGTCGTTCAATACCCTGACCAGCAGAATTGACGAAAATGCCAGGTGCCGTGTGCTGCGCGGGAATACGCAAATCGCCAACATTCCCGAACGTATCCAGCCCTTCTCCGCTCGCAAGAAGAGCATTGAGGCGTGCATGATGGGGATTCTGCTGCTGCTGTATCTGAGGAGGGGTGCTCCTCGGAGGTGCCGGAGCCTGGAAGTTGCTAATCGGATTGTTCGATGAGAACTGGGTGGTCGCTCGTTCTTCAGCAAGCGTGCCCAGAGACGGGGCAAGTGTGGTTGTCGGATGAAATTTGTTCTGAGTCTGAGTGCGGCTGGCGAATGGATTGTTGGATCCAGTGGGAAGGGGTTTAAGGGCATCTACCTGCTGGTGGTTTGAAGACCAAGGATTGTTGCTACCCGCCGCAGGGAAGCTCTGCTGCTGCTGTTGTAGTTGCTGTTGCTGCTGCGAGTAAACATCTGTTCCGTAAGGGTTGTTTGTGCTGAAGGCAGTCTGTTGTGGCTGTAGGAAGTTATTCTGAAGTTGGCCATACTGATCGAACCCAGTTGGCTGGTTTTGGAAGCCATTGGCATATCCATTCGGCACGCCAGTCAACTGGTTTGTAAACCCGGTAGGTTGTGCCTGCGCATACTGGTTGTTCAAATAACCGGTCGACAAGGGCTGTTGAGGAGTAATTGGGTTACCAAACCAGTCGACAGCACCCTGCTGCTGATACCCCTGATTGTAACCAGTGGGCTGCGCCTGCGCCGGCTCAACAGGAGTATCATCGAACAGAGACTGCGCGTTGCTCTCTTCCAGTTCGCGCTTGCGAAGTTCTTCCTCCTCCTTGCTCAGCTTGATCGCCCTCGCTAGATCTGCATCCTCTTCCTGGGAAGAGGTATCCTTTCGCCGTCGCCGTCGCTCCTCTTCAGCCTCGTGTTTGCTTGCTTCAATTGCTAAGCGATACTCCACGTCGTCATCATCATTCTGACGTCTCGAACGTTCGCGCCGTCTTGGCGGTTCTGATTCGAAGCCGTGACCCGGATACTCCTCGTCGAGGCCATGGACCCTGGATTTCCAGAGCTTGCGGTCGGCTCGCTCACGTCGCAATCGATCTTCGTCCAAGATGAGGGCTGTAAGCTCTTTTGCGGCGACACGGACTATAACGATCCCGTAGCGTCAGTTTAGTGGTCAAGGGACAGAGTAGAGATCAAGGCAACATGAAAGATTAGTATACCATTCTGACCAACATCCCTTCCGTCATCGTCGATGTGTTGGAATTCGCGCAGGGTTTTGATGATGTAGACCTCCTTTCTCGCTCGCGTTACGACCATTTCCGAGCCTTCATGAAGGCAATAGTCCAGGACCTTCAACGACTTGAGAACATGACGCCAATTCTTGCCCTTGTCGTTCAGTCGCTTGTCCAACATTTCCATAATCTCGAAGAAATCCGTTGGGCTGCAGGAGAAATCGGATCAGTCTGGGCCAGTCCGACGCCAAAAAAAAGGAAAGAAAAGAAAAGAAAAAACGGGATAATAGCAGCAAGAGCCTACCTGCCGAACGTCAAGGCAGCAATTTCAGCCATTTCAGTGCCTGTGGGGCCCCAAGGATCATTACTTGTGGCTGGGATAGGATGAACAGTCAGTATTACAAGGGTATTCTGATGATGCCCTCACATCAACGTTTGGAGTATTGGCATACCATTTCGAACTTTCACTTGCACTGACGAATAGCCCTTTGTGACGTTCTTAACGCTGCGCACAACTTTGGACATGTTGGGAGTGATATGATGTATGTGAAGAAGTGAGAGTTAATGGGATTAAAAGGAGAAGAAGAAACAAAAGAAGGACCCCCAGAGATCGTGCAGAGGACAATGTAGAAGCACAAGGCGTGGTTGTTGATGACGAAGTCAGCAAATTGCAGCCCACCTCAGTCGCTCTCTCTCCTTATCGCAGCCCAACGTGGTCTTCTCCAGTCTAAGATGAGAGTCAGGGATGACAAAATAAGATCGAGATAAGAAATTCAACCGTGAGAGCTTCCCCCTCTCTCTGTCTTTCCTTTTTGATGATGTCTATCTCTCCCAGCTGACGTTGCCGCAGGAAGAACAGGAGGGACGAAGGAATGGAAGTCGCAGGAAGCGGAGCGCAGCAGCAGCAGAGGTGGCAGGAAAGTTCAAAGCGGTGATGCGATCAACTGATTTGACGGGAAACGCGGCAAGAAAAGCGTCAGTGGCTGATCAGAATCCCATATAATAAAGGATTGAAATATTAAATAGGTTATTCGATGCTAATAATAAGGGTGGCACGGAAAGTAGAACAATGACGACGACTGTCGAAGTTTCTCTTGGCCTTGCGATGCAGTCCCACTCACCCTCTTATCTGCCTGGACCTGGATGATTCTGGCCTGCAAAGAACCTGGTCCTGCACAGTCTTTCTCTTTCTCGACTCTCTCGACTGGATACTCTCGAAGGAGGAAATGCCAAGACCCGGAAGGAGGCGGGCGCTTTGCATAGCCACCTTGCTGTCTGTCTGGTTCTGCGATGGCTTTATAGGTAGAAAAGATGGGTGGAATCTTCCAGGTACCCGATCGATTGCATTAATTCTCCCTGTTTACACTGTCCTTTATTACCTGTTGCTCTTGATCTCACTGTGCCGATGCCTATAACTACATGTCTATGTAGACTGGGTATCAATTCTGATCCTTTCATTCATTCATCATATATGATTCTGTACAAGAAAGCATAGTAAAAGCTAGATAGCCGTCTTTCATTTTGCTTTTCTTTTCCTTCATTCGCAGCTTTCTCCCTCTAAGCGCCTTCTGCCTCCTTCTCCAAGCGCAAATACTTCTCCTCTGCGCCGCGGATGCATTGGATGTTGGCTCCCAATTTGTTCAATGTCTCGACATACTCATCATATGGATCAGAGTCGAACACGATCCCTCCGCCAGCCTGGAGATAAGCCGCTCCGTCCTTGAGTACCATCGTCCGGAGCGCAATGCATGTGTCCATCTCCCCCGGTACCTCCCTTGTTCCGTCAGTGCTGGCTTTGTTGAAACCAAAGTAGCCAACCGCCCCGGCGTATACACCTCGCTTCTCGCCTTCAAGCTCCGCAATCAGCTGCATGGCTCGGACTTTCGGTGCTCCGGAGACAGTACCTGCCGGGAAAATCGAGCGGAATGCGTCAAACCGGCTTTTCTCTGGGCGAAGAACGCCAGATACTTGAGAAACAAGATGCTGGACATGTGAGAATTTCTCGACGACCATAAGTCGGTCAACCTGAGTAGTCATGGGGTCGCACACACGGTTAACATCGTTGCGTGCCAAGTCGACCAGCATAACATGTTCCGCACGATCCTTCAAGCTCCCGCGCAACTCGTCCGCCAGTGCGGCATCTTCCTCGGGCGTTTTCCCACGCTTGACTGTACCGGCGATTGGGTGAGTGATCACTCGGCCGTTTTCTTGCTTCACGAGCAGTTCCGGGCTGGCCCCCACAAGCTGAAATTCCTGGCAATCAAGGTAGAAGAGGTAAGGCGACGGATTAACTGTGCGCAGATGGCGGAAGAGGTTGAACGGGTGCAAGGAAGTTGGACGCGCCAAGCGCTGCGACGGTACAGTCTGGAAGATATCTCCCTTGCCAATATGTTCCTTCAGCCTCATGACATGTCGCTCGTAGCCCTCGCGACCAATGTTTGACTTGTACTCCTGGCCAGGGATGATTGGACCCTGTGGTGGCAGGGGTGTATCAGGGCGCAACAGTGTCGAAATGATCTTCTGAAGCACCCCTTGGCCTTTCCGGTATTCCACTTCCAGTTCTGCGTCGGTTTCCGGAATGGGCACGTACGTTATCACCTTGACGACCTGAAAGAAATGATCGAAGGCGACAATAGTATTGAAGAACATGAAGAACGATTCAGGTACACCAACGACATCCTTGAGAGGCCGTGCGGTCTTGGGTTCGAAGTATCTCACACAGTCATATCCAACGTATCCAATTGCTCCACCAGTCAAGGGTGGCAGAATCAACCCTGGCACTGTTGCAGTGCGGAACAGGGATAATTCTTTCTCGAGGTCTGGAAGAGGATCGCACTCGGGGCCATGGCCGGGGCCGGTTTTAAGAACTTTTCGGGGATCTGCAAATACAGCCGAGTAGTCAATAGCGGTTCCTTTGGTCGAATGGAAAGGCATTATCACCAACCTGCACCAACAAAGCTATACCGCCCAATGGTCTCTGTAGTCGCTGCGCTCTCAAACAAAAAAGACAACTTGGAGCTACACCGTAGTTAGCTCAAATGTATCCCGCACGATAGTTTTATACAGATGACTCACTTCTCCGAGAGCTTCAAATAGGCCAACGTAGGAGTCAACAGATCAGCCGGAACCAACGCAGTGATTGGGAGCAGATTCGGCGGATACTCTGAGTTCCTCGACTGAGCAACGACCTCGCATGCGGTCTCGAAAGATGGCACCGTGGTGATCTTTGACGAAAACCATTAGCCCAGTGATACCCCGCGGAATCGTACATTTTTCGTTACTTCTTCCACTCTCCATGAATCAAAAATAGAAAAAAATAAAATAAAAAAAAATAAACAAGATAACAGCGCGCTAAACACATGTGAATAAGTAACTTACAGACGGCGCCATTCTCGAGGCCTGCCTGATGTTCTTGTTCTGGCGGGTGTGGTTATCTGTGTGCGCGAGGGGATGACCTTAGGCCAATACAACTTAATAGAAATACCCAGCAGCTAGTATTGACTGCATGGAAATGCCACAAAGCCAGGAGCTGGAGAGACGTTTAAGAAAGATTAAGTTGACGAGAGCGTCTGCAGGTTAGGAAGGTCTTTTTTATTCATGCTTTGAACCGGAATCGGAGATCTCCAATGATTACCAGGAATGGCTTAGCGTGTCATTTCTTCCCTCCCTCGATAACTGCCATGTTAGTAGTTACACATACCATTATTCTAACTATGTGATAGAGATGGTGAATTGTAATTGTCACAACTCTGAACTTCAAACTCTGGAGCCTCCTCTTCACTGAAGTTGGAAACATTGATGAGACAAGCTAGTAAATGCAAGGCATTGGTGTCTGCTCTGTGGGACCCCAAACAGAAACTAAATTTTACTACGAACTAACAATATTGATCGTACACAGAGAGTCGAAGCTCGAAAATTTTGCAAAGCACGCAGACTATGTGGAGGTGATGCGTCGCTGCTTGACGCAAGTATTCAAGCAAATAGGGGCAAAATTCTTTTCTCTTTATAGGAAGACTGAAAGTAACGCCCTTAATCTGGATCGTAACGAGCGATTTTAGTGTCACCCACGCAGTCAACAGCGGCAAGACAGCAAAGGAGATAACAAGGGCCCTCTTTGGGTATAAAATATCGTTCTTCTGAATGGAACGTGAAGGAACAAGAAAAGGTTTCAAGCATTCAATCATATCGAGGGTAGGCACGAACAGTTCCTGTTGGTGTCTTCAAAATTTGACAATATCTCTGGAAGCTGTCCATGGGCCACGCATTTATGACACCCAAATCGAGAAATCCTAAGGGCAGTCAATCTGCTTGTCATGGGCGTGTGGTGATTGCAAGGGATTCGAATATATTCGAAGTTGACATATTGCGATACTATTCAGAGTCTGAGATGGAGGAACGGTTGAAGGATTTGATGTCTGGTAAGAGTGGAAATCTACTTCGATGTCATGATGAGTAGCATACTAGACACTACTTAAGTCAACAACATCTCCAGTGATAACAAGTGTTGTCTAGTCCGGATAATTCCGCATCGGTGTTACTGAAATCTCATCCTGAAGAAGAAATATGGAGAATCCTAAGGAATCTGGGGATAGTTTTAAGCATCACGAGCCTGTTTAGCTCAGTTGGGTTTAGTTTTATTCAATTCAGATTCCTATTCGCTCTAGGCTAGGTACAAGAAATTATTATCTCCTTAGGTGATCAGTATCCGGCTGTCAAACTTCCAGTCGAATAGTCACCTAGATAGGAATATAAGTTTTATAGACCCTTCCAGGTTGTATAACACTACTTCACAATTACCATCTATCGGCTTGGAATGGTATATCAGAAACCAAGTGCTTCAGGGTACAATCCACGCACTCGAGAATTGGGAACAGATGCGGCAACAACAGCATGATTTGAACCTGGCCAGAACGCGGATGGCCCACTCAAAGCAAGAGAGAAGGACGCGAGGATGAGAATGATAACGACAATAATGCACTTATCGAAGGAGCCACCGCGTGGATGTGTGGCTGGAAAGATGCGGAGGAGGTTCAAGGCAGAGGAACGTAGGCAGAGAAAGGAAAGGAGTCTGAGAAAGCGAATAGGACAGACCCACAAGGCGAGACTTCACAACACCATAGTGAGGAGATCCGAGACACGATAGTATTAACGATATAAAAATAAATCATCGTCTCTAATTTTCGGAAACGTTGGCTTCGTCATTAGAAGTGAAGACATAGCCCCGGTATCGACCCGTCGAAGGAGCATGCAAAAGCTGCAGTATGCATACCTGTCGCGACCCTATGTCGGCAATTCCCATGCTTTTATCTCCCTGAATCCTGGGATGACTATTCTAGCCAAGAAACTAAAACTGTCAATCCAAGAGAATGTATCCATTTATCATCACCGGAGGAGATTCATATCGTTTGCCATAGCCAACGGTCCCAAGGTCCATGGTATCTTAAGCCATGGAAGATCGTCTAGTATGATCAAGTGTTGTGCGAGGTGGAACCGGCAAAGATTTAAGAGACAAAGAATAAACAAACTGCAAAAATAGTGTCCCCATCATAAAGGGTAAATCCCTTTGGAATTAAAGATCTTTCATGGGCATAAGGCGACATTCAACGACGCTGTTCTTAGAGGTAACGCGTTTGAAGATGAGCACATGCTTCTCGCCATCTCGTTCCCTAGCCAATGGTAGAACAAAGGTAGAAGCAGAAGGATGTCTAGAAGGTGGTAGCACCGGTCGCAATGTGCGAACTTCAGTACAGCCAGTAACAGAATGGGACGGTGATCTTTGACGCTGCATTAACTCAACGCTGCATGTTCACGATAGCCACCTACAAACATAGCTGTCAGCATTATGAAATTTGCGAGAAGGCAGGAAGAAGGGAGGAAGAGAAATAGAGTGTACCTGTTTGCCGAAACCAAAGGCAAGTCTTTTGCCGTCGGCATCCCAAGACAGAGAGCGAACAGGCAAAAGCTCTTCAGACACGCTATGTGCATTGAGGGAACCGTTCGGCCCATCCTCTTTTTTCTTTTCTTCGTGATCAGGCACTGTCCAGGATGCCATTGGAACACCGCCCCGCTCAATATTCCAAATATAAAGTTTATCTTTGCTGGCAGCAGCTAGGGCATACCAGTCGGGAGAGATGCTCGATGTAAGAGCAGGCGTTGACGGCCCGAGGAACAAGCGATGAACGCAATTGAAACATTTCAAGTCCAAATCAATATTCCAGACCTTGACAGTGTCATCCGTAGATGATGAAGCAAGGACTAAATGTGGGCTCTGCCGTTCCGAGTCAGACCTTGGACTCTGAGAACGCAATTCTATAGCGGTGATTTCGCTTTGATGCGCATTATCAAGAACCATATCATGCGTTGGAACCCATATTCTCGCATCTTCTGTTGACGCAGTCACCACTACGGGTGAGCCTTCCCTGTCGGCACAGCGAACATAGGTCCAGGCAGCGTTGGTTCCACCAGAGGAGAAAGTTTGGGATATGTTAATTCTTGAGTCGACATCACACTGATAAACTGCCCCATCTCCGCAGGCATATGCTTGACGATCGTTCAGCCATATAAAGTCGTAGATGGAATTGTCGACCACCTGCGGCGAGGGGAATTCATCTGGGCGGACAGAATCGTCCCATAGAGCCAATTCAGAAATTTTACTGTCCGATGCCACAACAACCAGGTGAGAACTCTGTTCCGCCCAATGTAATCCAGTGATCATCCTAGGCACTTCAGGTAAAAGATCGACAGCATTCCCATGCACGTCGTACATGGTGATAGACCCCCTCATGTCGCTATACGTAGCAACGGCCAGTTTCTGGCCTGTCGAGTCCCACGCAATAGCTGAGACGCAAGTATTATCGCCGTTGTTCTCAATCAGTTTTTCTTCCACCGGCATCGACGATGATGAAGGCAGTTTCCACAAGCTGCAGAAGGTGTCGCCGGCCGCAGCCACGACAGTTGGGTCACGTGGGCGCCAGAGCGTATTAGTCACGTGGCCACTGACAGCCACATCGAGGATGGTGGTGTTGGGGCTGAGGTCGGCGGCCTTGGCGGGGGTGATCTGAACGCCAACGCTGTGCCCATTCGTCAGAGTGAAGATTGGCGGCGCCGCGACAGGTTCCTGATCCTGGGCCATGCTCACGTCCCCATCGCCGTCCACCACGTTTGCAGGGAATGGCGGCTCGTGTACAATCCCATTAGTAGCGTCGATTTCCATAGCATCGCCATCGCCATCTACTTCACCCTTGCGGCTCTTCTTTGGACGGGAAGGATGTGTGACGGCTGTGGTTGTCAAATGGCCGTTCGTCTCGGCGATCTTGGATGTCGGTTGGTCTGTGCCATGATCACCCGCCTCGTGAACCGGGCCACCACCTTGACTTTTCAGTGCTTCCGCATCCAGAGGCTCCGGGCCAAAAAAATACGATGACGGTGAAATCGGAATGGGATTACCATCCTGTGGGGCATTTGTTAGAAAATCTTTACATTGTCCTTACCACCCACTGACAAGCAGAAAAACGAGTGGATTTTCGAAGAAAACGTGCCTTATCGAGCGAATGCTCAAGTTCGTAATATTGCAGGCCTTTTTGTACCAAGGACACCAGAGCATGGGTTTTGATGTACGGCGCGAAAGGCAAACTCTGCGGGTCCCGATTCCATGCGCGCTGCAGCGTCACTGCAGCGTCGCCAAGTCCTGTGGAATCATAGTCAGAGAAAATCATACGTTTCAGTTTGAGATCTTTGAAATCCGATTTGAGACGGAGAGCTTTGTTTCTTTCTTGCCTTCTCTGAAAAGGAAGCCAAAAGGGAACTAACCTGATTCTTGAAGGTACCTATTTAACAGGGATAGGCAAGTCAGTAAAGTAACAACACGGATTGTATGAATTCTGTATGAGCTTTGATGGATTAGCTGGGAACTTACCTCCATATTAGGTAGTTAACGTGATGTGATGTGAGATCAGGGTGTTCCATTGTTACATATGCACTGTGCGCAACAGCAGAAGGACAACCATTGACATGCCAGAGGCGAAGGGAGGAGGGGTTGCACGGAGATGGAAATAGACAATATTGTACAGTGGATGGGTTTGTAAAGAGATAATAATATCCAGATTCTTTAGGTTTGTCCGTTCACCCTTCTACCTCTTGTCCCCAATAGAGTTGTGGACTAAGGGCTCCAAGGGGATGAAAGTCTGCAGGCGCGGCAAGGCAGGAACAGATGAGGGGGGAAATAATCAACAATGGAAGCACAGGCCAGAGGTACTGACAGGCTGGACCAGCTGAGTTTGAAGGAAGAAGAGGAAGGAAGAGAAAGAGAGATCAAAGAAGGCGGATGGAACAAGGAAACGGGACGAAATCGACACCAACCGCGTGGCTTGGAATAGCAGCGCCAGGGCCGGTAGCGTGATTGGAGTGGGAAAGACGGGTATTCCGGGGGGTAGGATGGATGAGGATTAAGGATGAGCAGAAGCCAGATGCACAGGCATGCAGTTGGAGACAGCGGAATCTGGCAGACGGAGGGCGAAAAGGAAGAATGGAGAAGCAGCTGTCAAGAAACGAACTCAAGAAAGACAAGAGAGCGCTGCGTGGAGCCGAAGGGAGCGGGTCTGGTCTGGTCCATTTTTCTGAGATAAATCCACAGTTATTATTCTCCCTTGCCGGGATCATAGCGCCCTGATCGGCTGCCTTAGGTAATAATCGGTTCTACTCATCCTGCAAATTGAGTATCTCTGGTTGCAATGGCAATACTTAGCATACACTTAGAGTCTGTCTAGTATCTGTGTATAGATATTTAATTAATGTTATGCCTTACATACTGTCGTATCCTCCATGGTACAACAGTGATGGCTGAATCTCATCGCAACAGCTGATCAGACCTCCAATTATTGGATTTTTTTCATCCTACTTATCTCTTTCAGTGACGTATCTAATTTATCTATACTGCATCTCTAATTTCTCTGGTTACATTAAAAGCTACACAGCATCGTTACCATCGCCCCTTTCACTGTTAATTCAAATTCAAAGCTGCAGCTGCAGGATGTGTAAATCCTGCTGAAGTCAATACCGGCTCTAACCTGATCCGGTTAGCGCTTTATGTCTCCAGAAATCCACATATGGCGGCCTTGGCTCCTCAGGCGTCAACGCGAAACACTCCAGAATCCAGATGGCTGCAGAAGGAAACGTCGATGAAAAGCCAGTGTATTATTATCTCTCGATAGCGGTCGAGTAACCGAAACATCAACACCAAATAAGGTACAGTCCAATGCCTACCGAGAAGAGTGCTGCCAAGGAGCCATTTCTTAGAGCCCGTTCCAGCAGAAGGATAGACGGTAACGATTGACAGCAGTATTATTTATTCTGTGCACTGTGGACAGATCTGCAGAGCTATTCTAATCACCAAGAACCAATCCTGAGATTGACCTTTTAGGTTTCCACCGTCTTGGAGTGCCCTGGGGCGTTACAGTGAACCGGGTTCAAGGTTCTTTTCTTGTGTTGTCGTGTCGCTGTCTACTACTAGTAAAGTTCAGCTAAGACACGCCAGCAGAACTCACCGCGCATTCTTAAACTTGAATCCACTGCTTTCCCCTCAACACTCTTCTTGTCGACTGCCTGCGGCCTGCACCTCCCCCTGCAGCCGCAAGAAGCCCGTTTTCTCTGCAATATGGCATTTCGAATCAACCTTCCGCCTGCGACCCGTATCTTTCTTTTCAGCCTTCTCGGTCTCTCCTTGCTCTACAACATCGGTAGATGGCGGCAGATTGGCGCCCCGGGTGTCACTCCTTACCCCAACCCGATAGTACCTTATTTAACCCTCGTGCCGTCCCAATTCCTCTTCTATCCCTGGACCTTCCTTACCGCGACATTTGTTGAGCAGAATATCTTTACCGTGTTGCTGAATTCGGCTACGCTCTTGTATGGCGGCAAATACCTGGAGCGCGCCTGGGGCTCCTCGGAGTTTGGCAAGTTCATTCTCGTCGTCTCGCTGATTCCCAATGCGATTACCTTGCCCATCTATATTGCTTGGGCAGCTGTTTCGGGAAATCCGGATAGAGGGTGAGTTTCATACAGACGCCACTTTCTTTCTCGACTTCCTGGCTAACTCTCTTGTCCTTGTCCCTCTAGCCTTGTCCAGATATGCGGCGGCGTATCGATACAAGCATCCTTCCTGGTTGCTTTCAAACAGCTTGTCCCCGAACATACCGTTACTGTCTTTAAGGGTATTGTTAAAATGCGAGTGAAGCATTTCCCTGCTCTTTTCCTCTTCTTGAACACCATTAGTGGCATCTTCCTTGGGACAGACACCGCTGCGATTCTTGCCTGGTTGGGTCTTTTGTCAAGTTGGACGTATCTTCGGTTCTATAAACGGCAGCCTGATCTTACCGGTACATCGACTGATGGGCTAGGCGTCAAGGGCGATGCAAGTGAGACATTCTCATTCGCATGTCTCTTTCCTGATGCGATTCAGCCTCCTATCGCATTTATCGCGGACAGCATCTACATTACTCTAGTCACCTTGAAGATATGCACACCATTTTCAGCAGATGATATCGCGTCGGGCAACGAACAAGCCCTCGCGAGAGGGGAGCAAGGCCTGCCTAGTCTTTTGAGCAACAACAGAGGTGGAGGAGCGAGAGGAATGGCTAAGCGCGAGGAAGCAGAGCGAAGACGAGCTCTTGCGCTCAGGGCCCTGGACCAGAGGCTTCAGGCTGCAGCTGCAGCGAGAGGGCAATCCCAACCCTCATCAATCCAGTCGCTCCAGTCCCCAGCAACACCGACTGTCTCAACGAGACAAGGCATGTTGGGTGGAACAAGCTATATCCCGGATCATGCTTGAGATTACATGAGGGAGAAACGTAATGATGCATGAGGCTTTCTCTGAAAAGGTTAGGTGTACGGGATATATGCTTCTTAAGCGTACGGTTAAAAATTTCCTTCCTCCCTTATGTTATTGTCTCCGGCATGAAAGTGGACTCTTGATGATAGTAACGAGTAAACTATATTCTTTTCTTTTGCTTTTCCAAGCGCTCTATATCTTATTTTATTTTTTACCCTTTCTTTTCTTTCCCAACCCGTCAGCTCCTATATCCATGTTCTATCCATTATTTTCTGTGACTGAGCAATGCCTCCATTTTTTGTCTACTATACAAGACTAGGCGACGTTCTATTCATTATCTTTCGCAGTCAGACGTCCAAAATTCGAATCGATATCCCATTTTGTATGTATATGGAACTGATGTTCTGCGCCTTCCCAGCAACAACATGAAAAACAAAAGAAAACAAAGGGAATAATGAACACTACTTTACAGTTGAAACTGACTTGTCAATCACATTCCTCCTGTCAATCCCGATTTTCAAGTAATATAGAAACTACCCAGAACACTGGACAGGGAAAGAAGAGGACGAGGAGCGAAGGAAGATTACAATCCAAAGAAGAAGATAGAGAGAACGAGCGCGGTTTACAGCTGCCTCAACATCTCTACTTCTCCTCTGGCCTTCTTGAGCATCATCTCCTGATCCTTCTTTGCCTGTCGAATGGCCGCAACACGTGCTCGGTCTTTTTCCGACTGTGCACGCATCTTCTCCCACTTCTGAAGTTCCGCCGTCTCCTCTGGTGTCGCAGCAACATCCTGCGCGCCCGTGGCGGCCTTCAACCTGCTCCAGATGGATTTATAATCATGATCTTTCAGATCGAGAACGATGGTTTTCTCATTCGACTCCGGCAGCGGAGCATGGGTGTCTTTGATTTGAGATGAATGTTGCATGGCGGTGTCAGTTGCACGTCCGGCGAAATATACCGTTAAGGCTGCGGGTCCGTCTTGGTCCTGCGTCTGCTTCACGGTCATCTGAACGGCAGGGTTGTGATACTTGAGTCGTGGGAGGCAATTCCGCCAGAAATGCCGTGCGCCTTGGTGGCCGCCATATATCTTCTTTGCGTATGTAAGGTGTAGTCGAGTGACGGCTGAGTGCTCTTTTGTTGCGGATGTGATAGATGGTAGGATTGCGGCGCCTTGACCTATGCGGACATGGAGGATCTGAGAGGAAGTAAAAGAGAGATTTTAGTAACGATTGACGAGAATATGGATATGATCGAAAGGTATAGGTGGATGGTTCAATGTGGTTCAGTGTAGGGATTTCCCTCGTCGTGAACACGGGGAGTGTAGCGAATTTCAATTGATATGTACCTTCTAGAAAGCGACAATATTCAAGTCAGTAAAAATCCGTAAAATAACAATCCCAGATGTCCCCAATGGATGGCATTCAGGTACAAAGCCAACGTACAGTTCTCAGTTTCCGCAATCGCTTGAATAGGTTCACCATGGTCGGAAACTGCGGCGAATAGAAATTGTATTTCGGCAGGAGAAGACAATCGTAATTGGAAAAGATTGAATTACAGTAGCAAATAGAGATATAAAACTAACTGCTCTCAGCAGCGATATGGCTTGCAGCGCTGGACCTGAAGCTGGCTCGGAGTTCATCTTCGATTCCTGGAAAATCCGCCCAGAGCATGCGGGCACGTGCGCAGCGTCAATACCGCCGTTACATGCCGTTACATACCTGACTCATATTTTTCAAGACTCCAAGGCCTCTTTTTGTCCCAAACCCAAAACCCCGCGATCATCGTGTAGATTGATCTTTTCCCTCCAACAACGCATCGAGGCTCCTTTTCTGTTTTGAATCGGAGCAGAAACGGTCAACCAGAGAGCCATGGCAGCCGCAGCTGCTTCTGTAGCCCAGCTCGATCCGAGCAATAGTTCCAAAACCACTCTGAAGCTTGAAAATGTTCCCTACTTTAACCCCTCCTCCCTCCGCTTCTCCGCGGCATGTTCCAAAGGCTAACCGTCAATTTCCCCAATAGACCGAGAAAAGAGACACTCTTATTGCAATCGAGAAGAAATACCAGGCACAATGGAAGAAGGAAAAAGTTTTCGAAGTCGACGCCCCTTCCCTTTTGGAGGTCCCGCCTGGCACCATGTCTGCTGCAGAACTTCGTGAAAAGTTCCCGAAGTTCTTTGGAACCATGGCATACCCCTATATGAACGGCACCCTACATGCTGGTCACAGCTTCACTGCAAGCAAAGTCGAGTTCATGACCGGCGTGGCACGTATGGAGGGTAAGAGGGCCCTGTTCCCTCTCGGCTTCCACTGCACCGGTATGCCCATCAAGGCCTGCGCGGATAAGCTGGCAGACGAGGTTCAGAGGTTTGGAAAGAACTTCGAGCACTACAAGGAAGAGGATGAACAAGCACCGGACACTTCTATCCCGGCTCCCACGCAGGACATCAAGGCAGAGCCGGACAAGTTCTCCGGGAAGAAGAGCAAGGCCGCTGCAAAGACCGTGAAGATGAAGTACCAGTTTCAAATCATGCTAGCAATCGGTATACCGCTCCAGGATATCCATAAATTCTCAGATGCTTCATATTGGCTTCAGCACTTCCCTCCTCTCACCATTCAGCATCTCGACAGCCTGGGTGCGAAAATTGATTGGCGAAGACAGATGGTCACCACAGATGCAAACCCATATTACGATGCCTTTGTGCGCTGGCAGATGAACCGCCTTCATGAATTGGGCAAGATTTTGTACGGGAACCGATACACCATCTACTCTCCGAAGGACGGCCAACCCTGTATGGACCACGACCGGACTGAAGGTGAAGGTATTGGTCCTCAAGAGTACACGGCTATGAAGCTGAAAGTGAAGGAATGGTCGCCAGTGGCTGCGGAGCTTGTCAAGGGTAAGATTGAGGATGATGCTGATGTTTACTTCATCCCGGCTACTCTCCGCCCAGAGACCATGTATGGGCAGAACTGCTGCTTTGTTGGCCCGAAAATCAACTATAGCATCTTCAGGGTTAAAGAGAAGGAATACTTTATTGCAACTAAGAGAGCTGCCTGGAACATGGCTTTCCAAGGATTCTTTTTTGACTACGAACACTTCCCCAAGTCCCAGGATCAGCTGCCGATCGTCGCTGATATTCCAGGATCCACCTTTGTTGGAACTCTCGTCAATGCACCGCTGTCTTTCCACACTGAGGGTGTCAGAATCTTGCCTATGGATAGTGTTTCTGCAACAAAGGGAACTGGTGTTGTCACTTCGGTGCCCTCTGACAGCCCTGACGACTACGCCACTATGGCCGATCTCGCGAAGAAGCCTGACTTCTACGGGATCAAGAAGGAATGGGCGGAACTGGACATCATCCCTCTTATTGAAACGCCAACGTACGGGAACCTGACCGCTCCTGCGCTAGTTAAGAAACTCAAGATCAACTCTCCCAAGGACGTCAACCAACTGGCACAGGCCAAGGAACTCGCGTACAGCGAAGCATTCTATAAAGGTACTATGCTAGTGGGAGAGTTCAAGGGTGAGCCAGTCAGTGCTGCAAAGGAGAAAATCCGCAAGTCCCTGTACGAGAGCGGTGATGCTTTCCCCTTTGCCGATCCAATGGGTAAGGTTGTCAGCCGAAGCGGCGATGATTGCGTCGTTGCCTATCTCCCTCAGTGGTTCCTGAATTATGGCGAGAGTGATGCACAGTGGCAGCATGAGACTCTGAACTTTGTTCAGAATACCCTCAACACCTATTCTCCGGAAACAAAGAACGGTTTCGAGAAGAACCTTACTTGGCTTAATAGATGGGCGTGTGCAAGAACATACGGCTTGGGCTCCAAGCTCCCGTGGGATCCTAAGTTCCTCGTAGAGAGTCTGAGCGACAGCACCGTTTATATGGCTTACTACACAATTGCCCACCTCCTGCACGGTGACCGCTATGGCAACACGCCGGGTCTCCTCAATGTGAAGGCCGAACAAATGACAGATGAGGTCTGGGATTACGTTTTCACAAGACGCGAACTTAACGACGAACTCATCTCGAAGACTGGCATTAGCAAAGAGGCACTGCAAGCTATGCGGAGAGAATTTGAATACTGGTACCCGCTAGACGTTAGGGTATCCGGGAAAGATCTTATTCAAAACCATCTTACTTTCTTCCTTTACATTCACATTGCTCTTTTCCCACCAGAGTACTGGCCTCGGTCCATCCGAGTCAACGGCCATCTACTCCTGAATGGTGAGAAGATGAGCAAGAGCACTGGAAATTTCCTCACACTTAAGGATGCTGTCGACAAATTCGGCGCTGATGCGGCTCGTATCGCATTCGCTGATGCAGGTGATGGTATCGAAGATGCCAACTTTGAAGAGACTGTCGCAAACAGCAACATTCTGAGATTGTTCACTCTGAAAGATTGGATTGAGGAGATTGCTAAAGATGAGACTCTGCGTACTGGACCTGCTAATGCATTCTGGGACAAGTTGTTTGTCAATGAACTGAACACCCTGGTCCGCGAAGCAAGGACACATTATAGAGAGTAAGAATTGCCGGAGACCAGAACTTACGCTGTCAGCCGCTAACTTTTAATCAGCACGAACTTCAAGCTTGCTCTGAAGTCTTGTCTCTATGACTTCACGAGCGCACGTGATGCCTACCGTGAGGCGGTAACTGCCGCAGGCGTGGGTATGCATCGTGATGTTGTCCTTCGCTACATTGAGCTTCAGGCTCTTATGCTCTCCCCAATTGCTCCTCACTGGGCCGAGTATATCTGGCGCGAGATTCTCAATAAGGTTCGTCTTTAATCCTTGGGTTATTTTTTCATCCAAACGTGCTGCTCACATTCCCTCTCTTCGTCTAAACAGCCCGAATCTATTCACTACGCACGCTTCCCTGAGGTCCCGGAGCCGTCCCCAGAATTGTCTGCCGCATTGAACTACGTGCGGACCACTGCCTCGAGTATTACCTCCTCCGAGGCTTCATTTGCGAAGAAGCTAGCCAAGGGCAAAGCATCAACCTTCGATCCCCGGAAACCCAAGAAGCTTACCATCTACGCTGCCAAGAAGTATCCCTCGTGGCAGGAGAAGTATATCGACCTTGTCCGCGAAGCCTTCGATGCTGTCAATATCTCGATCAACGACAAGGAGCTGAACCCGAAGGTGGCTAAATTTGGTGAGATGAAGAAGGCAATGCCGTTCGTTCAGAACTTGAAGCGACGTCTTATCCAGGGCAAGGAATCACCGAAGATTGTGTTCGAGAGAAAGCTGCCTTTCGATGAGTTTGCTGTTCTGGGTGAGATGATCGGCAACCTGAAGAGGATCACTGGATGCAAAGAAATTGAAGTCGTATCTGTCGATGAAGGCGGGAAGACCGGAGAGGTCCTCAGTACTGGTGAGAAGAGGGAGGGTCTGCAGGCTGAGAACGCCATTCCTGGCCAGCCAACTTTCACCTTTGCAAATATTGCAGAGTGAACAGCTGATTGGAGCTGACTATGGCATACACTCATGGTTCTTTCGATCCGAACCTTTTCTTTTCGCCCTGTTGATGATGCTTTATGTCTAGAAAAGTAGAAAGAGCTAGTAATGATTTAAAATTTTTATTATTGACAGGTTTTGCGTGCATGGGGGTCAAGATCTATATACTGTTGAATATTTTTTGCAAATAACGACAATACAAGCCTGTATTCTCTCGGAAGAGACCCATTCAATTCATCATCGCAACCAAACACTAAGCCGTTTATTTATTTAGGATCGTTCCGGATCGTTCCAATTCACGGATCTCAAAACACCGAGCATCCTACTCTCCCAAAAAGAAAGGGAAGGAAAGAGTGCATCAGTCCATGAGGTTAAACAGCAGGGAAGGGGATCAAGTCCCTGATTACAATCAATAGATAGCCTCACTTACCTCTTTAAACCCTCCTGAAGGGTATCCTCCTCATGAGCAAACACAAGCCTAAACCACCCAGGTTCCTTCGCGTGCTCTTCATTTGGATGCAGAAAGACTCCCGCATCAAATAGATGCTGTGCTAATGCAAATTCACGATGGACATCCCCCGTGCTCTTATTATTATTACTACCATTTTGGGGGTCATAGTCCTTGACGCTAATATTCCTGGGGAGATAAGGGGATAAATTTATATATATGAAGAAACCAGCATTACCTCCTTTGATATATTGTATACCTTCTTTGTCAAGGACTGAGGTGACGAGGCGATAGGATCTGGAGAGGCTTTCTTGGGATTTCCGTGTGAATTGGGAGGTGAATTCGGTGTCTTCGAGAATTGTGGTGCCGATTGTGATTGCTGCAGTTGATGGGCCGTGCAATCTCCTGTGTGATTAATGAGTAGTATGTCAATGGCCGTTTTGGGGTTTGTCTGGTTCAAAGAGGAAGAGAGAGATCTGACAGTGTTGCCTGGCAAGCTAGGAGAAGTTGCGCGTTTTGAGAGACGAGAAATCCAAGATGGAGACCCCCTGCTGCAAAATCCTGGTTTGCCGATGAGCAGATTGTATATGTGATCATATGCACAACTGGGGAAGTCACCTTGCTGAACCCGTATAGCAGATGAACGAGGTTCGGGTCAATAAATTCAGACAGATCAAAAGACAGAATTGAGGTAAATGGGACAGCCTCAGGGTCACCCGAGTCGAATACGCAGGAAGCGTAAACCTCGTCGCTGATGAAATGGATACGGTGCCTGTCACAGAATCTGAGGATTTTCTCAAGTGTTTCTGCTGGATAACAGCGACCTAGGGTTGCCGTTGGTTCTCAATGGGTTGATGAAGTATATGGAGCAAGGTATCCATGTATACTCACCCACAGGGTTGTGTGGATTCACAATAATCACAGCTCTGATCCTAACACCTCTCTTTTCGGCTTCCTTAAGTGCCATCTCATATTTGAGAACGGCATGATCAGGATGAAACGCTTCTTCCGGGTCAGTATCTGCATAGACGATCTCGACGCCTGCCTCAACGCCATAATCAAGTTCGAATCGACCATATATCGGCCGACTAACGAGGATACCATCACCAGGCTCTGCGAGCGTGAATCCGAGCATTCCTCCTAGCGCTGTAGCACTGGTCGCCACTACGATATTGGCTGGTTTGATTGGGGCATGGGGACTCAGAATGCTGTTCAGATGAGCCGCCACTGCCTTGGGTAGATGAGTAGGATCACCCCGGTAACCGACCGAGTCTTCTGTAAAGATGACCTGGAGAAGAATAATACATGGAGGTCATCAGGAACAACGCTCTTTATTTCGGAATCGGGATTCAGTTGTGGTTGACAACCTTGCTGTTGATGTAGTCTGCGATCTCTTGACGCATAGGGAGCTATTCAGATTGTCAGAAATAGAATAGAATGGCCGAGCAGATTGCTCCGGTCACAGTTAGTACGTACGTGCTCTGCCATCCCGAAGGAGATAAATCCTGAGGGATTCGTCTTCTTGTCGTAGGTGTGAGGTGGAGCATATCGCCAGGGAATGTCGAATAACACGGCATTTCTGGCACCGCGAGAAGAGAGCATTTTTGACAATCTGGATATTTTCTGGCAAGATGATGAGTGAGAAAGAGAATAAGACTGCATGGGATTGATTAACGGTGTTGATCCCCGCAGGACTAACCGTATACGTATAATCATAATATGCTTACCCGACCTTGAGGATAGTTGACACTATTGTGAGATGTCTCGTCTCCTGTTAAAACATAGAGGAATATTTCATATTGACTGGTATATAAATGTAATCCATGTCATGCCCACAGTAGGAGATGCTCCAAGCCACTCAAATAACGCCGCCGTAGCAAGAAGGTATATCCACACATGTCCGTTATTATACAGACCAAGTACATATATAGAACATCACAGCTTTTTCGAATGCGCAGCTCGTTTCTTCCATGATATGCTTCGTCGACCCATCTCCTTTATCCTTTCTTTGTCTCTGCTGATCTTCTCCAGGTGCGTGCCCCAAGCTCCCAGCGGTTCTCTCCAGCCTATATGTCTGCCTTCAGGGCTGAACACCTCCACCTTAGGTCGGAACTCCTCATCATGCGTTCTGGTCCGGATCTGTGCCCAGAGCTCAAGCCAGCCACATCCCTCGACGAGCATGTCTACCGAGAATACCTTATATGGTAGTATTAGCTGGTCCAGATCCTCGATCTTGGAAAGCTTCCTCGGCAGGTGATTACGCGTCACCTCCCATGGCAGCTCGAAGACGCCCGCGGAGCGCATATGCTCCTCAATTCCGCTCTTGACAATGCTTTTTCCAGGGTATGGTCGCTTCTGATTCTGCATCTCAATAGCCTTCTCCGTGCTCGTAATGTGTACTTCGATCGGCAGAAAGGCGGCCACCAGTACGACGTCGTCCGGGTCTACCGGAGTGACCCTAATGAGCCCTCCGCCCAGAAGAAGTGATTGACCCGGCTTGATAACGTATTGCACTGGCTTGATTCGTTTAGTCATGACAAGATCGCGCTGGTACTCCTCGCGAACAAACTCCTCCAAGCCACCGCGATAGAGTCCTGGTAAATCGAATAATTCGCCTCTCCCACCCCCAAATGGAATCCGAATTGGTGCCGCAGTGGTCCCCGGCATAGGGGACACAACTGGAAAAACCGGAAACATTTCTTCCGGGGGAGCTGGTGGTAAGAGACTGTCAGGGTCCAACTTGGTTCCATCTGCTTTCCAAGGAAATTCGCCCTTCTCTTCTCGAAGACGGGCTACTTTTGCAATCTTCTTTAGATTCCCTGGCTCCTTCGGAAAGCATGCCTCGATGAAACTGCTCTTCCCAACATTGGTTTTGCCAATTACCCAAATCCCACCTCCGTGTTCCCGTATGCTCTCCTTACATTCCTTCGTCCACCAGCCACGGTGGGAACTGATCAAACGAAAATTTCCCAGACGTACATGTTCACCTTCTTTTCCAAGCGCCGTGCGCAGGACCCTTCTCATATACTCCATTTTGCTATTCACAATCGGCCTCGTTGGGCCTAAGAGATCGGCGCGCGTTATAAGAAAACATACGGATGGCTTGTTCTGTCCCTTTCTGGTCCTCTGCCTCCGATTCCGCGAGCGCAGTTTCTCGAGTTCTAGGTCTTTCCAAATGTGCTTAAGAAGTGACATGGGGAAATCCGCAGCGTCCATAACGTGATACACGCGGTTATTTTCGTAGGGAGAGTCTTGCAAATATCTACGGATGGCCCTGATCGTGGGAGCACGCGTAGGCAGTTTGTCTGACTTGTTGTGATACATTAGGTCATGGCACCTGTTGCAAACGGGAGGTAACTGCTTCGAGGATTCGAGATAACGGATGCCTTGGTCCGCGGTTACATCGCCTTTGAGTAGGGAATCACCTTCAAATTATCATAGTTAGTATCGCTCACATGATAAAAAATTCATCTTGGCCAGGCGATAATACGCACTGAGGGAAGGATGAGCAATTTTAAGAGAAATATCTTCCAGATTCTCTCCTGTAGACAAGGAGAACTTGGGGGGAGAACCAGCGGCAAGTTTTTCCAGAGATATCAGCCTTGGCTCGTCTAATCGCAGTGATTTACTCTCTAATGAATTAGTTGCCATTAATCTCGTAGCCATGAGCTTTCGTGTGTGCTTTTTGGATGTATTGTAGTAACCTGGTTGGTCTGGCTCGATTGTTTGTGCATATGCGCCACATCCCGGACAGTTAAGAGGAAGTGCATCGGCTAGGAGTTCAGGAGAGTCCTTTGAGGGTTGGGCTTCTGACGAAGTCGACCAATTGCATTGACCTGGAGCTTGTTCTGAAGGGCTCTTAGCCAGCTGAGCATTGCGCCGCAGTGGTATTCGCGTTGGCGACGGGCGTGACCATAAGGCTGTTCTCGTTGGATTCTGGTATAGCAAGTATAATGGCTTCGGGAGGGGATGCACCGTCCTAAAGGCTCTGGATATCATGCAGCTGGGACACGACATAATAAACAGATGTGCAAAAATATGAATGAAGACATGACTGGGAAGTTTTTTTTTGAGTTTCAGAACGGGGCAATGTAGATAAAGCCATGCAGCCGGTCTTGGCATGGATAACATAGTGGCAAACAGCGACAACCATAGAAGGTTCTATAAGTTGGACTTCACTGATAGTTATTAAAGTGTTTACAATTTAAAAAGGACTCCATGAAGATACGTATGCAGTATATTAATAGAATAGAAAATAAACTGCCCCGACTAACTCCTACGGTTATCGCAAAACACCGCCAAAGTCAATAGCCCCAACAGCCGTGTAAAGTACCATACTCGAAAACTCAGGCTCGGGCTTTGCCCTTAGCTTCTGGCTCATCCACCTTCTCTACTCCCTCTTCTTCGGAGTCGCTCATGAACTCGTCATCATCGTCAAATCCAATAAACTTTCTCGGCGCAACCGGAGCGCGGGGAGCTTCCGAAGGCGAAGGCGAAGGCGTTTGACCGAGTTCATTCGTGTCGCCTTCACTTTCTTCATCAGAACTGGATGTAGATGCCCTCGAGCTACCCTCGCTGGCGCTCGTACTGGATCCACCAACATTGACCGCATCATGAAGGTTGTCCGTCCAGGTGCCGTCCTTCATGGCCAGCAAAACTGCCTCTCTAGCCTTCTCACCCATCTCTTCTCTATCTTCCATCCACTGGCCATCGATCCTCAATTTACCACCACCATTCTTTAATTCTTCCTGGCGCCTTTCCGCCGCCTCGACGACAGCCTGCCATCTGCGTCTGCGTTCCTCCTTTTCTTTCCGGTCCATCTCCGGTTTCACAGCGAGGTATTCGGCCAATGCTTTGGCTTCATTGACGGTACGAAGGCGACGGCCATCAAGGTTACGACTGGAGCCGTTGTTCTCTCCCTGGTTACGTTTCCGTTTGCTTGACATGCGCCCACCGGCCGCTCGAAGTTGGGAACCGAAACCTCCTTTACCTCCCCGCAAGGGAACAGTGAGACGAAGTGGCAAAAGATTGTTTGTTGGTGATAGAGTGCCATCACGGCCAGCGAGAAGTGAAATTAGACTCTTAGGAGACGGAAGGATTTGTTGGTTGCTGGTAGTCGTGAGAACCAGTGAGTAAAACGGAATAGGTGTCGGTAGATATGAAATGACTTTTTCAGTGAGGTCTGTAAGCGACGATGTAGAAGGAAGAGAGAATGAGAGCGTGGGAGGAAGAGAGAGTCCAGGAAAGGAAGAAAGGAGGACGTTCACGTTTGATGACGTCATTTTGGCGATTAAACGGCGCGTTTGCGATCCGATATGTCTTGCAGCTAGGTTATAAGTGCAGTAATAATCTGAACACAGTAATTTAGGCGTTCCCTTGATGGTTGTTGTCGCTGTGTAGGTCACGTAGGGAGGAGATCTTTAGTGAAATCGAGGACGCCGTGAGAGGCGGAAGTTGATAGTAAGGCCAGATTATATCACGTGATACGTTCTTATCGCCGTTCGTTATCGGACCCGGCTGATTAGGGTGGCAGCCCTAGCAAGACCTCCAAAACAGGAAGAAGCGCACTTTTTCCACTCGTCAGCTTCCGCTCCACTCCATCGCTCCATCATTTAAGAACACCCGCTTTCAGCATTGTCAAAGCGATTCCCCGAATAGCGCCAGGAACTCGCGACAATGTAAGCTCTACATCCAGGCTCAATCCTTCTTTCTAGCGTCCATCCTGCGGAGACTGATGAACATGGTTATAGGCTTATCCCCAAGGAAGACCGCAAGAAGATCCACGAGTACCTCTTCCGCGGTATGTGAAGCCACCCCATCGCATTCTTCATGATTACAGGGCTTCGTAACTAACTTATTCGCTTCTCTTCGAATAGAGGGTGTACTCGTGGCCAAGAAGGACTTCAACCTTCCCAAGCATGGCGATATTGACACCAAGAACCTCTACGTATGTTATTTTCCGGGTCCCTGGTATCCGAATTCTCGATTTCTCTCGTCCCAGAAATGTTCATGTTCTCTGACATTTCATATTTTGGCTGTATGATAGGTGATCAAGGCCTGCCAGTCTCTTAACTCCCGCGGCTACGTCAAGACCCGCTTCTCGTGGCAGTACTACTACTACACCCTTACTCCTGAGGTACGCCCTTTCGCGATGATTTTTATTGCCATGACCATGATCTAATTGTAATCTTCAGGGTCTTGACTACCTCCGTGAGTGGCTTCACCTCCCCGCTGAGGTTGTCCCTGCCACCCACATCAAGCAGCAGCGCACCCACGCTCCCCCTCGCGGCATGCTCGGTGGTGAGGAGCGCGAGCGCCGTCCTGGTCCCCGCCAGCCTCGTGAGGGTGGCTACAGACGCCGTGAGGAGAAGGAAGGTGGTGCCCCTGGCGAGTTCGCTCCCAGCTTCCGTGGTGGATTCGGTCGTGGCCGTGGTGCCCCTCCTTCTTAAAAGTGTCATTCGCCGCTTGCGTTTTCCGAGGGGTTTCTTTAAAAAAAGGATGTCCGTTTATGTGGCTTGAGTAGGTATCGTGAAGTATCTGAAATGGCTGCACTTACGCATCTTAGCCTGCGCATTCCCTTTCTGAAATGTGGATATGAATTGCAGGACCCTCTGTTACGATTTAGATAGCATCAATGACAAGATCATCATGACGCAATATTTTATTTCCCATCAATGTTTATTTTAAAAGGACCATATATTTCGAGAGCTTTGCTTCAACCTTGCCCGTTCCAGACTGTCAGTTCATAATCAAATGGTGGTTTGTATTTGACACCGTATGTTGCATGGCTGGCCACCCGATCGTCCTACAGGAGCCAAGATCTGGTTCTCGATGAGTTCTTCTGAGAGCGCCTTATTTTATGACATGAACCTTTTACGGTCATATCTAACCACAGCCTGTAAAATTACTGATGCTCCCGTGGCACAGTCATCTGCAGAGCAGAATTCCTCTGGATGATGGCTCAGTCCATCCTTACACGGCACAAAAATCATGCTGGTTGGGACCCGTTTGGACGTGAAAACGCTGTCATGGCCGGCACCGCTCATGATGGTTCGGACAAGGGACTTGGGATCTGACACGCCAGCATCGGCCACAACAGCCTCTGCAGATTCCTCCACGCATTTGATGCAATCGTCATGGAAGTTAACTGCAGGAGAATCAAAGTCGAGGGTCCACTCAACTCGGCAGGGCTTTCCGATGCCCCTGCCTTCTTCCGCGGCAATGGCATCGAATTCTTTCCTCAGCTCCGCTTCGACGGCTGCGACCAGTTCTGTCTTGGGACCACGCACGTCGAGGGTGAAGCTGACCAACCCCGGAACTGTATTCACGCTGCCTGGTTTTGCTTCAAGAATGCCAATGCTTGCTAAACAGCCATGGGAGTCGGCGATTTCCCGAGCTCGGACCATCATTCGAGCTGAGGCAAAGAGTGCGTCTGCACGGTGCTGGAATGCGGTGGTACCAGTGTGCGTATCTCTGCCGACAACATTGATCCGGTACCACCGGTATGCTTGAACAGCCGTGACGACTCCAACCCGCTGGCCTGCAGTTACTAAGTAGGGCCCCTGCTCAATATGAAGCTCAAAGTGGGCTGCCATCGGGGTTTCCTTGTACGAGCAAGGAACAGTTCCCAGATAGTTGATTTTCTCCAGCGCTGATTTCATTGTCTCTGGGGCGGATGCTGCTGTGGGGAGCGAGGCAACCGTGGGAACTTCTGCAAGGCTATGGGCCTTCGCAAGAGGAATGCACTCGGCCCATACTCCCGATGAAACCATGCTGATCGGGAAGCGGGCTCCCTCTTCGCTGTGAATACATTAACGGAGTGTTCTTGAATGAAGATCTGCTCATGACAAGCAAGTGCTTACTTGGTCCAGTTTACAACTCCTATGCCCCCTTCAGTTTCCAGGCCCATGTCATCCATAGTTTTCAGCACCTCAATTCCCGACAAGACACCTAAAATACCGTCATATCGACCGCCTGTTGGCTGAGTGTCGAGATGGCTGCCGATGAATGTTGGGGCGACGTCTTTCCTTTTTCCAGGACGCACAGCGAAGATGTTTCCCAACTCATCGATAGTGACCTCGCATTTCAATGCCTTTGTGGTTTCAATGAACCAGTCCCGCACCTTTTTGTCATCTTCTGACAGAGCAAGCCGCTGCATACCTGTATTTGTCGGGCCACTACAGGAGACTTGGTCAGTTGAAGCCCCAAAATAGTCCAGCGTGGAAGGAGCATATGGGGTTTATGGTGTGGGATGATGGACAATCTGAAGGTACACAATGACAGGGATTCCAATTCCTTGAAACAAGAGGCGATGCCGACTTACTTTCCCCATCGTATCCCAGACCCCCATTGACAGCTATGGTGAAGATCCTTTGCCAATCGGTCTTTATTGGCTCTCAGCGCAGAAACCTGTGCCTCAGAAAGCTCAGTGGTCAACATGGCTTGTTTCCAAGAACTCGAGAAGGCTGAACAGTGTTGTGAAAGAGGAGATAGGGGTATATTCAACAGCAATTTACACCGATATGCAGATCTCGACAGCCGACGAGGAACAGAGACCATGCATGTTGAATAGAGCAGAATGCTTTCAATATTTATAACGCCCCCTTGAACGACCATTCGTGATAAGATACAGCGTTCAAGTGGGGTAACGGCGATACTATAGACGACTACAATAGATACGCCTTATCACTGTATCGGATCCGAGCTGAGCATGATAACTCCAGATATTAAACCGAAGTCATCGGAAAGCATTCCGTAGTTGCCAGTTGGGAGTGGGTTTTAAAACAATCCTGACTTGGAACGCGAACGTTGGTCCTGGCACATAAATAGCATAAGTGATACATGGAGCGAAACCATACAAAAGGTAAGGTACGAAGGGATCTGCAGAGCAGGCCATTTAAATGTATCCTTGAAGCTGGAAAGAAGGCGTTGGACGGTGGAGCAATGTGCCTGGCTTATCAGCACGGTCAGCGGTCAGCTAATGTACACGCACAACATACTGGAAGACGATTGCTTTTAAGCACCATCACCGACGAGTTTGACCATTTTCCCAATCAAATGTAATAAAAAAGAAAAGAGACAAATAATATTGTCTGGAAATTAGAACGAATCCCCAAAGAAGTAAAATCGGCAACAAAATACTAAATCGACAACTGTGTCGATGGTGACGTTCCAAAGATTGATGAGAGGAGTATTTTGGGCAAACCACGGCCATCTCTGGTAAAAGGCAAGAAATGGGTTCTGCACTAGCCTGTCCCACTCCTCGGAGTAGTTACTCGTAAGAGATATATAAGGATGGGAGGACAGACGCATGGACAGCGGGAGTTCGAGCCCCCCTCACTTCGTCGTCCATTAATTACTATTTTACCTCGCCCCGCATCCGACAACTCCACTGACGTACTTGCAGCATTGCACCCTCTGTTAAAATTGTCACCATTACTGATCAACATGGCGTCTGCTGCTTGCATTTTCTGCAGAATAATCAAGGGTATGTATTTAAATGCACTTTTTGCCCCAGCCGCTGGAGACGACCACTTCCCTGCGTATTCTCAATTACTTTGGTTCCGCTCTTTTCCTGATAGACAAGTTGTTGAGAATCTGGGATGCTCCTACTGAGTCTCTATTCGCAACAGGTGAAATACCGGCCTTCAAGCTCTACGAGAGCGATAAGGTGCTAGCCTTCCTCGATATTCAGCCTCTTAGTTCTGGTCACGCGGTGAGTTGTTTCCATGTTTTCATTATCCCCGCATTACCACTCTCACCCATGAGCTATTATCCTCCAGTGTTCCGATGCTCAATTTCCATGGATGAATTTGTACAACAGCTCGTAATTTTAACCTGTTAAAACCCACTATATTTTGCCCCTTTTCGAAAGCAGCTTGCTAATAGTAGTAATGGAGATAGCTCGTGATTCCGAAATACCACGGTGCAAAACTTACCGATATCCCCGACGATGCTCTTACTGAGATCTTGGTATGTAGTAGTGTCTGCTGTGAGATTCTAGGATCGAACATGCCCTATATACTTCCTACCTTGGTGGCGAGGACCTTGATGGTGGGCTTTGGGGGACCTCTTGTGATCCTCTATTGGGATTTGGGTTTGATTGTCTTGGATTAGCGAATGCATTGCTAATGAACCATTACAGCCCATTGCAAAGAGGATTGCCAAAGCAACTGGTGCAGAGAACTACAACATCTTGCAGAATAATGGCCGCTTAGCGCACCAGTTCGTTGATCATGTGAGGATCTCTTTCGTTTCTTCCCCCAGCTGTTTAAACTATTGTGCTGACGGTTGCGTCTGATAATATCAGGTTCACTTCCATGTGGTATGTACAGGTTCCTCTTTTGCGCTCATTGAGCATCCATCGTGTTCTTTCCAGATGAAAGTCCAATTTTCTTTCGCCCTTCTAACCCTCAATAGATCCCTAAACCCAACGAGGAACAAGGTCTTGGCGTGGGTTGGCCCATGCAGGAAACAAACATGGAGAAGCTTAAGGCCCTGCAAGAGCAACTTCAGTCAAAGGTTTAAGTACTCCTTGGCTTCGTCCTTAGCTGAATGTATCAAGTCCAATACGGAGAATGGAATGTTGATATTCTTCTCTTCCGGGTCGAAAACATAGCTAGCTGTATGAAAAATTGAGACGCTGCATGGATTGTTGAGTTCTTGTTCTCTCCATCATCCAGGAAACGCTTGGTAGCAGTAGATCAACATCCGGATTAGAAGATCTATACGTGCCCTACAAAAACTGGCTTACAAGTTTTGTACTTGGGTCCCAGGGAATAAGGTTCTTATCCAGGAACCCCAATGCAGATACTGACAACTACATACTTACTGGGCCCCATATACAAGATCTCGGCACGGAATATCAGATACCCAAAAGTAAAAAATGAAGAAGGGAAGATAATATAGCAACGGGAACGTATCTTATATATTCATTCAGTCTTATCAACAAAGGCGGAAAGGAAGGGAGAGAGTTCCCAAGCATATCTCTAGAAATCAGGTCTAAGAGGAACACGCACACATTCACATAGAGGAGAACAGGTTAGAAAGGGAGGGGAGGGGAACAAATCTTCTTCCAGTTCCTCCACAGCCCAAAGAAACTATCACGGTGCAGTCTCATCCTTAATAGGGACTTCTTCTTCAGTCGTTGCAGTCTTGGTGCCATTCACTGATGAGGCACCGTTGGTTGCCGGGGTTTCCGCTCCCTTGTCTGGGTAGTAATTGATCTTCCCACCTGGATTGATAATACCGAATCGGTCGTAAATCGATCTTGCCCGGATATAAGGGTCAAGATCCCAATATAGAGTCGTGAGTTTGTTAATGACATCGTCTCTCTTCTCTGTGGCAGCAGCCTTGGCGTCTTTGTCACCGCTCTTCGTAGCTTGAATCCATGCTATGGTTGCCTGTTCGACCTGCTTTGAAAGCTCACCTCTCTTGGCGACGAGTGTGTCACGAGTGGTAGTATCTTCCATCTTCTTGTTTTCCTCCGGATGAGGCTCGATGTACTCGTATTTCCATTCATCCTCGCCATCGAGTTCCTTCATGATTCGGTCATGGGGGATATATTCTTCAAGATCTTTGGCAGTATTCGTGAAGTGGATCTTGGAGGCTACTACCGGGTCAAGCCATCCCTTGATGATGTTCCAAATGCCTGCAAACCCAATCTTAGAAACCCTGCAGAGAACAGAAATTCCTTTGAGGAAAGAAATAGGAAGACTACGAACCTGAAAAGACCCAAGGAGCCTTGTGGATAAGGACAGCTCCTAGAGACTCCGGGTAGTTGGCTTCGAAGCACCTGATCATGAATTTCACCGGAGCGTAATCCTGTAATATAATTAGAAAAAGAAAGCGTCTACTACCAGTCGGGTTGGGCAGGTAGAGGAGACCTACCATGTTTGCTAAACCGAAGTTGGTCATATCGAAGATGATGGTCTATATTCCTGTTAGATGGCTTTCTTTTGAGCTGAGATTGACTACCTACCGCGGTTTCAACTGGAGGCACCAGCATCAACCGGGCCACTTCGATCGTGAAGGCAGTGTATCTTTCCATGACCGCAACACTCTGGTCACCTGCTCTATGCTTGCGAACGCTGATAACAACAATCGGTCGGCCAAACTTGTCAACTCCGCGGAAGTAGTTCTTTCCCTGTCGAAGCTGGAACATGAATTCTTTGCCAAATTTCTGGTCTTTGGGGTTTGAACTCTCCGATTGTTTCAAGGCGAATGCCTCGCCATTCAGCATAATGTCATCGTCGATATGCATATCCGCCAATCTCCAGTGGATGGTAGAGACGAACATGACCAGAGCCTTCTTGACGTCCCATTTACGGGCACGCAGGAATCGGAGGAGTAGAGAATCCGGGTTGTTGAGCTTGACCATGGTCCAGAACGTGGTGCGTATCTGCTCTGGAGTCATATCGGTCAGGGCTTTTTGGAACTGCTTGGACAGCCCGTACTTGTCATCACCGTCCGCGATACTCAGGGTGGCTAGGGTGCTGGCAAGGGGATCACTGGAGTTGTTGTCCTTTGTGGTCTCGGTTGCAGTCTCCTTTCCTCCACCCCCAAAGAATCCAAACCCGCGTTTGGCCTTCTTCTTCTCCTGCGGCGCTGATTCCTTACTACTGGCCTTGCTACGTGCTCGTTCAAGCATATCAACATTCACACCGAAGACTTTCAGTGTCAAAATCCATAGCTCCTGCAATTTAGCCTCCTGCTCTAAGGAGAGGTTCCCCACGTGTCCGGGAGAAATTTCGACAGGCATTGTCTTGAGCGTGTCAAGTATCCCGAGGAACGGATCGTGCTCAGGTCGTGAGGCAGGAGGATTGACTGGAATCTCTTCTTCCGTAGAATCCGAGTTATACCGTAACCAAGTGGTTCCTCCGCAGAGAGCGAGAACTGTAAGTGCGATAGCCCAGGCAGAAACCGATGCGTTTCTCGAAGCTCCGACGGGTAATGACGGAAGGACGGAGGCAGGTCGAATGAAGGTCCGGTGAGTCTGCACGCGAGACGACGACGGAGGGAAGAACTGGGGGCTTTGAATAATAGTTCGAAGCGTCCTGGGGGAGAGGTGTTTGGCCGAGGGAAGTAGCAGACTCCGCCGAAGAGACAGGGAGCACGCAAGCATGTGCTGTCAGGGAAGAAAGAAGCGGTCGACAAATGCGCAGGAGAAGAAGAGCTGAATCAGTGCCTCTGTGTGTTTTATGTCAAGCCTGATTATTCCCCTGTAACTGGCCCGTGCCGCCGCAGAAGTCCCAGAGCAAAGTCAATTATTGATTGCTAAAAGCAGGTTGATACGATGATTGCGGGCTACCGTCACTCGTCCACATGAACCGAGACGTTTTTCCTGCACACGCATAAGCCTATTCATTTCCCTCCCAGCACACTGGCATTTGCGCCTGGTTCCGTCGAGCCAGACTGCCACGGCCAATACAACCCCTGCAGATTATATCACCAACCTCGCCCGCTGCATCCAATGGACGGAAGTGCCCCCCGCTCCTCATCGCGTCCACGGCCGCCGTCCAGGCCTACGACCCCGCTTCGTCCCGGTTCACGTTCATCGATCAGAGAAGCACATGGCTACGGTGCCAACATCAGCAGTGCTGGCTACTCCCAGCCGGCCATCAATGCCCTGGAACCGCAATTCGCAGAGCTGGCGGACTCGATGGCGGATCTCGAGGCCAATTTCATGCACCTGCAGCTGATGCACGAGAGTCTGACGCGATTCAGCGAGAGCTTCGCCAGTTTTCTCTACGGTCTGAACATGAACGCGTTCTGCGTGGATTTTCCCGAGGTATGCAACGGAAGATGCCGAATACATATGAAAGAAGATCTCCTTTTTCCCCAGATTCTGATCTGACGCAAACACACGCGACAGGCGCCAATATCGGAATCATTTCGTAGAGCTAAGCAGGGTGAGGCCCACAGAGGTAATTGGCTACAGTATGAAGCGCCTGATTTCCATTCTGCCACTAACGGCAAGTCCAGAGACTGAAATTGCTCCCCCGCAACCGGCGCACGAGGAGGAGACGACTGTTCTGTGAGTAACAGATATCACCCACTGTTCTGTTTGATCTTTCCGTCACCTTGGCTTTCCTTGGCTTACCGTATATCGGATACAGGTCCACAGATACCTACGTTGAGAAAACCCCTAGTACAGCCTCTTCGAAACGCGTTCCTGGCCGAGGAGCTTCTCGAGGTCCCTCCACTCGGGGCTCAGTTGGCAGTAGGTACACCAGAGGCACTGGTCGAGCCCGCCCAAGCGCGCTGCCCCGTGGGCGCGGGATCCGGTGACCTGTATATTTTCAGTTACAGAAACGTGCCGATTCATTAATTGCAGCATTATTGGACCCATGGACATCTTTCTGTGAGATGCACCTGCGGTTTGCTTCCCGCATATCAGACATGTAACCCAAGGCAGCCCAATGATAAAGTCCTGACTGCACAATCACGCTCTCGAGACCAGGGTATCGATTGCAGTCAGCCTTGCGACGTCGACGGATATTCCTGATTAATTGAGTAGATTATTTGACAAGTCTCGTCCTTTTTGGGATTGGATCAGGCTGGAGGGAACGGGTTTATTGGGCTTATTCCATAGCGAACTAGCTCGTGTTATCTAGAACTGCAATTTACCCCACGAGGACAAGACATGATTATGTGCTCAAATCATCCTCCATTGTACGGACCGTTGTAGGTGTAGCGTCAGCGTCATGGTTCGAGACGCTCAATGCCTCTAGAAGAACAGTAGAGAAACGTTATTTTCTGCCCTCTACACCGTATAATAGAAAGTCAAGTTCTAGATCCACGTTAATTAAGCGAAAGAAGGCCATTCTCCAGTGCATGGGGCGGTTTAAGCTTCGCTGGTTGCGGATCTAAACGAGCCGCGGCACCTCCGACGATGCTGTCGTGAGATCTCCCACTGTTAGCTTGACACTTCAATCAAGCTACATCCTTAGTTCCTTCGAAACGTCTACTATATTGGAGGAAGTGAGATGTGGAATATTGTCCGCTGTCAAGTCCATTCAAGTGTATCACTCCCCGGCCAATTTGCCACACTCACATTTTTGCAGGCGCTGACAACCAACGCATAGAATTGCACCACGCAAGACACTCACGACGTCGCTTTCCAGCCACCGACGCGGAATACCTCTCTCTATTCTCTCTACATTGGGAGTCCGTCCTCATCGAATAACCGGCCGGGCATGCCATCAATGCAGCCGTTATATTGAATTCCAGGGTTTCTTTATCGTCCTCACCATCAATGGATACATTCGCCCAGCGTTTCTTGCGACCCGTCTCGATTCCTTTTTCTCACTGCCCGGGGTTAGGAGCTTAAGTTCGTCGTCATTATCGTATTATCTTCTTCTTTGTCGTGTTGTGTTGGCGCCAATCGTCTACAGTGTCTTCAACGGAAAAGATCTCGGCTTTCTAGACGGATTTTTTTGGGTATTTGCATATCGCAATGGCGAGCATACATAGCGCATCTGCTCTTTCTGAGTCAGCGTTTGGTTGTGGTATGCAAGGCATTCTTTTGAAGCTCGGTTTCCTTGGATTGTCATTTGCTGACCTAGATCAAGAGCACCTTGCCGCTCTTATGCTTAATGAAAAAGCTGCTAGACAGTTCAAAGGAGATTTCATGAAAACGCATAATCTCTTAACCAGATCTCCTAAGCCTGTTGAAAGTCTACTCCTGCAATCTATGAACTTACTAAGGCCAAAATATGTCTGCTTGACTTGCTCTGAACCATGCGTTAATGGTGACCGGAAAACCCATACAGAAAAAACGGATCATCAGTTTTGTAAGTACCGATATACTGTTATAGTCAGAGCTTGTGTCCCTAAACTAACTTTGCAATCAGACATGGAGTCCAGGAGTCGTTCGCTGTACTGCCAGGCTTGCGACGATCTGGTTTATGATTATGGCCTGGAACGTTTCCGGTCGCCCACATTGAAATATCAAGGTTTGAAGCTAATCTGCTATGCTGTTCCTAAAATTTCCCTAATTCATATTTAGTTTCCAAAAATCGGCCTCACAATGAGGTGGCTGCGGACGAGATCTATGTCAGAAGCAACGCCAACAAACGCCCATGCACGAGACAAGGTGCCAGAGGTCTATATAATCTCGGACAGACTTGCTATATGAATGTAATTTTGCAAGCAATGCTCCATGATCCCCTCCTGAGCACTTACTTTCTCGGGAACGGTCACCAAACATATGACTGTACAGTGCCAGACTGTGTGGGCTGTGCTGTTGCAGAGACATTTTACGACTTCAACAATACTGAAAAGGTCGAAGGATTCGCCGCTCTCAACCTACTCCTAGCATCATGGAAAGCGAGTCCAGTAAGCTGCCGCTTGATATTCTCGGGAAACTACAAATAAGGATAACTAATCCATTCTTTGCGTTCATCTTCAGGCCCTTGCGGGATATCGACAACAGGATGCACATGAATATTATCAGTTCCTCGTCGACAGATTACACGCCACTGCTGATGACCATCTGGATGATAATGACCAAAACTGTCCTTGTTTCTTCCACAAAGCTTTCTATGGTAAGCTACGGAGCAGTGTGACCTGCCATCAATGTGGCAATGTTACACTTACCGAAGATCCAATGGTGGATCTAAGTCTTGACGTCCAGGTGAAGAAACGGGTCATGGGCGGCTCGAGTGCGACAGCCACGGCCACGTTGAGCGGATGCCTTGAGAGCTTCACCTCCCCAGAGAGACTCATGGCTGGTGTGTACAACTGCAGTGGTTGTGATGGTACCCAGCAAAAGGCTACGAAACAGCTACGCATCAAGAAGCTCCCATCTATCTTATGTATGCAGTTGAAGGTGAGCTTTTTTCTCGCAAACTTCCGACAGCATTATTCAATCTCACACTTTACTCTTAGCGTTTTGATCACAACTCCTCTGTTTCCGAGAAAGTGGAAGGCAGGATTGACTTCCCTCTTTCTATAAATATGCTTCCATACACCACAAAACAGTACAGTAAATCTATAGACAGATCAAAGTTCATATATGATCTTTCGTCTGCTGTCGTGCACAAGGGCAAATTGGACGCAGGGCATTACTATGCGTACTGCCGGCACGGTGATGAGGTTCGTCTACTTTTTTTTTTTTTTTTTTTTTCAGCTACCTGTCTTCAATGTCTTTCTTGTGTTGGGGTTATGATCTTGTTTTCACGCTGACATAGTCATATTCGAAGTGGATGCGTTTCGATGACGACAAAGTCACCCCTGCGTCGGAGTCTGAGGTGCTTAGTTGCGACGCCTACCTTCTATTTTACAGCCTGCGCCGGTTACCCAGCAATGCCCGACAATAGTATGCATCTTTACAGTGTACAGCCCTGGTTTCCACGGATAGCTGTCCTATCTATATGTCTTTGAAGATATGTCGGAGTTATTGAGTTGTCTTTTATCGGCAATCCATCCGGAAGAGTCGCAATTAGGAAGGGCCAAATTCGGCATTTCCATAGAGCAAAAACAGCTACATTGTAATGGGTTTTAGAATATACCATACCCCTTGTCATTGTTACACCGAGGTAACCCCCGGTATCTTAGAAAGAGAAATGATAGAATGAAAAGCAGAACCGGGAATTCATTTCATTTTTCCCCTCTCATCGATTCAATTCAAAGTTCCGAATATGATGAACGAACAACCCTTAAAACATGCTCAACACCGGGCCATTTAATTCTTATTTCGCTAAATCAAGAAAAGGTTCTTGCCCATCGGGGGATCCCCAGAAATTCGGCCCTTGAATCCCTGTTTACCGTCCTTCCGTTCGTTGATTTCATTTGCTTTTTTTTTCTTTTTGCCCCCTTCTTTTCCCATGGGATCAAGTCGATCTTACCAAGCGCCGAGCACGGAAACGAGTCGTGAACATCGAAGGATTTGAAGCAGGAAATACGAACGAATTCACCGGTACTGTTTAGAAAAGAGGTCCACGTTAGATGGAATCGTTTTAAACCGAAGATAGCGGAGGTATTTCGAGAACGAGAAAACAAAAATAGCCCTCCAATCGTATATAATGGAAACAATCCGCGATCCGGCGCCGAAAAATTGAAACTCAAAAAAAGATCGTGAAAACCAACCTTGACGAAACCGATGTCCTGAGACTTCTCCCGGAAGCACTGACGGCAGATGTTCATCTAAACAGAGCAAGAAAAATCCCCAGTCAGCCCATCTCGCTCTTTTTTTTTAACCAATTCAAACATTTTTCATCAACTCGCAGGGTCGGGGGTTTTCGCATACCCCATACTTGCGGATAATACCACCGCGGTTAGCGCAGACACGGCTATTCATTTTGAAGTCGTCTCGTCAGTATTCCATCACAATCACACACATTTCACCCGACCAAAATCTGTTTGTTTCCAAGCTGAAGGAGTGGGTAAAACACACCAGGAACGAGAGCCCTTGCCGAATCTATTCAGATAAACAATCACCGATTAGTCTTCTTCCTATCTCAAGATTTCGCAGAAAACAATTGGGAGCAAAGGGATACGGATCGGCTCTCTTACTTGCGGGGCCGGCTGTACCACACGGACTCGTGAGTCATCTTGGTTCTTTTTGAGGCGAGGAACCTGGTCGTCGACGGCGGTCTTGAAAGGTTTGGCGGGAGACGGTGTCGTTGACGTTGAACGAAGGGGTGGAGGGCGAACGAAAAGGCTAGGGTTGAAATTAATGCATTGTGTGCTTTCCTGTCCCCGGATGCGGGCTCGGGCTTTAGCGAGACTAGCCGTTTTGGGATATTAATTGGCACGTGATCATAATATACTTCAGATATTCGCCAGGGTAAATGATCTTACTGACTCCGATCGACAAATAGCTCGCATATCTATGGATATTGAACGGACGATAAATTAATCTCTGAGCAGACTTACGATTTATGGGGACTTTTATTCTATCTATGGATCTGGCATTGATTCACCGTTTCTCCAACAATTAGACATGACCTGTCCGTAGCCTTCATGAGCTACTATATGTGCATCCAGTGCATCCAAGAAGCAGAAAGCAAGATGAAGAGAGTATTCCATGCATAAAAAGCCTGGATAATATACCTTGGAGATTATCAGAAGCCGATTTGAGCTCGGCTAAGCAAACGACCACGCGATCGTGGCTTACGAGTCGTCAAGATTCATTGCAAGCAAACCCATCGTCGAGGTCAATGGAATATAACTATGTCCAAGCTGGAGATCATTGAAATAGTTTGTGTCAACAGGTACTTCCCTTCAAGAGAATAAGGTAGTATATTTCAGACCCTCACTGAAGCATGGCTACTGGAACAAGTAATACACCACCTCCGAAACAGGAGCTAAGCCAAACCGGCAAACTCCCCTCATCTGTCGACGAGATCACAGTATCCTGGATTCAGAAAGCTTTGGGCCCTAGCATCCACTTGGCCAAAGTGTGCAAGGTACTCTATGGGACAGCCACGAAGGTGCTCGTAGACCTAAGTTATGACAAAGGCAAAGCAACGACCAGCAGTGATGGTGCTGCTTCGGGCCACCAATGGCCGTAGCGTGTCTGTATCAAAGGCAGTTTCAACTCTCGTCTTCACGCCTACAACACCCAAAAGGCATGTATCCGACAAGCCCACTTTTTTACCGAGCTCAGTCCGCAACTGGACACTCTTCAACCGCGCGCTCTATAGGCAACAAAGAACCCGGCACAGGGCCAGGGGATCATAGTCTTTGAGGATCTCGAGGAGAAGGGTTGCAAGTTTCCGAGCTGCACAGACCCCTTGTCGCTAGAGCAAGTTTCCTCAGGTGTCGAGCAGCTGGCCATGCTGCACGGCGCAACGTGGGATATCACCAACGGCCAGAACCCGTGACTTTTGGGCGCAAGCGTGTTGCGCGACACGATGCAGGCCCTGCTGAAGGAAGACCATTGGAATACGTATTTGCGAGCGGAGATGCGTTGCCTGAAATACCCACCGCATACCATGACTGTGAGCGCATTGTGAAGGTATTCAAGACTCCGTAGATGACGTCTGGCCCTCAGTGCGCGGTGCATGGTGATCCACATAGTAGCAACACCTTCATGACACCACAGAGACAGATTGGAGTCCTAGACCACCAGAACGTGCATATCAGTCATATTAGTTCGCCATGGCATGACCTCTCATGTTTCATTGCCGGAGCCCTGGAACTGGTGGGCCGTCGTTCTCATGAGCGTGATCTTCTTCACACTTATCTGGGGACACCGAAGAAAGCTGGAGGCCCGTTGCTAAGCATTGATGAGACCTGGGACGATTATCGTCGGCATCAACTGCATGGGTTTCTATGAGCGCTGACCCCGTTCAAGATGCAAGGCAAGGAGAGGGTGCAGGCCATCGGGAAGAGGCCATGCCGCAGCATGCCTGGATCACTCGATATTGGAGTTACTGGAGAATGGATAGTAATTGGTAGTACAGAATGCAGCCGGTGAGGTACTATTTGCACTTGCTTGGTTGATCGACTCACCGATTCCTAAAGCTTGTCCTCAAGCGTCATCGAAGCAGTCGCAAGGAACTCCCGTTGCAAATGCGTTGCAGATAACTTCTCGGTAGCATTGATATCAACCGGTCAGCGAAGCCACATACATCATAATTCGCGAAGTTGTTCTGGGATCTGTACTGAAGCGAATATGAAGCTTCCCAGCCAGAACCAACCCCCCTCATGCAATGTAGCATATGCCAATAGCATCAATTGCATCCACATCCAGCCTTGTAGGGGTTTCCATTTTCCAGAAACAATGGAAGACCTGGACAAGGCCGTGTACGAACAGCCGAGTGCGTGTTCATAAGAAGTGTCAGGACCAGCGCCGGAAGCTTCGGGATGCAGGGATGACGCGGTGTGGAGAACAGTTAATAATATGATCCTTGGATGCCATTGAAATTGAATACTTTGGCTCCCACAGGGAAGACGCTGCTAGGTACGGGATGAGACACTGCCAGGGACCGGACCGCTGCATTCATCGTCGTCGACTGTTCAAAAAATTGAAGAATGGGTATGGCAGTCCACCGCGAGTCCGACTGAACCATTCGATCCCGGTTTCTTCTGTTGCGCCCAGACCAGATCCATCTGCAGATTGTGATTATGGAGCACGGAACGCCGTGACATCATGCTATATAGAGTATAACTGCGCGATAGATGCCCTCTGCAAATGGCCTGATTCGCTTTGAGACATTATGTCTCCTTTATCCATATGCGCGCATACCCTGGGACAAGGTTGGAACCGCGGGCAACCCGCTGACTCAGGCTGTCCAAGACCCCGAATGATTCAGGAATCAGAAGGTCTTATGAATACTCATTCATTGATGATCGTCCAACGATGACCATCGCAAAAGATACGGACTACGCGCCGGCAAAGGCGTAATTAATCATTAATAATGGCGCATAGCGAGTGTGCTCTCGCTTGAGCCGTGGCCAACATGTGCCATGATGTTCTCCGCATCCTGGCTAGAAAAATGAATGGCCGTTGTTCGGATTCGGCTGATCCGATATCACCACTGGCTGCAGCGTATAGCAGCATAAGCAACGTATACCTGCAGCCTGGGTAAATGCCTCGGGCTGAAAAACAAAAAAAGGAAACAAAGAAGGGAAAAAGGGGGAAAATATTGAACTGCGGTTCCAAAAATTACTCTGCATGGTGCCGAATGCCGATATTATTCATTTTTCTCAACGCCGGAGTTCCGTCGAGGTCCCAACTTCCAAGATGCCTGGATTCCTCTGGAAAATCTAGGAGACGAGGCATGCCAATGACGATAATAATGATAGTCAATCAACGGGACGTTCAACGGCCTTGGCTGCCTGGACTGGTGTCCGGCGCCAGCGTAATGCACACCCGCGTCATAAGAGTGCCCTAGACCGAGATGCGCCCCCGGGGAAGCATGCTTGTATCCAAGCTGGTTTGTACCTGCTCGCCAGCTCCTGAGGTGGCTCCCGGTACCTTGGATGAGGTCACTGTCCGCGATGAAGCTGTAGCCTGTTCCTTGCCATCGACTCCCAGGTCCATTGCGTCGATTACGGCGTATGAGCGCATCCTGGAGCCCGGCAACTGTTTTGCCTGTGCAGGTAGCTGCAGCAGATATTCCTCCGTAGAATTGGACGGTCACTCGGCACTTTGTTTCCACGGCCTGCTGCATATTATTTACCATCATCCCCGCTCGATGGAATGGTTGATTCCGTAGAAAAGAGTGGGTTCATTGGCTTGGGTGACTTATTGCTGGTTCTCTATTATTATTACTACTGAATTTGCAATAAAAAGTCAAAAGGTGCTTTTTTTTTAAGAAAAAAATATATTTTTTTCTCTTCCCTCCTCCACTTCTCTTTTTCTTCAGTTCTTTTCTTCCCTCCGTCCATCCCTTACGTCCTTGTCTCTGAGTCTTCCGCAGCCTTAAGGATCTATCCCTCCCCTGGAGCTTCCCCTCTCATCGCTATCGTCCTTCAGCCTCACACTACACAGGATTAGGACTTGTGCAGTTTGACTGAGGGACCAGGAAAGGTTCCCTACGACACCGGCTACCGCGTTGCAGTCTATCATCCGACGAGTCATCAGCGCCCTCGTTATCGTTGCCGTTACATTCCTGAGCTCTTCGCAAACCTCATGAGGCGCCCAACTTCCCTCGCCTTACTGGCGACAACTCTGGCCCTCGCAACTCTCGCGAGTGGTCTCCCGCATGGCGACGATGACATGGACATGGGAGGCATGGCTCATGCAGAGCCTCAACCATCGCCAACAGCGCAGGCCCAGCCTGATACGCCTATGAGCTACTTTGCATACGGAGCCCATTCGGGTACCATAGTCGCCCACGCGGGGCTCATGGTTCTTGGGTGGTGCTTCGTCCTTCCAGCAGGTGAGCTACTATCCACTGGCCATACCCAGCTCCCTTTGCAGTGGTCAACTAATCACCTATTATTGTAGCTGTCATGCTCAGCGTTGCACGCTCTCGCTATGCCCTGCCTACGCAATTCCTCTTCCTGATCGTCAACGCATTCGGCATGCTCACTGGAATCATATACAATGGCCAGACCCCCGACCTCTACGAGAACAATGCCCATCACAAAATTGGCTGGATCGCATCGTGTGTTGCTGGCGCGCAAGTGGTTATGTCATTGATTTTCACCTATGCCGGAAGAGGTGATGCGGATGTCGCCCCATCCGAGCGGGCGGCATTCCTTCCCGTCTCCACGGATGAGACCGCCGGCCACCAGCGTATGTACCCATCCGGTGCGCTCCATGAATACCGTTGGTCTGGAGATAGTGGCCAGGGGACAGAGCCAAATGAAAGCGGCCCTTCGTCACCAACCTGTGTGCCTCCAGAATACGATGACTTTGAAAAGCCCGAGAATGATGTCCCCACGAAACCTGTCGGTCCTCGGAGCTGGCTGCGTAACACAGTTGCCGACCGCTTCTTGGCCAGCCGCGTACCTGGAATGGTGTCGAGCCGTGTCCTGGGCATCCTTAACGCTATCTACGTGATCATTGACAGGATAATTTTGCCATTCGGCTTCATTGCCATTGCGACAGGCGGTGTTACCTACGGTGGCATCATGGTAAGCGGTCTTTTTCTTTTTGTTTCATCCTCTGTGTGACTCGGGGGGAGTATCTCGCGCTAATGCAAGCCTTACAGAGAGGAAATCAAGTATTCAACGGTCTCGCACATTTCATCAAGGGCGGCATTTTCTTCTGGTACGGTCTGCTGACCCTGGGACGATTCCTCGGCTGCTGGTCGGACTTCGGCTGGGCTTGGAATGTTAAGCCCCCTGCAGAGGTTGTCGGCAAGTGGAAGGCCAAAGTTCCCACCGCCGAGTTCGTCGAGTCTCTTGTTATCTTCCTGTACGGTGCCTCCAATGTGTTCCTGGAGCATCTGGCGAGCTGGGGTGGCGCGTGGACTGCTGTAGATTTGGAGCATGTGGCTATATCCATTTTGTTCTTTGGTGGAGGCCTTGTAAGAATTCCGTCTTTCTGCTAATCAGGAATCATTGCTGACATACCTCTCAATAGTGCGGAATGCTCTTTGAATCTAAGCGGGTTAAGGAATGGATCAACAACACTGTCCTGCAGTTCCCTTCTCATCTTTCTATGCGTGGCTATAACGAAAACAATTCCTGGCGTGTTCCTAGCACACAGAGTGTATCACTCAACCCGATGCCTGCTTTGGTGATTCTTCTGTTGGGGTCCATGATGGGATCCCACCACCAAGATAGCATGCTTTCGTCAATGGTACACCAGCAATGGGGCAACCTGTTGAGTGGATTCGCCGTTGCTAGACTTGTGACGTATGCCATCTTGTTCTTGAAGCCCCCGACTTCGCATTACCCGTGTCGCCCTCCCAGTGAGATTCTTGCTTCGTTCTGCCTGATGGGTGGCGGTCTCATTTTCATGATGAGCGTAAGTTCACCCTTACCATTAATGAATAAAAGGTGTGAATCCCATTGACCTTCTCAACAGACCAGGAATATTATCCAAGCCATGATGTACTTCGAGGTGGATTCCATGTTCACGATGACCGTAGGAATGGGATTGACCGCATTCATCATGGCCTGCGAGGTTCTGGCTGTCGCCCTCAAGGCTTGGGCTGTGAGGAGGGAAATGCCTCCGCAACCCACTACGTATCGCTTCCCGGCCTAAACTCCGCGAGACACTGATTATTGAAAACGGTTCTGCGACCGCTTATTTTGTCAACCCGCCGCGACAATACAGATGATGCCGGAGAAAAATAAAAAAAAAAAATAACCAGCACATAAGAAGCGAATGATCGAATATTTTGCGAATTCGCATTGATTTCGAACCAGTTTTATACCCCGAAATTCTTTGATCTTTGATTATTTAATATGTCGCTTCTCATCGGTCGGACATATACTATCTACCATGATTGGTGCCCTTTCCATTCCAGTGGACAGGACAACCAACTTTTTTAACGTCTTTCTTTTTCTCGGTTATGCTGAAATGGTGTCTCCGCTCACGAACGAATGTGTCACAGATGCGATAATGAGGTGGTTATTGGAATCGGCTGGACTGGAGACATGTAATGTGTCTGAGCTGGGAGGGAATGAATGGCTGCCAGCTCTGTGGATTTAATGTTTATGCACGTACATATGAATGCCTGACGTTCATCCAATGGCAAGATTATTTAAATAATAATATTTCACGTTGAACAGAAGCTGCCCCATCCAAGTCCTGCGTATTGTGATACATACATGGAATGATGTATCTGCTTGTAGAACATCGCACGCAGCGCTGAGGATTCATAAGCTCTGTCAAACCTCAGGCTCTCACTAGACTGACGCATCCGTATGGTTATGTAATTATCGAAAATGCAACCACGAGAGCAGCGCAGCGTATAGAACACCAATGCCAACTGCCTTCCTCCGGAAGGCTATTTTACATCTCAAAAAGCCTTATTTGATTCAATTAGTTTATGGGCTAGGGCAAGAGGCTACGCCTTCACTACCCAGAGATCTACAAGAGAGAAGAATGGCTCCTGCCTGTACAGCCATATACAACCATCCACCTGAAGATGTTGGAGGAGCGCTAGAGGAAAACGACTATTCAAAAGACTAGCTGCCCCTTTTATGTCTTAGCTAAAGAATCAACTAATGGCAGCCAGTTTCTAAAGTATTGTACCAATCTGAATCTGCACTTCTCCGTATATAACCATGAGCTAAGCCACCATTATCTGCCCATCCAGTACATCAGCAACTATCTGGAGGCACTTCACAACTTGCAAGCTTTTCAAATGCTGGTATTTTGCCAAAAGAGATTCAAGTGGTTGCGCAGCAAAGTGGCTCTAGCTACACAGCAAGATATCTATAATCAAATTGCAGCTATACAATGAGACTTATGTGAAGGTCAGAGCTGTGAGGCTGCAAATGCAGCAGCCTTAGGCCACACAAGATAATATGTACTTAGCTGAACTCTGCAACACCATAGCGAAGTCAGTGATTAGTTCTTACACAATAAGGACCCTACGTTTTCCTACTATCGCACTTAGCATTCTCTGTATATCGATTACCCTCTTCACGCCATCACTACCATCCGGCCCTTACAAGCCCTTACACACCTGTTATTTTGATGGATTGCTGTCTTGCAGTTTCAACTATCTTTCCCTCTGCTGCAACACTCTTCTGCCTTTGGCATGCAAACATAGCAGCCCTTACTCAGTGTCAGCCAGCATTCCCAGTGTAAGGATTTGACTACAGAATTCATTCTATGCTACATACACGAAGAATTCTTTGAGAAAGGGAAGAGAACAAGGAGGGATTTTTCAAGAGACAGCGGCCTTTATGTACAAGGAAATAGGTGAGCTGATAACAAACGGAACAAATGGAACAAATGGGACAGACAGAATACTCAGGTGTTGGCCCTGAGTTTTGCAATATGCCTGGGCATAGCCTATGGCATTATACTTGATAATTTCCGCTCTCATTGGTATTTAATACATGAAGGGATTGCAAAATTGCTCCTTGAGCCTCACCAGCATATTGAGTCAGCACAGCCTTGAGGCTCTACCATTCCAAGGCTGAGTACTAAGCAGGAGCCTAGTCAATTTAAAATAGTTGAGGCCCAAATAAATGTATGAATTCTAGTGCAACTGGCCATATTAATGTAAGCGCTGGCACAGCCAAGCCCCATAGTGGCAGCGCTATACAGGATTCCTCAGCGTGTACTTAGGCAGGGTCCGGGTCCTATCCGCTGAGCGTGGATAGTGCTGGTCTTTTTGGCCTTGCGGGTGAGCGTAGGTGGTCCAGCTACATCCCTTACAATAAAGAACTCAAGAGCATACTCTCTATGATATTCAAATGTGTTATAATTAGCTTAATATAGCAAGTGTTGGAATTGGTGCTCTTGATGCATTGGAGTTGGTGTTACTTTATAGCATGCCTCAGGCATAAAAAAGACGCTAGGGTGGTGGAGTAGCAAATATTAATCAATTATGCGTTTCCGTCTACCTGGTGGGGTACAATAATTAATGGAGCTGTACGAAGGAGGGGCATTCTTATTAAGAGGCCGCTTGTTTCGTCTTCCATCCGTTTCTCACTGACTTGATCTTATATAGTACCTGCATCTGTGTCTGTATTTACGTTGATCTATCTTTCTTTTCTTATTTCCGTAAACATATAACTCCTTTTTCAGAATGGCGTCCAACCCCCCAGGCCAATGCTGTGCTTCCGGCTTCAAGCATGAAGGAACTCCAGTGGGGGAAATTAAGACTGTTGGAGGTGGTGAGTCGGGACTTCTTTCTGTCTTCTTCTCCCTTGGTTATTGAGTTTATACTAATGCCCCTCTCAAAAGTAAACACCTACGTTACTCTCCCCAAGGGCCAGAAGACAGAAAAGGTCATTCTTTTCTTGCCCGATGTCTTCGGCATCTACACCAACAGCCAGCTTCTCGTGGATGATTTCGCGGCAAATGGATATGCGACTGTGCTGCCGGATTATTTCCGCGGGGATGCCCTCAAACTAGAGGATATGAACTCCGGCAAGGTCGATCTCCCTTCTTGGCTTAAGAACCACCAGGCTGAGCAGGTTGAACCTATCGTTGGTGCGGCTTTGAAGTACGCCAAGGAGGAGCTGGGGGCTAAGAAGATTGGCGCTGTGGGATATTGCTTTGGTGCCAAGGTGAGTACATGCCCTGATCTATAGCTAAGATGCTTGCACTTTATTGACAAAATGTTACAATTATAGTACGTTGTCCGCTGGCTGAAGGCCGACAAAGTTGACGTCGGTTACATCGCCCACCCATCCTTCGTTACACATGAGGAACTCGCGGCTATCCAAGGTCCTCTGTCAATTGCTGCTGCTGGTAAGGCTCCCTGTTTTCGACAGTTTTGCTATGCTATGTAACCCCCCCAACTAATTTCCCGTTTTTACGGATAGAAACCGATAGCATCTTCACTACCCAGCTCCGCCATGAGTCTGAGGACACACTCATTAAGACCGGCCAGCGGTGGCAGATAAACCTTTACAGCGGTGTCGTGCATGGATTCGCGGTTCGCACTGATCTCAGTGATGCGTACCAGAAGTGGGCTAAGGAGCAGGCTTTCTGCCAGGCCATCCAGTGGTTCAAGAACTTCCTGTAGATAGACTGGGACATGCACGCAGGTGGTAACGGTAGCTGGCCCCTGTGATTCATGAAGCAATGGAACGTACACGTTGTATGAAGAGATCCTTCTGCGGAAAATGGAGCAGCGTAGACCAGATAATCTTATCGTCTCAATCAGTCACATGACCTACTCCAGTCTTGGACTTTCCGTAGGAAATCGCTGCGGGTCTCGCTGGAGTTGTTGGAATAGGAGTCGCATGCATCTAATTCTACGGAGAACGACCGGCGAAAGGGGCAGATCCCTTTGATTCCCTCTAGTTCCTTGCATGATCTTCAGGACCACAGCTTTGTTGGAAAAAATTAAGGAAAATTCAACAAAAAATCCCTTCGAGGCTGCCTTGATGACCTGACTGTGTCCATCCTCGCACATTCTGCAATTTGTCAATTAACGGGGTAACACATCAGATCCTTTCCTTCCCACTGCATTTCTGGGATCTATCCTTTCTCTTTTGCACCGCAAGTGTTTCTGCTTTTACCACGCCGGTGGACAGTCTCCGTTGTCCCGCGAAGAAGGCCAGCTTGCGCCTTTGATGAATACAGCTACTCCATTACCCCCTGCATAATTGATCTATCGGTACTCGGTATACCATTCGGACAAGAAGACCTTTTGTGCCTGTTTGGGAAACTCTCCGGTGTGACACGAATATAACGATATAACACATAACGACCTTGAACGACCTTAAAGTCGCTATGGCTCCTCCTCCCGCTGCTTCATTGCCTCCGTTGCCGATTAACCCCAACAAGATACGATCATACGTGCTACGGTTGCCGCTCTTCACAAGGATCGTCTTGCTGCTCATCGTTATATTTTGGATAGTCGAATTGCCGAAGATATGGAACGTTGTGGAGTGGGGGGCAGTGACCCCGGATGATGTTGGGTTTGCGTCCTGTATGTTGCTCACATTAGCTCTCTCTCTCTCTTTTTTTAACTTGGCTAATTGAGGAATGAAACAGTGTACCGGCTCAATACCTATCCATTCATCCATTTGGGGTTTTTCCATGCTTTTTTGAATACGTTGGCCCTTATGCCTTTGCTGGAACGGTTTGAGGCCGAGCATGGTACCCTTACTGCCGTTGCTTTGTTTCTTGGTCGTGAGTTTTCCCTTTTCTCTTTCTCTCCACAAGTACTAAGGAGACAAATTCCTGTGCTAACAATATTTCTACCGTAGCTCTTTCTACTTTCCCAGCCGGTCTCTACATATTTATTGAGAAAATTATTTTACGGGGAAATGTAGCCATTGTTGGTGCGAGGTTAGTGTTGGAACCCTCACTTCTTGGTTGGAAAAAGGGGTATCTAACCTGTCCTGGGCAGTGTTTGGGTCTTCCTTCTCTTGGCATCCGAGGCCATTAGGACATTCAAGTCCAATCCTTATTTTGCGTATGTTCCCTGCATGAGCCTGCATAATGGTCTGCATGTCCATCGCTGATGGTCTACCAGTCTCGGTACTTACAAGATTCCCACTTGGACATCTCCCTTGATCGCCTGTGTTTTCGTTTCTCTTCTTGTGCCAAACACGAGCTTGTTGGGTCATATATGCGCGATTTTTGTCGGTTATTTACGTGAGTTGCCAACGAGGATCCAATACCTACTAGTTGCTGACTGCTGATCTCTTATTAGTCGGCCTTGGGTATCTCAAGGTGTTTGTGCCCCCCGAGAAAATCCTCAGGTGGATTGAAGGCAAACTGAACCTTTTGGGCCGGCTGCCCCATTATGTCTCTGTTGACCAAAAGACATATGGCCGTTATGGGGTTTTGCCGACTGCAGGTGTTGTTGGAGCAAGCCCAGCACCCATGACTTATCTAGGATCCACACAACGTCTAGGCCCTTGAGCGCATACGATGCGGGATATTATAATTTGGCTCTATGTCATAACTTCGTGTGTATATTTAGGTTATCTAGAAATTGTATTAATATCGCTGCGTGATGGATTTCAATCTCGAGTTGCGCAAGTGGTCTGTAGAGCATGACGTAAATATGTTGCTTCTTGAGAGCTCCCAGCTCCGTCCGCCGCAAGCTGACTAGGCCGCCGTCAATCGCTGCAGCATGGGAAGAAACTGAAGAGGTTCTCGAATGATCTTATTTAATGGCGCTGAAATGTGAGTGCTATTTGTCGATACACTGTCAATACTCTCGCTTGCAGGACGCCCCCATCTGTTCAACAATCAACACGTACTCCGCACATTTCAAGCTGCTGACATCAAATCCATGAACTACATCCAGCTTCAATCCGCAAATTGCGGAGTAACCCCCACCTTCTTTTCGTGCGGCTGCCATACTTCCTGTCATTTTTATGCATCATCATTGGCGTCATTTGGCTTCTCCTTCTGCCCCTCGACGAATACTCCCGACAGACGTATATCTCCGAGAACGCTCTCTTACCGGGCCAGGTCCACACGTATTTTGGAGGAAGCGAGCAGAACATCTTTTGTGGGTATAAGAAAGAGCTAGAGGGATTGTTGGATGGTGAGGAGGGCCAGGTTGGAGACTTGACACCAGGGTACGTCTTTTCCTTCTCTCGAACCTACCCATAGCTGGAATCATGGATATATTAGAACATGGCTGCATCTGTTTGCTTGAATAAATTTATGCTGAGGAATTCCGTTTACTGCTTTCTTTTGGAGTGGCAATTAGGGTCTCCAATAAGGTTCAATCGATTTTACGAGCTGCTGGGTTGAAGGTCGCTACCCAGAATTACGAATATACTTCCGCCGGTATTTCGTATAAGGGGCAGAATATCTATGCGATTATTCACGCGCCTCGGGGAGACGCTACGGAGGCAATCGTCTTGGTTGTGCCGCAGAGGACTGCAGACGAGGAATTGAACCTGAACGCGGTTACTCTTGCACTGACTTTGGCCCGATATTTCAAAAGTGGGTTCTATCTATGATTTCTGGGGGGCGGAGCGAACAACTGCTAACGGAAAATTTTTTTTTGTCTTACAGGATGGTCTTTATGGTCTAAGGATATTATATTCTTATTCCCGCCAGACAGTAAATCTGGGACGCAGGCATGGATCGATGCATACCATGATATGCATCCGCCAACAGTTCAACCTCTTCCGCTGAAGAGTGGAGCTCTGCAAGGGGCTCTGGTGATTGAGTATCCCTTTGATCATCGGTTCGAGTCACTGCATATTGTCTACGATGGCGTCAATGGGCAGTTACCTAACCTGGACCTTTTCAATACAGCCATCTCCATCGCCAGTGGCCAGATGGGCATTGGCACCAGTTTGCAAGAGATGTGGAATCATGATGATAGTTACTGGAAGCGACTGGAAACCATTCTTCGAGGGATGGTTAAGCAAGGATTTGGGTATGCCACTGGAGCTCACAGCAGCTTTATGCCCTACCACATCGATGCGATTACTATACAAACCAAGGGTGATGGCTGGCAGGACGAGATGGCATTGGGCCGGACTATTGAAAGTCTCTGCCGCAGTCTGAATAACCTACTGGAACATTTGCACCAGAGCTTCTTCTTCTATCTGCTCATGCAAGCAAATCGCTTCGTCAGTATCGGGACATATCTTCCCAGTGCGATGCTGATTGCAGGTAATTTTACGATCATGGCGATTGCGGTGTGGTTGCGAACCGGTTATTATCGAAAGGATCGCCTAAAATCTTCTGCCATAGCTACATCCTGGGACGAGAAGCCCGCCACAGCTATCGTAGTCGATGCGCAAGGAAAGCGTGGAACCATGGGCCTGGGCTCGAATGAGAAGGACGAAGAAGATACCCGGGTCATGGAAAGACAGTTGGCTCTTCCTCTCACCCTCGTCGTTGGACTACACTTCCTTGGCCTGGTCCCCTTGTATATCTTCAACAGTCTTTTTCACGAGGTCAGTAGCGCACATATCGAACCCTTAAAATCGACCTGTCGGACAAGAAAGGGGAAAACAAAATATACAGATACTAACCTGAGTCTACGAATAGTACTTCGCAATGGCAACCTACACCTTCACAGTTGTCGATTTCTTCCTCCCCCTTCTCCTCGCAGCCGTGTTGACACATGGCCTTGTCCACTCCCCGACACCACAGCAGTATCTACTAATCAAATCATTCTCCCTTCTTCTCCTCGGTCTCTTCCTGTCTACCCTTGCGACTCTCAACTTCTCCCTCGCCTTTATGATCGGCCTCCTCTGTGCTCCATTCAGCTTCATCTCCCCGATCCCTAGTAATGGCCCCCTGCGCTACGCTTTCTCTGTAATAGGGTTACTCGTCCTGAACGCCTTTTCCCCGCCTGTCGTACTTCTAGTTGTCTGCCATTTCTTTGGCGTGGATGTTGAGAAGGTTCTCGTTCAAGCTGCCTTCGGGTGGGATGTATGGGGCATGTGGACGCAGGTGGTTGTTTGGTGTGTCTGGTGGCCTTCTTGGTTGGTAGGAGGGGTTTTACTGGGCTGTTCATTGTTGAGCTAGTTATTTTTTCCTTGTGTTTTGTTCATATTGAAAAGTCCTATGTGTCTGGTAGATGGAGTGTCGGTCGCGGCTTTAAATACACACTTTACAGGCATGTTTTCCACTTGAGGGTTTTCAAGGGACACCGCTCTAATAGCTATGCTAGCTTTATCCTCTCCGACTCCCCTAGCTATAGAAGTAAGAAGACTTGCAGAGATAGAGACATATCAGTATTGAACAAAATTGTAGGCACTATGTCAAAAAACCAATGCTGGTTATGGACTGGGCTTAGACGAAATACGATCTCAACATCTAAAACTTTACCCTTAGCATCACATTCTGCTAAGAGCTATAGCATAAGCAACTATCAGTTAAGTTGTAGGGCAATTATGCATATGCATTGCTCAGAGTACTGCTTCTTTACTACAATAACTCTAATTCTAAAAATCAAGCCTTATAATGCAAGGGTGCAATGACTCCTATATTGCTAGGATAGAACTCGTTCTATGCGGCCCAAACGTCCTTGCCAACCCCTTCAATCCAGTGTCCAAGCTGGTTAACCCCGGCGTCCCACTCTTTAAGCCTGTTACGCATACCCTCAATCTGCTTCATGTCGAGAACTTTAGGCTGCACCCAGTTGATCTGCGCGACCCCAGCGACCTGATCAATCGAGCCCCTAAGCAGGCCGAGGGACAGCGCCTTCATCACCAAATGCTCGATCTCGTCAGGCTTGACCTTGGTCTCGGAAGAAATGGCGTTAAAAGTGAGGTTGCGGTCGTGAGGGGGTCGGCGGAAGACCATCTCCGTCAGTGCTGAGAGGGAGATCTTCTGGTACAGGAAGATGCGATGTTGCTCCAACAGCTTGTTCTTGGTGATGTTGCCTGCCAGAACATCGTAGGCCGTTAGGTCCCCACGGTTGAACGCAAAAAGGAGATCGCGGAGCCAGTTGTGAGGGGTCTCTGTAAGAGAGTCCAGGATCGGGTGCAGGAGCAACTCGCCAAAGTTGTAAATCGAGTCGGACACTAAAGCGGCAACGCTGAGATTATAGGCCCTGGACACGCGCTCGGGCTCTGTGATGTCTTCGAGGTCGATGCAGGCAAGGTAGAGGAGGGCGTTTTTGTAGTATGCGGCAAATTCTTCTTTGGCCTAAGGGTGGGAGGAACGGATGGAGTGTTAGTTGGGCAGTCCTTCCAAAAAGAAAAAGATGCAGGTGAAGGGCGGAACGGGGGATCTCACATGGTAGTAATCTGCGTTTACTTTGTAGAAGGATGCATGAACGATAGTTTCAACAGAGTCAAATGTGTCCAAGGTCTTCTGGCACGTTTCCAGGTCCTTCTGCGCTCCCTCGAGGTTCTGTAGTCGTAATTTGACATTGGCGACATCCGCAAGCGCGTAAACATATGCGTCTTGTGTCTCTGATTTGTTCACTCTATCCGCGAGTGACGTAAGGAAAGCCAGTCTCTCTTGGTCATCTGGAATGAATTCGAAGTTAGCTTTTGAAAACGAGAATCGCGAATGTCGACCAGCCTGATGCGGCCTCTAGAGTTGGACGCGTAACAGGAAGGGATAAACAAACCGGAGCATTCTGTCGATGCCATAAGCCCCAGAGAGACAAACTTGAGCTGGTTAATCTTGTCGGCAAAGCTGAGAATGAAGGACTTGAAGATGGGTAAACGTTGCGGAGCGCTTTCTGGTAGGCGGAAGAAGTCAATCAAGGCGTTGGTGAGCTGATGCCATAGCTTTCGCTCCCAGTAGTCCTCAAAGGTTAAAAAGGCCGCCTGGAATTGCGGAGGAGCTTGCTGCAGCTGGTCTGCAAGGAAATCGGAGATCTTTTCGGCCTCCATGGCGGAAGCAGAGCTGTTGGGGGTGTACTGAACACGATAGTACAACAGTCGGTACTGGCAGCTGGGAGCAGCGAAGATGGGGAAAGAGAAGCTGGATTGGAAGGGGAGACCGAGACGCAAATACAGAGCTTGCAGATGGAGGCTGGATGAGAAGCAGCTCGTAGAACTGGAGTTGGGCAGCGAGAATGACGACAAGAAGGATGCTGTGATGGAGAAGAAGCGCTTTGGCCGATGCGGAGCTCAACAGGTGCCTCTGCGCCGCCCTACTCCACTTTATACGTCTACTTCCACCTACATCTACATGTTTTCATGGCTCTCCTTGATTCTGCCTAGGAAGATCCAATTCAACCATGCATTTTTTCTACCTAGCTCTACTTAGCCTAGCTCTCCTACAGCTGGACAGTGTCTCATCCTCGCAGCGAATCAACCGCATCAACAGCAAAAAGTGTCCGACATGTCTCCGAGCTAGGTGGGGTCCCTTGTAATCTTTGGAGTGGAATAAATATCAGCTTCTTTCTCTAGCTACTTATTCGCATCCCTAGTTAATCCTCATTGTCACACTCTGGGAAAACGTATTTGAAGTCATGGCTGAATTCACCGAGGCCAATCGCCAGCATTTCGAGTGAGATCATTCCTATTCTTGTTCAGTATGTTACATATCATATGGAATGACTTCTAACAAGCGCTGTAGTCAGAAGGCCTTGTCCTACAAAACAGAATTCTCTCACCTTCTGAGACTCCTGTGCAATCAGGTCCTGACCCGTCGACTTTGGATCAGTGACAAATGGACCGATACTCCAGCAGGAAAAGGGCAGGAGGTTAAGATGCTTGATTATGCCTGTGGAGTTGGCATCCTGTCTATTGTATGTTGGCTTCCCAGTTGGACCGGGATCCATTGTCCTCGTCTGGATACTAATCTATATGATAAGACACTGGCCCCCTTTTTAACAAAGGTCATCGGGTTGGACCTCTCCGACAGCATGGTCAATGAATTCAACAAAGACGCGCGAGAAGCTGCATTATCGGACCGATTAATTGCCTACAAAGGCGATCTCGTCGCAGCGACTGCTGATACTGAATTGTCGGACCCCAAATTCTTCAATTTCGATTTAGTACTCATCAGCATGGCGTTCCATCACTTTGCTGATCCTGGCCTGGCGCTGAAGCGCCTCAGAGACAGGTTGAAGAGTGGCGGCACCTGTGTTGTCATAGACTTCGTCCCTGATAACCACAGAATCTCAGAAGATGTCTCTCATACCGTCAAGACGCATGGTTTCACCTCAGATGATATGAAAAGGTTATTTGAAGATGCCGGATTGAGCGCCAATTTCGACTACCAGGTCGTGGATGAACCGTTCTCACACACGAAAAACGGGGTTGCTGTTGAAAAGACCATCTTCATAACTAGGGCTCGGCGTGTTTAGGCGAAGCGTTGATTTTTCGGACTTCCATGTCTTTGAGAAAACCGTAGTCTTCCATAGCGATTTCTGCAATCCAGAGCAATCAAGAGCAAGTGTAGCAGCACAAGAGAATAATCAGTAATCCCGTACAATCCAATTGGACGCGCATTGCACCTAATTGGGAATAGCGCCGAAGTCCCGTGCTTGGCCGACCTCGACAACAACTTCAAGCTTCCTGCACCGTCCTGTCCAGATCTGCTGAGTTCAGCTCGCATTTGCTCCATCCTTTCTTCAATCCCTGACAAACTAGGAGCTCGGACACAATTGCGCGGTCTCATTCTACTCATATCCTTTTGAGAGACCATGCAGAGGTGCCGGGCCATCAATCCCGGCCTGGGCTCAAGGGCGTTAGGCCCCGCCTCAAGGCTTCAATTCCAAATTCAACGCCGGGATATCCAGGATGTCGCGATCACTAGAACTGGAAAGCCAATCCTAAAAGTTCCAGGTGGACGGTAAGGTGGTAGTTATGTTAGGAATATGTGCACGGCTAACAGTCTCCATTTTTAGATCGTCCCTAGGAGGTATACTGACTCTCCGAACTACTTCGCGTTCTCTAGAGCTCAACTGATCAGATCCTCTCCTTTTCAGGCCATACTGCGACAGTTTTCGGTGCTACTGGTTTTCTGGGTCGATACATTGTTAACAGACTTGGTAGGCTATTCGGCGGGAAGACGAAGCCGGGGAGGAGCTAACTCGATACGCAGCGCGCCAGGGATGCACCGTGGTTGTTCCCTATCGAGAGGAGATGACGAAGCGTCATCTGAAGGTCTCCGGTGATCTAGGAAGGGTTGTTTTCATTGTATGGGCCATCCTACCTCCGGTGCCCGTCTGGCTATCGCTAATTTAACCGCTCCCGTTCCTAGGAATACGACCTGCGCAACACCCAGTCGATTGAGGAAAGTGTCCGTCATTCCGATATTGTTTACAACCTCGTTGGTCGCCAGTACCCTACGAAGTAAGGCTGCTGCGAAGGAGTATCTTTTGCCGGATGACTCTTCTAATATAATTCACAGGAACTTTTCCTATGTAGATGTCCACGTCGACGGAACCGAGCGTATCGCCGAGGCTGTCGCTAAGTATGATGTGGACCGATTCGTTCACGTTTCTTCCTACAACGCAAACAAGGACTCTCCATCTGAATTTTTTGCCACTAAAGTCTGTCCAACTCTCTTCTAAGTTACCCAAGAAGGAACTGGAGTTTTTAATTTTGATTATAGGGCTGGGGTGAGGAAGTTGCGCGCTCCATCTACCCTGAGACTACCATCGTTCGTCCAGCGCCGGTGTTCGGCTTCGAAGACAACCTTCTTCACAAGCTTGCCGGCGTTACAAACCTCTTCACGGCCAACCATATGCAGGAGCGGTTCTGGCCGGTACATGTAGGTAAACGCATCTCTACTGACAGAAGTTGTTTGCTGACCTAGTATTAGTCGATTGATGTAGGCGCCGCTCTTGAGGCCATGCTGCATGACGATACGACCGCCGGCGAGACCTTTGAGCTTTATGGCCCGAAGAACTATTCTACTGCTGAAATTGCGGAGCTAGTTGACCGCGAGATCATTAAGCACCGCCGTCACATCAATGTCCCCAAGGCGATCTTGAAGCCCGCAGCTCACTACCTCAACAAGTTCTTGTGGTGGAACATCATCTCTGCCGACGAAGTCGAGCGGGAATTCATTGATCAGAAGATCGACCCGACTGCCAAGACATTCAAGGATCTTGGAATTGAGCCAGCAGAGCTGAGCAACCTAACCTTCCACTACCTGGTAAGTGGGATTTGTGGCATTGGATGACAATTGGATGTAGATGGCTTACTATCTCGTAGCAAGGTTACCGGAGCTCTTCCTACTACGACCTGCCCCCAGCGACTGAGCGGGAGAAGAAGGAAGAGAGGCAGTATGTGCACGTCCTGGACGATCAGTAGTTCTCTGCGTTTGTTAGATATGTACATAAACTTGACTAGTCGAATCGATTTCTTTTGTTGTTCCTCGGGCGTCACTACAGTGTTTCTAGGTACTACCGTGTGTAGATAATAGATCAGAAAACTCAATTGAACGTCCTATTACATTCTCTGCTGTGCGAAGAATTACCCTGTAGACCAACAACGTCATAACGTAGTCGGGGACGGCGGAGCTTTCATTCCCCGCGGAAAGAAACGTCTTCAAACGGACATATCCATGGCATCACTTAAAGAATAAATAAAGAAAAGAAGAATAAAAACAGAATGGCACCCCCAAGCACAGACACCTACAACTTCGCATCAACGCCCATTCTCCTCCTAAAGACCAAATCCACCCCGCACGACGGCTACGAAGAGTTCTTCTCCGCGCGCGGCTACCACCCCATTTTCGTCCCTGTCCTGGAACACCGCTTTAACGCCCCGAGTCTAGACGAAGTCAAGAAGCTATTCATCTCTGGATCGCTTAACCCCGGGCCAGAAAGAAAATATGGAGGACTGATATTCACGAGCCAGAGGGCTGTAGAGGGGTTTGCGAGATTAGTCGTTGGTGAGATTGGGTGTATGTTGTTACTTCCCCGTCAAACCAAATAAATTATATCATATCGCATTGCTGATGGAAATATCTAGTCCCAATCGCAACAGAAGCATCTCGCTCTTTAATCCTCTACACCGTCGGGCCCGCAACATCCCGGTCTCTGGGAACACTGAGAGATTCCCACCTTCCCTACGCAGAGATCCACGGCTCCGACGCAGGGAACGGGGAGAACCTGGCAAAACTCATACTGGAGCATTATAACTCGCTATACCACACTGATAATTATGATGGACACGACGGGCACAGCGACAAACCTAAACCCAAACCTCCCCTCCTCTTCCTGGTAGGCGAGCAACGCCGCGACATCATACCTAAAACGCTCATGAGCGAATCTCTACCCGATTCTCAACGGATAACGGTACACGAACGCGTCGTGTACGAGACGGCTGTGATGGAGTCGTTTGAGGAGCAGTTTCGGTCTGTCGTTGATGCAGGACGGAGGTATCTTCGTACCCATACCGATACCGATCAGAAGAAAGTGATGTGGGTTGTTGTGTTTTCGCCGACGGGGTGCGATGCTATGCTTCGGGTTCTTGAATTGGGGCCTTCTACTACTGCTTCTGCTTCTTCTTCGATATCTGATCAGGGTGGTCAGCGGAGACTTTTTGTGGCGACTATTGGTCCTACGACGAGGGATCATCTTCGTTCGAAGTATGGAGTTCAAGTGGATGTTTGTGCCCAGAGACCTAGTCAGGATGGGGTGGGGGCGGGAATAGAGGAGTTTATGCTGTCGAGGTCTAGGTCTTGAGGGTTTCTGTCTATATATGTACCGGTTTGTGGACTGGAGAAGAACTCTCTGTTGGATATTGTTGCATGAAGGAAGTGACCATTTATATAGATACCCTAGTCAACAGAAAAGCTGAATGAATTCAAGTCATGTTGCACATAAGTATCTTCAAGAAGTTGAGTTGCTATGTTGGCATAGTTTGTATCACATCAAAATGTAGAAACGCAGTCAAATCACGATTCAAGCAAAGTGCTGAAACGGACATTCTGGGCTAGCTATCAGGGGTAGTCTTGCTGCTCATCGTAAAGAGAAAAATGTTCCGTCAATGAACAAGTGAGGGCGAAAAAGAGTAGAAGATAGGGGAGAAGCTTTCCGATAGTATCACCAAGCTTGCAAGAAGGTCGTATTGGAATCAATTGAATCGTTGGATCTGACTGTCCTCCGGCAGTTGGGGACATCGTTGCGATCTGCAGAAATTCCTCTGTGCATCTCAGACTCGATTCTTGGGGGGCTATATGTTCGTCAAAAAAAAAAAAAAAAGATAGTTCCATAAGTTGAACGCATCCCTATCCAACTGTGCCTCAATGGAAAGTAGTCCACTATCGCATGATCTCCTCATACATCAAGTCTTCAAACAGAGCATGTCAGTATTTGTACGCAGACTGATACAAAGATGGATACAGAATTCACATACACTTCAGCTGCTCCTTGCTTAGAGCATCCTTGTTCTTGTCAAAGTCGAAAAATCCTTCGGGAATAGGAGGTGCCGTGGGTTCATCATCAGGGTCGTGATAAGGTTCCAGGTAAGGGTGGCGTAGGGCGTCATCGACTGTAATCCTCTTTGCAGGATTGAAGGCTAGCAGTTTCTCCAGGAGATCCAATGCCAGATCATTGCTCTTTGGGAAGAGAGCCTTGAAAGGGATCTTCTTCTTGAAAGGCAGAGAACGGATATATTCTCGAGCACGTCGGGATTTAATACCATAGTAATCCTCCATGGTAGGGGTTCCGAGAACATCCAAGATCAGCGTCAATTGGTGGTGATCTGCCAAGAATAGATGGGTTAAACAAAGGTCAGAACTTGGGATGGGGAGGAGGACTTACAGTCTTTGCCTGGAAACAGAGGCTTCCCACTCAGCATCTCAGCCAGAATACAGCCAACGCTCCACACGTCAATCGCTGTCGTATACTCCTTGAATGTTAACATGATCTCCGGTGCACGATACCAGCGGGTTGCGACGTATTCTGTCATGAACCCGGAATTGTCATCGCTTGATGCGGCGGAACGAGCAAGACCAAAGTCGCAGACTTTTAGGTCACAGTTGGCATTCAGAAGAAGGTTAGACGGCTTCAGATCGCGATGGAGGACGTTGGCAGAGTGCATAGCCTTCAATGCACGCAGAGTCTGATAGATGAAATACTGGCAATGATCGTCGGAAAGATCCTGTGTGCGGATGACCCGGTGCATATCGGTTTCCATCAACTCCTGCCATATGGTTGTTTAGCACATGAAGTATGAACAGATGTGGAGGTATATAGTACCTGAATGAGGTATACTTCATTGAAGTTCTCAAAGCTGCGAGGTCTCTGGATGTCCAGGATCGAGATGATATTCTCGTGGTTGAAATATCGTAGCAACTTCATCTCACGCAGTGTCCTTAAGCAGAACATTGAGTGATCAAATGGGGTAATCTTTTTGATAGCGACTTTCTGACCGGAAGGTTTGTGGATTGCCGAGCTGCAGCAGGTTAGACACCTTATGTGAAAGTCGTATATATCCATATCACATACCAGACAACACCGTAGGCGCCTTCACCAATGACATCCTGGATCTCATATTGATCAGAGACGTTGAAAGAGATCTTCCTAGGTCCCCCTGGAGGGAGTTGCTGCACCATGATGGCAGATCTGGACAATCCTGTTGTCAGTACCGACAGTCTTAATCAGGATAAACCAACAAACAACATGCGAATATATAGGACCCCTTGGGCCCTCCCAGTCCACCATTCCGTTAAAGATCTCTATGCATTCCAGAGGGCCACCGGGGGCATGGCAACGAAAGATGCTTACATTCGTTTCCGCTCGCTCGCGAGTTTTCAGGGAGACCAATGTATGGATGCAAGCTCTTCCAAGAACAGTTTTCCACGACCCGTATATACGTTGAAGAAGACTGTTGGAGTGGCTTTTCGTAATTCCGAGACAATGGATATAGCAAGGTTATCGGGTTACCGCGAGAGCCTGCTCGAAACCGATGAAAATTCAGATGCAGAACCAAAAAGAGACGATGGATAAGATGCGCTGTCCAGATAGATTCGAAATCAACGACAGTAAACGGTACACCGAATGCGTAAGGTAGACAGAGGACTGCGAGGGGGACAAGGACGAGGACGAGCTTAGGTGCGACGGGAGGGAACACGAAGCCTGGCGTAAAGTGATCAACTTAACACCGGTAGCTGACGTGAGCTAGGATTTAGAGACCGCACTGTCACAACAGGAAGAACAGAGGAGTTAGATGACAGTAAAATAGATGACATGGCACACGAACCCGGTGTTTTGGAAGCATCAATAGCGTGCTGTACTCCGTACTCCGTACCTTGGGCAGAATGGCGAGCCGCTGGAGAAGCTTATCGGTCCGTCTGCTGGAAGAACAGGGGTATGCAATAGCAATACGGGAACACCGCTGGACAGAGAAATACAATAAAATAAAAATTAAGAAAAATAGGAAGAAGTCAAGAGCCCCAAGGGTCAACAAAGGAAGAGAAGAGGAGTTAGAACTTAGTAGGAGAGAGGGGCTGGAGGTGGGGCAGCGTCGTCGAAAAAGATCCCCAGGATTCGCATGAAAGAGAGCAATAATTAATCACAATCACAATCCTAATTAATATTAATATTAATTTCCTCGAGGAAACCGCTGGATCGAGAGTCGCATCCCGTCACACTTGGCCGCAGCGGCTGCTGGATCAATGACAAGGCGCCCTGGCCCATTCAGTGGATTCTCAGACAGAAAACACAACAGTCACAGTTTCACGATTCCCTCCTGCATCATTTGCGGTGGCCAGCCATTGCATGCATGGCCACGCCCAGTCACACCTGCAGCTGCATGTTGCTGTAGTCAGGCCCAGATCTACTCGTCCTCGATAATACAGTCTACACGGTTTCATCACGCACATACGTTACATCAAGCACAAAAAGATGGCTGGAATTGGTGACGTTGTATCATATATTTTACCAAGGATATAACAACAATCATTACTGGACAACCTGTGGGCGGGTCAAAGCATGTCAGTCCTGGGACTTCGCTTGTTCTTCGCCTTTAACAGCAAAAAATAAAATAAATCAAAGGAAAGCAACTCAACCAGAAGGGGTAGGATTGATATCAGACCTTTTCCCGCAATGAACCCAGCCATTGCATGAGACTGACACTCTGATCAGCCCTGTCCTCAACCAGCATAGTCTGTGCCCAAAGCCGCAGACCCGGCTCTCCGTCCTCCTTCACAACATACAGGTGTGGAACAACGATGCTGCCCACACCCTTTGCCCGGTAATCCCGACTCTTTTCAACCACCGCCCGAACCCGCTGGTTGAAGTCGTTGTCCAGGTCAGGTAAGTTCTGCTTGCCAACCCGGAGCTGTGACTTGTCCGCGAACCCGAACACGTCAAGAATAAGCTGCGGCACCGCGTCCCGCCCAACCCAGAGAAACTGCGTTTGCCCGTCATCAATAAGGTACAGCCCGTACGGGACAAGGCGTTCAGAAGACAGATTGACTGGTGGCGGGAGGATAATCTCGCCCGTCTTCTCATCTGGCAACCCAGCATTGTCTGGCATGTCGTGCAGAGAATACATCTTCGGGTAGATGTATTGGATCAAAAGAGGGAGGGGGAGAGTCGAGAGCAAGCAAAGGGCCGCAGACCGCATATCACTTGGGATCTGTGCAGACTTCCGGAGACCAATCTATATTGAAGTCAGTAAATGCCAATTAATCAAGCAAATTCACGGTCCAGGGATAACCAGACGGTCCGTACATTTTTAGTCAGCGCTAGGAAAAGAACAGGTAATGCTCTCAGATTAGCCGGGAATTGGAGACCACCACCGCTGACGCTTCCACCTGCAAGTTCCTTCCGATATGTGGATAAGAGTTCTACAGCCTTGGCCTGCAGTGCGTCGCGAGCAGATTCTAAGCTTCCCCCGAGCGTCCGCTCGACGGCTTTGTGGGTGAAAAAAGTGGCAATAGCTTGTTGGTCTGCTGATGCATACACATCGGCAAGGCTTTGCGTTGTTGGGAGCGCCAAAGTCAAGACTCGGATCCTCCTCTCGCCGTTGCATGTGGTATGAAGAACAGCTGTCTGCAAGCAGATAACCGGTTTGGCCACGGTTTCATCGATGGCAACTTCGACAACGTATGCCTGGTCACGAGGGAACGCCGGGAAGGCACAAAGGTCGGAACTGCGGTTGAAGAAGTTGCCGTAGAAGGTATTCATACGTAAACCAGTTGTCGCACGGACACGGAGGACGGCTTCCAATCCAATTTCAGAAGACAAGTAGTCGGAGAATTCGCGTGCGAACTTAATCGCATCTTCGCTGCGGGCGGCGTTCCATCCAGGGTAGAAGTACGTCTGGCCACCAGTGTATCTCGGAAGGTTACTTAAAGATGCCACGTCTTGGTACTGAGACGAGAACAAGAACATGTCCACGGAAACCTGGGCCTTGGAACATTCAACAGCGAAGCTTTTGTAGAAGCTGTTGGCAGTTTGCAGAAGGCTACTTTCTTTGCTGGTACCCAGAACTTTCTTGTCTTCCCTCATCGAGAGAGAGCCATGGCCGATGTTAGGTAGAGAGGAGCTGAGAACAGTAAGCTTTCCGCCAATCGGGGCAATTAGTTTGTAGCCGGCACGCAGGGCAGATCCCATCGCACAACCAGTATTCTGTGTATTCTGGAACATGTCTTGTAACTTGTCAAGAAACGTCTCGATGCTTTCCCGACATTCACTCAAAGTGACTAGAAGTTCACCCGGAATGGGCAAGAAAGGCTCATCAAGGTCGCTGACAACAAGCATCTTGGGGTCGAGGCTTTCTGAACCGTCCCTGGGAATAGAAAAGTAGTGAAGGCTAGAGTCCACCGCTATGAAGCCAAGGCGTGTCCGTCGATCCGCATTAGGAATCCGATCCAGGCTCTCTTTGATACACCGTGCACTTGTGGCCAAGAGCCCATTGGTCACCGAGGCGTAGCTCACATCAATCAGGAAGAGATACACTAAGGGTTGAGGAGGTCGGACCATGTACTCCTGAGGCGCAACAAATTCGACCACGGCATGGTTGAGGTCGGGCCGCAATGACCTGTCCGCCGGTTTTTGCAGGGTACTATCCCAGTCAAACGCCTGAGGCACGTCATTGGTAAGGTTGCACATGTTACAACGCCAGCGGTGCCCATGATCAAGGAAGATAACAAATGGATTAATGTAGGTCCGGCAACGTCTGCATCGTGAGATAACCTGGTCTGGGATGACCGGGATAGGATCTTCAGAGTCATGCAAAGCGCCAAAAGGCTGGATAACAAGAGCAAAGGGCAACTTCGACTTCTTCAAAAGAGAGTGCGTTGTAGGAACAGCATTAAGGGTCGATCGTACGTATTTCGAGGGGCAGTTCGCATAATGCGATGGGAAAACGCTTGTCTAAGTACAGTAAGCACCTCTTCTGAGACTTGCACCCAACCCATAAGAAAAACTCACATTCGGTGGCAGAACGATGGGAGGAGGAGGATAGTCAAGTTCTGCAACATTGAATGGCTGAGAGATGAGATCAGTTGGATAGAGCTGGTTGAGGGGTACAGAGCTTCGCGGAGCCTGTGCGGGCTGATTGACGTCGGCCACACCCATGGCGCCAAATTGCTGGGTTATCTGCGCGACTCCTGGAGCAGTTGGGGGAGCATATCCAGGTACTGCGGGCTGTACCTGACTTGGTTCAGCACCGTACACGGGCTGCTGGTAGCCCAGAGGTTGCGGTTGGGGCGGAAGTGTTCCATAGCTGCCCCCAGCTAATGGCTGTCCACCTATGGCAGCATTGGCACCGTGCCCAAACTCGAACGCTTCGCCAGCATAAGCTCGCTTCTTTCTGCCTCCAGCGTGACTATGCGAAGTGGCGCCAGGAGCGAGTCCGGCGGGCTGTTGAACAGGAGAAGACGGGGAGCCGTAATCGTATTGTTGGCTGTATCCCTCTTGGGGAGGATAGTCCCCCTGTGGCGCTGCCATGAGGAACTGAAGAGACGTCTCCGACGATGATAAAATCTCAATGGGATCTCGCAAAACGGTCTCCTGTGGAATATGTGCAAAGACGCGAGAGATCGTCACAGGTTCACTATGCCACAAGTCAGCACAAAGAGCACATCCACCACTGGAGGAGGGGATGATTAGGGTAACAGTGGGCACTAGCTACTGACAGCCAAACTTATGTGGAACGAACGTTTTGACGTGAAAGTACAAAAAGGGGCAGCGCAAGGATGCCGCACAGAACGGATGTCGAGAGGAGAGGCGATTTCCATGCGGAGGGACGAAGGTGACGGTGTACGGTGGCCTTTGCGACGGCCGGATCCACCATTCACCGCCCAGGCTCTGCAGCCTCCGAGGATTGTCGACACCACAACGGAATAATGTGATTATCCAGGAGGAGAAGAGTCTCTCTTGTCTTCTAGACAGCCTGAAGAGTATACATTGCTTCTCCTATGCTCCATATGGCGTTTGGAGGTGACAAATAAGCCCATTAGACGTGGTGCGTTTTGTGGTTGCCGTGCCAACCGCACCGCTGACCACACCAAAACGGACGACGTCCCCCTGGCTCTTCACACTACGAATATCTGTCAATTGAACGACTTCCTCATATCCTTCTGGGAGACGATCCGTCTTTATCCTGATAGGATACAGATAACGGCCGTGGGCAGCAAAGGCAATTGGCTTGGAATGCTTACCAGCATTGCACAGGTTGGACCATACTGCTGTTCCCGAGAGCAAGAGAAGGATTTGTCTGCCAAGACAGAAAGGGACCTCAGTCAGAGGGCATCTGGAAAATGAGCGTTCGTGTTGTTACGCGTATCAGGCCACTCTTGAAGTCAGAGCGAGAGCTCGATGTGATTGTCCGCACAGGCTCGTCCGGTCCATTACCTACATCGGGGCTGGAATCTTTTGCGAACAAAGGCGATAAGAAAGGGTCTCAGGACAAAGCAACATTGAAAGACCGGGATACATCTGTGCGGATTCCAAATCCTAAGAATGAAAACGAAGAATATGCTTTTCAATTCAATGCGGTGTACGACGCAGATGTCACCCAGCAGGAACTCTTCGATGCCGAAGGTTTGTCTTCCGGTCCAACTTACATAACTTGCACACACTCACTAGATACCACAGTGTCTCCTACGGTGAAACACCTTTTTAACGGCTTTGATATCACAATATTTGCATATGGCGTTACGGGGACGGGGAAGACTCATACCATGCGAGGTGGTAAAAGTCTCGCTGAAAGAGGTGTGATTCCCCGTCTACTAAGCGGTATCTATAGACGCAGTCGCAAAATCGAGAAAGATAGCGAGGGTAGAATCACCGCGAAGGTTTCTCTGAGTTATTACGAGATTTACAATGATAAGGTCTTCGACTTGTTCGAACCTCCAGAGAAGAGAACGCTGGCCGGTCTGCCTCTTCGAGATAACGGCGGGAGAACAGTTGTTGTAGGATTGACAGAGAGACCTTGTACGAATCTGAAGGAGTTCGAGTCCTTGTATGACCAAGCGAACATGCATAGGTCCACTTCTGCGACGAAGGTCGGTGCTTTCACTTTGCTTTAGGTGGAATCTCTATTGGGAAGTCTCGCTGACTTACATAGTTGAATGCCCATTCTTCACGTTCGCATGCCATCCTTTGTGTTAAGGTCACTATTACTTCTGGAGATAAGACACGCGTCAGCACTGCTTCCGCTATCGACCTTGCTGGTTCAGAGGATAACCGTCGGACTGATAATGACAAAGAGCGCATGGTCGAATCTGCCAGTATCAACAAGAGTCTCTTCGTCTTGGCTCAGTGTGTTGAGGCTATCAGCAAGAAGCAACAAAGAATCCCGTACCGCGAGTCGAAGATGACGAGGATCTTGTCTTTGGGGCAGAATAATGGGTTGACAGTCATGATCCTGAATCTCGCTCCTGTCCGATCCTATCACCTGGATACGTTAAGCTCCCTTAACTTTGCGAATCGGACAAAGAAAATTGAGGTCCGGGAGGTTGAAAACGAGCCAATGTTTAGAGGCCCTGCAAGGCCCATCACGCGGCCGTCTGTGGCCAGTTCTGTCCCACGGCAGCCCTTGCGGCCACTAACAGCCTCCGTTAATGCGAACCTAACGGCATCAAAAAGGGATCCATCAAAACCTGGTGACAATACTAAGCCTGTGAAGGCATTCTCCGTCTATTCGGACAAACCTCAACCAACTCGACTCAGGAAACTGGAGGGGCCGATGCGATCTTCTTTAACTTCGGGCATTCCTGGAATCTCTCAGAGTCGTCAAATGAGTACGTCTCGGCAAGACGGGCTTCAACTCCATCCACCAAGGACTCATGCAGATATCTCTGCGTCGAGGATTGAGGAGCTGGTCGAGAAAAAGGTGGAGGAAATTCTTGCTGCAAGAGCCATAAGTGAGCAGTCGAGACATGTCCGGGCACGCGACATCAATGAACAAATGCAGCGCCGCTTGGAACTCTTAGAGCAACGGATTGAGGGTACGGAAGACGCAAGGGCTGAAGGGCTGTCATATTTATTGACGGCGAAACAATATCAAGCACGGGGTGATGATGCTGTTGCATTGAGAATGTATCGGCTCGCGTTGCCTTTCTTTCCCCATAATGAAAAGCTAGTTTCAAAGATTGCGCTTCTGGAGGAACGTACAAGCGACGCAACATCGCGGATGCAACAAGACTCTGCTACTCTCAGCGCCACCGCGACCGTCCAAAAGAATCCGGAAACCGCTACATATTCACACAGGAACCAGGACAAGGCGCGTTCCAAGCGTCAGGCCGAAGATTCTGATGCAGATTACGAAGAAAATGAAGACGCTGAGCGGCCTTTATCTGATGAAGATGAACCCAGCCATCCTCGCATTGTGCGCAAAAAGCGGGCGAGGGCAAAGCATAATGACCCCTCTGATTCCATCAGCAGTATTAATTCCGATGACTTGGAGCAGTTGAATTCACCCCGTACCATGCAACTGTTATCAATCATAAACTCCCGCGACACCTCTCAGATCAAGTTGTTGAAGGGAGTCGGCGCCAGGAGGGCCGAAGCCATTGTCGACCGTCTCTGTGAGATGGATCAAGAGCTGGATAACACAGACGCAAGCAGTACTGCGGCTGGAGACGAATCTCGGAAATTCCAAGTGAACAGTCTTTCAGAATTAAGCAAGTTGAAAGGCGTTGGTATTAAGACCGTCCAAAACATGAGAAACGGTGTATTGGTCTAAAGAGCAAAAAGTCATTTTGTCTCTTTCGCCTCCCATGAGCATGTTCTCCCTCTTATTGGCAGTTGATTGTTTGGCTCTATTGTCTTCCTCATTACCTCTTTCCTTCCATACCACCCAGCAAGGTGTTTCTGGCGTTCTGCATATGTTTCTGCTGTGATGTAAGGTTGCCTTTGCATTGCATTGTTTTTGCTTGGATATTTCCATCAGCATTGAGCCTATTTTGGCTTTTGAAATCCTATTTCTAGCAACCAGGTCGACTAGTCTATCTGTTATGCATTTGGTTCCGTTTCACGTATCCTTTTTGGGGATCAACCTCTGTTTCTTGCATAGCATTGGGATATACAGGTTTAAACCATATGTCATTCATGGATGATGGGATTTGAAAAATATTGCTGCAGCAGAAATAGACAAATAATGATGGATTTGTCCCACTCGCTATATGGTTATAATACACTGAAACTAGATATAACGTTAAAACCTCTTCGCGCTTTGCCCCCGATGCATAATACATGCTATGCAGTCATCCAAAGGGAGTCAGTCACAAACAACCATAGTATATCAACCTAGCTTTTCTGAGTCTCGATTACTACTTTCCCTCCTTTGGTGACTTCCGCGTAACCGCTGTTTACGCCTTTGACTTCTTGCTTGAATAACCTAACTGACCGCGCAGGTACAGGGGCAGCTTGAACATCAACGGCCTCTTCAGCGGCTTTTTCGTATTCTTCATCGTGATTATGTTTGGATGGCTGTTTCTTTTCATCCGAGGGCTTTACGGCTTCAGCAGTCACGCCTCGAGGGGCATCGGCGATCTCATTGACTTCGCGAGTAGAGAGAACGTCATTCAGGCGAGGGCCGCGGGATTGCACGAGGATTTTTGTGGGACCGTCGAATTGAAGGAAAAGCTGGTTATTTTTGTTAGAAGCTATACGTAATGGGAGGTGAGATTTGGATTAGTCGGCATACCCTATCTCCCCAGATGGTCATCCGAGCCCAAGTGCGGAGCTTGTGGAATATCCGCATCGACGTCTTCCAAGTATCTGTATCAGACATAGCACGGAGGAATTTAGACTCCTGAAGGAAGCGAGGGAAGCTTCTGAGACCCGGAACCTGGAATTTCAAGGTCGTCGACTTGAAACGGTAGGGACGAGGAGGATTAGAGGTAATGGTATATGCAACGACGTTGCTTTTGAATGTGAGCACAGCACTCCAGCACCAAGGTCAATAGGTGATAGAGAGTTAAATCATACCTGGGATGAGCAATATATTGTTCTCCAGCCTTCAAATCGATTGAATATAGCTGTCCGTTCCCAACTAAGGCGAGCAATCCTCTTCCGGTAACCTCGGAGCTACCCCAATAAGCGATGCTCTTCACGAGTTAGCTTAAACTTTCAAGGAATCCGTAAGAGTAACTAACCAGGCTCGAGTTAATTTTCGGTCTGATTATTAGCGAGCGTCCCGACCATGCGAGTAGCGCCCGTCTCTGGGCAATCATCCAATCCACGGAGCCATTGAGATGCAGGACAGTAAAGGATGTAAGGGGAGATCGGACAGAGACGAGGGCATTGACCGGGGTAGCAGATGAAATCTAACCAAGTATTAATTGCCAATGTCAGTTATTAAAAGGGGGGCCAAATAAGTCGGACCTTTTGATAGAGGAAAGGTACCCCGAAGATAGCTCTTCGTGTAGGTTCCAAGATGCTCAGAGTAGAAATGACCTAAGGGAAACTCAACGGTCAACGGAACAGCTTATAACGCAATTGTACCGAACAAAAGCGCCTGTCATACATTATCTGCTTTCCCACTCAGTCCAAGCAACGTTCCTCGCCGAGTATAGAGATTTTGCGATGCAGAAAGCGTGACGGAAAGCAAAGAGTATGGAGCCCCGATGACATCGAACCGCGCATCTATATTCCCAAACTGTCAGCTAATTCTGCATAACCACAGCGGAAGGGGTCACAAATGGCTAGGCACACTTACCAGGAGTCTCAGCTGAGCTGGGAGGGCCAGCAATGGGGAGATTGTCTCCATTGACCGAAACAGGCTCTCGCGACGGCGCGGGTCGGATCTGGATGCATCTCGTCTGCCACACCCGATGCGACACACCTCGCCATGGCCGTTGAGCAAGACCTCTGGCAAGGGAAAGCGCCCGAGCACGGCTCCGGAGGACGTCGCGCATGGTTCTGGTCAAACCAACTGGATTCAACAATCAACGTCGACCTCTCGGCGGACGAGAAGCACAAAATAATTATGCTGCAGACGGGAACTTTACGTCAGTTTCCGGTCGCAGACAAACAGTGCAAACAGGTGGATAACGCATCCATCTATGGCGACAGACAAGACGCCTTTTGCGCTATGGCGATGCTTGTCTTGCACGGTCACTTCTACTTCTCCCTCCAGCTCCCCTTTTAAAACTCATGCTTGTGCTCCTCTCTTCCTTCTTCTGATCTTGCGTGCGACTAAATCGGTTGTGGAACGAGCTGTGTCTGTGTTTCAGCACGCAATACTTTCCGCCGATTTTCCTCCGAACCCGGAGTTCTGCCAGCGAGGCGACCCTCGTGGGACCGAAGACCATTTCACCATGCTTCAATGAACAGTGTGGAATTCGGACATATCGATAGGTAACTGAGATAACACTACGGGCTGTCATGCTGCTCAGAGCAGCCCAATCGCCCTGCTGGCGCACGCCGGCGCACCATGTGCATCCTCTTGTCGCAATTCCACGTACCCCAAGGACAGCTGTCCAGTATAGGAGCCAGTTAAGAATATTCACGACAAATGGGAGTTCCCTGAGGAAACGGGTTTCCCAGGATACAACCCCGGACCAGAAGTTGGCGGGTTCTGTCACTACCTCTGTACAAAAGCCAAAGGATGACGAGAAAAAAGGGTCTGCGAAGAAAGGGGATTTGCTCAGTGAGACTACTTTAGGCAATAAAGCGCAAAGGAAAGCAGATTGGGCGATCATGAAGGAGATGTCTAAGTATCTTTGGCCAAAGGTACGATCTGCCAAAAGGGTATGGAAAAGGTATAGCGTTCAGCAGTAACAGGCGTATAACCGCAGGACGACTGGGGCACCAAACTTCGGGTTGGCACTGCTCTTTCATTGCTGGTTGGGGCAAAGGTATGTTATTTGAAGTTTCTTTACTTAGACGAGGATACGGATACTTATAGTAATAACAGGTTTTAAATGTCGAGGTGCCTTTCTACTTCAAGAGCATTGTCGATGCAATGAACATTGACATTGCGGCTGTTGGAGGAACCGCCTATACCGTGGCTGGCTCAATGATCATAGCTTGTGAGGGAACTCTCTCCATAACTGAACGAACTTCTCTAACATGAATCCTTCCAGATGGCGTTACTCGAATAGGAGCTACTTTATTTCAAGAGTTGCGGAATGCGGTGTTCGCAAGTGTTGCGCAAAAGGCCATTCGAAAGGTTGCGCGGAATGTGTTTGAGCATTTACTACAGCTGGACCTTAACTTTCATCTTAGCCGCCAGACTGGTGGTTTGACCAGAGCCATTGATCGTGGTACCAAAGGTATCAGCTTTCTTCTTACATCTATGGTGTTTCATATAGCCCCGACTGCTCTGGAAATATCTATGGTGTGCGGTATATTGGTATGGAAAATCTGTGTCCCAATTGATGTTGAGAGATACATTAATAAGTAGACGTATCAATACGGCGCGCAATTTGCAGCCATCACGGCTGCGACAATGGTCGCATACACTGCTTTTACCATCACAACTACAGCCTGGAGAACCAAGTTCCGTAAGAGGGCCAATGCGGCGGACAACCGTGGTGCAACAGTGGCGGTGGATTCTCTCATTAACTACGAAGCCGTCAAATACTTCAACAACGAAAAGTTTGAGGCCGCGCGGTATGACAAGGCACTTCAAGCATATGAAAATGCTTCTATCAGGGTGACGACGTCTCTTGCTTTCCTTAATTCCGGACAGAACATGATCTTCTCGAGCGCTCTTGCTGGCATGATGTATCTGGCAGCCAATGGGGTTGCCAGCGGAGCATTGACTGTTGGAGACTTGGTAATGGTCAACCAGCTTGTCTTCCAGCTGTCCGTGCCTCTCAACTTCCTTGGATCGGTGTATCGAGAACTTCGGCAGTCATTGTTGGACATGGAAACCTTGTTCAATCTGCAGAAAGTGAACGTTAACATCAAAGAAAAGCCCGATGCCAAAGCACTCGAGCTCAAGCGGGGCGGCGAAATCAAGTTCGAAAACGTCACTTTTGGATACCACCCTGAGCGACCTATTTTGAAGAACGTCAGCTTTACAATTCCAGCTGGCGAAAAGTTCGCTATTGTCGGGCCCAGCGGCTGTGGCAAATCAACAATTCTCAGACTTTTGTTTCGATTCTACGATGTTCAAGAGGGTCGAATCTTGGTGGATGGCCAGGATATCCGTGATGTGACTCTGGAGAGTCTTCGCAAAGCGATCGGGGTGGTTCCCCAGGACACTCCGTTGTTTAACGACACTATTGAACACAACATCCGGTACGGCCGGATAGACGCGTCAGACGAGGAAGTCCGACAGGCCGCACAGCGAGCTCACATCCACGAACTCATTGAAAGACTGCCCGAGGGATACAAAACCGCTGTTGGAGAGAGAGGGATGATGATCTCTGGAGGCGAGAAGCAGCGACTGGCTATTTCCCGGCTTCTTTTGAAGAACCCGCAGCTCCTGTTCTTTGATGAGGCGGTATGGATCTTATCCCTCCCCGTTGCGCTGTTTAGTTTCGGGAATTTCGGTGGCTGACGCAGGATGATTGTAGACATCCGCACTTGACACGCACACGGAGACGGCATTGTTGCAGAATATCAAGAGCATTCTCAAAGAGAAGAATCGTACCAGTGTCTTTGTCGCTCACCGTTTGCGAACTATCTATGACAGCGACCAGATCCTTGTACTGAAGGATGGGCATGTAGCAGAGCAGGGTTCGCATCGGGAGCTTCTAGAGGAAAACGGCATCTACGCACAACTTTGGCATGGTATGGAAACCAACTGGCCTTCTTTTTTTTATGTTCATCGAAAGCTAACTAATTTTTTTTTTTTTCTTCTCTCTTATAGCCCAGGAAATGTCGCTGGCGCATGATCACGAAGCAGAGGAGCAGATAGAGGAATCGAAGCCAACGCGCTCTGCTTGAAGTTGGAATTATTACTCCGTAAATGAGGAGAATTAAATACGATCAGTCTGGAATTGAGTCAGTGTATATAGATGAACGAACTCCTGCTGGTTGCACTGTGTCGATGATAGCTACGTTGCACCGCAGTATCAGATGAGAGAAATCGGGACGGAATGCAGTCGTAGATACGAGAACGATAATTCTCCGACCAGGGGTAAAAAGGCTTCTAGAACGACGGTTGAAACTCTGCGGGCCGTGGACGACGCGGTGGATGGTTGCTGCGACGCAGAGAGTTCTTTAGTGGGCGACGGCGTGCTCGTTTCCCCCACAGACACGCAAGCGCTGCTTGGGGTTGTCGTTGTCGCATGTGTCTTCTGTTCTTCGAGACTCAGGAGATCCCTCTCTCAATGCATCGCTAGCATCTCCCTTCCGCACTGGCCATCTGAGATCTTCGTTGGTCTTTACGTTCTCTTCTTCTTCTTCTTCTTCGTCTCTCCTTTTATTATTATTATTATCATCATCACCACCGCCACTCCCTCTGTTGTTTCGCTGCGCTGCACAGCTTCACCCTCCTTCGCCAGCTCAGCAACCTGCATCTTCATTGATCGACGACTCGTTTCCATCCATATATTTATATATCCAGCCAATATTCATTATCTACACTGGATAATCCCTCTACTAGGTGAGTCCGCGTCATCCATACCATGTGCTCGCAACCGGTCTTCTCCTGCTCTGCGCGCAGTGGATCTTCTAGACTTTCACCTGCGAAATCCACGATGGACTGCAGAAGGGTCTTGTCGCGTCGATCCTCAATGTACCCGTCACCAGAGGTGGAGTGACCTACAACTTACTCGAGTCCGATGTATCCTACAGGCTCCTGCTTTCCGCCCATCCCCGTTTCCGTCGAGAGCCGATTGCCACCTTTTGGCATCAGCCTTCCATGTTTGAAGGCGCATCTGTCAAAATAACATATGCTTCGTCAGACATCCCTATCAGCTATCGTCATTGGTATCTGAGGGTGGTTGCATGAACTGGTTTAATCGTTAACCATCCATCGTACACTTCCGGTACGAGGCGGGCTGACGTATCCTTGGATTCCTTCTTCTGGGACGGCAAAGGCGAGGGCCTTTTCGACACTTCTTTTTTATTATTTCCATTCCTTTATCTTTTCTTCTCTTTTCACAGCGTTTCCCTCCCTGCAAGACCAACCGCCGAACGAACCCGATCGTTATAATTGACTATATAAACAATTCAGAATGGGTTTCCTCGATAAATTACAAGCAAGTACGTCATGTCTTCTTTCCCTTCAGTTCGCCTCGCATGGGACTTCTATCTTGTCTATTAGTAAAGCAATGTACTGCCGGAGGAAGAGAAATACTAATGCGCAGAACTCCTCCAGAGATCGAGCTCTACCGACTGGAGCAGCGGTATGTCCGCCGTAAGCACCGCAGCGACTTCCACACAGGCGTTCAGTACGTCGATGGTGAATACGTCTACACAAATGGACTCAATTCCCCAACAGGAACAGTATCCAAGCAATCCACAGGCAGTTACTGGAAACCACCTAGTTGGAATTCGCGGTCCCGGTAATGCATGCTGGGAGACAAAACGTATATTGCCATTTTCTTCTCGCGTTATTTTACAAGGACTGCTGTCCCACGCAGTAACGGCTCACGTGGATGAGAAATCTCTTTGCTGAAATCCTCCTATCCGATGATTTTGGGCTAGGATGTTAGATGGATTCGTTTTTCTTGATTCCCCTGGTCCCGACTGATGACGACCATGCAGAAAGGGTTTTCTTACTACCCTCTGATGCTTCATTTATCTTTCGACTTCTTATTCTCTCACCTCACCTATGTTCACCTTATACGGGCTCTTGCTCTCCATTTCAACTTAACGGCTTTTGCGTTTTATTTTTGCGGATTCCCTCTTGTCGCATTTGCAATGTTAAGTCGGTATATGCATTGCATATTCGTCATCTTTTATTTCGACAGAAACAGCTGGCTTTAACTGTTTCTCCTTGCTTGCCTTTTTGTTTTGCAGCGTTGACTAGACTGCATTTCAATAGCGGTTGTCTTAGTTTTTGTTTCTTTGCTTTGTACATATCAGTCTGCCTTTTTTTCTTTTTTTTTTTTTTTTTTTTTTTTTTTTTCTGTATGCCTTTTCATGGGTACATGGAGACATGTGTGTATGCATTTGTGTCGCTGTACATACTACATGTTTTGGGAAATATAAAGTTCTATATATCCTACTGTCTCAGCTATCCCGTCTATTTCTTATCATTCATTCATTCCACTAGGATTGCAGAGTTTCACTTCCTACTTTGCAGGTAGTGCCGACAGGATAGGTGGGTATTGATCTATGCAGGACAGCGTGAGTATTATAAAAAAAAAAAGACGAATGTAAATAGAAAATAGAAAAAATGGAAAGACAAAAAGGAATGTGGAAAGCTCAAACCGTCTAGGGTAATCTTGATAAATAGAAGAGAAACAAACAAACAAACAAACAAACAAAAAAAGAAAAAAGGCGCCAGTGGTATCCTGTGAGAGAAGATCAATAACTGATTGACTGTATAACTAAAGTGCAGAGCATAGGCATGAGCTGTAAGGGAATAAACAATAACCCCTTTGCAATCTATCCATCCACCCATGTAAAGGTGTTTTTTTCACTCCGTACTCTGTATGTTGATGAGCTGTTATGTAACCCCTCACTTCTGCCAGGATGACACGATCCACAAGTAAAACACCCCAACAATCCAGCAACTATCCAACATTCAACCAGGCTCAGCGCTTGGATCTCCTACTCCCAATCCCGAGTCGTCCAAGATTCGAAAGGCTAGATTTAGGCTTGTGTGCAGGTGAAGCGCCTTTCTGTGTACCAGCTTCAGGTCCAGTATTGCGCGCGCCAGGCCCGAGTCCGCTGCCACCTAGCCCTCCTCGAGGAATGTCTGGAAGTGCCCTCTCCTTGTGGCGGGCTTGGTCGGTAGTGGCCGCAGCAGAAAGAGCGGCAGCAAGGGATGAGGGTAGTATTCCACTAGCCTCATTGTCGAGACGCGCAGATCCTCGTTGTGATCTTCTAGCTCGCTCCTGGACTGATTTGAACTTGTCTATAAGCTCCACCCAACGGATTGTGTTCTCATCGCGTGTTTTCAGCCTACCACCCGCTGGCCGTTCGTATGCGGATGAGGATGATAAAATGGAGCTAGAAACGGAACTGCGACGCATAAATCCTTAAATTAGCAAGGATCTCGAATATGTCAAAAAGGAAAACACATTCGAAAATAGCTTGTGTCTTAGATCCAACTTACCCCCGTGGTCCGGAATGAAGAAGAGCAATGTTGCTGACACTATTGAGACGGTTCTTCAACGCCGCAAAGGCGGAGCTCTGTGGAAGAAGCATGAGAACCCCGTAGAGACACTTATACAGGTATGGGTATCGTTCTGGCTCAAGAAGCTGAAGACGAAGATCTGGTAAAAGTTTAGATTCCCAAACAAAAATACGAATAGACTCAGAAGGCACTGACAGGTGAAAACAGGAGACTCTAATAACTGAACTAATTTGTCGATTTGAATCAACATGTTGACCGTCATTTCAAGTTCGGCGCTGAGAGTGAAGTCAGCAAACTATCGCGTAAACATAAGTAGCGTGTTACCCACAAGACCTGTAGAAGGTTATACGCCTGCTCGTAAGCCTGCGCAAGTAGACAGAGAGAAAAGGTAGAAACGGCATTATGGCACCAGGATCTGAACAGAGTCACAAAGAGCATTTGACCCTCCTAACAAGACAGGTCAGCTTTTCTTTTTGAACTTAGGCTAGATCTCATCCTTACCCTAGAGTCGAGATTCCTCAGTCTCTTCCTAAGTTGCGAAAGCTCTGGAGCCGTTATCAAATTATTATTCAAATTCTGAACCATGATGCTAGCAAATTCAATGTCCTAAATAAAATGGTTAGCAGAGCTGGTCATCCGCAATGAAAACAGCTACTCACCTCTTCCTTTTCGAGACAGTCCGCTAGTGTCCAATAAATACGCTCCGGGCTTAAATTGATGCAGAGTTGTCGAATGATCAGATTTCCGCGAACTTCAAGCAGGTTTCTATCTGTGGAAAACAGTTGAAGCAGGTTCACCATAAACGAGGTGAAATAACTATCATCGCTATTCTTTGATATCTGGGATAGAAGCTGGAGATCCTTTGTCACAACCGCTTCCGCCGGGTCAGACAGTGTTTTTAGGAGAGCCGGGAAGGTCCCATCATTGAATGCCACCACTTTCCGAGGGGCTTTTCGATGCAGCATGATTAGCCAAGAGAGAGCTGCAACCCTGGTGGCCTCATTCTCGTTCAGGAATTGTAACGTGAGTGAGTTGACAGCTGCGGCATAGTCGAGGTCCGCTGGCGGAGCTGGAGTATCGCTTCGCGGCGTGAAGTCATGCGTAGAGCCTTGCTGAGAGACAGGTTTTCTTGTATCATTCCCTGGTGCGTCCGATGGTTTTCCGTTGGCTGCAGACTCCCTTCTAGTGAGGGTTGGCGATATCGACCGCACCGACTGGCTCTCGTGCGACATATCCTCAGACAACGAAACGATATACTCCAAGAGAGATGTGTTGACTCGATTTGCAGCTTGCCGTACTTGGTCCGAGCCACTAGACATTGCAGGAAGGACTTGAGTGAGAAGCCGTGGGACAAAGGGAAGAATATCCTCGGGGCTGAATTCGAAGAAGCTGTCGATCCACCGTAGTGCAGTCAATTGCATCTCCTCCTCTGCATTGAAAACATGAGCATAAACCCGTCAATGAATGTTAGAAGGGCAGTTACCAAATGAAGTGTTCACGAATCCTAGAAGAATATCGAGTATCTTTGGATAATCAATGTGCACATCCTGTCCTGGGATCCAGTCACCTTCAACGTGTGTTGCATCATCATCGATAAACTCCGATTCCGAATCCCCTATAGCATTTTCACTCTTTTCGGCCTCGGGGCCTCGATCAGGTGTTTCACGTGTGCTGCCACTGACAACTGAGTATCTCCGGTCGCTTCCTCGTCCTTTTCGGCTATGCTCGATTCCCTTTCTGATATGTGCAATTCTCTTGATTTCCGCAAGAAATCTCTCGAGGAGATTCTGCGTAGCAACGTTAACGTCTCTAGTCGGGTCACCAAGAAATTTGATCAGTCCTCCAAGAAAGTCAGGCAAGCAGCAGACAAGCTCCAAGTCTGGAATTGTGTCCAGCAGTGTGAGCCACGAAACCAGAAATGTACGGGTGAATGGGCTTATAACGTGGATCCGTTCCTTGAGAAGTGGTATGAACTTGGCAAGAGAAAATGCGGTCGGGAGGTCCGATTCAGACACCAATTCGTCTTCTTCATGCCCATCTTCTTCTTTCCCCTCAGCCTCGTGGCTCGTTTCCAGTTCCTTCTTTTCAGAAAGTTGTAGGACTGAGACGTAAGATGCCGCGGACTCGGCCACTATATCCTTCACGAGTCGATCAAGGAGTTCCGCACCATTCTTCACAGACAGCTCTGAATCGGAAGCTAACTAGACTGCTTGTCAGGATCAAGCTAACCTTCGACAAATGTGCATTTGTAGGAGCCTACTCTGGCTAACGCGTCGAATATGTCATTGAAAAACAGCAATATCTCCCCCTTAGCAACTTTGGCAATATTGTACATGCTCTCGCATGCATAATATCTGACCCGCGCATCCTGGTCGGAAAAGCAAGCTAACACGGGGGGGACGATTTCCTTAAGGTACGGTGCAACTCCTTCCTAGAACATCGGTTTTCAGCATCAGTCACAAAGAAACCAGAGGTATATTCCAGCATAACTCACGGATCCAAGTGCTATTGATGCAGCCGCTAATCCAATCAATCCACCGTTTCTGGCGTGGGGTTGGTGTACGGCGTAGGCATAGTCATGGCAAAGCTGACCGACAATTGTTTTGATTTTATCGTGGTCTCCTTTATAAACAGCATCGCGAACGACCTTCTCGAGCCTAAAAAAATATCATCGTAGTTAGAACCAGTAGGCATGCGTCGATACGACCCCTAATCAATATTCTTCGGCCATACTCTAAAGCACCCTGTTTCCTCCTTTCATAGAGCTTATCGTTCAGCAGACGCTGAATGCTCTGATCCATCGCTCAGGAAATCATGTACTGCAACGAGGATTGGGAACGGGTTGTGGTCAAGCAAATCTCATTGTGGAAGGGCAGACGTCTCTGTTGGCACTCGGTGTAGGAATCTCGAATAGGCAGCTAACGGTCGGTGTACTAGTAGCTACTAACAACCAATCTATCGCGTTACTATGGCCAGCTGAGGATCCGCATTGGAGCACTGGGTAGCAAACCTGGATAATCTGGGTGACAGCTGTGGCTATCCTTTTTCCTTTCTTTCTCTTTTTCTGTTTAGCGATAGCTGCAGGATGTGTTGTCAGAGTGGATTAGCTCCTATCACTAAATATTGTGACGTAGTTAGTGTCCTCGTGACGAAGCTTGGCAGCGTGAGCTTCTCAGCACAAAGAAGCAGACAAAAGGATCAATATTTCTAATGTATCATAGCCAGACACAAAAGGAATAAGGAATAACTGATTCCTACATATACATCAAAAATATGCTTCAAGACGCCAATATTCTATACTCCTATCATAAGAAAAATGCGCTCCAAAGCCATCAACGCCAAAGAAATCAGTGACTGATATACTGGAAAACGGCAGAGACGTCCCTTTCTGCCGTTTCTTGTCGCAGCAGTAAGTCTTGGATCTTGCAAAGTGGCCCATTCTCACCATCATTCACAAAATGATTCCAAGAGCTAGTATCTCCGTACAACATTGCGGGGGCTTTGATGTATTGCGTCCCGTCAGGTCTGCATCTCTTGCACTTGAACGTGTCATGCGTATCACTTAGGGTGTCGGGTTTAAATTGGAAAAGCTCACGGAGCGACTCAAGGGAGAAGTGTCGCTCTACGTCTTCCGCAGAATCGACAACGCATGAAGAGAGTGACTGTTTATGGGACTGGCGTTGGAAGATCTTCTCCTCAATTGATCCAGTCGCAATGAAACGGTAAACGAAGCAGTCTTTCTTTTGGCCATCACGCCATACTCGCGCCAAAGCTTGCTGGTCAGCAGCTGGGTTCCAGTCGGGATCAAAAAGCACGAGGCGGTTTGCTCCTATCAAGTTCAGACCACATCCGCCGGCCTTGCTACTGAGGAGAAAGACAAACTCTTCACCGTTGGGGTCATTGAATTTATCAACAAGCTTTTGTCGTTTGTTAACGTTCATGGTTCCGTCCAGTCGAAGACTGCCATATCCTCGGGACCTGCAAAGTTTCTCAAAGAGATCGAGAGTTTGGGTGTAGTTGCTAATCAAGACAATTTTGTCGTTTGTGTCTTGTCGTATGCGAGCCAGCATACGGTCAAGAACCATCATCTTCCCTGAATACCAAGTCTTGACGTCCCTGTCACGGCCCCTGGCCTCGACCGGTGCATAGTCTTCCGGGAAAGCATGCTCACATCCTGGAAGGTCGGTCGACAGGTTGAGAAGATCTGGATGGTTGCAGAGCTTCTTCAATATTCCTATCGCCTTCAGCGGTTGGCTTCCCTTTCCCCTGAGCAGACTTTTGATATCCGGGCTTTCGAGAAAGTGTCTATATAACTTGACCTGGAATTCAGACAGATTACAGAAGACGACATGTTCGTACTTGACTGGCAAGTACTTTGATAGGATGTCGTTTGTCCGACGTATGATAAATTTGTTGACTATACCAGATAGTTCTGCCAAACGTTCCTCTCCCTTTTTGACATCGTCTTCTGATCCTGCGGCATCTCGCCCTCTGAGAATCGGAAGTTCAAATCTTTTGCGGAATTCACCCTGTGACCCAAGCAAATTCGGATTTGCAAAATGCAGGAGTGCAAAATATTCAGAAAGGTCATTCTGAATGGGCGTGCCGGAAAGGATGACGCGGCGACTGACGTTGAGGCTGTTTAAAGCAGTCCAAGTCAGACTGTCCTTGTTCTTTAGGCGATGACCCTCGTCACAAAGAAGCAAGCCAATTGGACTGTCTTTAAGCGCATCGATATTCAGCCGCAGCGTTTCGTACGAAACGATGAGCACTGGTCTAACAATAGATCGTCCAGAGGCAATGGCCCATTGCTTCAATTGGGATGTAAGCTCTGCCTTAGAGCCCTTACCATCCACTGCAAATGGTATTATTGCATCATTTCCGAGCCATTTGACTGCACTTATTAGCAGCAGTAGACTGCAAGAAGCATACATGACTCACCAAGTTCATTGGCCCAGTTTCTAACTAAACTTGACGGACAGACAATCACACACTTTTGGATTGTGCTCTTACCAGCTTCTGTGGATTGCTTAAGAAGTGTCCACATCAAAGTAATGCATTGAAGCTGCGGATGTCAGCGTTGGTGTTCTCGAAATACCTTTTTGTCCGTACCGTCTTGCCCAGTCCCATCTCATCCGCCATGATGCAACCATTCGCGTCCTTGTCCACCAAGCCAGTCGTGCACTTATAGAGGAACTTTTATAGAAAACAGCCTTAGCCAGGTACCTATACTTGATAATGATTTGTCATAGGAGCTTTACCTTAACTCCTTCCACTTGGTGCGGTCGTAGGACTTTCGCCAGCCTTGGATCAATGACTACCGGGACCTTTGGACGAGCTTCCACTTTTTTCTTGAGTCCAAGAATATCTGCAAGGCTCTTGTGAACGAGAGGTACATCTAGCTTTGGGGTTGAGTCTTCTTGCTTCTCTGCCTCATCCTGCTTCTTCGGCTCGGGGGTTTCATCAACGTCATCGACTGTCGGGTCGTATAGTACTATAGCAAACTCCCCGCTAGGGTCATGCAACGGCTTGACTATAAATACAGTGCCTTGTCTCATGCCTAAAGTCGGGGCTGGTCTAGAAGCGTCATATCCGGCTGCTAGCTTATTGACTAGCGGAACCCTGAATCTTTGTTTGAACATAGTCTCCTTATCCTTAACCTTAAAGACCGGGAATCTGTTTGCATCTCTCACTGCGAGAGCTTGGCGCTCCTCGGTCATCCAGGATCGTTCATTTTTATCTTCAACGCTTCCGTCAGCTTCTGCGTAGTTCACTTTCCGCCGTTTTCTTGCCGGTTTGTCTGAAGATCGTGTCGGCGTAGCAGTACTGGGACATTTGAAGGGTTTCGAAAGACGATCAATGGAGGTTGACGACGCGCTGCGATGCAAAGGCTTCAACGATGGTGTCTGTTCGCCACCTGCTGCTGAGGCCAGTCGAGGCCGATACCTTGGAGAATGTTAGTACAGCGTTGATTGAAGGGCTGTATCCAAGAGCGACTTTTACATTTGTACCTGTGGTAGTCAAGTCGGTAAGAGTGGCCTTTCCCTTTATTTTCCAGGTTTCCAAGTTGGGGTGGTGGTCACTGATCTCATTAAGATCAACACGCGTCCCAGCGCGTTCCTGGGACAACTCAGGCAGACGCCAAAACCGCGCTCTCACGTGACGTTTGAATTACTCCCATCATAAGCTGGTCCTCTTCAAAGCCTGGATTGTATTATGAGACATGCCACACGGAAGTTAGTATTCTTAGACAAGGCCAGTATGGCTGATTGTCATTGTCAAGTCCGAAGCTACTAGTGCCTCCATGCTTAAGTTACCGGATTCATGACCAGTCTCCCATTTCGAACCTGGATATCTTCATTTATGATAACTCCGCAGTGGGACGGAGAGAAAATATCTTTAGCCTACTTCCCATGCTTCATCTTGGCTTCTCTACCTTTATCTCTCTTTTTTTTTTTTTTTTTCCTCTCGCTCATCCCGACTGCCTTGCCACTCAGTCCAGCCGGTGCGCTCTCGGCTGTTTGTCGAAAAGCAAACCAAGCCAGGGAGAATGCTTGATACGGACTTCAGGTTGAGGAGAAAATGCAGCAGAACAGCAGAAGCGAGAGGAAGAGAGGGGCAGGAAGGCATCAGGTGCTAGCAGACCAAGTTTATTTCAATTCCAAGCTGGACAAGCAAGAAACAGGGGGATAAGACGCCCAGAAAGCGATGGAATAGTTTTCTTTTGTCCCGATGTATTTGCCAATGTTGTCGAACGGATGAAAGAAAGTTCAGCGGAGCACCATGAAACATCGTTGACAGACTATAACCGATTCCAACCTACCAAGATGTCGGCCTTGCATGAAGAGAATGCCCGGCGGATAATAATTCCCGACTTGGCATTGACTAGACGGGATCATCCGCGGCTTGACAGATAACTGCAGTGCTGTAGAAAGCACTCTATGCTATAAATCCTAATAATGCTCGAAATTATCGAATAAACTCTCAAGTAGATTTTGCACATACAGTGTTACCACTGGAGTGTCTTCCCTACATTTCAAGTAATGCAGCTGGGTGTAACATTGCTTTCTTGTGTCCTAACAGCTACTGTACAGCATGCATAGCGTGTATAGACTAATGCATGTTCAGCAGTCGGCACACACAATTCGACCTCCCATTGATCCATTCCAACAGTCAGGGTTCACAATCATAAGACTGTTATGCAGAGATGGAAGGCATGCTAGTAGTATAATAACCCGACTCCAGACCCATGAGATGCGCCCCGTCCACCTCTCTCCATCTAATCCCTGCGCTTCGGTCTCACTTATCCACAGACAGACTCAATTCAGACAATGGCTAATGCCCCAGTTGATACTCATGGAGGTGAAGGTTAGTGGTTCCTCAATCAGATCTGGATCATATCCAGCTAACCAGTGTGGTATACCGCAGAGAACGGCCAAATCGTGGTCGACGATACTGTCAGTCCCCCGAGAACATTGACCATGTTAACTTCATTCTGACTACGCCTAGCAACCTACTAGATCTCAGAATTGGACTCCACATTTGGCGATTCGTATGGACCTCGTTCATTCCCCCCGACCTCTCCTGCCTCGTCGTCGCATGACATGGCTAACTAGATTGTTTAAATAGTAGGAGTGATACCACTTCGCTGGTCTCTAGTGTCCTCAAATATCGCTATGAGAATGGTCGACGATACCATGCTTTCCGAGAGGGGAGGTATCTCCTCCCCAACGATGAGAAGGAGCAAGACCACATGGATATCCTTGGGCACATGTTCTTATTACTTCTGGATGGAAGATTATATCTAGCCCCCATTGATGAACACCCACAGCGTATCCTGGATTTAGGATGTGGTACGGGGCTGTGGGCGATTGAAATGGGTGAGTGGTCTGTGTGGGATCAGGCTGACTAGCTGGAGTATTAACCACCTATATAGGCGACTTGTTCCCCTCGGCACAGGTGAGGATCCTTTTTCCCATTACTTTATGATCGCAGCCTGGGTTACTGATGGTAAATTTCCAGGTTATTGGAAACGATCTCAGTCCAATCCAGCCAAAATTGTATGTATACCAATACTGGTGACTGTTTGGAGAAGACAATTGACAACTATCACAAGGGTCCCTCCAAATGTGCAATTTGAGGTGGATGATATTGAAAGTGACTGGACTTACAAAAGCCCCTTTGACTTCATCCATGCTCGGTACTTGGCTACATCAATCCGGGATTGGCCTCGGTTGTTCCGGCAGATTTTCGAGTTAGTAGCGCAAATGTAAACGCTATTCCGTACCTGAATTACTGACGCTCTTCAAGAAATCTCAAACCAGGGGGTTATGCAGAATTCCTTGACTTTAATTTTGTCCTGGACTCCGATGATGGTACTCACAAACTATCTGAGGCATTTAGTCTCAACATCTCCGAGGGTGTAAGAGCAGCAGATATCGTGGGACAAATAGCCAGCCCAGGACCACATTTAAAAAATTGGGCTGAAGATGCAGGTTTTATAGATATCGAAGAACATATTTTCAAGCTGCCATATGGGCCTTGGCCGAAGGATCCTAGAATGGTGGGTTTCACTAGCTGTATCGAGACTCTTAATTTCAACATGCAATAGTTATCGTCAGCCTGTGACTAATATTTTAATTTATAGAAAGAACTCGGTGCCTGGAACCAGCTGCAGGCATTGGAAGGGGTTGAAGGATGGACAATGGGCCTGTTCAATCGTGTGCTTGGCTGGTCAGTGGAGGAAGTGCAGGTGCATCTCGCCGAAGTCCGCAAGAATTTTCGTGACCCTAGAATCCATTCATACATTACCATGTAAGTCTGCCGCGATAGAACCTCGGTTGGACTTTGGCATCCTCCTCTGTCAATGTTCTTATAGGTGCTGCTAATATAGTTACTGATCATTCGTCACCTTCCTCAGGTACCTCGTATATGGCCAGAAACCGAAGGCGAAAAAGGAGGGAGAAAAATAGCCAAGATACGAATTGCTTTCCACCGATGGTTTATTCGTACTTGCTTGACATATTCTGAACAGCTGTGGTGTTTCTCATGGTTTCTTGAAGTAGTGGATTAAGAATGGACTGTATACATCCAAGGAACCAGAAGTGCGGGTAATCTAGCACCAAACGAGCATATTATCCAGTTTGAAGACTCATTATCCCATGGTATATGGTTAGAAGCGCAACAATGACGGCAGGGGGAAGTTTGTCCGCAGGTATCTACCACCAACATCTCATACGTCACAGGGTCGTATAGTAGTTTAGGATCAGATATCTATCTACAACTTCTTTTCCTTCTCACCGTGTAGCATGCACATTGTACCTTCTAGATAATCATGTTATGAGTAGTAATTGACAGGTTTTCAAATATCTTGGAGTGCTAACGCCGAATGGTTTGACGTAGGAATTTTTGCTTTGGATGCAGGTTAACTGCCAAGCCTTAGCATTTGTTGGAGGGGGTTGAACTCGCTGAGTTGGTTGACCTAGCTAGAGAGGCCCGGAGTCGGGAGAACTATCTACACAGTGCGCTGACTAACGTGGACTAAACCTAACTAGGAAGGAGCTGAGCCATGCACCGACAGCATTTGATGTGGATCAGGGGTGCGGCGTCTGGATACCAGATACTAAAAGGATACCGTAGGATTCATAGGGATCGTGGTGAACGCTCTATATCGATATACTGCTGTCTCTAGTACATCTTGAAGCTCTAAAACGATGCGCTTCCTCTAGCTTGTCCACTACACCTTGTGTTGTCCCAACATCCGTATGTTGGTCCTTCCTCCGGAACATACATACTCCGTATCCGGGACCGGATTATCAGATAATCCACCTGTCCGAAATAGTATATCCTCATCAGCATTCAAGTCGTGAAGTCATGTGATAATAATACTAGCTAGGGCTTGCTATTTTAGGGCTACCCCGCAATTCCATAGAAATAGCAAAACAGAGGGGTAAGAAAGAAAAGCAACTGACACGGTTACAAACTCTCGATTGTGGGATTGTGTTATCAATCCGGCCATGTCATCCGATTTCTTTGCGGGCTACCTCAGTGGGGCCATAGGGATTGTCATTGGGAACCCTCTAGATCTTGTTAAAGTTAGATTACAAGCAGGCCAATCTGTGGACATTTCGAGACGACCGGGCCTGAGCGGTTTGGACAATGCCAGTTCTCTTGTGAAAGGTATATCTCAGGCTTTTCCTTTCCATTCACTTTCTGTTCAGTGATAATCTACGCCCCCGGTACCGATACTGGAAGAAGCTGACTTGAATAAATAGGCGCTGCGGCTCCTATCCTCGGATACGGAGCCCTAAATGCCCTGCTCTTTGTCGCTTATAATCGCTCATTGATGCTTCTGGATAGTTCAGTTACCAACCCCACAGCACCTGACAGCGTACCTCTGTACAAGATCTGGCTTGCCGGTGCCGCAGGTGGGCTGGCCAGTTGGACTGTCTCATCGCCGACAGAGTTTATCAAATGCAGAGCGCAACTGGACTCCCGTCCAGAGGTTTCATCATGGACCATTGCCAAGGACATCATTCGCACTGGAGGCTTCAGAGGACTCTACTACGGGGGGGTGATAACCAGCATTAGAGACTTGGTCGGTTATGGATTTTAGTATGAAAGACATCTTCCCCCTTCCTTCCCCCTCAAATGTCACATCATTACTTGATTTTTGACGAGTTATATTTATTTACCTACGCGAGTCAACAGTTTCTGGTCCTATGAATATTGCAAGCGTCTAATGACGTCCGAAGAAGAAGATACACGACAAGCTGCAATTAAGGTCCTTCTTTGCGGGGGCATTGCTGGAATTGTCACCTGGGCATCGGTGTTCCCGCTGGATGTGATCAAGACAAGATTGCAGGCGCAGACGATTGGGGATTCTTCTTCTTCCTGGCTAGAAGGTCAATCGTTGCTGTCCGCGAGTAACCAGAAGACGCTTGGTTCTCTCCAGCTTGCCAAGGAGGCATATCGGACGGAGGGATTGAAGGTTTTCTATCGTGGCCTAGGGGTTTGCAGTCTTAGGGCGTTCATGGTAAATGCGGTCCAGGTGAGTACCTACTACCTAATCTCTGAAACCGATACATGATGAATCCAGCTCAGCTCACGATTTTCAGTGGGCAACGTACGAATGGCTTATGAAGGCATTTACCAACAAAAACAATAATCCATTGAAGGGGGCGCAAGGTCAGGCTGTCTCATGAATCAACGACTTTCTGTACGCTGTACATATGTATGTATCTATGGCAAACAATCTAGCTACATACCTAGGTAGGTAGTTACCGGTAAGCATCGGTTAAGTTCCACCGGAGGTGCATATTACCATAATCGTATTTACCGAAAAGCGGCGGTTTAAGGCTCTGGATTTTCATGGACCGCGAACCGGAGAAGCGGACCGAGGTTCCGGTATTCGGCATAAAGGTGATATCCTTGTGTCCTGAGGGCAGCAAGAGAAGATTTTTATGCGGAAGGATCCAGTTAAGAATCTGCATTATTATTGCTTATTTATTATTGACGTGGTCGTTAAATGCATTGTCGTATCTGCATACGGAGGTCCGTAGACTGCGTGAGTTGAAGCTCATGCCAGTCGTTTCATGGCAGTATGGTACTCCAGCTTAGTCCTCCATGTCTACACGCTCAGCTCGCTGGCCGTTATCTGTTCCCAAACCTATTGCAGCTTCTGCAACTTTTTGTGTGTGAGGTTCCTCGCGCAAAAGACGGAGTCTATCGTAGACACTTCCAGTCAGCGTCTCAAAAGAAAAGGAAACCGATCTGAGAGACCACGGGGGCAATCGCCCATTCTTGAAAACTAACCTCCTTTTGTGATTTTTCCCCTTCGTGTGGGCTTGCAGGTTGTATTCGCTTTCAAACCATTTTGCGCACTCGACGCAGTAGTGTCTCCCGAGACCAGGGAGATCCTCTGCGTCCTTGGTGGCCTTGTACTGCGTAAGATGCTTTGGAGAATCGAGATCCTGTCGGACTTGATCGTAGTCCCTGTTGGTTGTGATGTTTGTCAGAAGCTTTATTCAGCTATGAAGCCAGTAGGTCTGCTGCTGTAGTGGCTGGGAAGAATACCTTGTCCTGCGCTTGGTCTTAATTCTCCTTACGGCACCCATTTTGGATATCTTTGGATATCTGATAACCGAGAGTAGCAGTCGACCGTCTTTTTTTTTTTTTTTTTCCTTAATTAATTTTTAATTTCCGCAGATCCTAAGCACCGATACACGGCAGAATGGAAGTAGATGAGCGGGGCCGTCGCAATAATGGGTAACATTTTTTCTATTTTCTTTTTGTTTTTAGCAGGTAGAAATCTTTTTGAAACCGCACGCGCATCATTGGTTGTTACGGCTGAGGGATCTTGGCAGCGGGAACCTGGTCTTTCGCAGGTCTTCGGTACGCCTCGGTTCTGCTTCGGCCTCCCACATTGCTCCTCCCTCCGGGCGAATTCCGTCGAGAGAGCAGGGTTATTACGATATTGCAGTATTTGGATGCATGACGTTGATATGCGCTCAGCATGTGGTGTGCCATTGGGATGCTCCCTTGGCAGTTTCGATACGGAATGCGCGCTGCTGGACTAAAACAAGCATTGGCAGCTGTGTTGGGCCGGTGGCATTGTGATGTGCAAGTCTTGAGCCTTGGACGAGATGCCGCGCAGAAGCGTTCGCCATGGCAACCGCCGAAGCTGAAGATGAAGCTGTAATCAGGGCCGGCATGATTGGCCCTGCCGTCACATGCGGCATCAAGCTTTCCCCAAGTAACGTAACGTACGGTAATGGGCTTTGCGGCATCTGCGACCCAAAAGAGAGAACGCTGTCAATCCTGTTCTCTGCTGGTAGAGACAGGCCACTCGCAGCGAGGTCTTTAGCAATTACTGGGGACTGACATGCCGGGATGGGCGGGAACTGAGTTAATCTGGACTTTTTCTGCGCTGTTTACAATGGGCTCTTCCTTGTCTCCGGGCGTATCCAAAATTACCAGCGCAGCACTGCCGAAAATACACGTCCACTCGCGGAAATGGTATTGTCGCCGTCCCGTGGCGGTTACGGCTGTCTGCTCCGGTTCTCCCTCCCCACGCATATTAAAAACAGCCCTTTCTTTTTCTCTTCTCTTCGTCCTGCTACTGTCTTTCTCTTCTTTCTTCCTCTCATTCTCATCTGTTTTTTTCTCACCACTCCACTCCTACTTCGACAGCTGATGCTGGCTGTTGCTGTTTGAATGAGCCCTCTCTGTCCTTGAATGCCACACAGTCTGCTTCCTACTGTTTAAGAGAGCTTCGTTCATAATGATCTCGACCAGACTCGCGCGCGCGGGTGGTCTGGTAAGTCTCTTCCACCCCCTCTGTAGTGCAACCAGTTACTGCAGTGTCAGATCCAGACCTGCTGTTTATTTTCCGCTAGTTGGCATGAATTGAAAAGCTAACTGTCGTCTTTCCGCAGGCCCCGAGGTCCCGGCTTGTAAGCGGTCACCATCTTTCGACAGAAGGATTGCTTCCTGCAATCTCAATTTCCACTGGATAACGGTTGCTAACCTGATTTTCTTATGCAGTTGCTCCGGACCCGTGGTATGGCCACCGTTAGCGATCCCCTCGACAAGAAGGTCGAGATGACCAACTGGGAAACTGTGAGTGGTGCATTCATCACATGGCATTATCCTCGGCTACGCCGGGTCCGAAGAATCATAGCTAATGACGTTTTTATAGGGCAACTACATCAACTACAAGTAAGAGAGATTTTCTCTTTTTCTGCTCCGCTGCAGCTAGCCGGTTGTTCGGGGAGCACGCTCAGATCGACTTGAGCAATGGGCTAACATGACTGCTATCATCATAGGAAGATGTCCCAGAACCTGGAAATTGTCCGCCGCCGTCTGAACCGCCCTCTGACATACGCGGAGAAGATCCTGTACTCTCACCTTGATGACCCTCATGGCCAAGACATCGAGCGCGGCAAGTCTTACCTCAAGCTGCGCCCTGATCGTGTTGCTTGCCAGGATGCTACTGCTCAGATGGCCATCCTGCAATTCATGTCCGCTGGCATGCCCTCCGTTCAGACTCCGGCCACCGTCCACTGTGACCACCTGATCGAAGCTCAGGTTGGAGGCGAAAAGGATCTTGAACGTGCCAACAAGATCAACAAGGAGGTCTACGACTTCCTTGCTTCGGCGACTGCAAAGTATAACATTGGTTTCTGGAGGCCCGGTTCCGGTATCATCCACCAGATTCTCCTGGAGAATTATGCTTTCCCTGGTGGTCTGATGATCGGTACTGATTCCCACACCCCCAACGGCGGTGGTCTCGGTATGGCTGCTATCGGTGTTGGTGGTGCCGATGCTGTTGACGTCATGGCTGGTCTTCCTTGGGAGTTGAAGGCACCCAAGGTCATTGGTGTCAAGCTGACCGGCAAGCTGTCCGGATGGACTGCACCCAAGGATATCATCCTGAAGGTCGCTGGTCTCCTCACTGTCAAGGGTGGTACTGGTGCCATTGTTGAGTACCACGGACCTGGTGTTGACTCACTTTCTTGCACTGGTATGGGTACCATTTGCAACATGGGTGCTGAAATCGGTGCCACCACTTCTCTCTTCCCCTTCAACGACCGCATGTACGACTATCTGAAGGCCACCAAGCGCCAGCACATTGGTGACTTCGCCCGCTCATATGCCAAGGATCTGCGTGAGGATGAGGGTGCCGAGTACGATCAACTCATCGAGCTCAACCTGGATGAGCTTGAGCCCCATATCAACGGCCCCTTCACCCCTGATCTTGCCACCCCCATCTCCAAGCTCAAGGAGGCTGTTGACGCCAACAAGTGGCCTGAGGAGGTCAAGGTCGGCTTGATCGGCTCTTGCACCAACTCTTCCTACGAGGACATGTCTCGTGCTGCGTCCATCGCTCAGGATGCTCTTGACCACGGCATCAAGGCCAAGTCTCTCTTCACCATCACCCCTGGCTCTGAGCAGATCCGTGCCACCACTGAGCGCGATGGCCAGCTGAAGACCCTCGAAGAGTTCGGAGGTGTGATCCTTGCAAATGCTTGTGGTCCTTGCATTGGTCAGTGGGACCGTCATGATGTAAAGAAGGGCGAGCCCAACACCATTGTCTCCTCCTACAACCGTAACTTCACTGGCCGTAACGATGCCAACCCCGCCACCCACGCCTTCGTCACCTCTCCCGACCTCGTCGTTGCTCTCTCCATTGCCGGTACCTTGAAGTTCAACCCTCTCACCGACAAGCTTAAGGACAAGGACGGCAATGAGTTCCTCCTCAAGCCTCCTACCGGTGACGGCCTTCCTGCTAAGGGCTACGATGCTGGCCGTGACACATACCAGGCTCCTCCCAAGGAGCGTGCTAGCATCAACGTTGCCGTCTCCCCCACTAGCGACCGTCTCCAGCTTCTGGCAGGATTTGCTCCCTGGGATGGAAAGGATGCTCTTGATATTCCTATTCTCATCAAGTGCCAGGGCAAGACCACCACCGATCACATCTCCATGGCTGGCCCATGGCTGAAGTACCGTGGACATCTTGACAACATCTCCAACAACATGCTTATTGGTGCTATCAACGCTGAGAACGGTGAAGCCAACAAGGTCAAGAACGCCTTCACTGGCAAGTACGATGCTGTTCCTGCTACTGCTCGTGACTACAAGGCCCGCGGCATCAAGTGGGTTGTTATTGGTGACTGGAACTATGGTGAGGGCAGCTCTCGTGAGCACGCCGCCCTGGAACCCAGACACCTTGGTGGTCTTGCCATCATCACCCGCAGCTTTGCTCGTATCCACGAGACCAACCTGAAGAAGCAGGGTATGCTTCCTCTGACCTTCGCTGACCCCGCCGACTACGACAAGATCAAGCCTGAGGACAAGGTTGATCTTCTCTGTACCGAGCTTGCTGTCGGCAAGCCCATTACCCTCCGTGTCCACCCTAAGGATGGCAAGCCATTCGACATCAAGCTTGTCCACACCTTCAACGAGTCCCAGCTCGAGTGGTTCAGGGATGGATCTGCCCTGAACACCATGGCTCGCCACTCTGCTAACAAGCACTAAACATAATTACGAAGGTTGTGACTTTTGAACCAGGTGGAGTCGCTTGGGAGTGTAACATTAGGATATGGAAGAGAGGTGGTGAAATTTGTGGGGTTTCTGAAAGACTAACGATTCTTTTTCCTTTTCTCTGGCCCTATATTTCCCTACTGAGTTTGGATCGGCATCATGGATATAGTGTTTTCGTCTATCTTCAGTTGGTACAGGTTAAACTTGCATCTATATTATTCGTTATTAGATTCTGGTTGCGTTCTTTGCCTCCTGCCGCCATATAAAACTAAAATTCTGCCGTAAATTAATCTTGCGAATCAGCATCCTCGGACATTGTCTGCAACAATAGACGAGGCTGCCATCTTTCCGATCGTGCGGGATTTGATGTAGATAGTATGCACCCTACACTGTTGAAGCAGTCCTAGATGAAGAAGCACACCATCAGGGACGAGGATTTGTCAATGTCACGAAATGGTGAAAGCTGACATAAGGCCTTCGTTATTCTACGGCGTAGAAGATACAGATAAGTTCAGCTCATATTCTTACCGAGGTCGAAATCTGCTACCCCGCCGCCCGGAGTCTATACATGTACTTGATGAAGTAGCGATCGCTGATTAGTATCAGTATTCTTCTAATTCTCGGATCTGCGCCATCGTTGGGACTGGTTCAACGGGAGAGGTGCTTGACGGATTCATCATGGCGACGCAACTTGTCCCACTTCCAGAAGTGGAGCGGCTCAGTGCCTCTGTCGTGAGGATATTGGGCGGGAATCCTGGGAAGGTATGCCCGATGTCCGTGGGTTTTTATTACATCGTGCATAGATTTTAACAGACTAATTAGAATTTATGGATTTAGTTTACATTACAAGGTGAGAAACTAGGAGTTCGTTTTGATATGAAATTTCTGTCGCAGCTGTTGATGGGAGGTAAAATTTCTAAAGGAACAAACACATATCTCGTTGGACGAGGACAGAGGCGAATTCTGATCGACACAGGGGAGGGTAAGCCTGTCTGGACATCTTTGCTTCGAACAGTGCTGCAGGAGGAGAACGCGACGGTGCACCAGGCTCTCATCACACACTGGCATAAAGATCATGTGAATGGGATTTCTGATCTGCTCAAGATCTGTCCACAGGCGACTGTGTATAAGAACCAGCCTGATGAGGAGGGACATTCGGACATTGAGGATGGGCAGGTATTCAGGGTCGAAGGAGCAACGTTGAGAGCGCATTACACACCGGGTCATGCCTATGACCATATGGTGTTTGTGCTTGAAGAGGAGGATGCTATCTTCACTGCTGACAGTCAGTTGCTGCACTTTTCCTTAGTCTTCTTGTTATCTCCAGGTCAACTGACTCCTGTCAGATGTATTGGGCCATGGGACCTCTAGTTTTGAAAACCTAAGTGACTATGTCATGAGTCTGCGGAAGATGCTTGATCTCGTTTCGGGCCGGGCGTATCCCGGCCATGGAGCTGTTATTCCGAATGCAAGAACTAGGATATCGGACTACATCAAGCATCGACAGCAGCGGGAAGATGAGATCGTTCGGTTGCTGCGGTATGGGAAGCTTGATGTCTCTGATCAGGAGCAGTCGCCGGAGAGGAAAACATCCTGGGAGCTTCCTGAGTTGGTGAGAATCATCTATCGGGATGTTCCTGAGAGTCTACATGTCGCTGCCTCGCATGGAGTGCTGCAGGTGTTGATGAAACTGGAGGATGAGGGCCGTACGGTGCATGATTCTGTGTCGGGGAAATGGACTTTAAGTAGCGGGAGACCTGCACTGTGATGAATTATTGATAGAATTCTTTTTAACATAATATGCTTCTAGCTGGATTCTACCTCGTAGCGTATGCGTTATGCTGCAAGTGGGGATGCCTCAAACGGTTACGATAAGATGGACTGATCTAAACTCGGGAAACTCCGGGGTGCAGCCAAGCTTATTTGGACATAGTGGACGATGAATCATGATGATTCCTGGGACTTGTTCATAATTCATATCCTCCATAATTAATTACAGTGGCGATACTGCAATACTGCAGGTGTCTAGACTCAGCCTTTCAATCGGCAGAAGGGAGCACTTGCATGATCCTGGTTGCGTTGCCATGCATCTGCAGCCTGCTTCCTGCAGAATATATCATACTTACCTAGGTAGCATAGAACATGCCCAAGTAACAAGAAGAATATAATGCTATGATATCACAGAAGCTGCCCACGTGGTGTCGACAATGGTAATACCAAAGACGGGTAAGGGGTACTATTACTGTAACGATGCCTGAGGCGTCCGCTGTGAGGTCACCGTCACAGCTGCTCCCGCTGAGCTCCCATCGCCATCATCACCATCATATTTCAATCATCGCCTTCCCCACCAACCCACCTTCTTTCCCACTGTTGCATCCCCAATTCGGCTCTCTCTACTGCCCATGGACTGACGTCTCCGGGGTTGCAGTCGTCTCTTATTTTCTCCTTCGCATCCCCCAGCTCATTCGTCCCCCAGGTGGGTCAGCCTTTTCTACCTTTCTACCTCTCCTTACCTTGCAATACCATAGCTTTTTGTCTCTGGCGTTGACTGCTCCATTTCGCATTGACTTACTTTTCCGTGTACAGTACATCCCGTGTCTCTCTAACCCTTTGAATAATCTATTAATCACAACTGTCGCCGTGCGCGCCCATTTTCTTTCCGTATCCTTTCCTCTTCGTCCTTTGTCACAATGCCTTCTCTCGAGAACGACGCCCCAAATACCTCCAGGTTACTCCTCGTATCAAACCGATTACCCATCACGATAAAACGCTCTGAAGATGGCAAATATGACTTTTCCATGTCTTCCGGTGGCCTTGTCAGTGGTTTGAGCGGTTTGTCCAAAACAACAACATTCCAATGGTATGGTTGGCCGGGTCTGGAGGTGCCAGAAGAGGAGATCCCCGTGGTTAAGCAGCGTCTGAAGGATGAATATGGTGCTGTTCCAGTGTTTATTGATGATGAACTGGCTGATCGGCATTACAATGGGTTTTCCAGTTTGTTCATCCATTCTCTCCCCCCCTTAAATGCTTCAAGTCTGCTGACATCCCTTCCCCCCACACTGATCAGATTCCATCCTCTGGCCATTATTCCACTACCACCCTGGTGAGATCACATTTGATGAATCGGCCTGGGAAGCATACAAGGAAGCAAACCGCCTCTTCGCCAAAGCAGTCGCCAAGGAAGTCCAAGATGGTGACCTGATCTGGGTTCATGACTACCACCTGATGCTGCTACCCGAATTACTCCGTGAGGAGATTGGGTCCAGCAAGGAAAACATCAAGATTGGCTTTTTCCTACACACGCCTTTCCCCAGTAGTGAGATTTACAGGATCCTTCCCGTCAGGAACGAGTTACTTCTTGGTGTCCTGCATTGTGATCTCATAGGCTTTCACACCTATGACTATGCAAGGCATTTCTTGAGCAGCTGCTCCCGTTTGCTGTAAGCGTGGTCCTGCTATAAAAAAAATCCCTTCGAAGCTTGTAGAAACTGACTTGAGCCCAAGTGGGCTACCAACTACTCCCAATGGCATCGAATTTCAAGGCAAGATCGTTGCCTGTGGGGCCTTCCCAATCGGTATCGATCCGGAAAAGTTCAAGGAAGGATTGAAGAAAGAGAAGGTCCAGAAACGAATTGCAGCGCTTGAGCAGAAGTTCCAAGGGGTCAAGCTCATGGTAGGGGTTGACCGTCTTGACTATATAAAAGGCGTACCTCAGAAACTGCACGCGCTGGAGGTCTTCCTCAGCGATCACCCAGAGTGGGTTGGCAAGGTTGTTCTTGTCCAGGTTGCAGTTCCCAGCAGGCAGGATGTCGAGGAATACCAGAATCTGAGAGCAGTGGTGAACGAACTGGTCGGTAGAATTAACGGCAAATTCGGTAAGTCAATGTCATTTCCTCTCTATCTGCCTCGTTCTTGATCTATTCCGATACAGTCCACTTTGCTAATCATAGCAGGAACGGTTGAATTCATGCCCATCCATTTCATGCACAAGTCCGTCAATTTTGACGAGCTTCTTGCTCTGTATGCTGTCTCAGATGCCTGTATCGTGTCCTCTACCCGTGATGGGATGAATCTTGTTGCCTACGAATATATTGCAGCTCAACAAAAGCGCCATGGTGTTTTGGTGCTCTCGGAATTCGCCGGGGCAGCCCAGAGCCTTAACGGCAGCATAATCATCAATCCTTGGAACACGGAGGAGTTGGCTGCTGCATACCAAGAGGCTGTGACGATGAGCGATGAGCAAAAAACGCTTAACTTCTCCAAATTGGATAAATATGTATCCAAATATACCAGGTATGACCGGATGATTGCAGTATCTCTGCTTCATTTTCTGTGTGGATAATAATCACTGACACGTTGTAGTGCCTTCTGGGGCCATTCATTTGTCACCGAACTCACCAGGATATCCTCCCAATCAGAGAGGAAATTTCACAAAAAGGCTGCTCTTGCGGCCAGTGCTCATGTGGGTGAACATCTGACTGCAACCAATGCCCAAGACAAGGAGATACAGTTGGCGTGACTCACTACCGGCTGACGTTGCATGGAAACGTATGAATGGATGGGGCGTAATAATTTTACCTTCTCCTTGGCTCTTTTCTTCTTCCGCATTCAAAATCCCCTATCATATGGAGTCTTATGACAATATCATTTTTATTTAGTCCCGTGGAAAGGTTGGGCATGTTGGTTGTACGTTGGGCATTCCGGTCGGCATCTGGGCTTTCCTCTCCTTGCATGGTTCCAAGGCATTCGGGCTAGACTACAGTGGCGTTTGGCGATATGGTTAGCTAATTAGGTAGTCGACTGGGGAACTGAATAATACTGCCACTCTGAAGGGTTCTGAAACGTTTTGCTTATTCTGTGGAGTGTTGTAAGCAGTAGTTAATGTTATGCTCTGGAGAATGGCGGACACGAGCAAGACAAACAGTGCAAACACGCTGTTCGAAGAATTGAATTCCTCCGCAACCCGATTATCTTTCCTGGCCAACGACTCTCTTTGCACGAGGCAATTGTCCCTATTTTTGATTGGGGAAGTCTAATATCAGTGGCTAAATCGAATGGGCAGGCACTGAAAGCTGGTTCTGGGTTAGTAAAGCCTCGGATCATTGCAGGCCTGCTATCCGGACGCTTTTTGACTGAATCCCGCCAGATACATACAGATAGACCGGACCAGTCTTGTGCACGAATATTGGACATCCCTGATCTAAACCGCGTTGCGTGAGACTCTTACATTGGAATACAATAATGCCTCTGAACAATCTCTTCCGGGCAATGCTGCCCCTGCGATCGATCGTTTCCGGATCATCGACGACAAGCACAATAACACACGCGCCCTTCCTCAAGTCGACAAGAATAAGCCAAAGTATCCCCACGAGTTCTCTCCGACGAGCCTGCTTCTCAACGACAATCACCGCGCGAAACGAACAACCAAAGCAGGAGCCGACCCAACCACAACAGCAGGAGGTCCAACCCGAACAAGCACAGGGACAAGAAGAACAAAAACAAAAGCAACAACTTGCAGCTCCTATCCGCCAATACCCCTACACCCTCAAGACCGGCACTGTGGTCTCAGCAGGCCGAATGGACCGCACTGTCCGCGTCGCCCACAGACACACAACCTGGGACAAGCAGATCGGAAAATTCTACCCCAGGGTAACGACGTACCTTGTTTCGGATCCGCGGAACTCGCTGCGGGAGGGGGATGTAATTGAGTTTTCCTCTGGATATCCGAAGGGCAGACGGGTGCACCATGTCGTGGAGAGGATCATTGCGCCGTTTGGGTTATCGGTGGAGGAACGGCCGGCTGTGTTGTCGAGGGAAGAGAGGGACATGGAGAGGTCGTTGAAGAGGGCGGCGAAGTTGCAGAGGAGGGCGGAGAGGAGGGCACCATCTCAGGAAGGTGGTAATGTGGTCGCTGAAGAGTATGTTGGAAGGATTAAGGATTTGATCGAACGGAGGGGTGTCGCAGCTTTGGATTCCTCTTCTGCCGCGCAAAGTGTTACTGAGGCCTGAATTCGTGTTTGATTATCCTGTCCGGCTGTTTTCTCTTTCGAGAACCCCCTGTTTTATTCTTGACATTGGGCGAGATCAAGTGTATTTATATTGAATTGAGTTGGTTGTTTTGTGTCCATGTTTCCGACACTGTCGGTCTTCAAAAGCTTGTCCGGCTACGGCTACTTCTGCAACAAACTGGTATGTTTCTGATGTGGTTATGCAGGGGAGAGATATGTTAAGATAGATTTGCATCTGCCATTGATACAAAAAATACAGCAGAATTCGACTTGCAGACAGCATTTCAATTGCACAATGGACGGGCCAAGAAAGAGCTGGTTGCGGTGGGAACGGGCGACAAAGATGCGATTGCAGCTGTTTTTGGTTCTGCGTAGATGGAGTGTCCTATTAGATAGAGAGAGAAACAAATAAAAGACCAAAAGGAGAAGCAGGAAGCTGTTGAAAGATAGCATTAAATGAACACTCAACGGATGGGGACTAACTGTGGCACTTTCACTGGAATCTCTGAATTCTCCGGGTTGCTTTCGCCTCCGCTTGTTGTTGGCTTTCTTCCTACTAGACAGACTCTAAGAACACCCTCACCTTTCTCTTCTTTCACCTTTGCCCTCTCTTTCCTCACACTTCATGTCCAGAAGGGTCCTCTATCTTCATTTTATCCGCATTTCTCATAGAACAGACTTACCACTTCTCTGCCCACAATTGGGTTTATCCAGTCTGTTTGGGCCTGCTATACTGTTGTTTATCTAGCCATAACCACGCGATCTCATCAGCCACAGTCACTGTCAGAGGTGCGTATACTGTCTCTCCCTCTCCTAGATCTCAAAGGATCCCATTCTGGATATATTTTATCCTCATTTATCGAAGTAAAACCCAGTTACTCTACACACAGACCAACATGCTATGAACTCAAAACATGTGCGCTTTGGTTTGCAGGAGGCTGATCAATGTACTACTCTCTTGAAGAAATACAGCTGAACAGATCACATCCTATTCTCACATCTGCCAACATGGCTGAAGCTGAGGCAGACTTCTCTTCTTTACCGTTACCAGACCGATTCGCCCACAAGGTTAGCTGTCTGCCCCTTGGCAGTTCCGTTTGTCTTGGATCGCCCACCCACCATAGGAGCCTGTCACTGACGCATGGCGCGATATAACGCTGTACACATATTATAGGTCTGGAAGGTCCGGAAAGCAGGCTATGAAGATGCGAAAAAAGAGTTTGAGAAGACTGCGGATGAATCAGATTCCGTCTTCACTCCATTTTTACAAGATCCGGGCCTGTGGAAAGGCGCGGTTGCAGACTCGAACGTTGCGGCGCAACAGGACGGTCTAGCTGCATATTGCTCCTTTCTAAAATTCGGGGGCCTTCAAGCATGTACCAGGTATATTTTTCTGTCTCATGTGCTTGCACTCCGTTTTCCCTGGATAGCTAGCTCACAATGCCTTCTTCTTTTCCTTACAGGACCCGCGGAACTACGATCGCTGCGATTGCCGAAAAGGGCCTTCCCTCCGCAAGGCCTGCTGCAAAGGCCAATGCTCTTGAAGCTATCTTACTCTGCGTCGAAATAGAAAATACCGCGAATCCTGTCATCGAAGAGATTCTTCCCATGCTTTCACACAAAGTACCCAAGGTCATTGCCGCGTCATTAGCTGCATTGACGGCTATATATCACAATTTTGGAGTCAAGATTGCCGATCCGAAACCGGTTCTGAAGGCTTTGCCGAAGGTATTCGGGCATGCCGATAAGAACGTACGTGCCGAAGCACAACACCTGGCCGTGGAGCTCTACAGGTGGTTGAAAGAAGCAATAAAACCAGTCTTCTTTGGTGAACTAAAACCGGTCCAGCAGCAGGATCTGGAAAAACTATTTGAAAATGTCAAACAGGAGGCACCGCCGAAGCAGGAGAGACTCACAAGGTCTCAGCAAGAGGCCCCACCCCCCGCAGCCAGTGAAGATGGTGGTGAAGAGGATGCAGAAGAATATGCAGAAGAGGATGGTGGTGAGGTAGATGGTTTTGACCTGGCGGAGCCCGTGGATATAATGCCAAAAGTGCCCAAGGACCTTCATGAACAGCTATCCTCGTCTAAATGGAAGGACAGAAAAGAAGCCCTTGACGCACTTCATGGCGTGCTAGACGTCCCAAGGATCAAGGATGGACCTTACGATGAAATAGTCAGGGCATTGGCTAAGTGTATGAAGGACGCCAACGTTGCTGTTGTCACTGTGGCTGCCAATTGTGTTGATCTGTTAGCCAAGGGTCTCCGGAAGGACTTCGGTAAACATCGAGCGACGATCATGGCTCCTATGATGGAGCGTTTGAAAGAGAAAAAGCAAAGTGTTGCGGACGCCCTCGGTCAGGCCCTGGACTCAGTTTTTGCATCGACCGATTTAACCGAGTGTCTGGAAGATACGCTTGAATTCCTCAAACACAAGAACCCGCAAGTGAAACAGGAAACCGTGAAATTCCTCATCCGCTGTCTCCGAACTACGAGGGATGTGCCTTCTAAGGCGGAGGCGAAATCAATAGCTGAAGCAGCTATTAAGCTTCTTACCGAATCCAGTGAGGTTATTCGTTCAGGAGGTGCAGAGATCCTCGGTACTCTGATGAAGATACTGGGCGAGCGGGCGATGAATCCTTATATAGATGGTCTGGATGATATCAGGAAGACAAAGATCAGGGAGTACTTTGAAACCGCTCAAGTCAAGGCAAAAGATCGGCCCAAGCCAATTGTTGGCCCGCCCAAAACGGCAGTAGCTCCGGCCGGTAGGAAGGCAGCCCCAGGGAAGAAACCGACGCTTGGTTTAAAGAAACCAGCTCCAGCTGCGCGCAGTACCGAGGAACCACCTTCTGTTCCAGCCCCGCCAAAATCAGCAGCAACCAAAGCTATTCCGAAATCTGGTCCGAAGGCTGGTGGTCTTCCAACACCAGGCTCTGGTCTCAAGAAACCAGCACCTGGTTTGGGGCGCCTGGCGTCTCCACGACGAGTTGTCTCTCCTCCAGTGGCAGAGGCGGCAACACCAGCATCACCACCCGCTCCCAAATTTGGTCTTGGACGGGGACTTGCTGGCCGTCCGATAGCAAAACCACTGGCTCCTGCACCTGCTGAACTGGCACCTGCTCCCACTTCTCCCCCGACGATCGGCATATCTGCAATTGAACGGGCTGAGCTCGAAGAACTGCGTCTGGAACGTGAGCGCTTCACCAAGATGGTTGAAGATCTACGATCCGAAAGGACAAAGCTCAAGTCGCAAGTGGCGGAGCTGCAAAATCAGAACGCACAGCTAATTGAAGACCATACACGGGATGTCCTTAGTATCAAGGCAAAAGAGACACAATTGGTCCGGGCACGGAGTGACGCTGAGGCTGCGGAGCAGACTGTTCAGAAACAACAGAGAGATATTGAACGTTTGAAGCGTGAACTGACAAGAGCGCTTCGCTCCTCTGCTGGCAGTCCAGATGGGTTCAGCACGGGCTTCTCTGATGCTGGTTCGATATATCACGAATCTGCTGGTAATGGATACGCGTCTCATTCTCGAGCTGGTTTCCATATGGGTTCCAGGTTCGAGAGTGAGCGACCTCGGAGTTACATCTCAGCCAGTCCAAGCGAGGAGAAGGAGAATACGGGATCGGAATCTCCAAGCCGTCTCAGTAGAGAAGGAAGCTTCAGTCGGAGAAAACTGAGCCCTAGCTTTGGAGCAAGCTACGGTGGCATCGGAAGCCCAACTCGCTCGACCTTAGGCTCTGGAGTGGGTTCGAGGGATGAACACAACTCTACAAGACCTACTGAGCCGGCAGAAAATTGGAAGAGGGCAGCGGAGGTAACAAGCCAGCTGAAGGCACGAATTGAGCAGATGAAGGTTTGTCCTCTCCCCCCCTTCTCAGTTGTAGTAGGTAAGCGAAGGCTGATTTTCAATGTTGCGATCACTCAAATAGGCAAGACAAGGCCTCGGACGACATGGCCAACGCTGAAAACATGACCAAAAAAATTTTTTTTTGTTCCATTCTGCTTCTTTTTTTCTTCCTAATGCCAATTAATATGTGATGGCGGCAAGAGTGATGGTTTTGACGACGGATGTTCTTTGGGATGGATCTGGCTCATTATTTTCTTCAAGTATCCTCGGTTTGCAATAATGTCTTCCTTTTTTGCTACAATGAATACCCATTGCTTCTCTCGGCTTCTCTTGACAAGGGTTTCTTCTACCTTCAAACACTTTCCTTCTCTGTCGTGGACTTGTTACTTTTTGCTTTGAATAAAGCATACGAGCAGGGGTTTGGTTATGGTTGCATCAGTCAAATGGTGATGCGCGGAGTACGTTCGTTTTTGCTTTCATTTTATATAGGCTCGTTCGTAGTGATAATTGCCACGGGATGGATTTACCTTCAAATTGGAGATATTTGTTTATTCTACAGAAGCAGACGTCACATGAATGCTATAATAATCCGGTATGTTGAATGATAGGTCTGAAATGCATTCACGGGTATCTGCAACGTATACATAAAAAGATTTTGCAATAACGATCAATAAATCAGAAGCCATCAAGAAGGATTCATTTGGTTTGTTTTTAGGGACAGACAGGGTTGCCAGAAGATAATCCGCTTCACCCAGCTAGCTAAAAAGCCGTCGCGACAAATCATTAGGAGCCTCGAAACACATGCCTTTGCCCTTTTTCGAAAGAATAAAAAATTTTTTGATCATGAAACGCAATAACAGAAGACTTTTTCATTAGAGTCCGGAGTTGTTGTTATTGCATTTAGATCTTGACAGCAGCCTCGGCGGCCTTGCGCTTCTTCTCAATGCGGTCCTGGGCCTTGGAGCCGACGATGCCACCACCCCAGTGGCGTCTGGCATCCTCGTACTTGTCGGAGTAGCCCTCCTTGACGGCAGTGAGGAGCTTGGCGAACTCGGCCTTATCTTCGGAGCGGACCTCAGTGACAGCCAGGACAGCAGCGGTCTATTAAATAGAAGTTAGAACTGAAAGTTACTGTAGAAGATTGCCTAACAGAACATACCTTCTTGTGGACAACAGTTCCGAGACGAGCCTTGCCCTTGACGATGGCGTAAGGGACACCCATCTTGCGGCAGAGGGCGGGAAGGAAGACGACGAGCTCAATGGGGTCGACGTCGTGGGCGATGAGGACAAGAGAAGCCTTCTTGTTCTCAATCAAACCAACAACGTGGTTGAGACCGTACTTGACATTGTATGGCTTCTTGCTGACGTCCTCCTTCTTCTTTCCCTCAGCAACAGCGGTAGCCTCCTGGTGAAGACGCTCCTTCTTCTCGGCCTTGGTCTCAGGGCGGTACTTGTTGAGGAACTTGAAAGTCTGGGCAGCAGTGTTACGGTCGAGGGTGTTCTGGAACTGAGCAATAGCCGGAGGGACCTTGAGACGGAGGCTCAGGATCTTCTTCTGGCGCTGCAGCTGAACATACTCGGGCCATTTGACGAAGCGCGACAGGTTGCGCTTAGGTTGGATGTCCTGGCCAATACCGAAGTTGCGAGGGCGCTTCTCGAGGAGAGGGTTCTATCGAAACGTTAGTCTCATGAATGCATTTCCTACTGACAGAGATGATGGGAGAAGAATAGTATTTACCTTGGCAGCCTTCTTGCTAGCACCAGCCTTACCCTGAGGATAAGGCAGAGGTGCGGCCTTCTTTCCGGACTTGGGAGGCTGTCATTGAGAAAAGAAGATCAGCAAATCGCATCCACCAAATGCTGCATCTTCTCTGAACTCTAGAGAGCACGAGTGTAGCGCAATGTTACTTGCACTGCACTCGATACTCCAGCCAAATCATCACCGAATGCATACGCATCCATGTAAGGATTTCATGCGCAATCAGCGGAAGACACTTCGAAACCTGCGGGTTCGAGACGGAACGGAACGAACTATCTCAGGACATTTCGCAGTGACGAAGGTTGTTCTGTACGAGACTTCTCAACAAGCCAAACTGAATGTTAAATGCTTACCATTGTTGTCGACTAAGTATCTGCTGGGCTGGGCGACTGGGGATTGACGAGAAGAACGAAGGAAGAAGAGGAAAGAAAATCGAGATGCAGCAGAAATGCTTTCTTCGTGGGTCACGCTAGTGCGGAAAAACAAGCGAGCCGGCGAGCTTATTAACACGTGAGCAAGGGCTGAACCCTACTTGTATATAATTATTAATGCCTCAGGCTACGACGGTAGACGTGCATTAGGTATCATTCATGTACAACTCATCTAGGTAACAAAACAACTCATTGGACACCTCCAAATTCCTGTCATGTCTAAGCCAAAACTCCACAAGTAAAATACGCTCCATGAGAGTCATCATATGAATTCATTCCGTACCTGCGCAAAGGGACACGCCGGATTAGCGCCAGCCACCCAGCCCAGCGATTCCACCGCGCCCAACAGCGCTCGCTGCCTGAATGGCTTTCCTCTTGCCCAGATTACCCTCCTGATTTCGGACCCCCGCGACGATCTTATCGATATTAGTCTCTACGACGACGCCTCCCACGATCATCTCGTTCAGAGCAGCATGCATAGTTTCGAACCCGAAAATCAGATCCAGCTCGCAGACGTTTTCGAAGATACGATCCAGCGCTTCGACAAAGACCTGAATCAGATCGATCAGGGCGAGAGGGGATTCGGTCGATGTGGAGATCATGATAAACGACAACGTAGCGTATGTTCGGTAGGTGATCTGAGTGGGAGCATCAGAAGGCCCATTTGCTGCTTTCGGACGAGCACCCTGCGATAGTAGCGGCGGCAAGGGGAGGAAATTACAGGCACTCGGTGGGCGTTGGGCGACCAAATGATAGATCTGTGATATGAGTGATTGTTTGGTTTGCGTGTCCTAGTGAAATCGAATTATCCCCATGTCAGCAACTAATCTGGCTTTATTGTAGTTCTCGACGACCACGGTTGATGCTCACGATATGCGTGTAGAATTTAGTAAGGCGTGGCTGCCCATTGTTGTTGAAAACCAGGACGGCATTGATCATCTTGCAGCGTCTGGATGTGAACTTGTGGTCCGAGCGAAAGATGATGGGATACACTCAGAGTTAAGTGCGTAGGTCGACGGATTATTATTGTTGATGGACGCTGTCTTCTGCTGAACATACGACGAATACGTTATCGATCATGATCGCTGCGTCATGTGTCGGGGCTAAGCCGGATGCGGAAGATGTCTGGATTTCCGTTCTTCTAGTGTTCAACGCTAATTCCATAAATCCTTCAGTATTTGATATTTGTCTACTCCGTATGCCAGCAACACTTTCTAATCAGTTACCATCATTGAATAATTACTCCACAGCATCCTACTTTACTTACATGTCCAATGTCCCAAAATGGATCCTGATAAGACAATCTGATTACATTGACTCACTTTGGACTGGAGGTACAAGGCTGCAGCTAGTAAGCTGCAGCAGGGACTCTTTTAATCACAATTTTGTCCATTGAAATGTCTTTCTTTTTATTATTTTTTTATTATTTAACTCTTGGCCTCCTGTTTCTTTAAAAGACGCAATGGAGCCTGCCTTGCGCTCTCTTCGGGTGTCCTGAACAACATATCCACCCTACCATGGACCTTTTCGAGTCGATCTCCCAGTACTCGGAGAGCATTTTCGCTGTAGGGTTGGTACTGATAGTCTTGTTTTCTATTCATCATGAGGTGCTAGACCCATTCGATCGCTACAATGAGCACGAACTTCCAAGATGCCCTAAACAAGGCTTTACCCAGCACCAATAGAGGAAGCCGAGACTGAAACCGGTTCCAACGTAGAATCCTTCCTGGGCCTTCCTACCCGATCTCAGAAGGAGGTTGGAACGTTTCCCAGGGCCAATTACTTTGCCTGGCACAGGCGATCGTGTTCCGTCCACGGATCATGACATGGACGAGGCGACTGCATCCGTGGACATGGAATCGAATGCGCGCATCCAGCGGTCGATCCGAGAAGATACCCAAGGGCGCACTTCGCTGGCCATTGCGCATCGACTATCGACCGTTGCGGATTTCGATCGGATTCTCGTCATGGATGACGGGAAGGCAGTGGAGTTTGATACGCCGGCAGCGCTGATGGGCATTGAAGACGGTATTTTCCGGGGATTAGTGGAGCAGAGCAGCGACAGGGTAGGGATAGAGCGGGTGGTGTTTAAGTCATAGCTCTAATGGAATAGAATGATGACTGACCTCATGCTGCCACATATTCATGCTTAGTAGAGGCTACGTGATGCGTACAGAGATATCAAGGCTCGTCTTACGGTTTAGAGAAAGCCGTTCCGAGGAAGCAAGGCATAAACAAGCTTAACGTCAACTTCCAGACTCCTTCTAAGTTCTATATCACTACGAAGTATCTGGACACAGATACTACTGCGGGAGATCGCAACGATCTGATGCTGCTTGTGAGGGGATTGATAGGCCCGAGCATGATTAATATATTTGACACATGTGTGTGTGCGTGTGTATGTACATGAGCATGTCCATGAGGCTGTTATATATACAGGATCAATCCATCAATGCAGGAATCGCTCGGCACCCCAGTAATCCTCATTGAAGCGCACCGGAGTGACGCGAATAGGAGTACCGGAATCGTACGCCTCAACCATATTGCCATCGCCCGCGTACATAGCAACGTGGTAGATGGTGCTGGGATCGCTGGTATTGTCCGCGTAGAAGAGCAGATCGCCGAGCTGCAGATCCGCGCGATCAACAGGGCTGCCATGGCCGGTGAAGTCTGCCTGGGCATCGGCATCACGGGGAACAGTGATGCCATGGGCATCGTACAAGGTGTGCGTGAAACCAGAGCAGTCAAAGGCATAGCCCGACGTACCACCCCAGAGATACGGACGGCCGAGGAACAGCTTGGCAGACCGGATGAGATCCTGGCCGGTGGGATAGGGGATATGCTCGACCGAGTCGTAGATGCTGACATCGAAGATGCGGATGTACGCCGATCCACCCCCCGGCACAGCGACCTGGACAGCCTCGCCGAACACCCCGATCACGGGGAGACGCGTGTCGTAGGAGATGTCGATGAACTTCTCCGTCAGCCAGACATCGCGGTAGAGAGTGGTATTGGCGACCTTGTCGACAGCCGCGAAGGGCTTGGAGGACTGCAGGGCGCCGAAGCTGTCGTCGAAGCTGACCTGCACCGCTGGGATCCAGCCCGGGTAGCCGTAGGCGTTCTTGGGCGTGGGCTGTCCGGACACGGCGACCTCGTACCAGCCGTCCTGGTAGCTGAGGATCTCGACAGGGGTGCCGTACAGGGCCTGCGTCTGCGTGCGACCCGAGTCGGTGAGATCGCGGAAATCATCCAGCGTCATGGCGTCCAGCCACTGCTGGATGCGGACGGGATTGGAGAGCGCAGGCCCATCGACGGGGCGTGGCTTGCTGGGGTCCGTCCAGACGGTGGTGACGGAGACGTCGACATAGGCAATGGAAGAGGAAGATCGTGGAGAGGGTCTTGCCCCTGCAAGAGCGAGGAGGGGGAGCGCTGCAAGGAGGTTCAGTTTCATCCTGGATGCCGTGAATCGAGGAGGGAACCGGGCCACCACCCTGGACCTGCATGGTGCCTGTTTTATAGCTGCGTCTATGCTGCATGGCTCCTCCAGAGTCGGAGTACGCAGTAGCAGCACCAGAATGCTATTATTATTGAGTATTACTGAAGTATGAGATAGGAGCATCCGAGCATCCCATGGAGCACGATAGGGATGATAGGAAGAACAAAGCCATCCGGAGTAAACACGCAGCTTCATTTGCCCTCACCTCGTATTCTCCACAGCAGATCGGCTTATCCGACTCTTGTCAGGCTCAAGCATTGCTAAGACAGCGGACGGGTGGCACCCTGATGAACTCTAGTGTTGCTCTGCCCCAAGAACGCCCCTTGTCGTCTCGTCGGATGATTGCGATGCCCTGATAGTAGGGTTACATCCAGTCTCCGTGCTCACCAGCACGGTGAGCTGCCGTTATATATCTGGATCTCCTCTCTCCGACGTCTTTCCTGCAGAGCAGAGCACCACGTGGGACCGACGCGGAACGCATCATGAACGAGAAGACCTTCTCCATCCCAGCTGACGCGCAGGATGTGGCCATCGCATCGTCAACCTACATCCGGCCGCAGCATCGCCAGGCGTACGACCACACGATCTCCTTCGAAGAGTACTATTACTATGCGCAGAAGACGCGCGAGGAGGAGCAGCACCTCGAGGCGCCCAAGACCGACTGGGCCGAGCTGCTGTTCATGAAAAAGAAAGACAAAAGGCAGCCCGACGCGGCTGCGGTTGCTCCGTCCACCATCGACGACACCGGCCGTCTGCAGATCACCGACGAGGAGTGGACGAATGCCAGCCGTATGATGCGCACTGCATCGTGGGGCGCGTGTTTCTACCTGATCACCACCGATATCCTGGGGCCGTACGGTGTTGGGTTCGCCCTGGGGACTCTGGGCTGGGGTCCTGGAGTCGCCTTCTACACCATCTTCGGCTTCTTCGCAGGCTACTCCGGCTATCTCATCTGGCGTGTGTACCTGGGCGTCGACAGCTACGAATACCCTGCGCGCAACTACGGCGATCTGGGCTTCCGAACCTGGGGGAGAGCAGCGCGGCACGTCACCAACATCCTGCAGGGGCTTGCTCTGATCCTGCTGACGGGCCAGGTCACCCTGCAGTACGGCGAGAACATCTCGCAGACCTCGCGCTTCCGCCTCTGCTACGCCGTCTGCCCTGTGCTGTTCATCTGCGCCGGCTTCTTCCTCACGCAGATCCGCACGTTGCGGAACTACGGCTGGGTGGCCACGTTCGCCGTCTTCATCAACCTGCTCACCATCTGGATGAACATGGGGGTCATGGCGCACTCCCCTCCCAACTTCGCCATCGCGACGCTGGGCTCTGCCGGCAGCTCCGTCGACCCCAGCAGCATCACCCCGGACAAGAACGGCAACTATCCCCCCATCCGCCACTACGGCAACCTGCCGCCCAACGGCCTCGTCGGCTCCATCAACGGCCTGATGTCCGGCGTGCTCGCCTACGCCGGCGCGCAGCTGTTTGTCGAGTTCCTGGCCGAGATGCGGCGCCCGCGTGATTTCATCAAGGCCATGTGGGGCGCCCAGTTCTTCATCTACACTGTTTATCTTGTGTACGGCTGCTATGTCTACCACTTCCAGGGCCAGTACAGCTTCAACCCGGCCTACATGGGCGTCAGTCCGTACGGGTGGCAGGTCGTCGGCAACATGCTCACGCTGGTCGGCGCGCTCATCTCCGCCGGCCTGTACAGCAACATCGGCATCAAGGTCGTCTACAACAATATCTTCCTCGATATCCTCGGCTTCCCAACCCTGTCCACCCGCACGGGAAAGATCATCTACGCCTGCATCGTGCCCGTCTGGTGGGCCATCGCTTTCATCATCGCCGCTGCCATCCCGGATTTCTTCGGTCTGGTCAGCGTTGTTTCGGCGTCCACGCTCCTCCCCATGACCTACGTCATGCCCGGCTTCTTTGCTCTAGGCTTTGATGTCCAGAAGAACGCCATCCGTCTGGAACGGGGCGAGGGGTTTGACCCCACCACGGGAAGGGTGGTACGACACGACGGCACCGTGAGGCGGTTGGTACGCGGTTTCTTCAGCGGTGGAATCCTGCAGGTCTGTACCAACATCTGGCATGTCCTTTACTTCCTGGCTTCTCTGGCTACGTCGGGCTTGGGGTTGTATGCTGCTATTATCGGTTGGTTCTCCCTCGTTTTTTTCTTCTGCTCGATCGATGGACACTGCTAACTCCCTCCAGCAATGAAGGATGCATTCGAGAATCAACAGTTGACCTCGTTCACCTGCGTGTCACCGCTGAATTTGAATCCCTAGTGACATTGCATTGCATTGTTGATAGTATCGGTAGAGATAATACTTCTGTTATGTGTAATTTCCATTTCCATTGGTTCCATGAAAACTTCAATGTAACAGACGTACCATCTCGGATCTTCCGATGGATAGATCGGGGTGTTATTATTCTTCCTGATGAGCCATTCACCGTTCTTGCTTTGACCGAGTAGCTCCTCTGCAGGATAAACGCTGTATGCAGGGCTTTCAACGCACTAACATCGGAGAACCATCCCGAGTACGGTTACGACCTGCTAATCCTCCTCGATAAATCTGATTGACCGGTTAGGTAGTTATTATGTTTGCCTGTGACAAAATAGAATTGCTAATCTTGGAAGTTTCTGTGGCTAGGGCTAGCTGCTTGATATATCGCGTAGTACGGAGTACTAGGGTCTGACCTCAGGTTGAATGCTCACCCACATCATCATATCATAGACTGTCATTGTAAAGAAAAGAAAGAAAGAAATCCATAAGAACAACTGGGTATAAACAAAGCACATCAGCAGAGCAGACAGGAAATCAAAAATCAACCGACAGAAATCCGGAATTTCAACAAATCCCTCGACAAAATCTCTCCAAACTTCCCCTCCAACTCCTTCACATCCCATTTACACGAGAGAAAGCGCCCATTCAACACTTCTCGCCGTCTACCGGAGTCGGAACGGGTTAGCCAGACGCAAAACGCGCCAACCAGGTCGGGGCTATCTGTCAGCACTGCATCCATCATATCAGCAAGGTTTAAGCATGGCTGTAATCTGCAATGGGGAGAAGGGCATACAGCTGAAAACCTCACTAGAAGAATACATCATAGCCATCTCACCCACCAACCCCCCCGGATGCACAGAGACACAGAAAATCCCATAAGCCCCATACTGCTCCCGTATCACTTCCATCAGCCGCATCTGCGCCGCCTTACTAACGCAGTAATGCGCATGCGAAGCTATCCCAGTAACAGTCGGCGCGCCCATGGAGCTAATGGCAATAAAGCTCGCGAATAATGACCGTGTCGATAAGAGCAACGGGAGGAAGTAATGCGCTGCGTGGAACGTCCCCAAAACATGTACGTCAAAGGCGCTTTTGAAATCAATCGGTGACTCCTGCACGACGTCTCTTATCATCGGTCCTGAGTAGCCTGCGTTCACGATGAGAACATCCAAACGCCCGAACTCGGACATGGTTGTGTGCACGAGGGCTTGTACGCTCGCTGCGGAGGTAATGTCGCATGTTGCCGTTACGACCTTGGGAGGGGGCAAGCTGATATTGCGGGCCTGGTGGGCTGTTGCTTCGAGCTTGGTGCGGTTGCGCGAGGCGAGGAGGATTCCTGATGCGCCTGCTTTGGCGTAGGCGCGCGCGAGCCCGTCTCCTGCTGCGCCGTGGCCGCCGATTATGCAGATAACGAAGGGGATGGGGAGTTTGGTTAGGCCGGGGTCGATGGAGGCGTAGGGGGCTGTGTGGAGGGTTTTGACGAATTCATCGCAGTGTTTGGGGTTGAGTTGGCTTGGGGTTGGCATCTTGTCTTTCGCTGCACCGAGTACAGTGCTTTATATGTGAGGAAGACTTGCTGTGCAGTAACATCATCCATTATAAGATAGTCAGTTATATGTCGGAATTAGATGGAGTTAGCAAGACTCTAATTCCGTTTGAGCCTCTTTGAAAACAGGGTCTCAGCATGGCATGATGCATTCATATTGATATCAGGCTGTGCCATCATCCATGCAGGTGCTCCGATGTTATATTGGCCTTAGATAACATCCAAATAGCCTATCAATCATGGTAAATATCTTTTTATTTATTCAGGGGCTGCATAGTAACAGACCGTTACTTTCCGAGTTCAACTGCCTTCTCACCCTTCAATCCCCAGGCATATATCACCCCTTCTCCAAGCCGATACTGCCACTCAGTGTTGGTCTTGAACCTAGTTTGGCCTGTCATCAAATTCTTCTTGAAGCCCAAGAGCTCAAAATTTCCAGAATCATCATGGATTTCCCAAAAGAGACATACTTCACACATAGGAAGCAGTTGAAAGTGACGGGGGGTTCATAGGGATGATGAGATCTATGCGCAGCTTCTACCAGACTGGTACTACCAGCACTTCCTGAGCGGTCACAGTATGTTCCAGATACTGGAATGGAAGGATCAAGTGTCCAACAGTACTTCACTGTCTCCCTTGGTACATGATAATGACTATGTGGGCAATCCTGCTAGGACAGCATTGAACCAGATGAAATTGTTCAAAAAAAAAAAAAAAAACCAGCTCCAGACTACACACCAGAGAACGTGTCAAATATAGCCAACTATTGCATGTTGATAAGGATCACCAGACGTAAACTGTCGTAGCTTATCAACTGAATTTGCACAAATTTGTTGCCAAATTATTCGCCCCACGATGGCTTGTCATTGACGTGAAAAACCGTGTACTGGGCGAGTTTGGGGAGTCGCTTCTTTCGAGCGAGACGGCCACCTTCAGATCTTGAGTTATCGATATAATAGGTTGGCAATGAGATGGGCCATTTCATATGGTAGTGTTTCTATGAATTTTAGTCTTAGACTTAGGTGGCCTTGATGGCTCGAAGAAGACCGACTAACGTTTGCATTGGGCTGATTCGGGTTCTTCAATTCGTGCTGTATCAGGATGATACAGGCTAACTTGGGTAGAATCAAATGACAAAAGACTGCTATAAGGATTATCTTGCTGCTACGGAAAGCCTTGTTCGTTAAGCCGAGGGAGGCCGGCCCTACTACACGTTAAGCAGTGGTTCATCGAGGCGACTATCACGCTGAGTTAAGATGAGCGTTGTCAATTCTAGTATTACTTCCATAGTATTACAAGCAAGGAAAACAGAAGCAAAAGCAGTCGTAACCCGTGAACCATCAACCCATTCCTCCTATCCCCACTTTCTCTTCGTCCAGCTTGCGATAATCCCTGAAACGGAAGTCGTCCTTCCGAATGAGCAATAATGATACAGGAGTATGATAAATAAGAAACGTGCTTTCCACCCATCCCTTCGTATAACAGTTAAGCCATCTCAAATACCATCTTCATCGCTTGTAGCCATTCCAACATCAATCAGCTGCGCGTAGTTGCTGATCTTGCGCCGCTTCCGAGGGCTGCGGCGGATTCCGATTTGCTTAGGACTTTGAGACAATTCACCCGGTTTCGTCGCCTGGCTGCCTCCAAGGGCTTGACCTGCTCTGCCATCTCCTTTAGGAACATTGCTCGAGTATTGACTTGAGTCAGCGAGCTCGCCCCGCGAAAGTCGTCTCTTTAGACTCGCATTGCTGCTTCCCAGTTCAAGGAGTTCGTCTCCGGAGCCAAGCGTCTCTTGATCATCGTTATTTCCGGTGTCTGTGGGGATCACTTTGCTAACTTCAACATCCATTTTAGCCATATATTCTTTTTGTTGGGAGTTATCATGTTCAGAAGATTCTATCATGTTCTCTACCGTGTCTTGGTCATACTAGACATGTTTCGTTAGAAGAATCTTTTCTGTGAAATGGCCAGATACTACTTACGTGATGTTGGATTTTCGCCATAGGATCTAGGATCTCTCTTTCCATTCTGCGTCTCACATCTTCGGATTGAGGGATGTTAAACTTCGGTAAACCCTTCCGTAAAAAGCCCTTGCTCTTGTAGCCGGGTGTTGGTTGAAGAAATCCTTGCTTTCTTAGAAGGTCGGTGACTTGAATCACGGTATGCCCATTGCAATCTGTACTTCATCAGCAAAAATTTTTGAATAATTTCTTCATCCAGTGATCTTACGCAGCTTCTGTGTGAAGGCCGAAACGGTACTTGGATATCCTTCGTCGAGGATGATCACTAGAGCTCTCCTCAAAAGAACCAAAGTAGTCATCTCCCGTAGCAAATGAGACTCATTTGGTTCTAGCAAGCATTGGTAGCAAGAATGAATGTTGGAGAGCCGTGGGTCATTGAAACCTGTAAATCCGTAGCATAGAAGGTGTTGACGAGTATGACAAAAGCCACATTCAATCTGCTCTGTCAGTATGAAGTGTTTCAGATCATCAGCCAACTTACCATAGCAGGTTCTTCTCCATCCCAACCACATTGGCATTTCACAGGGCTTTGTTCACTGCCGTCAGCGCTTCCTGAGAAGCCGGATTTCTGCGAGCACAAGTATTGTTTTATTTCGGCGGCTTTTGATTGAGAAAGGACCATCCTCCGAGCCTTATCCTGAGACGCCCTTCCATTATTGATAGAGATGGAATTCGCATTAAACAGCTGGGTAGGAATGAGATCACTATCCTGGCTTGGGGATGCAGCCTGTATGTCTTTCAATTAGCCTCTTTGAGCTTACACTCTCGTGATACCCTACGGGGCTCCTTACGGGAATCATCTCCTGCAGCCTTTGTTTTGCACTAATGTCCTGACGTTCTTGAGTCTGTATAGTTTGGGTTCGCTCTTCAAAACTAGCACCTGCTGTAATAAATCGTTGTTAAAGGTTGCTCTTTGTGGAATTTCGGTACAGTATGCTTACTCTGCTCACTTCTCAGATCGGCTTGCATATTGTCTTCCTGGGCTAATCCAATGTCGCTCTCACGTGGTACGGCGTCTTTGTATTCGATTTGAGGAGGAATCTCAGGCTGGAGTTCCGAACTCCCTGGATCCGGCCCAGTCCACTTAAGAGAAGTCACCTTGAGTCCGACACTGTCATCATTAGATAGAAACTTTAAATAAAGGATGCACTGCTCACGTATGATATCCACTGTCCATGATGCCACAAGATTGTGATTCCTTCATCCAGTTGTCATTGAGGGGGTATTTAATGGTATGATCTGCAGCCACAGAAAAGCCAGGAGGCTCATAGCCGGGGGGACAGTTTTCGGTATAGAATAGATGGATTCCAAGGTTTCTTTTGTCTGAATGTAACATTAGCTTCCGCAGATATTCATTCAGGAAATGAATTGGGATACTTGGCAAATTCGGCAGGAAAGCGCTCAACGTTATCAGACGCCTAACGATCATCTCCAGACCCATTCTGGCCGATTGGGCAGTCTTCATGTCAGCTACGCAGCCCACAGGATGTAGTGAGAGACTTTCCAAGCGGCTGCTCATATCGCCAGGCCCTCCAGTATACTTGAATGTAAAGGTGTATGATTCGAGAACGTTTGTCGGCATGTCCTTGTCAACAAGGACAGTCAATTGGACGGCTTCCAATACGTTCTTTTTAAGCGCATCAAAGATACCATGTTCCTGTATCTGTCAATCAAGCCGAATTGGAGAGACGCCTAGTGGACAGTCGTACCAGGAGATCCAGGATTGTATCGGCTTTGGGATCGGAATTGCGAACCAGAACCTTGAGAGGCTGGGAGCGTTTCCCTTGACCAAAGGAATTTTCTGCATCTGCTCCAGCTTTCTCCGAGCCCGGTTTCCCATGTATAAATTCTCGGTATGAGAATCGCCGTTCCCTTTGAGCTTGCTTCAGGTCACGATCATCGAAACATGAAAGCGGTAGAAACTCCCTGTCAGAGAATATCAGGTTTGTTTTCTTGGGCCATCGCAGGCTAGAGTGTGGGCGGGTCAAACCGGAGATAGAACAACGTGCCGAACTATCAATTGCTCTATTAGAGACTGGCCATATAGAACGAACTGGATTAGGAGGAACCTACCGACACATGTAACATGATCTGTACCATGTCCAAACTCTGCTGCTGTCTCTGCGCGAGGGATTCTTGGAGAGCCAGTTGAGGGACTTGCTCAACGGTCTCGCGGCAAGTCTCCTTGTCGACAGAAATAGGGACATTCGAAACCAGAGCGCGAGTTGATGATTTAGGCTGTAATTGAACGGCCTGAACCGGCGCGGTGAACTTGACGCGGACCATGTCAAAAGATTCCTGGCGTCTCCGCGTTTGAGCAAGTGTGACGGTGGAATAGAAGAGAAGTACGAGATGGATAGATAGGCTTGAGGCAGAGAGATCGTGGAAGAAGGGTTTGGACGAGAAAAGAAAGTCAAAGATTTCGCAGGGCCATTTTCACGATGCTAATGTGGCAGGAAGGCTGGTATCGATAGTTTCGATGGAAGTTTGCGTTCGCTTTGTCTAGAAGAACGGAGCCAAGCTTCAGCTGACAAGAGCTTGCAAGGCATTCGCCCCTATAACTTCCATCGAACACAAGCATATACAGAGCATCTGGTCGATATATATATTGAAAAGGGTCTAATAAAGCAATTCAAGTGTAGGTTATTATCCTGAAGAAGCGTTATAATTATTCTACGGTTTGATATAATTATTACTACAGTAGGATGAGTGACAATACCTGAGTTGGATGAGCTGCAGTTTACAATGGACCCTGCATATACAATTAATCAGACTCCAGTCTAATCATGTCGATGAGTCAGATTGATCAGTCCAGTGGAGCTATCTTGCTTCGTGACTTAGTACAGTAGTGCTGTCTAGTAGACTATTAAAAGTGCTGTGGATGAGCGGAAAATGACCCCACCCACGTGATAGAGGACTACTCCAGATACGGTTTAGTTCCCGGGTGCCCGCTATTTCTAATAGCAAACCACCAGCCAATCAACACATACTAGATGCCGTATATAGATCCAACGAGTTCAAACTTTCTGTCTTCGCTTCTGGTCGATCGACGATAAAGGGAAGATTAGCCTGACCCTGAGCCAAGGATGATGCGCTCTATGAAATAGAAGCTTTCTGGCGTTTTGCTTTTTGTCCCAGGCCTTATTTGAGGTATGTGTTTCCGCGCCTGAGTAGGAAATATGAGAATAGTTGGGGGTTCGAATCCGGCCGGCGACTCTTTTTTTTTATGCACTCCAGACACGGGAAAGTTACTTCTGGAAAGGAGCTCTGTACTGTCCCCGCTCGATCACGTGCGATGGCAAGACCGATAAGCAGCAATTCCCATTGATAATGGCCCGCCGAAGGACCGAGAAGGAGAAGAAACGGTGGCGGCAAGACAAAGGGACCCATCGTCTGCCGTGGCTACGTTGACTACCGACTCCATCCAGATACATCGATGTATTATCATTTATGCAGGTGGAACTGGGAACTACTAACCTACTAAGTAATTACTCACACAGCATGTCGGAAGTATTCCGTAAGGACCTATCCAAAATCCGCCCGTGTGTTGCTTCCGGGAAACATTATTTTTAGGCATCTTATTGTTTCCAGGAACGGAGTGGACGCCATCTTACGGGTTTTACGGCAGGTATCTGGACCGACGGCGGCAGCAGGAGCAGTGGTGTCATCGATAGGAAATAATAGTAATGAAGACCTCATGATAAGAGATGAAATAATAATTCATAGTGAATGATTTGACCCAGCTGTATCCAGTTTGTGTTGCTGTTCCCAAGTTTCCAAAGTTTCAACGGGAGAAGTAGAAAAAAAAAAAAGAGGCGACTCCAGATCTTCCCTCGATTGTTCTCCGCCGCCCCCCCGAATTCAAGCCAAGCCCGGTTCCCAGAACACGCCACGACCCGCCTCCTCTTTGGCCTCCCTCTCCCTTCTCTCTTTCACTTCCTCCACCAGCCACTTCTTGCTGTCTCGTTCTCTCTCAACATGCTCTGAAAATACTCAAACCTTCGGTTGTGTGGGCTCTCTGATGTTCTTGCAGATACACCCATACCGCGCTTACGGGTTCTCTAGCTAGTAAACCCCCCGTTCCACCACGGCCACCTTCCCTCGAGGCTTGTCTGGTGCTTTGGGGGGCGGAAGACGTTCCTTTTCAAGGGCCTTTTTTGACGTAAACCTTTGACGCTTCCCCTTCGCGCTTGGTTTACCTCCCCCACGAGATCGTGGTCGGAACCTCGCCAAAAAGACGCGTCCTCTTCCCCCGACTGTCCTACCGCTATCCTATGTGTCTCTCCGCTCAAGACTCTCCCTACAGACCCAACAACTCGGCATGGATGAGAGTGGAAGAGTCGATATGGGCCAGTTGCTGCCAAGTAGCTCTCTTGGCCAGTTCTCCTTCGCTCCCGTCACTCGAACCACTGTCGTGACGACGACAACTACTACAACCACCAACTTCCCTCCCTTGCTTGTCAAGCCCCCACGGGCTATCAAAGACCTCGACCCCAAACTTTATCCTCTCGCAGCTTCACCTACTCCTGAATCTCTCAGAAACTTCAAGTTCGAGCTGGGAGGGAGATCCGTTGTCTTTAATGAACCCGAAGACGTGACTGGTGCCCTCAAGGAGGTGTGTTTAGTCTAGGGCGGCAACGTTTCCCGCCTTCTTCTTTCATTCCTTTCTGGCTGACAAGGACTGCAGTTTGACGCGAAAAATGATGTATTGAGAGCTGCTAATGGGACGATCCGATCGGTGTCTTCATTTACATCCGACGAGAGCAATCGATCTCGACGACCTGGACCCCACGGGCTATCCTCTCAGTCGTCGAGCAATTCCTCGAACTCCAAAATGCGTCCCGTATCCCCAGTATCTATACCTGATGCGGGTCAAGTTTCTCAGCGGACTCGACTTGCTCGGGATTTAGCTGCATCTCTGCCTCGGTCGCACCATGGTGGCCATACTACAACGCATCCCATGGCGTCTGGATTGACGACTCCCGAGGCTGATAGCAGCTCCTTTGTCCCGGGAGGAAATGTACTACCTAAAAGACGCGTCCACAGTTCCGTCATTCCTCGGAGGGAGACGCTTCTGCGGTCGCCGTTGTCTTTCGAATTGGAAACGCATGAGACTACACAAAGTTCCAGATCTTCCTCTGCAGGTGAGCGGTTAGACGTGAAATGCCCGAGCCCTGAGAAATTCGCTTTGCGAGAACGCTCAACACAGGAGACAGAAGCAGACGTGAAAGAGGAAGACATCTTGGAGTCCATTCCTACGAGCCAAGCCACGGGCGATGTGTCGGTAGTTCCCTCGAGGCAAATACCAGTCTCGCTAGCTGCTCAGTTACCGGCGATTGATAGTGCAGTATCCCAAGACATGTGTCTTCCAAGCCCCAGCCTTTCCCCTGTCGCTGCCATGAATGCTTTGAATGCCGATTCTTCATTCGACTCGGCCGAGGACCCAGATGGCGATACGGACTCCAGTTTTGATCAGGGCGTTTCACAATTTCCCCGGCCCCTACAGTTTGAAAAACCACGAAAGGCAAATGCAGGGAATGTGCCAATGAGCAGCGGGACTTCACGGCCATCCTTACGTGACATCCCTGCTATGGTGGATCTTTTTGATTCCGTCCCGGAGGAGTTGAAATCATATCTGATGTACCAGTTCTTAAAGCGCTGCTCTAAGCCGACTCTCCATTTCGTTGCTGATCTGGTTAACCCTGCTCTGAAATGTGACTTCCTGGATCGGCTCCCTCTGGAACTTAGCTTGAATATCGTCAAACATTTTGACTCCAAGACCATGTGTCGTGCGGCTCAGGTCTCGAAGAAGTGGAGACACATTGTGAATTCCGATGAGAAGACCTGGAGAAGACTGTTTGAGAGCGATGGATTTGTTCTTCAGGAGGGTGAGCTGGAGCGCAGCATTAAAGAGGGCTGGGGTTGGCAATTCCCTGACTGCGACCAGTACTTCGACAAGGACCTGAGTTCTCAATCGAGTAAAGCGCCTTCCTCTTCAGGCTTAGCGGCACAGGCAACTGACCCTCCATTGTTGCCTAATCGCCGATCGAACAAAAGGAAGGCCACCACCCGCACTTCCAGCCGTAAGCTGGCGAAGAAGAAGACATCGTCCAGCCCGACCGATAGTAACCCTGAGCCTCCAGACTGGAGAAGTCATATCGCAGCGGCTGAAGGTCCGTATGCTGCTGCCAACGCCGCCGCCACCGCCGTGCCATATCCCGACGTTGGCTTACCATCCCTTCGTGGTCTTCATCTCTACAAGTCTCTTTATCAACGGCATCACTCTATCCGTCAGAGCTGGATGGATCCAAACATAGAGCCAAAGCATATTGCCTTCCGTGCTCACGATCGCCACGTGGTCACCTGTTTGCAATTCGATACAGATAAGATTTTGACTGGAAGCGATGACACGAATATCAATGTGTATGATACGAAGACGGGTGCTCTAAGAACTACCCTGGAGGGACATGAGGGAGGTGTTTGGGCTCTCGAGTACCATGGCAATACCCTTGTATCCGGATCAACTGATAGGTCAGTGAGGGTCTGGGATATCGAAAAGGCGAAATGCACCCAGGTGTTTCATGGACATACATCCACCGTACGGTGTTTGCAAATTGTGATGCCTGTGGAAGTCGGTCAGAGTGCCGATGGCAGCCCTATTATGATGCCCAAGGAACCGTTGATCATTACTGGCTCCCGCGATTCCAACTTACGTGTGTGGAAGCTTCCTAAACCCGATGACCCGCCCTTCTTCCCGGCTCCGAACCATTTCGATGATTCAGACTGTCCATACTACATTCGCACGCTTACCGGGCATCAGCACTCTGTTCGCGCCATAGCTGCTCATGGCGATACCTTGGTTAGCGGAAGCTATGATTCTACCGTGAGAGTCTGGAGGATTTCTACCGGAGAGATACTGCACAGACTGCAAGGTCACAACATGAAAGTCTACAGCGTGGTCCTTGATCACAAACGCAAGCGCTGCATCAGTGGATCCATGGATAACATGGTCAAGGTATGGTCAATCGAGACTGGTTCGCTTCTGTATAACCTAGAGGGTCACACTTCACTTGTTGGTCTTCTCGATTTACAGTGTGACAGGCTGGTTTCTGCAGCGGCGGATTCAACGCTGAGGATCTGGGATCCAGAGAATGGACAGTGTAAAAGCACTCTAAGCGCTCATACGGGTGCAATCACGTGTTTCCAGCACGATGGTCAAAAAGTGATTTCAGGGTCTGACCGGACTCTGAAAATGTGGAATGTGCAGACCGGAGAGTGTGTGCGCGATCTGCTCACCGACCTTAGTGGGGTGTGGCAGGTCAAGTTCAATGATCGACGATGTGTTGCTGCAGTGCAGCGTGACCATGTAACATATATCGAGGTGAGTACTACGCTTATATTTCTCGGTAACTCCACTGATCGGTTCTAGGTTCTCGACTTCGGCGCTTTCCGCGATGGAGTCCCCACAAACCGACTGGGCCGACGTATACTTGTCGATGAACGAGGCCACGAAGCCGGGGTCACGGATCATGATATGTCTGATGCATGATGGAGGATATCAAAGTCATGATATCTGTGTGCCTTAAGTAGGAATCATGATTGATCAGATCACGCCCTTACAGTTGACGTTGCAGCTTCAAGTTATTGAGGTGACTTTTTCGTCGACTCTCCAACTCAACTAAATTTCCAACTTATGACATATTCCCTATACTCAATTTCTTGCGGACCTCGTTTTTATTTGAGACATTGCATAGCGTGGGGAAGGGGGGCATCCTGGTGTCGTCTGGCATTATGAAAGGACCGGCGTTGCCGCGTATTTTTTTTTTTTTTCTCTTTACTTTCAAAAAGTCTTACTAACTACCATATGTCGCATCTTACCCATTACATGCGGTATTATTCATGTCTAATGTTTTATTTCTGATGCCTAACTCGAAATCAACCATAGCTAGGCGTGCCGGGACTCTCATGACCTGTATCTCTAAGATTCATTTTTAAATCATCTACCCATTTAGAAAAAAGAAAAAGAGATGCTTAATTTGTCTATAGTTCCGTAGTGTCAATATACAAACTCAAGGCACAAAGTGCAAATTAATGGCAACGTGGTATATCTTCTCGAGACTCCCATCCAGATTTTATGACCAGATGTGTCAAGCCTCGCTTGTAACGATGAGTTGGAGATAAAAGTTATGCCCAGAATCCTCCTAAACCTCAGAACAAGTCATTAGGATAGAGAGAATTCAGTTTACCCAGCACGGCCGATGTTGTTGGATTGTAAATACTCTGCAGACGGCACTGCATTTTTCACCTGCCTCAAGGGAGAAACGCGGGTCTGGAAATTTTTGACAACGAAGCTCATCGCAAACTTGGACGATGGGCCTGCGGTTCTGCATTCCAAACTGTTCACATATGAGCTTGTGTGATTCCAGACTTCTTTTAGGATGTGCTTGAAAGCATTCCATTGGAGGTCATTGTTCGGGAGCGCTGCGGCCCCCCATGAACAATGGCGAACACCCTATTAATTACATTTTCGAGTGATAGTTGTCTTCGAAAACATAAACGTCAGGATGCAGCCGTGGATACTTTCGAGATAACGGGTTCAAGCGATGGTGGTGATGCGGATGCGTCTTTCACCTGCACGCCCCCGTCAAACCCAGTGGCGGACAAAATAGCCCATCGTACGGCGCTGATACCCAATGACCCAGCAGGCGTATCTGCGCTGCATGTGATGATTTCGCCCAGAGCACCGGGCCCTTCTAGTCGGCCGTCTGGTTGGATGGCGGGTTTTAGACCTTCCAGGATGGTCTTCAGCGTGGTTATGTTGGCTTGGGATATTCCGCTCTTCGCCTGTTTGTTCCTATTCATGAGGACCTTGTCGACCTTTGAAAGGATGATTTGGTGGGAGATGCCGTATTGCCGCAGCAACATAAGGATGGTATTGTCAGTATTCTTCAAGCCGTGCAAGGTGTCTACGAGGACGAACACGCGGCGGAGCCTTTGGGAATGAAAGTCAGTTTCTTTAGGCAAATCCCTCAGATATCAAAAAGGAGAAGACGGAATTATTAATGTAAACCCACTGTTTTCTTCCCTGGAGATACTTCATAATCTCCTTTCCCCATTCCGCTCTACTCGCAGCCCCATAACCCGGCATGTCCAGCAGGACAATCTTCGACTCCCCACCCTTGGTACCTCCAATTCCGAAGGCGTTCATCTCCCTTGTCCTCCCAGGTTTCGAGGACGTCCAACACATCTCCTTCCCCATAATCGCATTCAACAGGGAGCTCTTCCCAACATTTGAGCGGCCTAGGAAGGCAACCTCGGGCTCCAACGAGGAGAGGGGTGTAGTGCGGAATTTGCTGGCGGACCACAATTTCACGGGAGAGTGGCGCGAGGGCCTGAAGAATTTGTCTGCGTACGTGAGTTGGGATTCATTGGGGATCTGCGTATCCCAATAATAGCAGATATGGGATGATGTGAGGTCATGGAGTGGAAGTCTGGTATTCGTGGAGGAGCTGTTGGCCGTAGAGGAAAGAAAGCGCGTCGCTGTGACGAGACGCAGAGACGATCTGGACGGAAATGATTTGCAGACGGACAGTCTGCTTGTGGTGATCATTGAGTGATCGATCAGTGCTGTTTCACCTCACCGCAAGAGATGGGAAGTGGAAAAATGGAGGTTGAATGCTGAATATGAATCTTGTTGAAACTTTGGTCGAGATATCCGTGTAGATCGCCGTAGCGTCAATCTATCCTCCGCGGTCATGAGCTCCACCAATTTCATTCTTCTCTTTCTTCAGCAATTATCAACTGGAGCCCAATTCATCTGGTCTGGCTCTGTTGATGTCCATAATTTATGACTAGGTGACAATTGCAACCCCTGAACTGGGACTGGTTTTATTCAAAGTTGACGGCATGCTTTCGTCCCCGATTATTCGCATAAACCTAGTCCAGTACTATGCCCGCCACCGACAGCCACCAACCATTGAAGCGTAAACGGGTTGTGACATCTTGCGTTGAGTGTCATCGCAGGAAGCAAAAGGTACCTGTTCCCATCTGCCTACAAGCTTGTCTTGTTTGTAGCATTCTGATAAGTTTCCAGTGTGACCGCAAACATCCTTGTGATAACTGTCTCACAAGAAATGTGGCTAGCAAATGCTTTTATACCTCATTAACGTGGGTTTGTCGAGCATTCTTACGCTCAAGTTTGACCCTAGCCCGTGGACTAGACTTGTGGTATTCTAATGCCGTTATTTAGACCTAGGCCTAAACAGTCTATCCGCCCTGGAGATGAGCTGGCTAGTAGCCATGTCTATCAGGCAGAACAGGACAAGGGGACAGCCTCCCAGGATGTGGGTGATCTTGGATATTCCTTGGTAGCTGGAAGCAATGCTTTTGTGGGCTTGAACCAGGTATATAAAAAAGAAGGAAAGAAAGCTCTATGTTCTCTGCTATCACTAATCAGACACAGGTTCTTCGAGACGAAGATGAATTTCAAGTGATTACAGCTGCTCATAACCGTCCTCATTTCCTATCTTCTGCGCTTGAAGGGAACATACGTGACCTTACTTCGAAGCTGCCACCTAGACCTATCATTGAAGAGCTCTCTGCCATTTTCTTCGATGAAGTTAACTGGCATTACTTTATCCTGGAACGATTCTACTTCGATGACATGCTCTCGCGCTGGCAGGCTTCTGTAAAAGAGCACCCTAAATATCTAAAGCCTGATAGTTTCTCACTGGAATTGCAGTATTTTCCTGCTGTGATATTCCAGATCTTGGCTGTTACTTTACAGTTTTTGCCGTCTGACGCTCCCGTTTTGAGTCGATTGCCTCTAACCTCCTCGGAATCATATAGTAACATGGGCGACAAAATAGTGACATTATTAGGAAGACAACATGGCGTTCTCACTGCAGTTCAGGCAGATTTTCTTCGAACATCCTGGCTGAAAAACTTTGGCAGAGGTATAGAGTCATGGCATAGTGTTGGAAATGCGATTAGGTCTGTTGGACCAAAACTTCTTTTGCTTCGTCTCATTGCGACCAATGATTAATTTTTACCGTCTCCAGGCAAGCACAAGAACTCGGCTTGCATCGGCATAGAGAGATCCAGCAAACGGGCCCGAACAGTATAGACGAAACGCTGAGCGTGTTCTGGTATGAAGAGTATAAGAAACGTATATGGCTCAATTTGTTTGTTTGGGATAGGTAAGATCTCCATATACCACTGGCTACCGATTTGACTCTCTTGAGCTAAGAAATAGATAGTCTTATGGCTATGATTCTTGGTCGTCCTCGAGCGATCAATGCAGACGACTGTGATGCGAAACCACCGATCGACTGCAACATTCCCCGGGATCCATCCAAGACAGTGCCCATGACGATACAGCCTGGCGAGAGTCATAACGGCCCTACGACGGTCTCGGCGTCCTTGTTCCGATATGCGCTTGCAAAGAAGGTTCATGAGATGCGAGCACTAAAGGCAGACAAGCCCCATCCTAAAGACTATTCTGTCGTTCGAACGCTTCACGACCAGGTAATTTCGTTAATGGATAACGTGCCACCTTTCCTTCGACCCAAGAACCCGGACACTTCCTGGGATTCGGAGTACCCGTACCTGCCTCAACAGCGTGAGGAGATCTTAATCATGGCGAATCTTTTCCTCATGACATTGCATCGGCCACATATTCTCGCCAATTCTGAGAGTAGAAAGGCTGCCTTGCAGGCTGCCCTTGCTACATTGGAATCCCAGCAGCGCTTTTTCGGACAGATTAGCAAACATCACTATAAGTTATTTGGACTTGCGTTTTATACCATAGATGCCTCCATTCTTCTCTCCATTATTATGTCGGTACACCCACCGCGAAGCCCCGAAGCTGAAAAATATATCGATCACATTCTACAGCAAGCTATGGAGAGACTATCTCATATCCAGCCCTACAATGCAATAGCCAAATCGGGACTGGACATTCTCCAACGTTGCTATCATAAGCTCAAAGGGGTCACTGAATCTCTCAGTGATACTTCAGGAATGATGTCTGCTTCGCGTTCACATTCACCCCCGAGATCAGGATTGCGAGACATCAGACGGGAATTGATGGTTGAGCCCCAGGAAGGTTCCCAATCCGACCCATATTTGTCCACCACGGATGTTGATTTTGATTTGCCTACACTAGAATTTCCTGTTGTAACAAACACGTTTGATCAGGCCTTCTGGCTGGAGCAGTTAGATCAGATCCAGTCTTTCCCTTCGAATCTCTCTGACCCCGACATGATTTGGGAGTCTGTTATATAATCAGATTTTGTTGAAGACTATACTCGCTAAATTCGGAGAAAATATTCCTACTTTTCTTTGTATCGTTAGCACTTTCTTCTTGATGAAATAAAATGTGTCGTGCGTTGAGGTCGGCCGAACTCTTTCCATGGCATCATACTGTCCGGCTACTCCGTTACTAAACACACCGACAGCATCGGCGCTACTGGAAAATTTCGGCCGATGTATATCGGGTTTAAGGGACAACTCTTGCTCAACATACTGTAACCACCAGCTCCGACGAACTTGCTAGCCCGATATTCGGGTTCCCGACATGGTGCATAGCAAGAATACGGGATATATAAGGCCCAGCAGGATGGCTTGGAAGGTGAAGCGTATCGGAACATCACATACCTCCATCGAGAGTGACGACTCCGCAAGGTCATACCAGCATAATACCCACGCTACTCCATATACCATCTACACATCAAAATGGGCACTGTCGCACCTAAGAATGTCACCTTCCTCTCCCGCAACCTCAAGATCGCCGCCCATCTCTACCTCCCAGCTACCGGCTCATCGAACCGCTCCGGGGCTGCCGTGATAATATGCCACCCTTGGACCTCCATTAAGGAACAATCTCCGGCCAACTATGCCCATGTGCTGTCGCGGGAGGGATTCTTGTGCCTGACCTATGACGCCGCATATCAAGGTGAATCCGAAGGCGAACCTCGATCCCTTGAGGATCCGGCCCAACGTGTGGAAGATATCAAATCCGCCGTCACCTACCTTACCAGCCTCAAAGAAGTCAATCCCAATGCAATTGGTGTCCTTGGCATTTGTGCGTCAGGCGGATACGCTCCTTACGCAACGCAGACAGACCTGCGTATCAAGGCGTGCGCGACTGTGGCTGCTGTCTGTGTCGGTACTATGGCACGACGTGGTCTGGACAAAGACTCATCCAACATGGAAAACTTGAAGACCCAGCTCGAAGCCGCAGCCAAGGACCGAGCCAGCGACGTGACGGGTGAAAAGGTCCCCATAGTCCACTTGCTACCCGAGAAGCCAGAGGATGCGCCCGCAAACTTTCCCGAATCGTTCCGCGATCTCATGTCGTATTATCGAACACCGAGAGCATACCATCCGCGCGCAACAAATACAAGCTTGCCGAGGAGCTGGGATCTGATGGCGAACTTCGACGCGTTTGCGTTCAATGACATGATCAGTCCGAGACCGCTGCTGATGATCACGGGGACGAAAGCGGCATCAAAGTGGCATAGTGAGGAGGGTGTAAAGAAGGCGAAGGAGCCGAAGGAGCTTTTCGTCGTTGAAGGCCTGACGCATGCTGACCTATACGACAAGGTTGACGCGGCCGGAGCGAAACTGGTGGGTTTCTTCGGGAAGAGCCTGATTTGACATGAAGAATGTAACCTTTGTCAAATGACACGCAGGAACATACACACTTAGCGCAGGTTAAACCCCGCGGCCAGCTCAATCCTGCAGACAGTTTATTAATTAATATAATGCCTGTCATATTGACTCTTCTCATGGCGAGAGATGTGATACATCCTCGAATAGTGGTGTAGCCGGCGAGTGAGACGCAAATAATTCTTGAATATCATTCCATCATAACAATTTCTGTCTATTGCCACAGAAGGAATTTCAATGCGAATCCTGGCGCATCCTGGGCCGAATATTAAATATTAAATCCATTACTCCATCAGGGGTATCCTTCTGGAGGAATAGATTGACAATATTGCAATTTAGCTAGTGCAGTTTTGCCTTTTTTTAAACGACAGCATGCTCCCGACTCCTCCGTCAACACCACAGGGAGCCTTGTCCATCAACAATATTGCTAATAGTCAGTTATCCACCGAGATTGTTCATCTTCAAGGAGATCCAGCCCGGCCAATGGAAAAGATACTGCGCGACCATCTCTGGAGCCCCAGGACCCTGAGTTGACCCTGAAGGGCCCGAGATCACCGCCAGCAGTGGATGATAACGGTAATAATAGGTCTGATGTATCTAGTTCCCCCTTGCATTTTCCAGTTCGGGTCAGTGCAGCTGTGGCCCCTGCGGAGACTATTATTATTCCTCCAGCCGTCTTTGCTGGGGATGTTCGCTCCCCTTTTAAATATGCACTCGCTCCCCTTTCCAGATTCCTACACGTCATTCGCCTCGGTGCTGTCTTTCGGGACGTCTGCTTGTCGTCTGACACGTTAATTCTGGAATCTGCAGAAGCATCATTGCTGCATCCAGCTGCACACCGACTGTTACCGTGGTGGAGCTCTTATCGGATGCTCGTCGAGCTCCGCACTTGTCCCTCCCTCTCCAGTCTCAACAGCGTCAAGTTTCAATACCCATTGTATTCAATTCATATGAGCAAAATCGGTATGTGGAAGAGTTCGTAGCTGAAAACTTTCCCTGTGCTGATCATACCCTGCCTAGACTGGTGTTCATCGAAGTGCTCCGCGCGTCGAGACTCAGATTGTACTAATTAGTGCTCACTGCCTGATCCCCACCCCGATCTGCGGCCGAAACAAGAAGAAATTGGTCCGAAAAATAAGTCGCCAACGTCTCCCAGGGAGGAAAATGACGTCCGATAATTTCCATGGTCTCACGTCTGACCCTGCAGCTGCACAGCGGAACAAGCTGACGAAGAAAAAATCATCCCTCATGGCGAAGAACAGCAAACCACTGGCCATTCCGGCTAGAATATCGAGCATCAATGCCGCGACGAATGAGCGATGTCTGCGAAACATTGACAAGAAACCCAGCTTCTACGAGCATGGATCCAAGGCGCAGGAGATCTTGGGGACTCACTTTCAACCAAACCTGAACGCAAACGACAGGAAAAAGCATGAAAGGAGACCATCCGTGTCTGGAGGAATAACATCGGAGACGAAGCTGCCCCTGAAGCCTGGCCTCGTGCCCTTTTCAGCGATCCATGAGGAAACTGAAGGGGAGTCTTCAAATCTCCGTCCACGAGCATCGTCCCCTCTTTTGGGACGGGAATACCGGTCCCACGAGTCGCGACCGAGTTCCCTACCGAAGGAACGTCAGCATCCGGGATCATTCAACTTAAACCCTAACCCGACCTCCACCTCGAAAGCAAATAATCCCTTCTTGAGAAAGCCGGATCTAGAACCGCACCATGGGCCCAAGGAAACAAAAGAGCCGAAAAAGGAGTCCAAAGGAAAGACGAGGCCGCATAGACTTGATCTTTCTCTGCTGTTCCCAAAACCACAGGCTACAAAAGCCCCCCTTTTGTCGCCGCAGCGGATGACAAAATCGCCGTCTCCCATTTCAGTGCGTTCTGGTTCCTCTCCGGGGAAGAATCCAGCGGGAAAGGCCCATACCAAGACGCAACCTGGCCCGGGAGGTGTTGACTACAGCCAGATAATTGAGGCACCAGTGCCTGCTGATTCGATCAGCCCGGACTGGGCTGATGCTTCTCTCGAAAAAAAAGTGAAGTGCACCGACATCGAGCGGGCTCTCCAGCCACAGCGGCTTTCAAAGGTTGATCCCATCCGCGTTGACATCCCCTCAAAAGGCCGAAAGACGTCGAATCAAGTTATCTGGTCGGAATTTGCCGAAAGGACGACGACTGGAGGTGTCTCCTCCCGCAACCCTGTTAGCGATTCGGGTAAGGAATCATACTTGGACCCTAATCTCCGATTCCCTTTTACCACTGAGGCACGTAATACTCATGCGCGCCCACATGTCGTAGGTGATGCAGCCCCGCTGTATAAGAAGAGTAGCAAGGATATACTGAAGACGGTTGACCTGCGTCAATCGAGCTTCCTCTTCTTATCTTCGTCAGAGGACGAAGGCGAAGAAGAGGGGGAAGATTCATATGAGGACGAGGAAGGATCATCGCAATATCGATCAGATGCAGATAGTCGCCCGAAAAGGACGGTTACCTACCGGGAATTTCCACAAGTTCCTCGAAGCAGACCGACTGTACGAGAAGCGAAAAGTAATCGGCTCGATAGATCGAGCTCCACTAGCCACCATGGATCGCACCGGCACCAGAGAAGGTCGTCTCTGGGTCGACGCGCCTCCAAATCTTCAACTGGAACGTCATCTACTGCGGCATCGAAGGGCCACTCTCAGCGAGGGAGAATACCGACCATTTCTGAATCAGAGGTACACCCGTCGGAGAATTTGTTCCCTCGGCCACGCGGCTCTTCCGTGTCGAGAGAGGCCGACAGAAGGAGCCGCATCATGGTGGTGACCCGAGAAGAGGAAAGTCTTCTTGAAGCAATGAGAAACCGCAAGGGGAAGATTACTCCAAGTCTCTTCCGCGAGGCTGGCTATAAGCCCAACGACCCCGAGCAAGGATCCATGCTTTCTTTGTCCGGGCCGTCGCGAAGTTCATTCTACGGCGGTGATACGTCTTTTTTACGCCTCAGCCCTGTTCCTCCACTTCCGACAAAGAAGACTGGCCAAGACGCAAGTCACGCCGATAACGATAGTCTTCTTACACCTGGTGCATCTTCCGATGTTGAGAAAACGGCTGCTTCGGATGGCTCCCGCAGAACCAGCTTGGTATACTCTGAAAGCCTTCCCTCGTCGACGAGTGGGGCGTCCCCTTTGACTCCTGTTCTTCCTATCTATCGCTTCTCTCCGATACCTTCACAGAAATCTCACCAGCATCCACCTCCGCAGCAACCTCTACCTGCCATCCCTCAACTCCCAGAAGTACGTTCGAAGCAGCGCGCAACCAACAGAAACCTACTCCTTGACAGTGCCGAAGAGGAAGACGATGAATTTCCGATCTGGGCCTATGGCTGGTGCAATGAATTGGGTAGCGTCGCATCGACGCGTTGAGAGACCCAGTCTTGCTCAGGCAAATACTTTCGTTCATTCTCTCTCTCCCTCTCTCTCTTTCTTCCTCACCTGATCTCAATCTTTTCATCTTATTTCTTTTCGCTATCTTTCTGGCATTTTCTTATGATTATTGGGCTACCTGGAAAGCCCTTTAGCGGAAGCTCCCTATCTATCTCGCCTGCTATCTTCTGCCTTTCTTTGTCCTGATCACCCTTTACCGATAGATTAGACGACATGTTCTCTGTCTCTTCCCCTCCTCTCTCTCCCCCTTTTGCTTGCATACTGTCCTTGCCATATATATATTATTATTTTTTTTGTTGCATAGGCGGTGCGCTTGCGTTCACTGCATACAGCAGAAATGTGGGCTGATTGATCCTGTCGTCTTCCTTTTTCTTCCCCTCTGGGAGAACGTTGATTGTACTGGAAGAATTATTTTCGATAATAACATGTGGATAGCATAATGCTGCGGTCCTGCAGAATACATAATAATATGACGACGATTTGAGTGGAATGCAATGTTCGGGCATTATTCCAAATTGTCAAGGTTTGCTCCAGGCACGGCTGCGCAATTATTGGAAGAGAGGAAGATGATCTTCGTGGACGATATTAAATGAAGTAAATCTCGGCGAGCCCAGCCACAGTAACTTCTAATTAAGTAACCTGGCTATTTCTTACCCCGGATACGCAATCGGTTCCGTGAATCCATCGTCCCCCTTCCGCCGGTCCCTCTCGTGGTCTCGTTGTCACTGCAGAGACACTTCCCCGATCCGCAGCTGTGCTTACTCCTACATCCTGCAGAGTTGATCGATCTTTCCTACACACACTCTGTACGAGCATTTCGGGGCTTTCCTTTCCCCGTACCTACCCGTGTTTTGGCACGTGAAGCGGTCGACGTCTACCCGAGCCGGACTAATACGCATGCGTCCAGATCTTACCGTCTGTCGAGTCGAATGACTATACCACGCTCATTCAGTATATATTGAAATCCAGAGAATCTTGGATACCAGCTTGAAGAGTCATTTGCGAGGTTAGTTTTGGCGTGGACAACGACAACAGTGGACTGAAGGAAGGGCTCTCACCCCCGATAGTCGTCCATCATGCCGCAGCGTCAACGCTCCCGGTTGGGAGTCGCATTGGACCGCAGTGCTTGGTTTCTGGTAGGCATTCCTTGATCGTGTTGATGACATTGTACCATCGATTGCAATTGATTTCGTTGGATATAAAGGGGATATTCGACTGATTCTCTTCGCTTCCGAGTGCAGTTGGCAGTACACTCCACGACATTTATATTGGTGAGTATTCCCCGAGGACGATCTTCTTCCTTGCGAGACACAGCTAACTATTTCCTTTCGGCCTATTAGCTCGTACATTACTCCAGGGTGATGTCTCCTGCCGGCGGAAGACGATACCTCCCATCCACCGCCGTCTTTCTCAACGAAGTCGTGAAGCTGGCCATCTCCTTGACTATGGCTCTATACGAGGTTTCCAAAGCAGTGCCTGCATCGATGCCCGCAACTTCCCTCTTTTCCTCCCTTGTTGGTGCCATTTTCTCCGGTGATAGTTGGAAACTCGTGTTCCCCGCGAGTCTCTACACGCTTTCGAATTCTCTGCAGTATGTCGGGCTCTCAAATCTACCGGCTCCAACTTTCCAGGATACCTACCAGCTGAAGCTTCTCATATCTGCCATCTCTGGCTTGGTTTTGCTAAAGAGAAGCGTCCCGCTGCGCAAGTGGGCCGTTCTCTTACTTCTTACGACGGGGGTGGTCTTGGTGCAGATAGCTGACGCTGGTTCTCAAGAGGTGTCTCATCAAGATGAGGGAAAGCATTTTACCTTCCCACATACCCTCGAGGAATGGAAGGCCATGAAAGGAGCCGCTGGGCGGCTTCGCAAACGCTCCGCTACGTACGAAGGCATTGAGGAGGATATGTTGACTATTTTCCCTCAGTTCAATTCGATGATTGGTCTTCTGGCAACGGTTAGCGCCTGCGTTGCGTCTGGCCTAGCTGGTGTGTTTTTTGAGAGGGTACTAAAAGACAGCGCCACGCCGTCTTCTCTTTGGATTCGCAATGTTCAATTGGCCATCTACTCCATCTTCCCGGCACTGTTCATTGGCGTCGTGCTGGACGGCGAAAAGATCGGCGCCAATGGCTTTTTCCAAGGTTACAATTGGACTGTTTGGCTGAGCATTGCTGTCCAGGCGATGGTGGGCATTGTAGCCCCGTTTTTCATAAAGCACGCCTCAAAGGGTCTGGCTACGGCCACCAGTATTGTCCTCAGCACCTTGTTGAGTATCTGGTTTTCGGGGTTTAAACCAACCGGTAGCGTATGTAATTGCGTCTTATTTAAAAGCTAAGTCTCTCCTTTGCCTGTGGGAACTGACAGTTCTATTCCCTTCAGTTTCTTCTGGGTACCGCTGCAGTAGTTCCAGCCACCTATCTATACGGGAATCCAAGCTCGAGTGCCGGCGATGGCAAGCTTCAAGCCAGGCCTCGTGCGATCAGTGTCAAGGGTCACGAAAAATATGCCGCTGTGGGCGAAGAGAGCCTTAACAATGAATTCTCTGTGAAACTTCCAACCACGCCAGCTGCATTCGATGCGGGTCTTTCGACGTCCCGACCTTCGTCTCCAGGTCATGCCAGAACCGGTTCAGGTCGGGCTACCAGCAATAGCTACTTTGCAAAACATGCATGAACACTCCAATATGCTGATCCATGCAGACCCCGTGCATTTCCGGTGTCGATATCAGTGAGATCTGCACTGGAGTAACTCCTTAGAGCCGTAGGCAAAACAAAAGTAATATATTTGGGTGAGATGCAGAGCGGTGCTCTTTTATTTCTTTTATGACAGACTGAGCGTATACTTTCCTGTGGTTTCCTATGCTGTTTTGCATCCAATTCTTATTCTCCTTTCACTCCCATGTCAAGTCTCTTCTTTTCATTTGGATAAACTTGTTGACGATACACCTTTTCATTCGGTAGCTGGGGAGGGCTCGTTTCCCTGCTGTTTATGAATACATGTGAAACATTATATGGTATCATAGAAGCCATCAGGTCATGGACGTACTCTTTAGCTCTTCTCTACACTTCGTCTTCAACTACAATGCCATTCCAATGCTCTAACCATCTACGGCATGACCTGCACGTGTTCTCTACCTCAACATGCCGGATTTCTGCCGCTCCCACTTCTGATCTCTGCTTGATCCCTTTCTTCCTAGGCTAATTGCTGATCATATATGTTTCTGTGTGCATGCAATGAAAGCGTATGTTCTTGATTGAACCGAGACCAACCTGGTATCTACTTCAATCGCCATGGGAACAGAAGGACAGCAGTTTGTCTTCTACCATCGGCCGAAGATCCCCAATCGACTGGTGAAAACTCGTGGGTTATCCTATTCCTGCTAGCTAGTGTCAAGACTGATGATGTTTCGATAAAAGCACCCGATCATTCTCAATTCTTCGGACAAATACACGGTCATGATGATGGTGATCGTTCCACGGAGTCGGAGTTCCTCCCTCAGGCCGACGATGAACTGCAGTTAAATGCCTTTGGTAAGTGGCTCTTTTCTACTACTTGTTCTAGGGAAATTGGAGTCATGTGCTGATGATGGGATGGATCCATAGACCTGGAGTTATTGGCTCAATCTGATGGGGGACGGAGAAGCTATCCTACCATTTCTGACCCTGATCAATTAGCATCCAAAGCTGAGATGACGCCACTTCGAGGACTGGAGTCTAGTGGCTCTGAGCTGGGGACTCCTTCAAGTCCTCTGACTCGATTGCAACCCAGGAAGGTGGCTCTAACCCGAAAAGATAATCAGGGTCCAAGGGAAGCTCGCCAGGGCCGTCCTTCCGGGAACCCATACGAGGGACTGTCCTCCCATACAAGTAGAGAGCTATCTTCTTCGACTCATCATACTGGCGAGACACCTTTCATGAACATCCCAATTTCTGTTCGCGGGATAAAGCTTGTCTCTGTGAACGAGCTCCCGGATCACTTTCGATCTATGTTCGGCTTCCCCTTGTTTAATGCCATTCAATCAACGTGCTTCCGACCCGTGTATAAGGGTAATGATAATGTTGTGCTCGCAGCACCCACTGGGAGTGGCAAAACAGTTGTCATGGAACTGGCTATCTGCCGCTTACTGAATAGTTTGAAACATGAACGTTTTAAAGTCGTTTATCAAGCTCCCACTAAATCCCTTTGCGCCGAGAGATATCGCGATTGGAATGCAAAGTTCTCCTCTCTGGGTCTTAAATGTGCAGAGTTGACCGGTGATACTGACCACTCCCAGCTGAAGTCCGTTCAGACTGCTCAAATAATCATCACAACTCCGGAGAAATGGGATAGTGTAACAAGGAAGTGGAAGGACCATTCACGACTGATGCAGCTGGTTAAGCTGTTTCTTATAGACGAAGTCCACATTCTCAAGGAAACCCGTGGAGCTACTTTGGAGGCTGTCGTCTCTCGCATGAAGTCCTTCGGGTCGAACATTCGGTTCATTGCCTTGAGTGCTACTGTTCCCAATTCCGAAGACATTGCGACCTGGCTTGGTAAAGATGCAACAAATCAACAGTTGCCGGCCCATAGGGAGCACTTTGGTGAGGACTTTCGTCCTGTCAGACTGCAGAAGTTTGTTTATGGGTATCATTCCAGCGGAAATGATTTCGCCTTTGACAAGATGTGTAGCTCTAAGTGAGAATACACCTCCATGCTTTACCACTCTATTTCTCTCATAGGTTGAAACTAACACCAAGATCCTGCAGATTGCCTGATGTTATTGGTATGCATTCCTGCAACAAGCCAATTATGATTTTCTGCTCGACACGAAACTCGGCGGTTACCACTGCGAAGGAGCTCTCCCGTTTGTGGTCAGTGACGAATCCCTCAGCGAGACTGTGGAAAGGACCGAGCAAGTGCTTGAATCTCCAGAACTTGGAGTTAAAGAGTATGTCGCATCCCCCTTTACCTTCTCTTACCCGGCGAGAAACGACAGGGGCGTATTAGAAGTAGAATTCTCACAATTTATAGCAATTGCTGTCGCAGGAGTGGCATTTCATCATGCGGGCCTCGATCCAGCTGACCGTCACGCTATTGAAGCGGGTTTCTTAGGAGGACAGATCAGTGTCATATGCTGCACCTCCACCCTTGCCGTGGGTGTAAACCTACCGTGCCATCTAGTCATTATCAAAAACACAGTTGGGTGGCAGGAAGGTGGTTGCAGAGAGTACTCTGATCTTGAAATGATGCAAATGCTCGGTCGTGCAGGTCGGCCTCAATTTGATGACAGCGCTACTGCTGTGATTCTAACGAGGAAGGAACGTGTTGGTCATTACCAAAGGCTCGTGTCCGGGTCCCAGAATGTCGAGAGCTGCTTGCATCTTAATTTGGTTGACCATCTTAACGTGGAGATAGGGCTGGGCACTGTCAGGGATGTTGAATCTGCTGTCAAGTGGCTTGCCGGTACATTTTTGTTCGTCAGGCTAAGACGAAACCCTACTCATTACAAGCTTAAGAAGGGTGCAAATCGAGAAGATGAGGACGAGATTCTTCGACAGATTTGTAAGAAGGACATTAAGCTTCTCCAAGACACCGGCTTGGTATCAGGGGAGGGAGCTTTGCGGTCTACGGAATTCGGCGATGCAATGGCCCGATACTATGTGCGATTCGAGACGATGAAGACTCTACTTTCATTAAGTCGAAGGTCAACAATACCTCAGATTGTAAGAGCAGCTAAACCTAACGCCGGGACTGGATATAATTTGAGCTAACTATCCCAGCTTAACGTCATCGCTCAAGCAGAAGAATTTCGTGAGATCCGGCTCAAATCAGGAGAAAAGTCACTGTACAAGGAGATCAACAAGGCCAGCTGCATTCGCTTTCCAATCAAAGTCGACATAGCACTTCCAGCCCACAAAATCTCGCTTCTCATTCAATCTGAACTTGGAGGATTTGAATTTGCCGACGATGAACAGTTCCAGAAACATAAGTTTTCCTTCCAGCAGGACAAGAACTTTATATTCAACCATATTAACCGCTTGATCCGTTGCGTTATTGACTGTCAGATTTTCCTTAGGGATTCCATTACAGCCAGGAATGCGCTAGAGCTCGCCAGAAGCTTTGGGGGTAGAGTCTGGGATAACTCTCCCCTGCAGATGAAGCAGATGGACCAGATTGGTGTTGTTGCTGTTAGGAAACTGGCTGCTGCCGGAGTCACGAGCATCGAAGCCCTAGAATTTATGGACGCATATAGAATTGACATGATTCTCAGCAAGAATCCACCTTTCGGGACGAAACTGCTCGCTCGACTGGGGGAGTTCCCTAAACTCAGAGTGAGTATCAAAATAATAGGAAAGGTATGTATTCATTGGGTCATACACTCAACATACTGGGATAATAGCTCCTGACTATTGATCCTTTTCCGTTTAGGATATAAAGCCTGGCCATTCAGTTAGGATTCGCTTCAAAGCTGAGGTGGCATTTATGAATGAAAAGATTCCAACGTACTTTCAGAGACGTCCTGTTTACGTCTGCTTCCTGGCGGAGACGTCGGATGGGAGTATCATTGATTTCCGGCGTATGAGGTTGGAAAGCCAAATAATTTTTTTTTATTCCCGATTTCCGATATTGACGTTGTCTTAGTGCAAACAAGCTTCATGACAACCAGGAAATATTGCTTATTGCAGAGTTGACGAGTGCAAACCAGCATATCAACTGTTATGCGATGTGCGATGAGATCGGTATGTACTTCAATGGACTCCCACTATTAGCGATTGCGTTGTTCAATGCTGATTTCTCGAAGCCGGAACATTACGATCTGCAGAATTAAAACCTAACATCCCAACTTTGTCTTTTCCACCGTCTCGCCCAGATGGCACAGTCTCGGCAGCCTCGACAAACCGAACCCAGACGAATATAAGTCACCCACGCAACAATGGTTTAACCCGTAGTAAGACCATAGACGCGTTTGACGGCGATGATTTATTTGATGATTTTGTTTCCGCAGGTAAATATCTATTTTCTTACAAGGCTGATTTCCTGTTGACTTCCTTTTGTGTATAGCCAAAGAAACGAGAACGGTAGTCATCGAGGATGAGCCTACAGACCTACCTAAAGAGCCAGCTCATTCCAAAGATCTCGTAAGAGATAATAAGGAAAAAGGAGGGCTCCAAGCCATGGATAATGAGGAAGATTCTATCCGACTTCCTAATGGCAGGTGGGCCTGCAATCACAAATGCAAGGACAAGGCGACGTAAGACAACCAACCATAATACATCTATTTGCCATCATCGGGTGAAAACTAACAAAAGTGTAGATGCAAACATTTCTGTTGCCGTGAGGGCCTTGAAAAGCCACCCAAAGCAAGTAAAAAGCCGTCTATTGGCGGAAATCAGCAGAGAAACAAGGCTAGTCACTTGACACTGCCGGTCATCACAAAGAATGTTCTACCGTCAAGCGATTGTCCACGACCTCTTCGAGAGGTTGAACAGAACAATGTGAGACAGCCTTCTGGGGCAGACCTATCTGTATTTAAGGATTCTTTCGATGGCTATTTGCCTGACTACCAACTCGATGGTTTCTCCCGTCGTAAGAAGTCATCGAGTTACTATGAAGACGACATCCTATACGACCTACCCTCTCCATCACAATTACTCTATGAAAGAAAGGACGACATCGATGAGATCTCGAATAAAGAAAACCAAGATATGCCAGGGATTGATAATATTATCAAGGAAAATAAAATTCTCAAAACCTCAAATGTCGACACGGAGTGGCTAGACATTGACGAATGGCTTGATCTCGATGCCCTTCTGGGAGAATCCGAAACCGAGACTCCTGTGAATGTGGCCTGCGCAGAACCAGCCAAACTAGCCTTGAAAAATACGCAACATGAGTCACCAGAGACATGTACTCCTCTATCCAAACCAAGAGCAGATCTGGATCAAAAATCCACCGGCGCTACTAACAATCTAAATCAGCCGAGCAGTATTACACCCATTACAGATTACTCGTATCCCCATACTCCTTGCACGCAAAAGCGGAAACCCTGCCACCAAGCAAGCGAAAATAGGCACGAGAACAGCCCGAATGTGAAAAGGCTGAAACAAACCGAATCATCACACACCCCCTTGATCCAGGAGAAAATCATCATCGATAACACGCCAAAATTGATGTCAACTTCTGCCTACCACAGTACAAATGACGGTGCTATTTTCGAAGACCCCGTATTTCAGACCCCACCTGGCACCGTCACTGTGGCCGTGTCTTCGAAGGACTGGGAAGATATCGATCCGGCTCTGCTGGATGAATTCAAGGATATTGTGAACTTTTTTTAAATTGCCAACGTGAAGGAAAGACGGTTTATGTTGAAATGATGTTGCTGCTACAGAAAAATAAATGGAGAAAGCTGATGGGCTTGACAGAGTAAAGAGAATGTCACTATTCACACCTTCTATCACTTCCGTGCTCTTTAAGTCATGGCATAGATGATATCCGAGTCTGAACGCATTGCTAATACACCCATCATTTCTGGATATCTGTAGCAGAGAGCACTGTAGATCAACTGGGTCCCAGAAGTGCAATTGATAAGTTGAGCTACCTACAATTGAATGAAGGTGCTAACATTAGGAATAAATAGGAAAGCGGTTTGATGTACTCCCATCCAGTCTCTGGGTACACCCCGTATACCCGCGCCCGTTGAAGACAAAGTCGGATCTAGCCATGTTTAGAGCAAATACAGGCCATAGGAGATGATTATATCATCATATGCCAAAGTGCTCACAACAAACTTTTGCACCTATTTTGGTCGCATTTGCGTCAATGCTTCCAGAATTGCGTTCGATATCACAGCTGATATGGACTCCCTTTGTTCTAGCTGGGGCATAAGGGTGTCTCGTGAATTTCTCTCTAGAGCACCACAACACAACCCTAATGACCAAGTGGGTTTTTATTTTGTCCCTAAAAACAGGGCCATTTTTGTCTTATTCATTTTAACAGCGAGACATCTCCAGCATCAAGGACTGGACTTCGACAAAGAGGGCCCGAATATCCTTGTTGAATAACGCAAAGGGGGGGTTTGGTGGGTACGGCATTTAATTTGATGTCTTAGGTAGAACCCGGAGGTAGAGCCTCTGTCCTCAAGACCCTGACTTTTTCTTGTCGACCATTTGCTATAGATGGGTGGAGGCATATCAATTGACAAAAAAGAGAGAAAAAAAAAAAAAAAAAAGAGAGAGAGAGGGGGGGGACGGAGGGAGAGAACTGTGGGGGGAAGAGGTGGTAACAAGCAGGGAAGGATAAAAGAAGTATATTCAGTGACAGTGAATGAATGTTGTTGTAAGTAAATTTATGTCCCACGTTCAAACAAAACATGCAAATATCCCTTCCCATCCTGGAAATGAATACAGCGTGAAATCTGTTGAGATTATATATTTTGCGTAAGCCCTGCCCATAACCAGCATTGGTTTTTGGTGCAGTGGCTGTACTCATATTCTCATTTTAACAAAATTTGGAGAGGTCAGCACTTTTGCTCTGATTCCTCGCCAAAAACTGGTATGGCCTATAGTTTGGCAGCCATCAATATAAGTGAAAAATTAAAAATCAGAAACGGCCATCAGAATAAGCCCGTAGGCGCGAAGCACCAGCCTGACGTTCTTCGATGGCTCAAGCGGGATCGTCCCCCTAACAGGTGCAGGCAATGGGGTTTTAGATCTTATCTTGGAAGGTAAGTCGGGAATATCAGGGTTGAGATTCATTATCTGTCACCAACATGGCGAAGAGGCATGTGGAACTGATCAGCCAAGTGGTCTAAATGTGTTCCCAGGATGCGAATGTGCAAGAGGTGTAGTCCTCTGGCAATGCTTAGTTATTGCACATATGCTTGGGTCCAGAACTTCATTTTCTTTCCTTCCAGGAGGATGGGAAGGAGAAATGGACAGAAAGAGAGAACGGGGGGCATTTTACACGGTTGAAGTTGGAAGGGGCTGAATCTGGCTGCAGAGGTCATACTGTTGCTATTGGCAATGGGTTGAAATAGAGAGAATGTTTGCTAAGGTCATGGTAGCCTTACTACAAGATGCCCCAATCGGGCTGAAGAGAAAGGTTCATCTTGCCCGACTTCATGCCGAAGGAATGGAGTCAACGCGTTGGAGTCGCCTTGGGAGACCTGCTTCCATGACAACGCCGTGGAGAGCTACACAGATTCCTCGTCTCCACATACATTTCGAGCAGAGGCGTAAAGCAGAGAGACAGCCGTCTAAAGCTGCAAGTCTCGAACGGCAGTACATAAGCAGCCTGCTGGGGACTGCACATTCTGAGATGAAGATAGGGGAGCCCCCCATTTCAATTAGCCAGCTCCTGTTGTAGGGGGCAGAGGGAGCAGCCAGGATGGAGACCGCAAATGTTGTATCCATTGAGAATGGCATTAGTAGTGCCCTAGCGCGTCGCGCCACCCTCCATAAACAAAAAGAGTGGGAAGTTTCAGTGAATGGAAATAGTGACGCCCGGAGAATGCCCTTTAAATTCCCCAGGCCCTGACGTTGCACATATAAAAGGGAATATCATTCATCTTCCCGACAATCCCTCGCCTTCAATATTCTTCCCACCATCACATCATATACTTGATCACCAGGAAGAAGAGAAAAAGGAAACACAGGGCCTGGTAAGTGCAGTGCCTTTTGTGCATATTTATCTCTTGACAATGTGAAAGTGAGAGAAGGTTCTTTTCACTGACTCACGCGAATGATATTTTGTTTAGAGAGTTGATCCCCCTTAGGAGTCATATCTCCTTTCAGGCCCCTTCTCTCCTATAATCTCTTTCAATCATCCACTTTATGTTAGTTCTGATCCACTGAGAAGCAAAGCATCAGAGGTAAGCCTCTGTCCCATATTTCCTTTTCTTCACCTTTGTTTTCTTCTAGGAAAATCAAGGAGGAAAAGAGCTATGCATCTTTTCAAAGAAAAATGTCACAGTAGGAGGAAGCAGACGCTCAGCATGTAGACGTAGTGGCATATCAGTCCACCGTGCCCTGTTTCTTCACAGCAGCCTCACTGTCTTCTTCCCTTTGTGGTCCATTATGATGGAGTTCCTCTTTATTTGACATGACAATTTCATGAATTGCAAAGGCCCAACACAATCTATTCACGTTAAATGCTGATGAAGATCCACAGAACCCAGCAAGCAGAACGTCAAAATGGTGAAGTTGACTTATGTTGCGGTAAGATAGATATCCTTGAAAATAGCAACCATGATGTCGAACTGACTGGCTTATTAGAGAAAGATTGAAGGCCCTAAGGCCGTACAGGCCGTCTGTAAAGATCTGGTAAGGAAGTCACTGCCCGTGATGCTATCTCTAGACACTGACATTGGTATCACAGAAAAAACGAATCCCGCCAGGATCGTCCGCTCGATCTAGTGGAAGAGACCCTGCAATTGAGATCGATTTAACCGGAAAGAAGTTAACCGACGATGGTTTCTCGCAGTTCGTCGATGACTTGATGAGCTGTATCATATACCGTGATGAGGAGCATCCCGAAGGAGCCGCCAGAGTCACCGAGCTCCACCTCCAGGGAAACAAGCTTACGGTTCAATCTCTCGTGAAACTCGCTCAGGTAGTGGCGCTCAGTACAGGAGACCTGAGAGAACTGGACATATCCTGCAATGAAATCGAGACAGTCTCAGAGGAACAGAAAGAAATATGGCAGACGTTCCTAGAATCCTTCAAAGGCTGTTATTTGATGAAGAAGCTCGACCTCGGACATAACCCACTCGGCCCCAGCGGCATGGAAATCTTCGCTCGTGTCTATATTCAGAGCGAGGTCGACTTCCTTGAAACGGAAGCCGAAGAACTCATGAAAATAAAGTCTGATTCAGAGAAAGACGAGCTCGTAGAGGAACTCGGCGGCTTGAAATTCAATTCCGGAAAGGAGAACGCGCTGCTCAGTTCTGGATCCCATAAGAAGAACGGAAAAGCAAAGAGCACTCGGCAAAATGGTGAGCATCCTTTCCCCAACCTATCGTGGATATTATTAATGCCTGCTTCGTTCTAGGACGTGAACATCTTACAGGGAAGCTGACGAAGGCGGACTTAAAGCGTTTTTCTTGCACCCGGGGGCTGCGTTCAATCCCCTATCTAATCCTGTCAAATCTGTCGTTGACGAGCGGCAGTGCAATCCATATGGCGAGTATGATATTTCTCCATAGAACACCCGACCAGCTTCTCGAGTTTCTTCCGGCAGGAAAAACGCCCGTTCTTCCTAATACAGGAGACCGCTGCCACGGACTAATCTGGTTCCCCAATGAGAACCTCGGGAAATCCGAGCATAGACTGCTCGAGATGGCCGAGATGCTTCGCCAGCAGGCATCGGAGTCTGAATCTGGCGAAGAGTACTTGGGTGACAATGAGAATTCGTCCAGCGATACGGGAAGCACAGAAAACTCGACAGATACGATACTACGTCAGCAAAAGAAGAAGCTCGATTTCGAATATTCCCGAGTCCGTAAACGTGTCCGCATCGAAACCCTGAAGACGGAAGGAGTTCACAGCGCCCAAATCTGGGCTACCGCGGTGCAAATGATGCTTATATCTCGGGCTGTACTCTTGGAGGATAGAGATCGCCATGCCAAAGCCCGTCCTGAAGCGGAAACCCAACAGGAGGACGAGGCTTCAGAGGAAGAGGGAACGGAACAGGTTCCCGTGCAAGCAATGGTCCCGGAGGATGATATATTTCTCGCTGCACAGGAAATCACCAAACAGGCGCAGTGGAACCATTACGAATTAAGCATTCCGGAGATTCCGTTTGGCCCATTTCACCCTGGAACTCAGAATTTCGAAGCGGAATTTCCAATTCTTCAACCAGAATCCATTGATATTCCGGTCAATTATCCCCATGATATCCAGGATAGTCCAACCCAGGGAGCAGAGATCAAGGATATGCAAATTGATATGCCAGTCCAGGAGAGCAACGAAAGAACCCCTCCTCCTTCACCTCCACGCAGTCATACCCAGCGTTTCAAAAACGCACGTGCTCCTGTGTTGACGGTCGCTAAGAAACGAAGCTGGCGCTATGGATTGCCTCTTAAAATTTGGCGCAGGATTATCGCAGACGCCGTGGGTGCAAACGGAATACTCGATAAAGACCAGCAAACACTCATTATGCGATACGCCTCTGACTGGGACGCGCTCGCGTATGAGATCGCAATCCAGGGAGCCCGAGACGAGGAGAAAATGTGGAAATTCCTGGAAATGGTCAATTGTTTTACCTACAGCCCGATGTCTGGATATTATTGAGAGGTAGGATATCCATTGGAAACCCATAACCAGAAAAGGTACTGGCTTTTTTTTGCCTTCATTTTGTCTCTCTTTCTCGTAATACCCATCATCCGGCGATTTCAGGGGCTTCGAGTATCAATGACCTTCTTTATCGGGGTGCACACATCATGTTGCCATATTGGGAGCGCTTGGGCAGTCACAGTTGTTTTTTCATAATTGATTTTTCTAGGTATGACAATTTAGGGAAGGGAGTACGGAGTAGTTAGATGGGTGTGGAGAATGTCTTCGAGATTGGACTTGTTAGTGGATTCATAGCCAGTTGATAAGCACTGCAAGTATGAGCTATAGTAAATTGAAGGAAGAAGAAATCTCCAGTCGCTTAGTTTTCTTCTCCAGAAAACAGGTAAGAAAGATCCCATGTAGAATCGAGGTGTCGAATCGAGCGGCGATGGGCACGTGAAGTCACATGAGAAATCTCTTCGGCGGGAAACTTCCATGAAAACCACGGATTGATTGATCAGGGAACCAGGTACCTTTTTCTACTTGGTTTTACTGTCCGTTTCACAGGTATACTGAAGTACTTCCAGTGCAGATCTGTTTGAGTGCACTACCATCTCCAAACCCCTGCGCGCACTGGATAAGTGGCTTCCTAATCTATACTGCCTAAGATGGTCCGGAAGCTGAGACAGGTTACTCATGCCCCCCAAGATGCCTCGACTGCACCAGCAACATTTAATGATGGACTGCCACTACCGAAATTATTTGCCTTTGATCTAGATTACACTCTGTGGCCGTTCTGGGTTGATACACATGTTAGCGCTCCTGTGAAGCCAAGAGATAACAACTCTCGCTGCGTGGATAGGTGAGGATCTGGCCTTCTTTAACTATGCAATATAGATGCGTTCCAATATGGATATGCGCCTGCACTTTGTTCCAGAGTACTATTTGTCTCAGCCTACTGACTTCCCCGTCCCTGTTATGTAGATGGGGCGAATCCTTCGCCTTTTACCCCGCAGTTTCTTCTATTGTCCATGCATGCAAAAGCCGGTCTATCCCTCTCGCCCTGGCATCTCGAACGCATGCTCCCGATCTTGCACGCGATATGCTCAAAGCCCTTCACATCATCCCGACGTTCTCTGATAATCCTGCGGCCAATACCAAATCTGCCCGGGCTCTGGAGTATTTCAATTACATTCAGATCTTCCCTGCAACAAAGACACAGCATTTTGCACGAATTCACCAAGCGAGCGGCATTGCCTATGAGGACATGCTCTTCTTCGATGATGAGTCGCGGAATAGAAATGTTGAGACGGAGCTTGGGGTTACGTTCTGTCTCGTCAGAGACGGAATGACCAAGGAGGAAGTTGATCGCGGGGTTTGGGCCTGGAGAAAGAGGAACAGTATAAAGGTTCCTGAGCAAAATGAGAATGGGCAAGTGCAGATTTGAGGGGTGGCATTATCGTTGGATTGGTTTTTACATGGTTACGGACTTGGATTGGTTGGGCTTTCCATGAAGACTATGCTGTATATACACAAGATACCCTGGTTTTATAGGCTAAATTTACGACAACTAGATCATGAGATTAAACAATGCATTTTGTCAAACATGGTTCCTTTCCTTGGATCCCAAGAACGAACCCATAGATCTGATCAGATAAGATAAGCTTTCTCTTTAATCGCAGAAGCTTCACCGCGTTCCCCATTCCCCATCTCCGACTTGAGCGCGCCGCTCAAAGAAAAAGCAAGAGAAAGGCATCCTCATATTGCCAACATGGACTCCTCATTAAGAACTCCCTATACCCAGGCATCTATGCCAACAGTATCATCAACACACCTCAAACCTCCCACCGCTCACCCTCACCCACGACGCTCACACTCACCACAATCCGCATCTTCAGCCCCCTCTGCTCCTCGACCACCGCTTGCAATCCACCCAACGGCAACAGTAGCCGAATCCGCCGTAATGCAAGGCACATACCAAATCTCCATTGGTGCAGGGACAGTCATCCATCCACGCGCGAGGATGTACTCATTCGAAGGACCGATCATCATCGGGGACGGCTGTACTATCGCAGAAAAGAGCATAATCGGTACACCACCTCCCGAGACGATGAATTTATCATCACCAAGATCTACTACACTTACCCCTACGACAACATTCACGTTCGCACCTTCATCTACGGATCAGTCGACGACGCCGAAAACAATCCGCATATCGACCGCTGTCTCGGTCGGTCCCCTCTCCTCCATCCTCCCAGGGGTGCAGATTCATTCTGCGTCCATAGTCGACACCCTGGTCACCATCAATAGGAATGCAGACGTAGGTGCGCACTCTAAAGTATGTTCGGGGTGTGAGATTCCCGAGAATGGAGTCGTAAGTGAATGGACCGTCGTTTGGGGCGCTGGGGCTGGTTTCGGACAGAGAAGGAGGAAGAGGGCCAAGGGTGCTATGGATGTTTCTCCGCACGTTGTCGGGGGTGTACAGCGAGATCAAATAAAGTCACCAGAAGGGAGGGTCATTGAGGATGCGAGATTGATTGTCTTGAGCAGAGAACGGGAAGCGTTGGCGAGGATGGTCGGCGTTGCTCCTGCTGGGTCGGGAAGGAGAAGATAAATATGGAGAAGTATCAGGATGGGATTCTTTTTGCATCGGTTCCATTTGTTTCCCCTTGCTTTATGAACCTCTACGAGATCCATATGTAGCGATGATACCATTTTATTCGTTTTGGGTGCTAAGTCTGTATACCCAAGTAAAGGATAGATGAATAGATATTTGATATTTTACATGTTTCTCTCCTTCCAAAAATCCCGTCCCTTTTCATGTCAAGAAGAATCAATAGAACAGTGATCATCATCACGCACCAGTAAACATAGTGCTGAGAAGATGAAACAAATGAAAATAATGTAATAAAATGTCTGGCTGCCTGGTCTCACTTCTCTCCGGGCAGATGCTCCTCGAAACCAAATTCAATGAGCAGAAAAAGCTCGAAGACACTCAAGACAAAATGGCATGTAGATAAGAATGTAATCAATAGCAGATATGCTTAAATCATTTGAAACGAGAACTGACAAAAGAAAAAAGATAGTCCCCCATCCTAGGACCCTCTTGCATGGCCTCCGCCTCTCATTCTCTTCCCGGCATTTCCTCCCTCACCACTGGCCTCTGGACCGTCCTCTCGAGAACGTTTGTTCCCTTGGGGGATAAACTGACGAGCTTGAACGTTCAATCCGCCTCTGCCACCACCAGCCGTATGTTGTTGGGTATTCGTATTCTGGACATTCTGGTTTCCTCCACGTAAACCATGCCCTCCTCCTCGCCCACCTCGGCTGCGAGGGAGGCCTGAACCGCGCCCGCCCTGCTGCTGTTGCTGCTGCTCAGCAGCTTGTGCGTGAGGAGCGCCACGCCCAGCTCCTCGACCACCTCTAGCGACTGGTAGCCCTGACTGGAGCGCTCTTAGTACCCCTGGACCAGTACCAGCCGGTGGCTTATTGGGTAACGTCGGTAATGGTTTATTCTGCTGAGCCTGAGCAGTCGAGCCTGGAGTAGCGTTCGCCGCAACTGTTGCCGGTGATGCCTGGGCTTGTTGTGGTTGCTGTGGTTGGGCTTGAGCAAGTTCCTGTGTCTGAGCTCCTGTCTGAGGTGTGGCTGGGGGTGGAGCGACAGTATTTGGGGCTGCCGTCTGAGCTGGAGTGGATGGAGGAGCCGCAGAAGCGGGTTGTGTCACAGTTGGGAGAGCCGCTGTTTGGGGAGGCTTTTGGGCTTGTGCAGCAGGTGAAGGTCTTGCAGTTTTTGCAACCTCCCACACCTCCACGACTGGCTTCTGGGGCGTTTCATTGGCTGCCTTCTGGACCACATCAAGCTTCGCCTGTGAAGTTTTGAATCGTGTATCAAGCATGCTTATTCTGGCAAGACTCTTCTTATCTGACAACTCAACGGCTGCCTTAATCTTCTCTTCCAACTCCCCTTCGTGTGTTTTCTTAAGCGCTTCCTTCTCCTCGTTAAACTTCCTTTCAAGTGCAGAAAGAGTTTCTTGGCTGGCTCCTGCTGACTCTTGTGTCTGCTTTTCGAAGTTGTCTCTTTCCTTCGCTACCTGCGCGCGAATGTTGTTACGAAGAATGTTCCGAATCGTTTCATTCTTCGCCACTAGCTCTCTCGCTTGGCCTTCAGTGAGCTCCGGGAGTCCTCCTTCCTTTGCGGGAGTTGTAGGCGTTGCAGGAGTATCAGTTGCCAGCTGAGCAGTTTTCTGCAAGTCGCCTGTCAATTTCGCAACCTCTTGTCTATGAACCGCCTTAACTTCAGCAAGCTTGTTGTTGAAGATTTCCTTGAGCTTGTCTGCTCTTTCTTTGATCTTTATTTCCTGCTCTGCATCCTTGGCAGCTAGCTCTGAATTCTTGCTGGACAGAGCTGTCTCCTTTTCAGCCAAAGCAGCGTCCTTCTCTGCAAGAGCAGCCTCCAAGCGCTGTACCTTATCCTCCAGGGCCTTGATCTTTTCAGCGTCACCTTGGACGGTGCCCTGCATGTCTTGAGTAAGGAATTGAGCAGCTGGAGTGGAATCGGTCCGTGGTACAGTCTCTGAAACAACCGGCGCAGCCTCTCGTTCAGCAAGCTTGGTTTTAAGATCATTCAGTTCCTCCTTCGTAGTCTTCAACTCTTCCGTGAGTACCTCTTTCTCCTGAATGACGGCATTCAACTCTAACTGCTTAGCATTAATACGACCGGTAAGTTCCTTGGATCGAGCCTTGAATTGTTCTGTGAGTTTCGCACGTAAGTCTTGCACCCGGTCCTCAGCATGTTTGAGCTGTTCAGGGAACGTCGCGGCCTGGGCCTGCAAAGTGTCGCGAGCGGAGACTGCTTCATCCCGCTCTTTTTCCAGTGTTGCAAGCTTCTCCTTCAATGCCTCCATCTCAGCAGGATCGACACGATCGTATTTCTGAAGGATATTCTGTGTACGCTGTTGCCATCGGTCCCGGTCTGCTTGCAAAAGCTTCATTTCTCCATCCTTCGTTTCAACAGCATTCTCCAGCTCCCTGATCCGAGTTTCCAGAGGAGTCATTTGCTGCATAAGCTCGTCCACACGAGCAGACTTTTCTGCGAGGGCAGCTTCAGTCTGCTTGACTTGATTCCGAAGCGTAACACTGCTCTCACGGAACAAGTTCAATTCGTTGAGGGTCTCCATAAGCTTGTTGTGATTCAAAGCAGTATGTTCACTATCTGCAGCAACACGACGCTGCTGCTCCAGTTTGAGCTGGACATCATCAAGTTGAGCTTGCGTATAATCCAGTTGCTGGCGAAGGCGCTTGCTCTCCTGGGTAGATAGATGGTATTGTACATCCACGATTTCCTTCTCTCGTCGCAAGTATCTGATAACCTCCTGAAGGCCTTCCAAGTTGGGTGACATGGTCTCCCCCTCCTGTTCAGTTTCGGGTAAAGTAGTGCGATCTTTTTGTAAGGCAGATATCTGGTGAGTGATGCTTTCGAGTTGGTTGTGAAGCAAAGAATTCTGATGGAGAACTTCTTCGCGGCGCTTTTGTAACTCCGAAATTTCGCTCTCATATCTAGCCCGAAGTTCGTTCCAGCTTTCCTCCTTTTGAGAAAGATCTTTCTTTAACGTCTCGGCCCGAGACTTTAATTCGACGACTTCAAGTTTCAACTGATTGGCTTCCCCGCGAACGGCTTGTAGGTTCTTTGCAGCCTCCGCGTGTTTAACTAACTCGCTCTCGTAATTCTGTTGAGCGTGTTGAGCAATCTCCGCCTGAGCCTTTAAGTCATCCTGATGGAACTGGGCCGCAGCAACGAGTCGTTCATTTTCATCCTTGATTCTGGAAATGTCGGCTTCATACGATGTCTTCTGCTCTTCCAGGCGACGTGCAACATCCCCTTGCTCATCGCGAAGCTTAGTGATTTCGGAGTTCGTTGTAGATAATTCTTCAGAGATCTCTTCTATCCGCTTCTCCAGATCTTGGATTTCCTTGTCCTTTTGCTCGACAAGATATTCGGTTTCTTCACGATATTGTTCCTGCGTCTCAGTAACAGACTGCAAGCGTTCCTCGGTTGCCTGGCTGATAGCTTTGTAGTCCTCAACTTGCTCCTTAGAATGTTCGAGTTCGGCTTTAGCCAATTCCAAATCCCGTTTTAATTCGGCAACTTGGATTCCCAGTTCCTGCTCACGGGTCAGGCCGCTAACTTCTGTTGTTTCCTCCGTTACTTGTGGCGTTTCAACAGACGGAGCAGATACACTAGGTCTAGATTGTAAAACTTGAACCCGTTCCTCGGCGCTTCTAAGTTCAACTGTGAGCTCATCTACCCTTGACTGCAAATGATCCCTTGTCGTCTTCGCAGCAACCAATTCTTCGCGCACTGCGCCCAAACTCGTGACCAAGTCGTCAATCCGCTTCTGGCTCTGCTCGTGTTCGTACTCTCTGCGCAACGCCGCTTTCTTCGATTCTTCCGTCTCATCGCTAAGTTTTCTCTTCGTAGATTGCAATTCAGCTTCAAGGGATTCAATAGTTAATTGCAGTCGACGGCGGCTCTCAGCATCACTGTGTTCCCGCTCATTCAGGATCGTTTGCAAATTGGCATTAAGCGAGTCGAGTCGGCTACGCTCATTTCTCAACGCCTCGCTGTCTTCAATAAGTCTTTTCTCGATATTCTTCCAAAGACCCTTCTCTGCCTTCAGGTTCGCATTTTCCCTTTGAAGACTCTCGGCAAGCCCCTTAGCTTCCACCAGGTCTTCAGCAGCCTGCTGGGTCTTCAAATCCTGCCTGTTGGCATTCTCCAAAATGGTACCATATCGTTTCTGGAGTTCCGTATTCTCAGTCTTGAGCATATTGAAGTTGCTCTGCAGAAGCTCCGCGCGTTGGGTTGCGGCTGCAAGTTGGCTATTCGAGCGGCCTATTTCGGTCAACAATTCACTGTTTCTCCTCGAAAGCTCGTTGACTTGCTGCTTCAAGGCGCTATGGTCGGTTGCTGTCTCCTCGCGGAAACTATCAAAATGTGCCTGAAGTTTACGGAGTAACTCGCCATAGTCTGGTCCGTCTTTCGGTTCGGTGGCGGTAGGCGGAACGGAACCAAGGGGAAGAGACTGGGAAAATCCCGATGCTTCGCCGCCGTCGACAGTCTGGCGTCTGCGCATGAGCATGCTACGGAAGGTATCTCGCTCCTTCACATAGCTCTTGGTCTGGGCGACAAGGTTTGAGATCTCGTCGCGATAGGTCTGTACACGAATCCTCAACTCCTTCAATTCCTCTTGTTCTTCTTGTCGAACAGCATCTCTTTCACGGGCCTCTGCACCCTCCATCTTCTCACCAAGCTCCCTCAGCATGCGCCGGAGCGTGACATTCTGTTCCTGCAATTCACGAAGGTCTTTGAATGTTGTCAAGTTATTGCTGATAAAGCGTGCTGTTGGGCTGAGATCCACAGTCGACTCGTTGATTTCATCGCGAGCAATCTTTTCGAGCTCTTGCCTGTCATAGTTGCCTTCGCCTTCTTTCACGAGAGCAACTTCCATGACTAGGACCTTTACTTGTGCGCTCAAATCTCTGAGTTGCTGTCTGAGGACCTCTCCTTCACGGGCAAATCCTTCGACCTGGCCTTGCCACTTCCTTGCTTCCTTCGTTGCCGCGTCTCTTTCCTTTCCGGCTGTTTCTAGAATGTTAGACATTTCGACAACGGCGTTTTCAAGTCGTGCATGATCAGCTCGTAACTCGTCAATTTCGGGTTTGCTTGACTCCAGGTCCTGAACCATCTCATCCAGTGTTGTTCGAAGCTCCTGACTGGTTTTCCTTTCTGCATTAAGTAGTGTGCGCATCTTGTCGAATTCCTCGTACATTTGTGTCAGCGTAGGAGCACCCTTTCCTCGTGCTGATCGAGGGGAAAATATTCCGGCAGGGGTTCCAGGACGAACAGGGGTGCTGGGGCTTCCATTAAAACTGCGGGCTGGACTCATAGATCTAGTCCTGCCATCCGACTTAAGTTGACTAATAGTCAGTTCGAGTTCTGCAATGCGACGCTCAGCTATCTCCTTGTCAGAATGCTCCGTTTCAATCTCCACACGAAGTCGCGAAATTTCTTCTGCTGCATCTTCCCTCGCTTTCTCTAAAGCCGCCTGGCACTCCTGTACACGTTGTTTGGCAGTTTCGGCAGAAGCTCCTTGTAGTTCGGCGAGTCGATTGGCACTCTGCAATTCGAATTTGAAAGACTCAGAAACTTGAGTAGCCTCTTCTTTGAGCTGTTGAATATTAGTTAGTGACTCCTCATACCGTTGCTCTATCTCATCCAGGCGGCTCTTAAGTGTATTCTCGCTGCGTTTCAACGATTCGATAGTAGCATTTGCCTCCTCATTCTGACGTTGAAGTTCCGTTATCCGTGCACTCTTTTCCTTGCGGAACTTCAAGTATTCGGCGGATTTGGTCTTCAATTCCATCTCGAACCACTCATTGTTTTTCTTCGTCAACTCTAATTCTTGCTGGAGACTCTGCTCGCGGAATCGAGCGCTAGCAGATGCCGAATTTGAGGCCTGGATGTTTTGTTCAGCGGTGGAGAGTTCTCGCCTCAACTCGATGGTTTTTTGGTGCTGGCTGGAAAGCTCTTCCGCTAGTTTATCGTAAGCAGCCGATTTGGACTCGAGTAGAGCTAGGGTATCCCTATTCGAAGCTTCAAGAGACGAAATGCGAGACTTTAACGAGCTCAATTCGGACTCGCTCGATGTGTTTGATGACCTGAGTGTGGCAATCTCTGACTCTAACGTTGCCCTAGCGTTTTCTAGGTGGCATTAGACGATATGGTACAATAGTAAAAACATTAGGCAGTAATAATCACCTGATTCTTTCTGGTTTTGTCTTAAACCCTCGACCTCTGCGTGGCCCTTCTCAACGGAAGCCTTGAGCACCTTGATCTTGGACTCACTGCTGCGGACAGCATTTTCGAGCTCTACTTCCAAGCGAAGCTTGTCGGACTTTAGCTCGTCATTCTCTCGCGCCTTCTTTGCTATAGCTTCTAGCAACTGGTTGACCAGCTCAATGGTGGGGGTTTGAGTGAGGGTTGTGAGGGTCGACTCGGGTATCGAGTAATGCGCTGAGATATAGGGCAATTCCACTGTAGCCGCAGCCATGTTGGTGATAAGGCTACCGAAGCAAATAAATGCTCAGTATTCCGACACTGACAAGCTGCAGTGTCACGAACGAAAAAAGGAGGTAGCGGGAACTATATTGACGTGATTGATGCGGACGGGGTAACAGCGCGTGTGTTGCGCACTGCTTAGAAAATGAAAGCATTCAACTCTCTAAGGAACAGACTTATAGCATGATGTTAATGAAATAAACGCAGAACAAGAAAATAAAAACGAAAAAACAATGGACGGGTGGATGATGAGCTAGCACCCTATCCGAAAGCGCTGAGAATGAGGTGAGAGGACGATTGTTGCAGACGCCTTCGAGCTTTGGACGGCGAAGCTAGCGGTTTGCATCACGTGATGGTCATCGTAAACTTGATGACGGTGGCAGGGTAGGTTGAAAGTTTAACTCTTCAGTCTGGATGAAGGTTAAATATTTATCTGCAAAGCACACATTCACAGATGGTATTTTATATTTTATGAGCCTCTATTCTGGCACTCTCCGTTCTGTGATGGGTATCTCCATCCACAGCCTCACAGTCCTTCATATCACCCAGTGAAGAAAGGTCCTTCGTCTAAACCCAAGACAGCCTGTCTCCTTTCCCCAAGAAAATTTTTTCTTATTTTGGCAATAGCTGCACAGAATTCTGAATGAAACATGTCATATCTTCAGCAACAGCTCAAAAATTTCAACGCCAGCGTCATCGACTCGGCGAGTCGACTACCTCAACAAAGGCGCATCAATCAGTCAACTAGTAGCTCTCAAGTACCGTCCTCTGTTCCTACGCCAACACCGACGCCCGGCGGCGATATTAAAAAGAAACGTGATGCAGACATTGTCTACTCGCAGCCTGCCAATACCGGCACGGGCAAGGATATCATGACGCAAGTTCTCTTTGCGATCGAGCATATGAAGTCGAAAGGCATACCGCTCAAGTTCTCGGATATCGTCTCGTATCTTTCCCTCCAAAATCGTGCGCATGACCAGGGTTACGTGCAAGCTCTTCGGAGCATTCTCCAAGTCCACGAGAAGGTCGAATATAATCCCACCGGCGCTAATGGGGAGGGAACGTTCAGATTCCGCCCGCCACACAATATCCGCACTCCAGAACAGCTGCTTCAAAAATTACAATCGCAGACGACTGCGGCAGGTATGAGTGTCCGGGAGTTACGGGAGGGTTGGCCAAACGTGGAGGAGACGATCAATCAGCTGGAGAAGGAGGGCAAGCTGCTTGTCACGCGGAATAAGAAGGACGAACATGCCAAGATGATCTGGGCAAATGACCCATCGCTGATGCAGCACTTCGATGAGGAGTTCCGTCAGATCTGGGAGAAGATTAAGGTGCCCGATCAACAAACTGTGAAAGAGGAGCTAGAGAAGGCCGGCATTACGCCAACGAACAAGAACAAGATCGTCAAAGTGCGGCCCAAAGTCGAACAGAAGAAGTCCAGGAAGCCTCGACGAAGTGGCAAGACGACTAATGTTCACATGATGGGTGTCCTGAGGGATTATTCCCATCTCAAACCCTAACATGGGCGGCTACGTTCTCCTTTTGTCTTTTTCTACTATTCGGGTTAGAAAAATATTATCTTTAGATTGGATGGGTTGCCTCATTGCAATTGGCGTTTGGGTGCGACTTTTTATCTCGAGGAGGACGGTTCTGTCTTGTTCAGAAGATTCTTATGCTGTTGGTCAAGCATCTTTTATAATATTTCTTCTTTTAATGCGGTATGGCCATGTACAATAAAAGTCCAAGAAATAATACCCACAGGGAGCGAAATGAATACATTTTAAATATAAAAATATGCTAATATTATGGGTGCCGCCCCATATGTTTTACATTTAAAACTATACACTGCAGATTTACACATTTCCAAATTCCTAAAACGATTTGAAAAGTCGAAATCATTGCCTGAGCATATTCGATTCTATCTATCATATACATCTAGACCATTCGGACTTATCTAAGTTTTCTCGTGAATTGTACAGATGCCAAAAAGATAAAAAGAGACAGCACTCAAAAGGAAACCAAGGGCAACAACACCAAAAAGCTGCAATACAAAATACATGTCACATAGACATCGTGAAAACAAGTCGAAGAATACAAGGGTAAAGAGAGAGAAGCTCACTGAACACCCATGTATCAATGCTTCCCATTAGCAACAGGAGGGACACCAGGTCCCTCCACTTTTTCAAGATACGCGATCAGATCCTCAATGGTACAGACCTTGAGCCCCCACTTCTTTCCAAACTTCAAACATCCATCTCGGCGCATCATTCCATTGTTCCCCCGGATCTCTGCGACGCCCACGGTCTGTTCGCCATCCTCTACCAATTCCGCGATCACAGCCGCCGGGCGTTTTCCCGCCAGACGACAGAACTCAACGGCAGCCTCAGTGTGGCCTTTTCTCACACGGACACCGCCACTACGAGCCTGGAGTGGTAGGATGTGGCCAGGTCTGCGGAAGTCGGCAGCAGTGGCATTTGGCGCTGCCAGGGTGCGGCATGTCAGAGCGCGGTCCTGCGCGGATATACCGGTTGTAACAGAGGCGTGGCTGGAATCGATGGAGACCGTGTATGCGGTCCCCTTTGGGTCGGCATTTTCGACTACCATCTGGGGGAGGGAGAGATGGGCAGCGATCTCGGGAGTGATAGGAGCACAGATTAGGCCGCTATTTCATATTCAGTAGGTTTGCGAATGGTCAGTTGGAATATGCAAACATGATTGCCACGAGCATTGGAAATGTTGGAAGGGGCTTTTTGTACCTTGTGTATCGGACCAGGAAAGCCATCTGAGCATCCGTGATCGACTCCGCAGCAATGATAAGATCGCCTTCATTTTCGCGATCTTGAGAATCGAGAGCAATTATGAACTCGCCATTTTCTGTTGCATGGCTCGGCTTATTAGCGATTGTCCGGCAAGAGGCGGAGTTTTGGGGTTTCTCTTTGGATTTGTGCTGGAACGAAAAAAACGAGAGGCGAAGAAGGGGAAAATGGCAAAATAATGCGTACTCACTGAAAGCACTTATCGTATCCTCGATAGAATCGAATTGAAGACCTTGATCGGATGAAGGCATGGCGGGCAATGTATTCACAACAGAGGTTGGAGGAAAGGAAGATGAAGCAGGGAGGGATAGAAAAAGCTTAACAAAAGATGCGGTCCTCAAGACTCAAATTCAAGGATTTCCGCGAGAGCCAGAAGCAGCGAATGTCCTAGTTAACTATCTTTATTCCTGGTTGAGTCACAGCCGTAATTTGATAGAAGGCGTGATATTCCTGCGGGGCTTCGGCGATGAGGAGTGCGGGGATGTCGTCTCGAGAAGTCTCTTTGCGCTTCGTAGAGAACTGAACTGAACGATCGCTCTTGGAGATAAATACAGATGGTTTTGGAATCGATACGGATACAAACAGCCCTGGAGTGAAGAATATAAGGCAAAACAGAACCACGGAAGAGATGGCCATTAATAAGGACGCTCTAATGCTTGACAAATCGGGCCATCCGAGGTCATATTCTAGCCTCTATTTACTTACTCCACTGCCGACGCCGGCAACAACGGCATCATCGAGTATGTCTCAACTTTCAAGAAAGACAAGGCAGTAGTTAACAGGTCTATCAATATTAAACAGGCCAGTTTCGACTTATTTGAAGTGGATGTTAAAGCATGCATCACATCATAGCAACTATATACAACAACTCCTGGCGCCCAAACACTGCCAGAGCTATCCATCCAGAACATGACTCTACATACAGTATGCGTGCTTGGGAGGGCAGAAAGACTGAAAGGAAGATGTAGGAGAGTACTTAATGGAGCGACACGTCAAACAAATTAAGCCATCCCCAGTCTCCCCATCCATCGTACTTCGTCCGCCTGCCTTTCCAGCGCCTTCCGCATTAATTCGGCATACTCTCGTTCTCGTTGTTCTCGTTCACGATATCGGAGTCGCAACTCTTCACGCGAGGCCTCATCGATACCTCCGTCGATTGGCATATCGTCGACTACATCCTCGTCTTCCTCGGGGTCCGTGGGAGGGGAAAACCTGACACGACCAATCCGCTCACCGGTCCAGACGAGAAGCTCATCTCCTGTCAAGTTCCCGCCAGTGGGCAGAATCCTGCGAGCGACCTCATTGGGGCCAGAATGGAGTGAGTCGGTGGAGAATATACGTGTCGTCTCCTGGGCCCCATCAGAGTTACTCTCGTGTGAAGAGATGCGTGAATTATCAGGCCGATTCCATCGGGTGTGCGGAAGTGTTTGATGGGTATTGATGTTGAAGCGACGAACCTCGACCCGCCCGTCTCGTTCAACCCATTTAATATTTCCTTCGGCGTCGGAATAAACGATACGAGTTCCGTGGGATTGCACAGAGAGCAACTTAGACTTTGCAGCGCTTTGCCGATTACGGTATCGCGACGACATGTCAGAAGACATATCAGAGAGATCATTGCTCTGATCTGGAGTCGACGAAGAAATATTGTAAAGCTCGAGAGAGCCTCGACCATTATATTCACCGCAGGCCACTATAGTGTGCGACTCGGGCCATGTCGAGTCAGAGAAAAGAGGGAACTGAGGAGGAGGGACAGAAGTAAGGGCACAGAGTCGGCCGCCCGAATGAACTGTGTTCTGTAATCGAGGGAAGAACCGCCGATCATAGCACAATATACTTGGGAAGCGGCCCGCGAGAAGAATAGTATTGACGTGAGGAGCCGGAGGATGTAGAATCGAGAGGGGGCCGGGTTGAAAGAGCGGTGCATATTTAGTATCCTCCTCCGAAGGGACTGGACTTCGGATACGACGTGGCGGCAGCCCGTTCGGTTGAAGTCGCAAGAGAGGAGAATCTAGGTGAGTGAAGAGCCTGGACTCCGGAACGAAGGGCGTAATTTCTTTCTCACACCGGAGACTTATTGTTTCTTCCTCTTCCGGTGCAGACAGCCTTGAGTCGTATATTTGTAGACTCAATGTGGTGGCCAGAGTAAGTGGCACTGAGTAGTCTGTTTCTTGCGACAGGGCGAATATTGACCACGGATATCGCTGCTGAGAGACGACTTTCAGGGTTTCTAAGTCAACCTCATTAAGAATATTCCCGACAGCAAGATAAGCTCGCCGACGGATCGAATCCACACTCACACATTCGCCGACGCTGACGAAATCCGCGACTGCTTTCGACTTCGACACAGGGGACGTCTCCTTTTTTCGAGACATGTCTGTCATCAAGATTCTCGGAGCACTCATTGCGATAATCTTCCCCTTCGTACCCTGAGTTTCAGAGCAGTGTGAATGATTCAGATCCCAAATACAAACACTGCCATCTTCCAGCGGTGCAACAACCTTATTTCCCCTCGCAGAACTCCAGTCTCTGAGCAGCCCTATGCCCTTGACCTCAAAGAATTCCTTCCGACGACTATGTTCTCGTTTAGTATACAGCTGCTGTAACCAGCTGAGCGATACTGGCCCATGTCGGGCTATATATTCCGAATACCAATCCACATCTTCCTTTTCATACGAAGGATCCCATGCGGCTGCGGCCCTGGATTGTGTCGCATGGGAGGACAACCCCGACGAATCACCAAGCCGCTGGTCAAACTGCGGCTGAATCAATGAACGAAGAGAACTCTGTCCTAGTGAACTAAGAGATGCAGGAGATTGTAAGTTCCTTGCGAGACTCTCGACCGCCCTCCGGCTCGAACGGGAGATTTGGGTGGCACTCCATGATTCCTGATAACAGTGCAGTCTCCACCTGGTGTTATCACGCGCCAGATCAAAAAACCTCTTTGAGACCGACTGGAGCTTAACCTGGTCCTGCGGAGGTAGATCTAAAGCAAATGTAGGCTTAGTATCAGATCCGACGACGGGCGGAGATCGGTAAACAGATAGTCGTTACTTACAGTCGACGATCTTGGTCAGAAGCTCAACAGGCAACTTGTCCATGAGGGGATGGGCGTGGAATGAACGGACAACATGGACGGTTTGTATTGTGGGACGAGGAAGCTTCTAGGTACCTGGAGCGCTTATACAGCGAGGAGCTGAACAGCATTATTCCCCGCTAAGATCAGCAATCGTGGGGGCAGTCCAGACCATCACGTGAAATGCAATCAGACTGGGAACGTCAGTTCGAAATGGGATGTTGGAGCAACTCGTCTCTCGGCAGACCATCGCTGCGTTGAGTATGATTCGATCCTACATCACTATCCCGGAGAGTCGCGGCTCCTTCGGAAATTCATTGTCGGGTTTAGGTTGCGGCGAACCAACGGCGACGTCATGTTCAGTTCTTGCATCGAATCGTGGCCTACGATCCTTATATAGACGCCAGCGCTGTACCTGGATTCCTTCTAAGCGGTCCGGCATTTGCTACTCAAGTTATGCAGCGGGATTATTGTTATTGTGGCGGATCGCGGCCTGAATCGCCCCTGTCCAACTGTGAACTGTGAAGCCCCTTGAATAGAGAATGCGGCCCAATCAAAATCATAATAACATTATTCATCTGTATATCCATGGCGCTTTCTCGATCATCAGTAGTTCATATGTCCATCAGTGTAATAATTCTTACATTAAAGCGGGGAGAGTGAAGAATGGTCAAAAGAAATGGAGGTGAAAAATCCAAGAATATATGGCCTGTAAAGCCATAATAGGAGGGAGCATGTGCATAGGACCGTTCAACAGACCTAGGAGTCCGGTTTGTACACGGCATCCTTGCAAAGAATGGCCACTTTCTTAAAGAAGCGCCTCCATTCCAGAGGATCGCCCTTGGCCTTAAGAAACTCAATTTCAAAAAGGCCATCAGAGACACACTCCATGATGACTTTCCCTTGGAGCATGCACATCCTTCCATCTCTTGTAACTACTCGGATTGCCGCCGAGGAGTCTCCCGCGGACACAGCCGGGATTGCAGGCACAGGAACCCCAAGTCGATGTAGGGCTTCGCAGATAAGAGGCACCAACAGTTTGAGTTCCCAAGTCGAAAAGAAGCGTGTCATAGGACGGGATGGAACGATATCGAAGAATTTCTGTGCCTTCTGTGTTCGACTTAACGGCACAGAAGGGCAAGGAGAGAATTGAGACATGGACGGTTCATCTTCGAGGCAGCCTGCCACGGAGGCTAAAAAGGGATTGGATGTCGGTTGAGTAGACGAGAAGGCATCGCTGATCAGATGGTAAGGTGTATCCCACTCTACTAGCATGTCCCCTACCGGTACCTCTGGCTGAGTGGAAGAGAGTCTAGTGGTGCCCGCATCGGGGCCACCATCTACTTCCATTATGTCAGTAACCCGACTGATGCCACTTGGAGAAGAAGAGAGAGGGTCCTTTGAGAAATCAATGTGAAGCGATTCGAACATGGTGGTTGCTAGATTTATCGGGTCTCTCAACCTGCCGTCAGGCGATAGATATTTGTTTTGACGGGTAAACCAAGGATGTCTTCGCACGTCCTCAAGCGTGAAACGCTTCGTGTGGTCTACTTTCAGCATCCCTCGTATCAAGGACACTGTGGCAGCTGGCAACTTTTGCCATAACTCATCGGTGGTTCGCGCGTTCGTCGCAATGTATTCGTGGAACTCGTAGCTATCGTCCGTTGGACTGTCCCACGGGGTGTTGCCGGCGAGCAGTACGAAGAGTACGATCCCACACGACCATACATCGACCAGATCCGGACGGTAGCCTTTACCTTTTATTGGGCCCCGGGAGCTACATGAAATGACTTCTGGAGCAATATAAGGGGGACTGCCACAAAATGTAGTAGCCAGCTTTGTCTCTCCCTTGTACTCGAATAGAGTTGCAAGGCCAAAATCCGCGATCTTCAAATTCCCGTCCGCAGATAATAGCATGTTCTCAGGCTTGATATCTCGGTGGCCAACGCCCTTAGAGTGCATATAACTAATCGCACTGACGAGCTGCGAGAAGTAAACATGGGCAATATCTTCACCGACGCCCTCGTCTGCCTCGATTTTGTCGAAGAGATCGCCGCCATCTGCGAGTTCCATCGCTATCCATCGCCAGTTGACATCTTCCCCGGTCTGGAAGAAGGTTATTATATTGTTGTGACCGCTGACATGCTTGTGCACAGTTGCTTCCATCTGCAGCTGTCGGGGACTGATCTTGCCATGGCGGGAGGCATACTCTTTGTTGATGAATTTGACAGCGAAAATAGGGCTATCGGACTGGGTTGGGCAGGCCTTTTTGATACTGTGGGACAGAAGGAACAGATTAGAATCGTCACAGACAATAAATTTAACAAACACAAACAGTCCAACAAACTACCTACCACGCGTACGCACCCTGCCCGATTGTCTGCGACACGATGCGGAAGGGTAGGTCGTCCGGTAGAGGGGCCAGCTGGGAGTGGTGCATCGCGACGCAGGTTGGGAACCGGACGATTGACTAAAATAAGAAAACAAAGTCACTATACGTGGCCGTATAGTCTAGAATAAGCTGATAGTGAAGGAAGCCCCAAGGCCATAATGCGCGCACACGGCCGTAAGGTGGTTATAATGAATATCGTGAAAGCCTCCGAGGGTTTTCGAGACCGCACCGCGCGGCACCGCGCGCGAGCCACTTTATCCTTTTTGAGTAATGTGTTGACAGGTCCTGCTATGACCGTCGGTAAAGCGCGATATTAAATACCTCTTCACTGGATATTTTATCCTGAGATTGAAGTGTGAGGTATTTTATCCCAATTGATCACATCCCCATTAGAACCGACTGCAAGCGACAGTGGCATCTGCATATCTGCATATTAAGCATCAGCATCGTAGTTATTTGATTCTGAAGGAGGCGCAGAAATTACAGTCTAGGGCTTTTCTTTTTTTCTTTTTTATTTTTTTGCTCCTGTTTTGTCAAGTCCGAATAGCTTGTTTTCCAAGCCCTAAGTCTTGAATAGCCTTGAATAGCAATAAGAATACTCCGTAAGAATTATTATATGAACTGTACCAGTCTAATGCGTTGCCGGGGTCTGTACTTGCTAGTGGAGTTTTCGCTGCGAGTAAACAAAAGAACCAGATCTTCTTAACCTTCCCAGCCCCTCCCATTGCCGCTCTCTTCTTGCTCACTGCCCTCTTGCTCCAACACTAAATAACTACGCTGTACGACGTTTCTATCGTTTTATATCACAAACTCTCGTTCTTTGTTCGCATCATCGTCATCGTCAGAGACTGGCCAGAAACGTCCAGTCTCTCCGCTCCGTTCTCTGCACTTAATACATTCTTCCCTTTCGGACACCAGATACACGGTCACAGAGCAGATTCATCGCCCACATCGATCAAGCACTATGGAGTACAACATGGAAGATACACAGAACTCGGCCCCAGATGCCCATGAAATCTCCAAGTTGAATTCGTCCGCGCAAAGAAGCGATACGCAAAGCGTGACTAAACGGTTCGTTCGCTTACCCCAAGACTCCTAGAAAGGAGATATGGGCAATAGAGAGAGATAGAGACCTTGCTGACCTGGGATATTCCTTCTGACACTCTAGCCTGCAATCCGAATTAATGCAACTCATGCTCTCCCCCTCCCCCGGAATCTCTGCCTTCCCCAACGCAGACGGTAACCTGCTCTTCTGGACTGCCACGATCACGGGTCCGACAGAGACGCCCTACGAAGGGCTGACTTTGAAGCTCTCCTTCGAGTTTCCGAACAACTATCCTTACTCTCCTCCGACAGTCCTTTTTAAAACGCCTATCTATCACCCTAATGTCGATTTCTCCGGGCGGATCTGTTTGGATATCCTGAAGGACAAGTGGAGTGCTGTGTACAATGTCCAGAGCGTGTTGCTGAGCTTGCAAAGCTTGCTGGGGGAGCCCAACAAGTGAGTAGTTTGCCCATGGGTATGCGGTTCTGCGATAATGGTTCACGGTTATTGACTTGTTTGATAATAGTTCGAGTCCTTTGAATGCCCAGGCTGCAGAGCTTTGGGATACAGACCAGGAGGAATTCAAAAAGCATGTGCTTGCTCGACACCGCGACGTCGAGGATCTCGAATAGATCGGGGACTATACCTGTAAGTCCTGCAGTGATTAGCCTGGATATGAATACTGCCATGGATGCGGCGCGGCGCAATGCGTGCATATGCATATCGAATACATTGGTTCTGGAGTTTCCGCGTTGGGTTTCTTTTTTTCGTTTTCCTTTCTTCACAGCGACTTGGGACCGTGGAGTTGAGCACCATACACGAAGAACCGCGAGTCTGGAGCTATCTGTTGTTGTCTGGTTACTTTCTTTGCCTTGTTTGTCGTATTAATATTGTCTCCTTCCTCCAGTGGAAGTGTGGAGTACAGTTAGTCCTCCATAGTAGTGTCTATATCTATACTTGGACTGAGATTGTTCAAGTCTATTCTAATTATCATATGTTCATTCCAATCTGTTTCATCCCTGTTTACTAAGTACTTGCTGCACTGCACAAGGTAGTTACCAAACCCATGAGAGTCACGGTCACAGACATGTCAAATCCAAGCAGCCTATCATACATATCCACAAGTCTCAAAATGTTATATAAACTACAACGATGAAGTCAACTACTAAAAAACAACACTAGGTAGTCAAGAGAGGGGCCAGAATGAGAACCAAAAGAAGAAACACCATGCATATGATATATATACATCCGCTCAACACCACTATAAGCAAAATTTAAAAAAAAGGCTATGCTATGAAGAAGTAACATTTGACGGAGTAAAATACTGCTTTTCATCCATAATCAACATGCCCGCAAAAGATGCACTGGTGAATGTGCTCAGGGCACCGGTGATCATGGCACTGACGGCCACGCGGGAGACATCACCGCTACGACCCGGTGCGAGCTGGGCCAGGACACCGATCTGGTTGCCCAGGGAGCCGATGTTGGCGAAACCGCAGAGGGCGTAGGTTGCAATTAGTCGGGAACGGGGGCTGAGATCGGCGTAGTATTCTTTATGTTGGAGGTCGTCGTATGCGACGAATTCGTTCTAAAAAAGTGGAGATGGTTAGAATTGCGGGATTTTTTGATTTTCCGGCACGAAGGTAAATCTAATCGACTTACAGTGACGATTTTCATCCCGATCAGTTTTGCTACTTTGTAAATATCATCGCCTTCCCGGGATACGCCCAGGAGGAATGAGATGGGGTAGCAGATATAACCGACTATCATTTCGATGGTCAAGGGTGGATGGTTGATATTCAGATAATGGCCCCACCAGGTCAGCAGAGCGTCGCAGAGGGCAATGAGCGAGATGATGCAGAGCAGGGTTGAAGCGATCATGGCGGCAATTTTGAGGCCGAGCCATGCTCCCTTGGAGAAGGCATCGAGGGCGTTGGCTGCGCGGTGTTCCGGGTCCTCTGGCACGATGACTTTCCCGGAGGTGAGTGTCTCTTCTTCTTCCGGCCAGCGCATTTTCGACACCGCCAGGGAGGCGGGAATGCTCATGACGCAAGAGGAGACGAGCGCCTGCGGGTTCACGCCCATGCCGATGTAAGAGATCAGCACGCTTCCTGCGATTGTCGCGAAGCCAGAACACATGACTTGGTGTATTTCGGCCATGGTCATATGGGGGATGAAGGGACGGATGAGCATGGCAGACTCTCCCTGTCCGATGAAAGGAGAGGCAGCAGCTACAACGGCCTCGGCACCGGAGACGCGCATGAGCCAGAAGAAGAATGTGGCGGCCTTGACGACGAACCACTGCAGGACATTGAAGTAGTACAGGAGCTGGACCAGGGAAACGAAGAAGATGATGGCTGGGATAACGGTGACAAGGAACCAGCCCGTGGATGGGACGGTACTGGTGGTCAAAAAGACGACTCCGTTATCTGCGAAACCGAGGAGGTCCCGGGCTCTCTCGGAGATGAAGTTGAAGATATCGTAACCGGCCTTGGTTCGGAGAACGAAGAGGGCAATGATGAACTGCGACAGCATGCCCACGATAACTGTGTGCCAGACAATCTTCTTACGGTTCCTCGAGGTAGCCCACAGTGCGAAGAGGAAGACGATCAGTCCGAAGAGACTAACAGCGCGGTTATCGCGAGTATTGTCTGCCGTTTCGCCAGACACAAATGTGCCAATAAGGATGACTGCGATTGTCACGAGTGCAGCGCTAGGAATCCTGAGCTTCTCGGGGATAAGAGCGATTAACCGTGGGACGATTATATTCCACAGGCCGAACGTGGGCTTCGTCACGATGGTGACGGGAATATACAAGGTGACAATGCGCAATGTGATTGCGAGCCAAAGCAAGAAGGGGACGATCCAGCCCAAGTCACGCCGATGAAGGATAAGGCCTGCAATCCACCAACTGAGAAATGAAAGAAATATCAGTTAATATTTCTTTGCGCACGAACAATCCACTCCTCCCACTCACCCTGTGAACAAGAGGAAGATGACAGCATAGATAGCATGTCGCCAATGCTTCAGCACCCGGCGGTGCCAGGGGCGCTTGGGGTAGCTCTGGCCTGTCTGTTCCGGGTCGTCGCCGCTGGAGCTCCTGGTATAATGTTCGAGCGGACTGGGGTCTGCTGCGATGGTCTTGTCGAGAGTTGGGTCCTTGGCATAGACTACATCGTCCTCGCGATCGCGCTCCGCGAAGGCCGTATGGTTATGATGCGCATGATGATGTTGATTAGCGGGATCAAGAGCAGGATCTCTTGCATGTGTAATGGTGGTCGTCGTCACCTCGGGGGTGTCCGCAGCCATGCTGCGTGGTGTACGAAGCGGGAATATCCGTCTTCTTCCCTTGTCTATTGGTCTTCACCTGCGCCTCTCTCGACTCGACGATTCCCGGGGAACCGCTGGGAATCGATCAGACAGTGTGGAGGAAGAACGAACTGTGAACCAGAACCATGGACGCAGGGGCTCGCCCGTCTTGATATTAGGGGACGGGAGTGATAACAGTGAGCAGGTAAAAATGAATATTAAGAAAATAAATAGTAATAGCCAACAGATAAGCAGAGGCGAGCTTATGCAACGGAAGGGGACAATGCAGCAAATACGAATCTCACGCGTCGACGCGAGACCGTGAGTCTTCCAGTTGAAATCAGGCCAACGAGTCAGCAAGCAGCATCCTGCGCGGCAAAACTCGCAGCTGAACCGACTGTGCGGGAGAAGAAAGGAATTGAATTCATTATTCGTGTGCTCGTGGAGTGGAAGCCCGACGGTGGTAACCCTAGTTTAGTCTCTTTTTTTCGCCTTCTTATCAGTCCATACTCCATAGTAACGATCCGTAGTATTCGCCCGGGATCGACGCATCCCGCAGCGGCATGTTACAGAGAACATCTCCGATAAGACGGTTACAACGCTAGAACGCCACCGCAACAGAGACGGCCAATGGAGCCCTGGATCGCTGCGAGCCTTGTCATGCAATGCCGCCGCTGGGCTGATCCTGGTCGCTTTCTGGCGCCTAGAAAAACCTAATGCGCACGTGCCTATCCATATCTCCAAATACCAAGCAGATATAGCCCGGGTCCTCCTGCGACGTTGCAAGATACGTCTCTTGGCCGCTGGGCCTTGCAGTGTTGGCGGTGCTTCTCTATATCTACATCCTATGGCTGTGTTTCTTGGGTCGCAACGGGATTTTGACCTGTCGGAGATGGCCGTTTGATGTCACTTCGTCGGAGAGAGCTTGCAGAGAGCTTTGGGGGTGTTGATACGGACTACTCTCCAAGCCAGTTGCTGGGCGTGGAGATTCACAGTGCTCCAGATTATCTTATGTACTAGATCGATCTACGCTGTAGGTTGATAATCATATGCAGCACAAGGATTGGGTTCATCTGTGGATTCTCCCAAGGACCTTCTCGAGAACCTAAATTGGTCGCTTGCCAGCCTTGCCAGCTATGTGGACCGTTGCAGATAGACTACTTAATCGGGTAAGTTTAGCGTATTTTGAGGCATCACCTGCCGGGAGCTCCCAAAGCTTCATCCATAGTAGGATGGTGATAAGGCATTGCAGCAGGGTACCCTATATATTGATTCAACCCACACTGCGTGTCACTGCAATGAGACTTGGTTTTCATAGGGCTGATGTTCGAACTTGGAATGGATTCGCATTGAATAATCCATGCATGTTGTCAGATAAACAATACTACCTATTCCAGCCCGGCCATAACCGTAGATGCTATATAAATCCAGAACCATGCCAGTGAAAACAAGCATGCAGCGGGGTCCTGTTCGGGTTGAGTTTCAAGGTGATATATCTCCAGCGGGCGGCGTAAGCTCCAGGGACAAAGGGGCATCTTTTTCTTCGAGAGCATCGATGTTTGAAGGAGACAATCTTCATGGGTTTAGATAACGATTAATAGATCTATAGCATTGTTGATTTATGATTCCCTCCTCACCCATCAATCGGTGCTGGTTAGATATCCATCTGGCTAGGCACCTATCTTCAGGGCGGGGGAAAGCTTAACGGAGATAACCGTCGGCCCCTCGTAGTACTTTTTCGTCCCCCACTTTCGTCTCATTCTTTCAAGTTCTATTTTGCCCTTGATATTCTTTTTGTGATCGAGAGAACACAAAAAGGAAGGTTCTTTTTAATTGTCCATATCGGTATCCGAATCCACGGCCTGCGCCTGTGCTTAGTTTTTTCTTTTTCAAAAGGGCTACAAAGAGCGGTAAAGGAGGCCTACATCGGATTACCTTCTTTTACTTTCACAGCACAGATAATACGATTACGGTTTTCTCCATGCGGACAGACGAGGATCTCAAGTGGAAGATGGAGGAGGGTGTGCCGCGGGTGGATGATCCTTTCATCCAGAAGTATCTCCAGGGACGAGATGCCCTGGTAGAAGAGGAACATAGGCAGAGACACGGTTAGAGAGTTTTATTTGTTCCAGGGAAATGGGAACTGATTCATTCCTGTCGCAGACTACAATCTCCGCAGGACTCTGTCTCCCATAGCGGCCAAAGCAAGCAAGATCGTCTCTCAGATCCGTGCACAGGAGCTGAAGCATGTTTGGACCAGGGATATGGATGAAGACACTGCTCACCAAACCGATGAGATCCTCTATCCGGGTGTGATGTTTAACCTGGCCAAGGATCGGATGGAGAAGACGAACCTCTGGAAGATTGTAGAGAGGATGCCTAAAGGTTCGCTCTTACATGCTCATTTGGAGGCTATGTTCGATATCGATTTCTTGATAGACCAGGCACTTTCAACTCCGGGTATGCATATGTCGGCTCAGAAACCATTGTTGACCCGGAAAGACTACGAGGAGGCACCGGTCAGCTTCCAGTATTCTTCTCGTCCGGCCAAGAAGTCTGAGAACAAACCTACTGTGTGGGACGCGGACTACGAGTCTTCGTCGCTGATTCATATCCAACGCGCAGCAGCATTCTTCCCGGACGGCGGTGAAGCCGGGTTCCGCGCATGGTTGAAGAGCAGATGTATCATCATGCCAGAACACTCGTATAACCACTACCACGGGGTGGATGCGATCTGGGCCATCTTTCAAGGCACCTTTGGCATAATCAGAACAATCCTTTTCTACGAACCTATTCTACGATCCTGTATGCGGCGTCTGCTCTCGCAGCTTGTTGATGATGGAATAAGGTATGTGGATTTTAGAATCGCCTTCCACTTCGACTACCAACGGGAAGACACCGATACGCCCGAAGAAGACTATATCGAGTTCTGTCGGGTATTCCGAGGGGAGATCGAGCGTTTTAAGGCGACGGAAGGGGAGGCGTTTTACGGGGCACGGATCATCTGGACGACCCTACGCTGGTTTTCGGATCAGGATATCGTCGAGAGCATGAAGCAGTGCATTCTGACGAAGAAAGCACACCCGGATATTATTTGCGGATTCGACGTAGTCGGGCAGGAAGACCGAGGGAGACCGCTGGTCGATCTCGTTCCTATCCTGTTCTGGTTCCGGAAGCGATGCGTGGAAGAAGGGGTGGAGATACCATTCTTCTTCCACGCTGGAGAGTGCCTCGGTGATGGTGATGAGACGGACCACAACCTTTTCGATGCCATACTTTTGGGTACCAGAAGGATCGGGCACGGTTTCTCCCTTTACAAGCATCCCCTGCTGATTGACCTCGTCAAGGAGAAGAGGATCCTCATTGAATGTTGTCCGATCTCAAATGAAATCCTTAGACTCACAAGCTCCATAAAGGCTCATCCATTACCTGCCCTTCTGTCCCGTGGGGTATCGGTGTCACTGTGCAACGACGACCCAGCCATTCTCGGTCACGGGAAGAATGGATTGACCCATGACTTCTGGCAGGCACTGCAGGGACTGGAGAACATGGGTATAGAGGGCCTCGCTATGATGGTCGAAAACTCGATTCGATGGAGCTGTTACGAAGACCAATCGACCACTGAGTGGCTAGGGGAGATTCGAAGTGGGATCATGGGTACGGGTCTGAAGGCTGCTCGCTTGCGGGAGTGGTATGCGGACTTTGAGATGTTCTGCGCGTGGATTGTGTCTGAGTTTGGTGATGAAGAATCCGATCATGGCGACGAAGCAAGTAAACTAGAATCCTGAATCCTGAGTCACGGCAGGACCTGGGGGAGGCGTGTAAGGTCTTGTTCATAGAGTATAATCACGGGAATGTGGGCAGTAATGACATAAGCTCCACCGGAAATGGCACACGCACCTTATGTCAATGAAATAAGAACGAAAAAGAAATAGAATAATAAAGTAGAATAGACTCTCCTTCAAGTTGGATGTCTGTTGCTTTGCTGCCACTTCTCTCCATACGTCTTAAGAGATTCCGTGGCTGATAGGCGTCATTCGCGGCTCCAGGTTCCCCTCCACCGACGGCTTCTGACTGGTGACACTTGTCGCTGGCTCGATTCTCGCTCAACCCCCTATCTCTCAGTCAAATCATCATCTGCAGTGGCGGAACTGCTTGACATTGATAAATAGTCCCCCGGAGACGACAGGGATTTGACGTGGTGCTGTTGCTTGCTCTGCTCTGACGCTGCGATATCCTATTGCCTCCGAAACGTCATCCAAGTTCTCGCCGCGGTTGTGACCTTGAGCAACGACACACGACACTTTCATCGCTCATTCCTTGTGTTCTACATTTCTACTATGAATTTATTTCCATGACGGCTCGCATGGCATAAGTGAGCCCTTGGCTCTTCTGCCTTCAACATGGCGTACTTTTTGCCTTCGTTCTTCCAAAAGAGGTTGCTGCGATATGCTCTCTCCCGCTTAGAGCTCGTTGATACCGAGGCGCTCGATCTCGACAGCCTGGGTATCCGATGGGGCCAAAGAAGCTCTGTCGAGCTACGGGATATTGGCTTGAAGTTAGAGGTGAGAGGGATATTGTGACCAGCTTTTGTTTCAGCTTTTGTTTCAGCAATTCTTGCAGCAAATCCATCAGATCTTATGCCTTTCCCAGCCTCCCCACTACCCTCTTTATGTTTCTCTTCATCCCGCCCTTTCATCCAAACTGAAATAATAGCTTTCTGACAATCTCATGAAATGACTAGAAATTATCTACTCTCCTTCATCTCCCTCCGTCGACGGAGTTGCTCAGTGCTCGGGTCCAGTTCCTTCGAATCACCGTTCCAGCCGATATCTACAGTAGCGGTATCGTCTGCGAAGCCAGCGGGATCGACATACACGTAAAAGCGCTATCTGAGGAGTCTCAGGGCACGGGAAAAGATGCGAAGCAATGCCATCCTTCGGCTCATCAGGGCTCCGCTCATGATCTCGGTGGAGAGCAGATACTCCCTAGAGCAGCCGATCTCGCGGAGTCGTTCCTCGAAACCGAACCGAAGGAAGAGAAAGAGGAGTTAGAAGCGGCCATATCTTCACAGTCACAATATCTGAAACGAGAACCATCAGCTGTTGGCGATGAAGAGGATCTAGGGCTCGGAGACGAACGTGTGTCTCTGCCAAGTTTCGTTGCTAGATTCTTGAAGGGTATCACAGACAGACTCCGGGTTGAGGTTAAGGATATTTCTATACGGCTTGATATGGAGCTGAAACAAGATGGGATGTCTAAGAGGCAGCCAGAGGATCAACCGGATCTGGTTTCGGGTCTGTTGAGCATTGGAGATGTATCTGTGAATGCGGTCTCTACACCTGACGAAACAGACGGAAGCCCATTTCGCAAAGAAGGAAGGAGACTAATCACTTTGTCCGACGTCAATGTCTCCTTGATCTCTGATCCCATGGTTTTTTCAAATTATTCTCGTTTTGCGGCCCCACCGTCGCCATCCACCACAATGCAATCGAAGGAAGGCCAGCCTTGGAGTAGATCGCGATCACCATCACCTTCGCCCTCGCGCTTGTCTCGCTCAGGCTCTGCTCTGAACATGACGCGCTCAACGATTCTTGAGCGATCTCTGGAGTCTGAGCATCCGCATGATACTGAGTCTCGGGATATTGAGCCACCACGAGATATTATCACTCCTGATACTGAGCCGATGGAAGGCTCCACTTACAGCTTGGATGGAAGGTTTTCAGATGCAGACACGGACTACGGTGAGAGAAATGATGAGGTTCTGGGGCACTCGCCGAGCTCTGCAAATGGCCATTGCGACGATAGAGTGTTAGATGATCCATCGTATCTAGATTCCGTCCTTGATTTTCAGCCGAGCGGTAATGGAATAGAGGATTCAACAGCTTTCCCACAAGAAGAGCTGCAGCATCCCCAACCGTTGTCTTCATCCGAAAAAGCGACATCAGAGCATGGCAGAGATCGAAGTAGGACTTCGATCGGTGGCAGCCAAGAATTCCGCACCCAGAGTTCTCCACGGATCAGTGTAGTTAGTCATGGGGACGATGTGCATATGGATGATACAACAGTCGGACATCCTCCTTCATCGGTCCAAGGGAGGGTCCATTCATCCCTTGAGACAAATGTTCATGAAACATCACAGTCTCACAACCCTTCTCCTCTGTCAGATGCTGGGAGTACTGACTCGCAGTCTGGATCTTCTAATGATGATCTTTCAGAATCCAGACTCTATTCTCACGACGAGGCTCAGAGCATGTATATGAGTGCTGTGAGCCATGGTTCGGCATCGGAAAGCTTTATGCCTGCACTACCAGGTGCTTGGGTGTCTGGAAGGAGCTTCAGGGACAATGCAATTCAAGGACATCCTGCAGACCCGGTAAACGCTGATCAAGAGCAAGAGGGGCGTTTCAGCTACAAAGAGCAAGCTGAAACGGAGCCTTCCACTCCCAAGCTTACCGCTCAGTCGATATCATTTTCTAAAGAACAATCGGGGCCAGCCAGTGAGACACCACGCCCATTTGCGCCAGACTTAAACAAATTTATGGTGGCGAAGAAATTTTTTGAAATTGACAAAATCTCATTGTGGTTTCCGTCCACTGATAACGATGTCGCGGAGACAGACGAGCAGTCGGTCGAGCTGAATGAAAAAGCGGCCGAGAGTGACCTAGGAGACTCTTCATCGCCAAATTTGCGTGATTCTATTGTTGAAGATGGGTTACTTGGTTCTAAAGTCTACAGTTCTTTCAGAATCCATAAGGGTTCTATGGAGTCATCACAGCTCACTGAAATTATTGAGCAAAGCTTACCTCGTCATTCTGAATACGATAAACAGCTTCGTCCTGATGCTGATAGCGCATATCCCAATGTCGAGATTGAAGTTTCCTCCGTCGCCGCGCAGTTCGATATTGCGACAGGATGGCTCCTTGCCAAAATGGGGCAAAGGATACTTCACACTTTCGGTGGTAATAATGAGGAATTCCATGGGCCGAAACACTATTCAGACGCAGCGCAGAGCCGGACATTTTGTATCCTTGGTCTGAGCAAACTATCTGTTAGGTTCGTCGAACACTTACCTGGGTTTCCCCTTGAGAATTCCCGGTTATATTCTTCATCATATCCTTCCACTTTGGAAGATGTGATCTTGAGGATTTCATCGTCCGGTTGGAAGACCAATTTGTCTTTAGAGAATGGCACGTCAAAGCTTCGTCTCGATGTATCGAAGTTTGCATTTGGGTTTGCAACAGAGGATCTGGTCTCTTTTAATGAGGGCTTAAAAATGCGAGAATCGGTTAGAGACGTCCTCTCGCCTGTGCACGCCGACATATCTCTTTCCGTCGTCAAATCTTCAGATTCTGCTAAGGTTATTGCGACGACTCTTCCATTGCATCTCAGTCTCAACATTCAGCGCTTAGAGGAAGTTTTAGGTTGGGTCGGAGGCCTCAGCACTATTTTGGAACTTGGAAGTTCTATCTCGTCGGTTTCAACTATGAAAGGAACAAGATCAGAACCAAAGAAACGCTCTCGTGGTGTGCGTTTTGAATCCCATCCTCCGTCGGCCAGGGATAAGTGCCGAACCAATTCCGCACCTTGGAAGGTGAATGTTAGAGTCGGTGGCGTGGTAGTGGACGTTGTCGGAGAGACCTATTTCAAGCTGAAAACGACAGCCCTCAAAGCCGTCAGCAGATCCGAAGGGATTGGTGTACAGATTGACAAAGCCAAGTTGACTGGTCCCTTCCTACCCAATGATGCTTATGATGCGGCGCCTGCTAAAGTCACTTTTGACAATATCAGAGTCGAGTATCTTTTTACACCGAAGGAGGCTGATTTGGACCGTCTGCTAGCGTTGATTACTCCGTCCAAAGACAGGTACGAACAAGATGACGATATCTTGCTGGATACCCTTTTCAAACAACGGAAACAGGGTGCTGTACTTCGTGTGACTGTTTCAACGATGAAGACGGCTCTTTGCCGCATTGATACTTTGGACTCCATTTCACAATTCGTTAACGAGCTGGGTGCGCTGTCTACTGTGACTAAATATTTACCAGAGGACGACCGGCCTGGTATTTTGACCTTGGTCCTGGTGAAACAGCTTGATGGGCAGGTTCAAGTCGGAGGGCAAGTTGGTCTCATCGACATGAAGCTCCAAAACATGGAAGTGGCTCATATCAGTATACCATCCCTCATTGCTGCTCGAGTTGGGGCAGCGACTGTCAACAGAAATGAGACGGAGGAACTGCTAGGACCGGCGTTGCCGCTGGGCGAGGGCCATGACCTACCTCAGACGCAGCAGCCAGTGTTAATGGCCCGTTTTATCGCTGATGAAATGGATCCTACAGTCAAGATTAAGCTATTCGACCTTCGGGCAGAATATACCCTTCCAGCGATGATTGCATTCCTTGGCATCAACAATGAGGTGGCAACCGGAAACGTAGCCGCGGGTATGGCACAGTCGTTAGCTGATCTTGGTGACTTGCAGTCATCTCAGCAAGGGCAAGCTCATATTTCGCGTCGGTTATCAACAAAATCTGAAAGGACGGGAGGGTCTATGAAGTCGGCTAGAATAGAGGTTTTTCTGTGTGATTGTCTCCTCGGACTTAATCCTCGTGATACTCCTGCAAAAGGCTTTGTCATGTTTACGAACGCCCGATTTTCTGGTGCAATTAATGATAATGAGCAATCAGAGGTAACGTTGGATCTCAGTAAGGCGTCTCTTATGGTCATTGACGATATTCGAAATGTGGGATACACGGACAACCTGCGTCGACGAGGCGCCACTGCTGCTCGGAGGAGCCAAGACCAGTCGCTCATTGACATGGGCTACGTTCCTGTTTCTACCATATCATCAGCTACAGCCATTGTGAAGATAATTCCGTTGGACGACGGTACAAAGTCACTGGATGTGGAACTTCGAGATAGTCTGCTCATTCTCGAGAGTTGTGCGGATTCGACGCAGACTCTGATCAGCATCTTGAACGGACTACAGCCCCCAACACCTCCTAGCACGACTCTCAAGTATAGGACTGAGGTTATGCCCATTCAAGACATGCTGCAGTCTTTTACGGGAGATGCGTACACGGCAGAGCCCGTGCTTAACCAGGAAAACATCCCTGAGACCATCTCCGAATTTGATAAGGTCCATGGAAACGAGGAGTATCTAGATGATGAGCTTGACTACGTGAGCGATTTCCATCCCACGATACCGACTGAGGGTGGTCTTCTCGCCGAGAGCATGACAGCCTCAGCTCTCGCTCCGTCAACGTCAGAGGCTCTCCTTGATAGCTTCCACTCGCAGTACTATGTTTCGTCCAGCGTTTCAGAGCTTGATTTCCAGGAAGACCACTTCTCAAAGCAGTCTGCAGTTGGGGGAACAGCTCATCGGTGGGATTCTACACACAATACCTACGGGCTTTCGAATGAGAGTAAGCTCCGAAGGAGCCCGCTCAGAGTTAGGGTGCGAGACGTCCACGTCATCTGGAATCTGTTTGATGGCTACGACTGGCAGCGAACAAGGGATACCATATCTAAAGCCGTGAAGGATGTGGAGATAAAAGCGACAGAGCGGCGGGCCAGAGCTGCCAATCGAACATCGCCAGGCCCAGGCGAAGAGGAGGAGTCGGTCATTGGCGACTTTCTGTTCAACTCGATCTACATTGGCATTCCCGCGAATAGAGATCCGCGGGAATTGCATCAGGACATCAACCGTGACATTGACGACCTGGCAAGTGAAACAGGCAGTTACGCGACAAGTACAACTGTGACCGCCATGACATCCAGACGGGCTGTATCTCCACATAGAAGAAAGAAGTTACGCTTGTCCCGCAGCAGACATCACAAGATGACCTTTGAATTGAAAGGCATCTGTGCAGACTTTGTCGTCTTTCCGCTGGATTCGGGAGAGACACAAAGTTCCTTAGATGTACGTATCAAAGATCTGGATATATTCGACCATGTGGCAACTTCAACGTGGAAGAAGTTTGCTACTTACATGCGGGAAGCTGGGGATAAAGAAAGTGGAACAAGTATGGTACATCTGGAGGTATTAACTGTGAAGCCCATTCCTGAATTGGCTGCATCGGAGATTGTTTTGAAGGTAAGGAGTCAGGCTACAACGACAGATGAGTCTCAGGCACTGACTTCAGTTACTTTACAGGCCACTGTTCTTCCCCTTCGGCTGCATGTGGATCAGGACGCCCTTGATTTCATGTGCCGCTTCTTCGAGTTTAGAGACGAGTCCTCTCCTGCTCCCAATGCGCCGGGAGATGTTCCATTCTTGCAAAGAGTGGAAGTTAATGCCGTGCAAGTTAGGCTCGACTTTAAGCCAAAGAGAGTCGACTACGCAGGTCTTCGATCCGGTCGCACGACGGAATTTATGAATTTCTTCGTTCTGGACGGTGCGGATATGGTCCTGCGGCATGTGATTATCTACGGGGTTTCAGGATTCGACAAACTTGGGAGCACGCTCAATGACATCTGGATGCCAGATATCAAGAGGAATCAGCTACCGGGTGTCCTTGCAGGCTTGGCCCCTATCAGGTCTCTGGTGAACGTTGGCGGAGGCTTTAAAGATCTGGTGGTTATTCCCATGCGCGAATACAGGAAGGACGGTCGCGTCGTGCGAAGCATCCAAAAGGGTGCACTGTCATTCGCCAAAACTACCAGTAGCGAGCTCGTGAAGCTTGGAGCTAAACTTGCTATTGGCACTCAAACAGTTTTGCAGGGGGCAGAGGATTTTCTCAATGCCCCTGGGACACAATTTACGGGTTTGGAGGAGGGCGTGGTTGATGAAGAGGAGACAAACAAGATCTCTCCGTATGCTGACCAGCCGGTCGGGGTTGTCCAGGGCTTGCGGGGTGCATTCAGGGGTCTCGAGCGCGACTTGCTCTTGACACGCGATGCCATCGTTGCAGTCCCGGGCGAAGTGGTGGAGGGTGGCACTGCGAAAGCAGCGGCAAAGGCTGTGTTGAAGCGGACCCCGACCATCATCCTTCGACCAGCTATTGGGATGTCCAGGGCAGTTGGACAGACGCTGTTGGGTGCTGGCAATACCCTGGACCCAACGAACCGGAGGAAGATGGAAGACGTATGTTTCTCCTATCTTTTTCCCTTCACCCTTTCAATACTCGGATGTCGTGCTAACCTGATCTCCTTTTGCAGAAATACAAGCACCATTAGAAGTGATGGTTTCGACCAACAACAGTTGAAATTGACAATTCTGGTTTCGAGACCCCTTTCTGACCCGTGATAGTAGTGGAACAAGAACGATCTAAAACAATTTGTGGGGTATAAACAAGAAAGTGACAGGAGAAGGTATATAGTGCGACAGCAAGGAGGCTGCAGATCAGCGGGGAATGGAACTTTTTCGAGTCTACAATGGCCATGATGACGACGAATTGACGACGATACCGATTTGGAATCTGTAGACAAGCATTTGGAGTGTTTTGCGTGTTTTATCTTGCCTTGCTTTGTTTTGCTTTACTTTGCTTTCTGCTGCTCCGAGCATGAATTGGTGTTCTTAGGACCTGGTTTGGGCTGGAATGTTTTTGGTCTTCAGGAATTTTGCTATTTTTGGTCTCTCTATCTCTCTCTCTCTCTCTCTCTCTCTGTTTTGGCTGTGGAAGAATGATCATAATGTGGATAGAATGCCGAGCTGTGCTGGAAATACGCAGATATACCAACCGATCAATGCAAGTGTTTGAACGATTTTCCCTCTTCTTTTTGCTTTCGGTTTGACCGTGGCTGCAATCAGCCGAAACCAATGCGCGTGCAAGCAGCGTGAAGAATTCTCGCTGCGACAGCCGATTCGACTGGGAATACGAATTACTACAGGACAACGATCTGAGATGGATTTCCATTCTAGATTTCTTGCCTCAGTGGGCTTATCCACTCTGCATCGCCTGCTGTGTTCCTGGGCACACATCAGCCAGACGATCGAATGCTCAACCGTCCGGGGTCCATGGATCCAGGTCGCAAGAAAAGGGTTGAAGCCGGGATTGCGTTCAAAACCGGGAACCGAGGGAATCTTGCCTTCTTTAGCTCCACCGATCTTGCCATCGACTCGACAGCTCAACTGCCACCGCGCACGATCACTGGCGGAACGACCGGTGGAGATGCGACGCAGGCGTAGAGTTTGGAGTGAGAAGTACACGCAGAGCCGGCTTGACCATTGTTGCCAGCCAAAGGCTGCTGGCAGGTTTTCCCGGCCGTCAGCTCCCAGGATGTTTGGGATCCCTCGCTGTGATACGGTTTGACATCATGGACTTCAGATCTGGGTGAAATCTTATTTAGTATGTCCTGTCTGTTGTTCGCCTCTTTCGCTATAGGCTTTTCCTCTTTTATTTTTTTCCCCTTGGTGCGGGAATGATTTCCTTCCTGTCTTTCCATTTGGATTCATCTCATTTCAGTTCAATTCAATTCCGGCTCATACCGTCAGTCCGAGAAGCACTGTGTGCCATCTTTGCTTGTTGACTTTCAGCCTTATTTTTTTTTTCTTTCTCTCCTTTCTTGCCCTTCTTTTTCCTATTCTGTGTAAAGGGCATTCATTATATTCCACCTCGTTCCTTTTTTAGGAGGGTAGCGGTTCAGCCTTTGTTGACTGTTTCCTTCCTTCGCTTCCTTGGGCATTTGATGTCCATTCATTTTCCCTTGTCCCCTGTCATTGAAACCTGACTGCATATATTACATGGTTCCTGGACTGACCTATCCTTTCTATTTCTCCCTGCAAGGTGAGTTTTGTGTCTCCGGCAACTGTATCGCCTCTGTCTAACCTTGTATAAACAGACTCCGGGGCATACATTTGCAAGCCTTTCATTCTGAATTTTGTCTGAATAATAGCATTGTTTTAACGAAAGGAAAACGGCCTCTTTAATATGGGTACCTGTATAGGTGCTATTTCTGAAGACTCTATGAATATCAACAGGCGCTCGACCCATGAAGATCGAAAAATGAGTGCCCTGACTCAATCGCAGGACGGTTGCGCCGTCTCAGCCCAAGATCCTATCTCTGCTCTTGCGGCTTTTGAATTCCCTCAGACGGACTCTACTACGCCTTTGGCAGATTCATTCCCCAGTCCCCCTTCTGGGGAACTCCACTGGCACACGCAGTCCGAGAGCGTTATCCCTCCAGAAAGCCCCAGGAGGATGAAGAGGCTCAAGCGGAAGAACGGACTCGTGAACTTGAACCCGACACGGCCGATGGTGAGTCCTCATGCTCGTTCTTTTTCCATATCAGGGTCTTCCGCACAATCGAGTCCACCGCCTCTATCGCCGTCGAATTCTCTGAGTGTCATGTCTCAGAGGAGTGAGCCTGAGCTGGAAGGTTCTCTTTCCGGTAGGTTATGTCTGTTTCAGGAGGGAATATTAATCGAAGAATCTCAAGTCGTATGCTGATTGGTGTGTAGTTGCGGCTTCTTCCAGTTGTCCTGAAGTGAATACTATCCCTGAAGCGCATGAAATGAACTCCCCAGAGCAATTGGTAAGACCCATTATTTCCTTTGCCACATCAGATCATTCACTCAACAGGTTTGATATGGCCTTCCTGGCAATATAGCTAATTGGTATTTAGGATACTTTACAAGATTATGAAGAACACGAGACGCCCACAAACACCGCATCCTGCTTCCATTCCAAATCCAAAGAGGACTCGTACTTTGCAGCTATGCCATCAGCACAAGTCACCGTTTCCCACGATGGGACGGCATTTGAGATCCTCAATCCTCGCAAATCCCTGAACACTGCTCGAATCGTATCCTTCATCGAGGACACTGACCGCTTCTCGATCCTCCCCGGTGATCGTTCCGGGATTCCCATTGGGGCTTATCGTGCTGAGACCTTAGTGGAGGAGGATGAATCCGCGTACGGTCACCCAGCAGAGTCATCATCATTCACAGCGCAGAAGAAGCAATCCTCGGTTTCTCTGCATTCCTCCTTCCGCTACTTACCATCCAGCTACTCCACGGAGACCATTCCAAAAATCCCCTCTCCGTCCCCGGGAATGGATCTGACAAACCCCTACGCGGCTCTGCCTCGATGCAGGGACCTACCCAGAACCCCACGCCATCTGATCCGCCCAGGACCATTATCCAATCAGCCCAGCGAGCAGAGTATACGTGACCGCGCCATGCGCGACGGACACAATATACGACGCGAACGCTCAATGCCGGCAATGCGAACACGAAAGAAAAGCGGAAATAATGCACATCTCGATCTCGTCGGCGACTTCCCAGATGCTCCCATCCCTTCTATCTCCGAACGGCTCGACTCTCACGGCAACCATCCATTTAGATTCGACATAGTCCATCTAACTCCGATCCCAAACCAGGATGGCGGATACCGGATACCGGTACCGGGGAATGGATTCGGGGCAGACCAGGATGAAATAGTGATCCATACCTGGCTTCCTAAGCCGGGGACGGAGGCTATGAAGAAACATAAGCGGAAAGTCAGCCGTAATCAAATGAAAGAGAAGATGTCCCGGTTTGGATTTGGGTGGATGTCTTCGTTCTTTCGGTCTGGGAATTGATTGGTCTATGCAGGAAGGAGAAAGAAAATAACAACAAGTGGGGGGACACCTATTTCTAGTTTTGGCTATGGGCATGGTATGGTGTTTCAATTGAAACGTGGATTTTGGATTTTTGGGAGTTTTAGTTGGCGTTGACAAGCGGGATATCTCTATAGCTGTACGGAGTACGGAGTACGGAGTAGTTTATGAAGAATGGATTCTATCTCCAGAAGTAGTGGATTCATTTCCCACCTCCGACCCCGATCAAAAGAGTAAGCGGCATAATCACAATTCCTAGAAGTGACATTATTTGGATGGTTAGACAAGGAATGTTGTTTTCTCACATGGATTTAATATAATAAATTGGTGAAAGGAAGGATATGTCTAACAGAAGGTGAGCGAGCATGATAGGGTTAGGGTTAAGCTTAGTTGACTGTTTTAAATAAATAAACAACACAACTTAAATCGACCATCTTAATAGCAATATCAATAGGGCAGTTTTAACTCTAAATGACATAAATATGTACCATTAGAAATGAGATACTGCACATAACAATGAGACGGTGATGCGTGATGCACTCACTTTAAACACGAATATCCCCTGACTTCTCGTAGTCCCTTAAACTCGAGACTATTCGAACAAGTTCTATTTCCGTTAACATTTCTCCTCCTGGATCAGCAAACGTACAGTCTTGAGACCATTTTTAATATATCTGTCATTCAGCTCCAATTTGAGACGTAATCCAGCTCATCTTTGAGAATGGTCTGATATCTCTGTCGGCGATGGATTGACTCCAGATTTGGCATCTCGATGTCTGAGTGGGCTCTGGATAGCGAATGGACGCATGAATCCGAAATTTAAAAGCAGTGTCAATATGCTCAGCGTGGTTTGTTGTAAGAAACAAGATTCCCTGGGTAGGTAGTATCAGCCTGTTAGCTCTCTCTGCTCTCTCCGGGCCTGCGGAGGGAGGCTCCCTTCAAAAAATTCACTTTGTATCACGGTAGAATAGATCCCAAGACAGTTTTTTCCATCATAGCACTTGACGTTTCGCACAAGCAAAGCATACTTGCTTGTCAGCAAATTTCCTGCAGGCCTAACTAGGTTGATGGGGGGCTTTTGAGTCTACGACATGCGGTCCATGGTCAACCACAATCGATGAGATACTTAGGATCTTGATCGCCCCTCTGAACAGATGGGTTTCTTATATCACCACAGATTGTGTGCCATTGCGTTTCAAGTGTTTCTCCTTCAACCTTGTTCATCACCAAGATGTAGCCATTAGGAAATATAGACGAGCAACAGATCTTGCCGTGGTTGAGCATTGACGGAAAGAACTCGAGGCCTAGCTTCAAGTGCATCCTGCCAGTTCCTTCTGTTTTTACTGGGACCAACAAGGCCAGAACAGTATTGAGGAGAGTCATGGTATCCTCATCAACATCATCAGGTCTGAGTTGACCTTCTTTTAGCCCAGAGAGTAATGACTCCTCGTAGTCCCAGACCGTACCGACAAGCCCTTGAATATCAAGCGAGCGCACATACAGAGCAAGGGATAGATGATTAAGCACCTCCAAAGCCAAGCTTCGTCTCTGCCCCGGAACTATATATTTACGACTATGTCCAGCCTTCGTCTCTTCCCATTTGTCAGACCCAGCAGAGAGACACCCAACCGGATATCTGAGTATCAGATGGGAGTGATGAAATGATGTAGCCGTCTGCTAGGGTCTTTGACACTCTGTCAAGCTGACAACCTCCAAGGGTAGCGTATCTAGCGCCATGGTTTCTGACTGAATAGAACTGCTAGTTTCTCTGTTTCGAGGCTCACCTAATCAAGGTTTTCGGTGTGGAAGGACAGGAGGAACTACTCCATAAATGTGGAATGAAGCATGGGAAGATAGCTAACTAGGATCAGTAAGGCCTAAGATGCTGTCCTATCCTATGGCTGCTCCTGCCCAGTTCGCTGTGTTGTCCAGGAGTTGTGTTGCCGCATAAATTATGTTGGTGGGGTCAGCTTCTTCCTATAACCGGTTAGGTTTAGTGTGGCTTAGTAAGCAGACCTGGCTCAATTAGGTTAACTAGGTAGAGTTTTCCGCACCACCATGCTAGGTGGCCGGAGCTGATGTCTAGGTCGGAGAAAATGCGCCCTTCATCAATCACTCCAGGATTAGGGAATTTAAGGATAGTTAAAGCTGAGGGTAACATAGGCTCAGCAGACCTGGAGATTCTCCAGGCTTGCCGAAGGGTTTTCCATTCCAGACTCCCAGGTCTGCCAAACTTTTCCGGGCCAGCCGAGGCCCGTGCAGATAGACTGCAGCTTAGATTACTTGTGACCAAGAATTACTTGCAGATTCAGTGGAAAAAGATAGCGTTGATACCCAGCCCAAACAAGATAGAAAAAAGGCAATCATCAGTCATGTTCTATCAAAATGCAATTGATTATACAAGCAATGCTCAATGCCTGGTGGCCTTTGTCCAGGAGGGAAACTAAAACCCTATGGAGCTGGGTACATTTATTAAGGCCAAAGTAAGGAATATAGGTCGATCACTGTGCGACAAGAGAGCGGCTATATTTGACCTCTTGCCACAGGGACTGCTCAAACATTCGATGGAAGCCATGACAGTCAGGAACTTCGAGGAATGCTCCGTATAATGCGGAGTACCTACTACCTATTAGGGAATACGAGGCTGAGAGCTGCCACGTGATTTCAGCGCGTGACCCCACGTGACAGACAGGCGCGTTGGAGGAAAAAAAGAGGCGCTCGTCGGGGGCAAAAATTCCCAAGCAAGTCTGTCCTAGCAACGGGAGGTCGTCTTGATCGATCCTCTTCCCCATCATTTATTATTCACTCCACATCAAAGGCCGGCCCTGTTAATCTGGCCAAACTCCTTGCCATAGAAAAAAGGTATGCCTCCTCAGACATTCCAGTTTTGCCATCGCACATTGCCCTGTCCCAGCCACTGACGGTTTGCGATCATACAGTAATCATCTCCGCCAACATCAGCCGGGTACCACACACACTCTCTCCCTCTCTCTCGACGACCTAACCTCGAGTCACCAACAACCGAGCAGCTATCTTAGGATACAGATTCTACTGGATTACGTTGCCTACCACGTACAAGGTGTAGAACAAACCCACAGTCGTACTCCGCGACAGTTTTGTCGACTAGACTGCGGTGACCACCATCGATCACTCTGTCTGCGAGACGCGGATCGGTTGGAGGTTCGCTCACCTGGCAAGATTCGTGCGTTTAGAGATAGTTCTTGCGACCGTGGATGATCCACATACTGCGTTGGAGTAGCATCACGGGTGCCAAATCAATTGTGGTGTGCGCAGGTTTTGACAGGACTCCAGAAGACCCGTTTAGGTGGTAGTGAAATTCAATATGGAGAGTGATAAGCCTCAGCGGGCGACCGCCGCTCAAATGGCAAACAGAAAGTGAGTGAATGGAGACTCATGACTGTTTTGATTCGCCTCGCGTCGACGCACTTTTCCCTCCTTTTCTTCTCTCTCAACCTTTCCCCCTCTTTCCATCTTACCTCTTCCAATGCGTCCTATCAGCATCGAGCTCTCATTTCACCAGCGACCCTCTTCTCTTCTCTCTGCGAATATCTCCTTAATATCTCCATAACACGTTTTCAATGGAACAGTGGCTAACGCCGGCGTTACAGAATCAAGGACGTCCGTAGACGACGTCCAGTATCCGCCTCAGGACCTTCGGCACCCCCGTCTGGGAGCCCTTTCAGCTCTATAGATCCCAATATACAGTCCTCCACGCCGGGCTCTCAACCGCCTAGCGGGTTCGTATTTGGCCAGTCTCAAAGCTTCCCTGGGGCTGGCTCAAATCCGAGCCAAAACGCGTCAACCCCATTCGCCTTTGGTGCCGGTAGTGGCGCCTCTTCTTTCAGTTTCAATTCATTTAACTCGAACATGAACAACCCATTTTCGGGCTTGAATAACGCCGCTCCGGCGCAGCCTCCAAGTGACAGTGGATTTAAAGGAAGTATATTCAATTTTTCATCTTCTGGAAACCAAAACGCGCCCGCACAGGCTCCTACCACAGGCCTATTTGGCTCTCAACAGCCCAGTTCCACGAGTGCGTCATTTGGTGGATTCGGCAGCAACACTGCTACCACTACCACTGGAACTTCCAGCCAGTCCACGCCTGCGATGTCGGCTGTAACTGGTAACATATTTACACAGCCTAGCACTACTGCTGCGGCCCCTTCATCCAGCGTCTTCGGCCCATCTACCCCAGTGAAACCTTCTGCGTTTGGTCAGTCCATCGCTTTTGGGAGCGATTCAATGCAGACTTCGCCGGACACCAATACTAATGGCTCGTCCAAGTCCATATTTCAAAGCTCTGTCAATGCCACTGGTGGGAAATCACTGTTTACAAAGCCCGAAGCCAAAAATGAGGCTGCAGGCGAAGCAAAATCTACCTTTTCGACTCCTGCGCAGTCGATTTTTGGAGGAAAGCCTATAGGAGCGCCCTCTCCTTCTATCTTCGGCACGCCCAGTTCCACTTCTCAAGCTGCGACAACAACTTCTGCTGCGCCAGTCACTACCACACCTGCGGTCACCGCTTCTGCTACCCCTGCTACCACCTCGAATCCATTTGGCCAATCTCTGTCCAAGACAGCTGGACCATTACAGAATCCTTTTCAAGCCAGTAATTTATTTGCACCGAAGCCATCTGAGGAGAAAAATGAAAGCCAGAAACAAACTGGCACTGTAGAAGCCAAGCCAGGATTCCAGCTTCCGCCATCCACTCCCAGCAGTACTTCATTGTTCTCTAAGAGCACTAGCGCCGCCCCTACGACAGCATCTAATGGACTATTTGGCTCACAACCTGCATTTAGCACACCCCAACCTGCAGTTGGCGCAAACAATCTGTTTGCTCCTAAAACTATCGTGCCTGCGGACCAAGAGGCTTCCAAGGCTGCTCCAAGTAACCTTTTCGGCAGTCTTTTTGCATCTCCGGCGGCAAAACCGTCTCCTCAGAAAGAACCAGCGCAAGATGAGCTGCAGTCAACTCAAAAGCCATTCGCCAGTCTCTTCACAGCGAAGCCTGGCCCGTCTGCGGAAGAACCTAAGACGAATAAATCGCAAGAGCCAGCAGCCAGCACTTCCCCTTTTTCGAGTTCCGCGACAGGTTTTGGTGTCCCTAAGCCGTCGATTACGTTCTCTCCCAAACCTTCGCCTTCCCCTCCTTCCGTTACGGGGCTTGAGGTTCAGAAGCCTTCTCCGGCCCCGACTGCACCTGCACGAGTTCCCTCTAGGGTTAATGGGGCAGAGACAGCTGCCCCCTCTAGCCAAACTACTCAAACTTCGTCGGCTTTCATGCGCTTAAAGGACATAGGTCCCGAGGATCTTCCTCCTAATTTGGACGAAAATACGAGGAACCAGGTTCAATTGCTCTGGCGTGTTCGTGCTTTAAATACGTCTTTTAAGCGAATTATTTCGGAGCTGGATCCTTCAGTTGATGATTTTGATAACATTGTTCTCTTCTATTTGCGTGCACGTGAAGCAATCGGCGCTCCCGCCAGCCTAAGGAAACGGAAGGCGCCTCATGATGATAGTGCTACTGTACCAGTTGTCCATGAAGCGCCCGCTTCGAAAAAAGTCAAGTCTGTTGATACTCCGCCTGTTTTTGTTGCATCCGGTCAGGGCAGTGTGTCGACCGCTTCAGGCATGACGATTTCTCAAAGTCCTATAACAAGCACGCCTTCCAAGCTCTTTGGAACGCCAAGCCAGGCTGCTTCGGGAAGTAAGAAGCGGAAATCCAATGAAGACGATGATGAGATCACTGGTGCATCCGGCTCCCTCCTTGGAAAGCGCACTAAGGAGTTGGAAAGATCCACGACAGCAAGCATTTTTGCCCAGTCTTTCTCGAAATCAGTGTTACCAGATGCTGGCAATGAGACCTCTGGCATTAAAACGCCTTCCCCCTTCAAATCCTCCGTGTCAGAGCAAAAGCAGCCTGCAGTTGGATCCACTACTCCGACATCTTCTCCTTCCAAACCTCCATTTTCTTTTACAGCCGCAGCCAAAGAAAGCTCAACGCCAGCACCATTGTTTTCGGTAGCACCCGCCTCGAAACCAATGTCTGGCGCGTCCACCACAGCCAGCCCAGTTACTATTAAGAATCCATTTGTTCTCAAACCAACCGAGGATAAGAATGCAGATTCGGCTTTAAAAACCGCGCCTGCGCCTCCGAAGTTCTCCTCTACGGGTACAACCGACTTTTTCGCTCAGTTCAAGAAGCAGGCTGAGGCAAATGCTGCAAAGGAGAAAGCAAAGCGCAAAGCGGAAGACTATGATTCGGAGGAGGATGACGAAGATGAGTGGGAGCGTAAAGATGCCGAGGAGCAAAGGAAGAAACGAGAGGAAATTGAAGCCCTGGCCAAAAACCGCCCGAAGTTTGTTCCAGGCAAGGGTTTCTCCTTCGAAGAGAGCCCGGCAACTTCAACTGAATCTAAAGACACCGATCAAAACTCTGCGATTAATACATCCACCTCCAGTGTCGGGACCTCGATATTTGAATCAAAAGACGCGTCTTCCTTTAAGTCGACGAACATCTTCGGTCACCTGTCTGCAACACAATCTGAAGTCGAAGAGAATGATGCGGATGACACGGAAGAAGCTTCTGGTGATGAGGACGAGACTAAGGATCCGTCTTTTGTTCCAGGAAGCGATGCTGAGAGCAGCCGCACTACCACAGACAAGGAATTGACGCCGACACCTGTGTCGACCACTGGTGCAGGCATTCTAGGCACCGCTAGTGCCAATGTCACTTCCAAAACCTTCGAGAAGAAATCCGAGGATACGAAGACTTCTGCTGCATACGGTGGATTCGCCACGGTACCGGCTTCCTCTGCTTCCGCTGCAGCTCCCTCTGGTGGACGCAGCCTTTTCGATTGTATTCAGTATGATAAGGATGGGAACCCGGAACGTCGTGAAGATGCGACGTCAGTTGAAAAGGCTTCAGATAAGCCCTTTTCGGGCCTGTTTAAAAATTCTAAATTCGGGTCGTCGTTCAATGCTTCCGGATCTTCCACTTCCAATATCTTCTCTTCAAATGGTGGAGCTGCGTCAACATTGGAGAAGACCCCCTCAAACACCAGTAATATATTTGGCTCCAGCACTACACTGGGCAGTTCAACGTTCAAGCCGGCCAGCGATAATACTTGGAAGATTAACACACCCATAAAGTTCGCGGCTGATTCTACCGCTACTGCAACTTCCGAGTCAAAGTCCGAGTCGGCATCTGGCATAGCTACTCCCGACCAGTCAAAACCATTTTCTACCCTCTTCGGAGGATCGTCTGCAGGCGTGAAATCTGCTGGGACCCCTCAACAACCCCTATTTGGGTTTGGGTTTGGTGGCCCATCGCAGCCAGCAAAATCTGCCTTGGCTTCCTCGAATCCTACCTCCGATACCCCAAGCGGTTCGACCACTCCAGGACCCAATTCCGATACGGGGGCAGAAGGGACCGAGCCAGGCGATGCCGCCGAGCCCTTGCCTCAGGTCGATCTGGCCCGCAGCACAGCGGGTGAGGAGAATGAGGACCTCGTACTGGAAACCCGAGCTCGCGGTCTCAAAATCAAACTTGGGGCAGGATGGGAAAGTCAGGGCGTCGGCTATCTTCGTGTCTTGAAACATCGTACCACCTCTCGTTCGCGCATCATTCTCAGGGCAGATCCTAGCGGCAAGGTTGTTCTGAATACAGCGCTTAACAAGGCGATTAATTATTCTGCTTCCGGTAACAACGTTCGGTTCCTCGTGCCACAGGCCGAAGGTCCTCCTGAGCAGTGGGCCTTGCGGGTCAAGAAGGAGGAAGTGGACCGCCTCGCATCTACTTTGGAGGAATGCAAGAAGTAGGCCTTTTCACGACAAAACCGGCCCCGCGAGTAAAGCTTGGCGAAGGCCTGAGGATATGCCCTCGGGTTCTTCCTCTTTCTCAGAGCTCCTTTTATAGTGATGTTCGAGATTGGTAAGTTTATCTCGCCTAGGTGGTCGTCCTGTCTTGAAAAGTCTCTTCCTGTCCCATTTCAGGAAGGCAAAAATCTCAATTCCAAAATTTGCACGCGCATATTTTTTTTTTTTTTTTTCCTCGGTTTTATCTTTCTACAAAGAGCAAGGGTCTGTTTGTGTTTTCGAGCTGAATCTGGTTGTTCCCTTCTCTATTGCTTATTTATTCCCACGTTTTTCTGCAAACTACATGCGCACACATGTCTTGCATTGCTGAGTTTTCCGCATGCATATTCCTTTACAGGAGCATTTTGTCGACAGGGTCAAAGAGGCGCAATTTGCATAGCGTGTCTTGTCTGATTATCGAGTCTTTACTACTGGGTTGCTTATGGTCGCTTTACGCTGTTGGTAAACCAACGGCGAAGAAAATGATAATCTCTAGGTTAACAAGCAACTGCTTCCTTTAATCGTACTGCTCTGTCTCCTATTTAGAAAGCTGCATCTATTTTGCTTGCCATCGGTAGAGTCTACTACATCTATCTATCAAGAGCCACGCGTTTTGTTCTTTCCCTTGTCTGCACCCCAGATGAAAATTATTTGCGACAAGGATGGTGTAGTAGTTGTCCGCCAGTCAAATGCAAAGGGCGCACTCAACCCAACAATCGAAGATGGGCGAAAGTGGGTGGTGATGCTTAGTACATCATCTCTTATCTCCGCCCACGGCGACTCCCCGCGATCTCTCTAGCACCGCCATATTTGAGCAGCAGTGGACAGCCCAAAGAAAGGCTCCAACAGTGACCATGGTTTCTCTTTTGAAAAAGCCTTTAAAGCTCGCCCTTGTGCAGCTTGCTTCCGGTACTACTCTTCCCTTGGCGCTCCTAGATATACGTCCATAACTGAGAAGGCAACCTTCGAATCACTAGGCGCAGACAAAGCAGTCAACCTCGCTCATGCTCGCACCAAGGTTCTCGAAGCAGCAAAAGCTGGAGCATCGCTCATCATTCTCCCTGAATGTTTCAACTCCCCATACGGCACACAATATTTCCCGAAATACGCCGAGACGCTTCTCCCTTCCCCTCCAACAAGGGAGCAGTCCCCAACATACCATGCGCTCTCAGCCATAGCAGCAGACGCCAAAGCATACATCGTTGGAGGAAGCATCCCGGAACTAGAGCCTACGACAAAGAAATACTACAATACATCTCTCGTCTTTTCGCCCACGGGGGCTCTCATTGGCACCCATCGCAAGACACACCTCTTTGACATCGACATTCCCGGAAAGATCAGATTCAAGGAAAGCGAGGTCCTCAGTCCCGGTGAGCAGTTGACCATTATTGATCTGCCCGAGTACGGGAGAATTGGCCTCGCAATCTGCTACGACATCCGCTTCCCAGAGTCAGCCATGATCGCGGCCCGCAAGGGTGCGTTCCTTCTCGTCTATCCGGGGGCCTTCAACTTGACCACCGGGCCATTGCATTGGTCATTGCTCGGCCGGGCACGCGCGGTGGACAACCAGGTTTATGTCGCACTTTGCAGTCCTGCGAGGGATATGAATGCCACGTACCATGCTTGGGGTCATAGCTTGGTTGCTAACCCTAGTGCGGAGATTCTGGACGAGGCTGCAGAAGAGGAGACAATCGTGTATGCTGATTTGAGTAATGAGACGATTGAGAATACCCGGAAGGGTATCCCGATCTATTCTCAGCGGAGGTTTGATCTATATCCTGATGTGAGTGGTGAGGGCAGTCATTCATGAGGGCCGAGCTGTTTCAGCTGGAGTCAATGCCACCTATGCACATAGTTACAGAATGCATGCTTAGACATCTATGAATAAAAAGACTACAAGGTTGAAATTGTGCACCAATATACAACAGGGTTGATATTGGGCTTTGCATCTGCTCTTTAATGGATAGGCGCATGTATGGTCGTATTACTAGGTAGGCCTGCCTGTGCCGTGAGATAGGTAGCGAGGGCGGTCTAGGACGGCAGAACCTCACGTGTACTAACACCCCCCCACGCACGAGCAGCCTACAAACTATGGAATCAATCTAAATACAGAAATCGGCCTCTATTCGGGCCTTCAAATGAGTGAATATATGCAAAAATAAACAGAGGAATGAAGGTTCTGCTTTATCCAATCAAATGCCGTATATCAAAATAGAAAATGTATCCAAAATGGGGGAAATATACGCGGCTTAGCTTATGCCAGCGAGTTGTAGAAAATGATCAAATTGTTCAGTTTGGAGAGGTTTAGTCAGGCCGTCTGCTGCTTGTTCTTTGGTAGGGCAGGCCTGGAGTTTAACAATACCATCTTGGACCTTCTCCCGAACGTAATGGTAGCGTATATCGATGTGTTTGGATCTCTTGGTGGTGAGCTCAGCTTCAGCCATGGCGTGTGCACCTTGATTATCGATATGGAGAGTAATTGGCGGGCATTCAGTAGAGAGCACGTTGAGCTCGTTGATGAGGTTCCGGAGCCAAAGGGCATCTCGGCTTGCTTCACTTAGAGCCATATACTCAGCTTCGTTGGAGCTAAGTGCAACGGATGTTTGCTTGCGGCTTTTCCAGGCAATTGGGGCCCCGGCAAGCAGAAAGATATATCCAGATACTGACCGGCGATTGCCTGTCAGTTGACCACCCCAATCAGAATCAGTATAACATTTGGGCATGAGGAGGTCAGATGTAATGGGCTCCGTGGCCTTATGGTAGGTAATTTGTCGGTTAATGGAGCCTTTAAGGTAGCGTATAGCGTGTATAAGGGCACGCTATGCCTTTTGGGTAGGTTTGGCGTGATATTGGGATAGTACGCCAACCGTCCGGCTAAGATCAGGCCGGGTTTTGGTGGCTAGCCAAGTAAGGCAGCCTACACCACGTTGATATTCTTTGATGTTCACTGTAGGGTCTGGGTCATCATCAATTATTAGACTAGGATCCATGGGAATCCCAACAGGGTGTGCTTGTGCTTGGCCAAAAGAAGCAACAACGTCTTCAGCATAATTGGCCTGGGAGAGAGTATATGTGGTCTTGGATTGGGAGGTGGCCATGCCAAGGTATTTAGTGGTGTTTCCAACTTCCTTTATATCAAATTTGGCAGAAAGAGACTCCATAAACCAAGTGGCATCATTTTCATGCTTAGCATAGACTTTGAAGTCATCCACATGGGTAGTCACATAGAGTTGGTTCCAGGTGGTATGGATCCAGAGACTAGAGTCGTATTCGGAGCTTTTAAAGCCAATTTGTTGTAAGAAAGCATTTAGCGTATCATACCAGATACGGGCAGATGGGATCAGTCCATAGAGGGACTGGCGGAGTTCACAAACCAGGTCTCCAGAGCCTTCTTTGAATCCCTGAACTTGGGTCATAAAGACACGTTTATCTGTGGGCATTTTTCCATTTAGGAAAGCAAGGATGGCATCTGCCTTTCGAGTATGCCAGCCAAGTAGAGTGGCCAGTGCCGTAAGGGTTCTAGTGGTATTTTCATCTACCACTGGGGCGTATGATTCCATGAAGTCCTTGTCAAGTAGATTTCCACGAATCACCCAGCGAGCTTTAGCTTGGTAGTCTTTTGTAATAGGGGTTCCCGGGATTTCTTTCTTTTTGTATACCCACCGGCCAGGGATGACCTTGGTCCCTGGTGGTAGGTCAGAGCGGCGGATAAGTTGCCAGCAGCCTTTATCTTTGAGTTGGTTAACTTCTTTTTGCATGGCTGCTTGCCACTTAGTGGCATCAGGATGGGATATAGCCTGCTTGTATGAAATGGGCGTGTCATCTTCAGATGAAGGAGTAGTTGAAGTGGTGAGATAGGCTAGGGACATGCCTTTGGCAGGTCGAAGCCATATTTCCTGGTCTTCATCTTCAACAGGTTGGTTTGTATCTTCTTTATTAGGAGTACTTGGATCTTCGGGAACAGTAGCTGGTGGAGGCGTAGTTGTGGGATCCTCATATTTTTCGTCAAATATAGCGTCATTGGTTGAAAAAATGGCATCTGTTTTAGGGTCCCACACTCTGTATTGTTGGCTACTGATTTGGCTGATCATGAAGCAACATTTAGAATGGGAATCGAACTTGTTTATAGGCTTATCTGAGCCATGTCGATGAACCCAGACAGGGCAGCCCCAACGTCGGTATTCATTAATACTAGTTGGTGAGTTGGTCCAGGCAGCCAGAGGCGATTTATATGGGCTTGGGCTGATTTTGGTGTTGGTATTGACCCCCCAGGGATAGGTGAATTGAATAGGATGGTGGATGTTGGGAGGCGGTTTGTTATATCTGATGCATATTTTAAAGCATCAACCCAAAATCGCTGTGGTATATGGGGAGCGTCAAGCATTAATGTCCGGGCACGGTCAAAGAGTATGCGTATGCCGCGCTCGCTGACACCATTTTGCCAGGGGGAATATGGAGAGCTTGGTTGCCATTCAATACCTTCCTGACAATAAGTTTTCTGCCATTCGGCTGAGCAGAATTCATTGTCAGAGACAATATAGGCTGGGGCAGGGAAATGGTGATTCTTCATCTGTTGTAGCCAACCCCGAAATGCATCAATTGCAGCAGATCTTTCAGTTAGGTAGTGGATCCAACGGTAACGTGTAGCGTCATCAGTAATAAGCATCACATATTTGGCTCCTGTACGTGAAGGTAGAGGCATATCTAGCTTCTCTATATCTAGTGTTCGGCCGCCACCAGCAAGGTCTATGTGGACTCGGGCTAGTGGTGCAGTCATATGGGATCTTGGTGTTTTGCTGTATTGGCGAGTTTGCTTGCCCTGGATGCAGGCTTCACAAAGTGGTAGTTCTTTGGAACCTTTGATTTCAATGTCTGATATAGGATCTGCGGCAAGGCGTAAAAGATCCTGCTGGTTTAAATGGCATAGATGGCGATGCCATGTCATAATTGGTAGAGCTGTTTTGGAGCTCTTAGTCTTTGGGGATGTTGTAGGTTTCTTTCTGGGAGGGTCCCCTGGTCGGTTGGCCTCTTTGCCAGACCGGGTAGTGACAAGGGCATAGGAGCTCTCGTCGGGAGAAATGCAATCTGATAGGATGAATACATTGTTGGTATTCAAAATGGCTTCAAATTCTGCACCAGAAGAGGTTGTGATTTGTGCTACTTGAGAGCTGGAAGGGAATTTGATACGAAAACCTTGTTTGAGAAACATTCCCATGGAGATTAAGTTGGAATTGAAGGATGGAACATGTCGTACATCCCTAAGAATCAAGGATCCGGTTCCAATATCAATGACGATGGTGCCAATACCATGAGGCTTGGAAATTTTCCCTTGAGCATCTTCAATATAATCCGCTGGAGTAAGGTCCTCCTTTCTCAATGTTTTATAGGATGTGAAGAAAGCTCGATGGGGTGTAACATGGAATGAAGCACAGCTATCAAGATACCATGAAGCTTGGAGAGATTGGGCTGATTTAGCAATGGCTGTTTTTGCAGCTGAAGAAGTCCATGGCACCAGTTCATTGGCTTCTGCTTCAGAGAATGAAGCAGTGGAAGATTCTTTAGCAGTGTGTAAAGCACGAATAGCTTCAATAGTATTTTTATTGGCTCGGCGCCAATGCTCAGAGGCTTTCTCAGGGTTCTTGTAGAGGCAGGGCATTTGGTGGAAATGACCACACCAATCACAACGGGTCTTTGGCTTGCGTGAGTCCTGGTCATGAGGTTTATGTTTAGTGTTGGGACTTGAGGCGGAAGAGCTAGCAGTGGGGTTAGATGCTTGTTTAGAATAGCTTCGTCCGGGTGGATTCTCTCGTCATCCTCCATGTTGGGGACGGGATTCACGGGCTTGGGTGCCCATACGGATAGAGAGTTGAGCTTGAATGGTAGGTAGGTCCAGATTGATGACAGGGCCTTGTCCAGTTGAGTATACTTCATCAAGTTTGCTCTTAATGAATGCTTTATTCCATTCGCGGAGGCCTATAAAAAATAGGTCATGAATAAGGTTGTCAAATGAAGCTTCTTTTATAGCATGAAGGCGATCTACTATCCTAGTAAACGCAGATTGGTAGGATAGGTAGTCATTGTCTTTTATATAGAGCTCCTTGAGCTCTTTTATGAGAAGCATTCGTTCCTCACCAGTAGAACGTCCGAAAAAGGTAGCAGTTCAGTCCCATAAACCATGGGCTGATAGGTCATATGTGTTGCCCAATTTGTCAACAGCTTGTGCAGTCATAGCATGAAGCATTCAGGCTCTCATGACAGTGGCTTTGCAATGCCATACTTCAGCATCATAAGCTGAGTATCCTGCTGGAGGTATATCCTGATGCAAGACTGTATTAGCGTTCAGGACATTGGCTTCTCTTTGAATGGCTGAACTCCAGAGGTCATAATTATCATGAGACAGTGTGATTCGGCATCGGTCTGGTAGGAGTGCTTTAACTTGAGCTTGTACGTGATCAAAAGGATCTTTTTGTACTGGATTTGAGGCTGGAATAGCCGTATTATTTTGAATATGATTGTAGGGAGTAGCGTTATCCTGGACTGTAGGAGTGGAGGATTGGGATTGACGGCGTTCAAGGGCGTTAAAACGAGTCATAAATTGATCCATATGCTTCTGCATCTGTTCCTGAATCTGTTCCTGCATCTGTTCCTGCATCTGCTGGAACAGAGCTGTGATGTTTGGTGTGGAGGCCATGGTGTTGGCTGTAGTAGAGCTTTGAGCTCTAGGGGCAGTTGGGGTCTCCATTTCTTCAGAGATTACTGAGGAAGCGGAGGAGCCTATATCTGATGAAGGATCTGTGGATTCTGGCTGACGACGGTGACGTCTAGCGGTGGTAGGGGGCGTTCGAGGCACCACCATTTTGGATGGGATCGATCGAAGGATCCTGGGGTTCAGGGGCCGATTGTTGGCGGTCCTGGTGTTCAGAGTCGCTTAGAAGCGCTCGATTTCTGGTTTGACCAATGAGAGGTCACAATTTAGCCTATCTGAAAGGCTTTTTAAGCTCAATATCGTAGAGCTAAAACGGGCTCATAACCTAATGGATAGGCGCATGTATGGTCGTATTACTAGGTAGGCCTGCCTGTGCCGTGAGATAGGTAGCGAGGGCGGTCTAGGACGGCAGAACCTCACGTGTACTAACACTCTTGGTGTAGTATCACGTGATATATATCAGCCAATCAGGGATAACAGCGGGCGTAAGCGAGCCCGCACTGGAATTAAACAAAGATCCTCGCGAAATTCCATTCTTTCGACAGTCGACCACTTCAGCAGCCAAACGCCCAGCGCACGCCCAGTTCATCACATTAAACTCAGTCAGTATTTCCTAATTTTCTACCGAACGACTACCAATAGACCTTCCTTCTAACTCACAGTTTGCTCCGCAGAAATGGCTGCTACCAGATCCGGCAAGCGTGCGGCGACCGAGGATGTCGTGACCCGCGAGTACACCATCAACCTTCACAAGAGGGTATGTTGAAGAAGCAGTTGTTTGATGAGGAAACATTAAACATCCCCCCCCTCCCCCAACTTATATCCTATCCTGCGAGCCAATGCGATTTCGATCTGGAGGCATGGACAGAGAACAACCACTTCGATTGCAGACATACCACTCATTACCTGTCATGATGATGGAAGTCGAGAGGATATGATGTGGAGAATATGGACTGCAAGGGTATATACACGCCCATTGCAGTTGCGAGGGATTTGGAGAAAACCAAGAAAAGAGAAGGACAACTACGAAAGAAAGAAGAAATTAGTTTGATGAAGTCCACCTCTATGGCCGCAACAGCATCTTCGCAAGAATAGGATCTTATTTCCTCATTATCAGATGGCATTCGGGCGGAAGACTAATTAAACTTCTTTCTTGTTTGGGAATAGTTGCACGGTGTTACCTTCAAGAAGCGCGCTCCCCGCGCCATCAAGGCCATCAGGGATTTTGCTGAGCAGGCTATGGTGGGTTCTTTTTTTTTTCCCCTTCTTTAATCCAATTGTCTAATGGCCGACTGGTGGATGTGTTTACTGATTCTTTCATCACTTTTCTTGTGAACAGGGTACCAAGGACGTCCGCCTTGACCCCCAGCTCAACAAGAAGGTCTGGGAATCCGGCATCAAGGGTGTCCCTTACCGTCTCCGTGTCCGCATCGCTCGTAAGCGTAACAACGACGAGGAGAGCAAGGAGAAGCTCTACTCCTTCGTCCAGGCCGTCAACGTCAAGAACCCCAAGGGCCTGCAGACCGCCGTCATCGATGAGGCTTAAGTGAATGACTACGTGGTGTGTTATGGTTGATAACGGGGTTCCGGTCGGGCTTTTTTCATCTATGTGTCGGTCGAACTGGCTTTGGAATTCAGCCAAAAATAAAAAAGCATTGATATATGTTCCGGATAATCGGAAAGGAATATATGTCCAGTTCCAATATACCCATTTTTGTAACCATCTCGTGAGATTCTTGGAATAAGGTTGTCTATTTGGACAAGGCACCCTTTTTGATTCGTAGATTTGGAAAGTGTGCGCGCGCGGCCGTTCTCGACTACAGCCATGCCAGTGGTTAAGCTGCGCCGCCCAACAGAACGCCCTGTGGATGTGCCGCAGAAGAACCGACTCGTCGAGACGAGCCAGGATTCAGCAGAATTTGGCCGGTGGCGGAAACGCAACGAATGGCGGCTGCAGCCAGGGTTAGTCACGGTGGGCCTGGAAGACGCGAAGAAGTCTTGGAGAAGATAACTCCCTGCACTCGATGAATCTTCCCTGTCCTTGCTGTTCTGGAAGGGGGGAAAGAAAGAAGACTAGGAAAAGCGAGTGTCTGTCTCTATCTCCCTCGCACAGTTTGTCTCTTCCCGTCAATATCCTCGCGTCTACTATCTCATCATCTCTTCGCGCAACGCCACCCCAGACCCTGTCCTGTCACCGTCCGAGAGTAAATCCGTGGAGGCGACTATATATAAATATCTTTTTCACGTCAACTGATCCAGTCTTCCCGAATCCATCTTCTCGCGATCGTGATCATGTTCGAGGACTTCTCCTTCTCCCTGTCCACCAGGCTTGATGCCGACGAGGATCGAGTCATGGCCGACAGCGACAGCAGCCTCGTCTCGCCTCTGTCCTCGCGATGTCCCTCTCCCAGATCCTTCTATCGACTGCCTCAGAAACCGGCGTCCCGTTCTCGCTCCTCGTTCCTCCGCCCGACCCAACAGCCGCCTACCTCCGTCCCGTTTCCCTACGATAAGCGGTTATCCATTACCACCTTGACGAGAAAGCTGCACGAGCATACTCTCAACAACCCAGAGATTGTGGAGGATCAGCCGCTATCGCCAACAACCGATGTCATTCATACTCCAGCCAAATTCCCAGGGTACTTCCTGACACCTCCAGATACCGACCAGGATGATGAGGGTTTCTACGATTCATCCTCGATAACTTCCTCCCAGCCATCGGCTCCACAGTCCCCGTTCCTGTGTCCGACATCGGTCCCGCCAGAGTATCAATTATCAGATAGGAGCCGCGAACTTTCTCCCGTCTCCGCCTCCATCGCCTTTCTGGATAAGCAAAGCGTCCGTGCAAAACGGCAACAAATCTCCCGCTTTCAATGCGGTGCAAATACCGCCATCGACGCCGTCCGGCGCGCCATGGAGGAGGAAGCACTCGAGGTAGACACTCTCGGAGAAGACGAATGCCACCCAAATTCGCTTCCCCCACAGTTATCACCACGTCGAAAGTCAAAACGGAGCCGGACCCGTCCCGCGGGAGTCTACGAACTATCTATCCCCGAGCCGGGGACTTATGAGCTCACCGTATCCGAGTCTAGGTCGAGGAGGACAAGCAGCTCGTATGCTCCTCCCTCGCACCGGATCGATAAGAGCTACGGCCGTGACCTCCGGAAACGGAGTGAGCAGGGCTTGAGACGGAAAAGCCTGGTGAGCGCTGCTCTGGCTTCTGTTGTTGAGAGGTCCCATTCTCCTGCTTAATCTATGACCGGAAAAGAAAAAAAATTAGACAGGGAGTGATGTTATAAAAGTAGAAGATGTTGTACATATATCTTTCCTTCTCTTGTTATATATTATTGTCTCTCTTTTTAATTCCTGTCTCTCTTCCCTTGCTCCCTACACATATCCGATACCGTGAACAAAACCAATTCCGAGCCTCTCTGCATTTTTGTTTTCTGTCAAAAAGCATGTATTTATTTCGTACAATATACCCAGATACATATGTACTTGATGTTCTAGACAGATTGTAGGCCTTCCCTCTCTCACTGAGTAGATCTAAACATACTCTGAGCATGGCCTGAGCAGCCTGAGCAGCTCCCTGGTGAGTTCTGGATGGGCGGCAGGCAAGATGTAGCCTCAATAAAGTCCACCCAGCTCGAGGGGTTTTGACCTCGTCATTGTTTCAGAAACCAAAAGGAGGGTCGGGTGTTTGCTCATCTGCCCATCTGCCCGTATGATCAACTGCGTCAACTCATCTCCATAGAGCTCACAAACCAGGCAAAGTAAGACCGGAGATTGCTTCTTTTTAGTGGGATGGGTATGAGCACCATAAGCCCCAGCCAGAAGTCTCACGTTAATGAAGTTTCTCGATCTCTCTCGAACGTCACCCGGGATCTCAGAAGGGATCATGAACGACGGAACAAGCGACTTCTGTCCTCTCTGCGGTGACTGTGGTGACTTGAAAGCGTACAAAATAGTCAATATTTTCATGTAGTAGGTTCCAAGTGAACTCGAGTGTACCCGCTCGTGTCCAGAGGCGACTGACTAATGGTGTGTTTAAACATAGCAACGGCTTCACGTATTCTCAGCCGAGCAAGGGGAGTGTAAAGCATCACCCTGGACCTTGTGTCCCTTGGTTTCACACTGATGTGAACATCCGATGGCCTGAGCTAGTGCTTCCCAATAATTATTATCCTTCATTTTATACGGAAGTTTCAGACTAGTTGGTTTCTTTACCCCGAATCAACCAACTGAATCTGCCTGTGAAGAGACGGTAGCGAAGAACCATCCCCAGCTGGTGCTTCATTAGTACCATGTGCATTGCCATGGCTTCGTAGCCGCATTTATCCTGGTGGGTTACCTAGAAATTGCCTGTTAATCAGCTTTTGCAGGAACAGACTGACAACCTATGCACTGATAATGCTGAACTGGATATGGGAAGGGTATACCATGACTCGCATTCCAAAGACCTTGGCAATAGCGGTTGACTTCCTATGAGGCGCTGCCGACTATTGTCATGACTGCCGTGTGAGATGGGGGCGTATCGTTTGATGCACAATGGTATGGGTGTTGTGCTACTTCAACAGGCTCTATGTTAGCGTTGTATCGACAGAGGAAAGCATAATCCGAGAACGCGATAATCGTACGGCTTCAAAGCGTATTGACATGATTGCCTGTTTGACAGTCTACGACGTATGACTATGTTGCAGAACTGCTCCTGAATTTCATTGCCGACTAGCCATTCCTCGGCTCATCCCTGGTCCTCGTGCATCATCGACTACATCTTTGCTGCAAGATCGATAAACTAGTATAAAACTATTCCTGGGAAGTTCCCGTGCCATACTGCAGTGGTCCTCAAGATAGATCGGTACTCCTGCAAGTGTTGGTCATCCTTCACATCCCCGTGCACATGCACCTGCAGTCTGGGATGGCCTCCAAACAGCCATGCACGATTCCCAACAGGACTGCCTGCAGAGATGCGTCCACCACCGAGAAGTCGTACTTCTAGTACTTGGCAGCATCCAGCAGGCATTCCGCTCGCCAAGGTCTTTTCCTCCTGCCTTTTATGGTGTTGGACACGAGCAAAATTAAACATATCTGCGCGACCGAGCAAGGGGAATTTGGGTATCACAAAACTCAAAGAAATTACCAGCAATACCCAGCATGTACAGGAGAGCAATCAGCATAAGAAGGGTTGTACATCCTCTTTCTTTCGGCTTGCCTTTCCTGTAGTTTTAGTCTCATCTTAGCTGTCCACTGGACAAGGGCAACGTCCAATCGAAGATGTGGCGTCTCTTTATTCTGGTTTCGTTCCTTCTGCTGGCCAGCATCCATGCTGAACTGGTTGAGGATCCCGAGTACTGGCTGGCGAACATCCCTCACCAGGGCGTTGCGGCGTTTAACCCAAGTCCTGCCGATTACAAGGTCTTTCGCAACGTCAAAGACTATGGAGCCCAAGGTACAGCGTCATGCATTCTCCCAGGTGACTGGTTCCTTCCGCTAATTCCAATGATTGTTTAGGTGACGGTGTTACCGATGACACTGCTGCCATAAACGCAGCGATCAGCGACGGCGGCCGTTTTGCTCCCTCAAGCCGCCAGACGTCCACCACGACCCCAGCCATCGTCTATTTCCCAGCTGGAACCTACGTGATTTCCACGCCCATTGTTGATTTCTATTTCACCCAGCTAATTGGCAATCCAAACTCCCTCCCAATTCTCAAAGCTAGCTCAGGGTTCAAGGGGGGCTACCTGATAGATGGTGACCAGTATCAGAGCGATGGGCTTCAAGGATGGAATTCTACCAACGTGTTCTTCAGACAAATCCGGAATCTTAGACTTGACACGACTCAAATTCCAGCAAATGTTGGAGCAATTGGCATTCATTGGCCCACCGGACAGGCCACGAGTATTCAGAATGTGCATATTGCCTTGAATTCCGAGCCGGAAACCCGGCATCAAGGTCTTTTCATCGAAAACGGTGAGACCTTGACTTGTCAAATGTAACAGAAAACGGAGATGCCTTGCTGACAACCTATACCTGAAAGGCTCTGGTGGTTTTATTTCAGATGTTTCTGTCACTGGAGGATACAGGGGAGTTAGCGTCGGGAATCAACAGTTTACCGTCCGCAACTTAACCGTCTCGAATTCAGTAACCTGCGTATACCAAATATGGGACTGGGGCTGGACATGGCAAGGATTGCATTTGTCACAGTGTGGGACAGCCTTCTCGATGGACTCGGGGGGTCCGGATAGTCAGCAGGTAGGATCGGTCAATATTATCGACAGCGTCATCGAGAACAGCCCAGTCTTCGTCGACACAGCTCGGTCAAGCTCGACATGGAGCAACGGCAGCTTGATTCTGGAAAACATCCGCCTGAACAACGTCTCCATTGCGGTAAGAAATGTCGCGAGTGCTGTGTTACCTGGCACGGCAGGTAGTACGATTATCACCACTTGGGGTCAGGGTCACCGGTACAGTCCTTCTGGCCCGGAAAATTTCCAAGGTTCTTTAACGCTGCCTCCTCGACCCAGCGCTTTGCTTAGCAGCGGTTCTTTGAACTACTACAGCAAGCCGAAACCACAGTACGAAGCCTATCCAGTCTCGTCGTTTTTGACCGTGAGAAACGCTGGCGCCAAAGGCGATGGCTCGACCGACGATACTTCAGCGATCCAGTCTGCCATCGACACCGCGGCAGCATCAGGCAAGATCCTCTTTTTCGATCAAGGAACGTATAAAGTGACATCAACTCTCCACATCCCCCCAGGTTCCCGCATCGTGGGGGAGGCATATCCTGCGATCCTGGCAAGTGGCGCTGTATGGTCGGACATCAACCGACCTATGCCGGTCATTGAAGTCGGGAAACCAGGAGAAAAAGGCTCCATTGAGTGGTCGGACATGCTGGTGAGCACACAAGGCTCTACGCCCGGTGCCGTGCTCATCGAGTGGAATCTAGCCGGAGACCAGGGATCTGGCATGTGGGACGTCCACGCACGGATCGGCGGGTTCGCGGGCTCGAATCTTCAAGTTCAACAGTGTCCCATCGAGGGGGGCGTTTCGTCAACATGCGAGTCTGCTTACATGGCCATGCATGTTACGAGCCAGGCTAGTGGGGTTTACCTGGAGAATGTCTGGCTCTGGACAGCTGATCATGATGTTGATGCCCCTGCGGACATGCATGATGTGAACCATACCCGAATCTCCGTTTACAGCGGCCGGGGGCTGCTTGTGGAAGGAAAGAACATATGGCTGTAAGTGGACTTACTCATGTCTGCCTTCATTTTGACTACATTGCTAATAGTGGAATAAATATCCAGGTACGGTACCAGCGTCGAACACTTCTCTTTATACCAATATCAATTCGTAAACGCCCAGTCAGTCGTAGCGGGTTTCCTCCAAACAGAGACTCCGTAAGTCATACATAAATATCATTTAACGATATTCTGCCCCATTCTAACAATAAAGCATTATAGATACTACCAACCTAACCCCCCAGCCGACAAAAGTCCCTATCTAATGAACGTGACCCTCCACGATCCAGACTACAGCCGGTGCCCTCCAGGGAAATGCTCAGCACTGGCACTCCGCATTCTGGAAACCAAGGATATCTTCATCTACGGCGCAGGCTTGTATAGCTTCTTCAATTACTACGATACGTCGTGCTCCGACTTTCCCACTGAAGGATGCCAGACGCACATCTTTTCCGTAGAAGGGAACTCAACCAGTCTGGTGCTTTATTCGCTGAATACGGTAGGTGTGGAATATATGGTTGCGTTTGGGACAGAGTCATTGGGGGATTCCAGTGAGAATCTCGCGGAGTATGGGGGGACTATTGCTGCGTTTTCGGTGCAGCCTAGGTCATAAGACTATGGTCATGGTCTATGTTCAGAGCTATTTTTGCTTCACAATTCAGAATCAAAGTATGTAGTAATATGAGTCGAACGATTTTCCATTAGCTAGATGACGACATCCATAAACTTATTGAATACAGATGACGGGAACCCGGATATCATACAACAGGTAGTATATAAACACTGGTCGTTATGTTATATGCACGCATAACAGGCCCAGCATCCTTGGCTCGCAACGAAGCAGAGCACTCCCCTTCTTATCCACTCTCAGCCCATTATCTTCAACCTCCTCCAAGGGTATGACAGTAACACCGCACGGCAACGGCAGGAAGTAACCCCCCACTCCGAGAAGCAGGTAGAAGGAATCGAAAAACGAAGATAGAAAGAAAAAAAAAAAAAAAAAGAAAAAAAAAAATTAATATTCGTAATTTATAGCTTGGCCTTGCTCTGAGCCTTCTTGAAAACAGGTTCGATCTTGGTAGCCTTCATCATGTTGCCCTTGATCTTGAGCTTGCCGCCCATGAAAAGGCGCTGGGCATTGGCGTTGCCGGTGACGAGGGCACCGAAGTCAGCGTCGGAGAGGATGAGGGTGACTGTATTTGTGCGACAAATACCGTCGTCAGCAATTTGTGATTGTACCGAGGATAATGGGTAGGGAGATAAGGCGGATCATTCTCCAGAGAGAAAGAGGAATACACATACCATCAGCCTTTCCTCCAGGGGGAGCAGGGCCCTTGCCTGCAACACCCTTCTCCTTTACATCGACGTACCAGCTAGCTTCCTGGCCCTTGGAGTTCTTGAGGGTGATGCCGACGATGGTCTTCGCCTTCTCGATGGCCTCCTTGCGGTCCTCCTCGTTGCTCTGGAGAGTAGCGTTGATGATATCGAACGCGGCGGAGGAGGGGAAAGCGTCTGCGCGAAATACGGTGTGATGTTAGCGTTGGGAAGATACGTAAGCAAACAAACATGGGAAAAAAAGAAAAAGAGCATGCATCTGTATGCAATGGCAAAAAGGAAGAGAAAAGACAGAAAAAGGCAACAGGATATAGTCGATGACATTGTATATTTGGTATTCACATACCGTCCTTGAGAGACATGGTGATTGATGATATGGGTACGTAAGAGTATGTAAGGGGTGTTTTTTATCGAGAGAGTCTTGCGTAGGGAAGACGAAAGCCGAGTCTATGGGACTGTTGGAGGAGAAAAAGAGGAGGAAGACGGGATGTGTGAGAGCTGGAGAGAGGACAAGAATGCAGCTTTTATGGAGGAGAGGAGCGATAGGAAGAGCGAGAGCGGGTGCATGTGAACAGCGAGAGGCGTGTCTGAATCCGGGGCATGGTGCCGAGGCTGTTGGGCGGTCCGTGTCAGAACACATACACATAGCATATACAGCTGCTGCAATCCATCTACGGTGCTCTCTGATTTGATGAAGATCAGCTACTTGTACTATCTGTTGGCTGCTTATGAAAGGGGTCGCGCGACCTTGATGGTACTCCGGCGCTGGCTCAGCTGCCATAATAACACGCGCCAAATCAGCTTCATGTGGACTGCCAGATGAACTGCAGACTAATTCAGTCAGGGCAAGAAGGCCGCGCGCAAATTTTCTACGCTGTACAAGCTCAAGGACAATAATCCCCAATCCGTTTGCCATTCGCCGAGCCCATGGATTTCCCCGTAGGCTGTCGATCTCCTTGGCGGCTGCAGCTAAGATACCGACGACAATAGAAGATTTCTTCATATGATCCGAATTGCAAGCTCTTCGCAGTCTTGCAGGTGACAGTCTCACTCCTGCAGCGCGGAATACAATGGTTTTAACCATTCTATGTTCTTCCGGTTTGGACCCTGTCCGCTGCTTATCCCTTTCGATCGTGCGAGTCAGGCGCTCCAGAGCTTTATTTCCTTGTTCCGAGGCGACTTTCGAATTTGAACTCGGGACATAAATGGCATCTGCCACATTCATGCTCAAAGCTCCGTACTATACTAGCGACTGGCGTCTCCAGAACAAACATACCCCGTTTAGAACCCAGCTTATGTTGGGGATAGACATTGCCCCCTGAATTGATTAGAAAGGAGAAATATCGAATGCTTTCACCGGCCATGATGCTCGAGAAGCTTCTATCGGTTGTAGCTAGCGGCTTTGCGATGACCAGAAGACGCTGTAGTGAGTTCATCAGAGGAAAGGCTGTCATCGCGTCAGATGAATGATGCTGCCGCATCAGCACCGAGTACCGTCGTCTCTCAACCCCTATACCTTGAGAGCTCAGTTGGCTTCACGTAGGCGGGAAAGACACCAGTGTCCGATACTTTTCAATGATAGGATTTCCAGATAGCTTAGACACGCCGTGGACAGAACAGGGGTGTTCAAGCTTTCGATTCTGAAGAGGCTCAAGTCACGTTATCGCGTGGTTGGACGCGATGCAGCTTCAGCTTCAGCATGGCCGTTCCATCTTCAAGTTTTTTTCTATCTTAGAATCATTCTCATGCGGAAAAGTTTCAAGTCCAGCAAGCCTATTCGTCCTGTTCCCGAGTACGCCATGCATGCAGAGTAATGATGCGTGAGTCGCAGTGCGGCAAGCTGTACGAGTCCGTTGGTTATCGATGGAAAGCAGTCAGGGCGACGGGGACTTATTTAAAAAATAAATAAAATATTAAAAAAGAAAGGAAAGGAAAAGAAAAGAAAGAAACAAAGCGCCTTTGGGAGATATCTATGCGACCAGAACAATATACGCCTGTCGTGGTCGAAGGAACTTCCAGAGCAGTCAGTAGTCAAGGTGACGGACAGACTACTTGCTACCTACGGACATTCTGGGCTGGACTTCGTTCGCTCTCCAGACAGCTTCTACCAGGACACCCCCGTCCTATCAGCAAAGGTGGCAATTTAACTGCTACCTATTCATCCTTTGGGGTCGTCTATCGTTCTTCTGTATTTTCTTTTTACTTCCTTTTTTTTCACGGCATTCCCTTGTCTCCGCTGTCGAGTGCACCAGGTCGCGCATTCACTGCTCCACTACTTTATCCTCTCTGTCCGTTCCCTCCTTCAAATCCCAAAGCGAGAAGAAAGCTTTCTGGGTAGCATATTCCTCCTGAATGCCTTTCCAGCCTATTGATTTCCAGCTGATCGTTGCTGGTTTGTCCAAGTTCCAAACCTAGCCCGACCGCCCTTTCGATGCCAAAGAAACAACCATGGCTTCCACGTCGCACGATGAGTCCATTGAAAGCGTCATGGACGACCTCCAGTTGCACCATGTTCTACTTAAGAGTCTAGAGGAAGAAGAACCCGACGCAATCGACGAAAGGGATGATATTCTTGACGAAATCGAACGGTTGGAAAAGAAGCTGGCCGACCTGCGCAAAGATCGCTTTAAGAACATCCTTGGTCGGGAACGGTCTCCAGTGCGTGCTGCTGCATCAGATAAAAGTGTGCGCAGAGCACAGCTGGATGGGGGTTTCGATCTAGATCCGCCGGATTTCCCCGGGCCTTCGAAGCCTTCTGACATGTCTTATCCGTTGCGTCCTTCTCAGCATAAGCGACCTTCACAGCCATCTTCGGTAGCGCCATCCAAACGTCCACATCAGAGTTCAGATCTGGGGGAAGATCCAGAGCGCGCCTTGAAACGCCCCTATCTCCAACGTTCGATTCCTTCCAGTCCCAGCATCCTGCCCGCCCGCAGCCAGGTCGGTGGTTTTTATTCCGACGCTAGTGATGATATTGACGGTGCGGATAGCCTACGACAGCTATTGGGCTTAGATGATACCGAAACTCTTCGTGAGCTTCAGGAGGAACAACGGAAGGCGGAGCAGTGGCTTGAAGAGCGCAAGGAACAGGAGCGCCGAGACGCCGAGTATGCTCGTATGCTACAGGAAGGTCTGTACGAGCCTCCGCGACCGGACTCTGCTACAAGCGTTCCTCATGGAAATTCTGGGTTGCTGTCTTCGTCTCGCCCTGCCTCGCCGAGTATCGCACTGGATCGATCGCAAGGCGCCTGGTCTTCTAACTTCAGCCCTCTGCGACCAGCAAACCCGTACGCTGGCGGACCTTCCTATTCGAACCATTCACATCTCCTCAGTTCTTTCCGTCCTACGAATACACAGATATCCCGGAACCCTTATTCAACCTCGCTTAGCAGCAGTGACAGCGACCTTGCTGAAATAACCCCACTGGATTTCCAAAATAGTATTCGTCATCCTCATGGTTATAAAGAGGCTTCTAGAAGTGGGCAAACTGCATATCCTCAGCCTTATACATGGGCGAACAATAGTTCTCTGTCTCAAGCGATGCCTCCATATCCCTCCATGGATCCCATTCCAAGCCGTAGCGCCGCAAAAGGATTCAACTCCCTGTACTCTCCCAGCGCTATACACCGGACTATGGAAAGGATCAATCCGAATACATTACTTGAACGGTTCAGGAACCCTGCATTAGGAGGTGCTCTAGACCCTACTGCTGCTTTGGAGGCCCTTGAGGAATATAGAGAGCTTAACTCCTCAGGGTATGTTCATTCACCCCGATTCCAGTTCCTTTTCAATGTGTTTTATGTTCTAACCTAAACCAAAATAGTGACTTTGATGACTATGGAGGAGACCCAAGAAAGGCTCGCGAAGAAATCAAGCAACTACTCGAAACAATCAGGCCAGATTTGGAACTTTCCGCGCAGAGTCGCGAGGGTACCCCAGAGGCTCTCAAGTTTAATTTGATGGAACACCAGAAGGTCGGCTTGACCTGGATGAAGTCGATGGAAGAGAGCGATAAGAAGGGTGGCATACTTGCCGATGACATGGGACTGGGAAAGACAATACAAGCCCTCGCCCTCATAGTATCACGTCTGTCTACTGATCCGGCGCAAAAAACCACCCTTATTATTGCCCCTGTTTCTCTAATGCACCAGTGGAAGCGAGAGATTCACAGGATGCTCAAACCTGGCCGGCATCAGCTATCTGTCTACATTTTGCACGGTGACAAGCGCCATGCACGCTTTGCGAACCTGAAATCCTATGATGTCGTTCTCACAACATTTGGAACTATGGCATCCGAATTAAACCGCAGTCTGCGGTTAGATAAAATGGAGAAGGAAGGTTATGGTGACCAAACTGCTGCCAGGGTCAACACCTTGCCAGTCATCGGGCCTAGAAGCAAGTGGCATCGAGTCATCATCGACGAAGCTCAGTGCATTAAAAACAGAAACACCAAAGCTGCCCTAGCCTGTTGCCATATTGATGCCACTTACCGGTGGTGTATGACCGGTACTCCCATGATGAACAACGTGGGCGAATTACACTCCTTGCTGAAATTCCTGCGTATTCGACCTTATTGTTACCTGGAGAAATTTAATGCCGTAAGTTATCGTATATCCCCTGTCTATTGAAGCATAAGCTCACGTTTTCTGGGGAAAAAAAGGACTTCACACGTCCATTGAAGAGCGGAGGGGAAGAGCAAACGAAGAAAGCAATGATGCAGCTCCAGGTCTTGCTGAAAGCTGTCCTGTTGCGGCGGACTAAAAATTCAAAGATAGATGGCCGGCCCATTCTGCAACTACCCGCAAGGATTTCAGAAAAGGTCCACGCTGTATTCAGCGAGGATGAACGTCAGCTGTACGATGCCTTGGAGACGCGTACACAACTGCAGTTCAACAAGTATCTCAGAAATGGCACTGTTGGACGTAACTACTCTCACGTTCTCGTCTTGCTTCTTCGGCTTCGACAAGCTTGTTGTCACCCACACTTGATGAATGATTTTAGTGTTGAAGTAACTTCAGAGACTCAAGATCTGGACCTCACTGTCAATGCGAAGAGATTTAGCCAAGAAGTCATTGTCCGTTTGAAAGATAATGACAATATCGAGTGCCCCATTTGCATCGACGCAGTCGACAATCCGATCATTTTCTTTCCCTGCGGTCATAGTGCATGTTCCGAATGCTTCTCGCGAATGACAGATCCTACGGCAGGCGTGATGCAAGGCAACGACGGCGTCGTTGAAGTCAAGTGTCCCAACTGCCGCGCCAAAATTGATCCCAAGAAAATTACCGACCGTACTTCTTTTAGGAAGATTCATTTCCCTGATGAGTCCACTGATGCTACACCTGAGGAGAATGAACCTGCGGTTCCTAGCGAAGATGAGGGGGACGAGAGCGATTGTGATAGTGATAGCGACGACGATAGCCTGTCACGCTTCATAGTCGATGATGATGACGAAGACAGCTCATCTAGAAAGAAAAAGAGCAGGAGCAAGGGCAAACAGGTTGGAAAACCCAAGAAGTCTTTGGCGGAGCTCAAGAAGGATTCTTCGAAAAATATCGCGTCAAAACGCAAGTACCTGCGTCGCCTTGAGAAAACTTGGGTGACAAGTGCCAAGATTGAAAAGACGATGGAGATTTTGCAGGAAATACAAAGTCGCGGAGAGGGCGAAAAAACCATTATATTCAGCCAGTTTACTTCGCTGCTGGATCTGCTTGAGATTCCCATCATACGTAAAGGATGGGGCTTCCGCCGCTATGACGGTAGCATGAAGCCAGGTGATCGAAACTCAGCTGTGATTGACTTCACCGATAACCCAAACTGCAAGATCATGCTGGTGTCTTTGAAAGCCGGAAACTCCGGTTTGAACCTCGTCGCGGCGTCACAGGTGATCATCTTCGATCCTTTCTGGAATCCTTACATCGAAGAGCAGGCGATCGATCGCGCCCATCGCATCGGACAGGTGCGGCAGGTCAGTATCCATCGTATTCTGGTCGAGAACACTGTGGAAGATCGTATCCTAGAGCTTCAGGATAAGAAACGTGAGCTTATTGAAGGCGCTCTTGATGAGAATGCTAGCAAGAATCTCTCCAGATTAGGAACTAGGGAGCTTGCCTACTTATTCGTACGTTGCCTTCCCCTCAATTCCATTGCATTTGCTTTCACTAACCTGTCTTTTTCATAAAACTCCAGGGAGTGAACTAGATTTCGATTCGAATTTCATCTGCTAGCTACCAGTTTATTCTGTTCCCTTTCCACCTGTGCTTTCATGTTTCGTCTCCTTTATTTCATTGGGATATATTACCCCTATCTTAGATGAGAACAGCATAAGATACCCTGGGTTAACAAGTGGAGTTTGGAAAGGAACTGGTCGGTCTTGGGAATAGATACAATAATAATGATACGGACTAATGAGAAAGGATAAAACTTAAGTAGTTAGATCGTAATCCTCTTTTCTTTCACTTAAGTATATTTCACTTATACACAGAATATTCTGCTAAAAACAATGCCGACCTTTGTCCATGTCTACAATCATCTGGAGATGATCCTAGGTGGATAAAGGAGGGATAATTACCCCAGACTTGGCACTGACTCGAAAAGTTCGTTATTATTGATATTGGTACATGGGTAGAGGAGCCGAGGTAAGAGGACTAGGATTTCCTTTATTTTTCTTTCTTTGTTTTATTTTTATTCATTTTATTTTATTTTATTTCTTTTCGGTTCAAGATTTAATCTTTACTCTAATGGACGAAGTTGTGTGGGCGAGTCCTTGTGAATGCGGAAGCTTTGGTCGGTGGTATTCAAAAATATCCTGCGAAGTCAACTGCCTGCAGCACCTGCATCTTGCGTGGTGTGGTGACTATTAATTACTGTATTCGTCTTAAAGGACAAAAGAAGAGGACTGTTTCAAAGAGAAAGTTGGTATGTTTGTTGTCGTAATGGTGTCATCCTTTTGAAGATATAAAAAGAAGAATTTAGGTCAAAGAGTCTAACTACTGGTTGTTTGATAAAAGGGAAAATGAGATAATGAAATCCGTAATCATGCCGACCATCCAGACTACCATTGTATCATGAGATCAAGGCTTGTTCATGACAAAGCCACTAAAATTTTGTACCACCGCTGCCATGGTTTCCAAAACCGTGCCCGAACTTCCTTAACCAATCACTTACAGATCTGCATCATCCTCGTCGGGAAGAGGCTCGTTGGCTGCCTCGCGCATCTCCTCCTGGTACTGCTTCATAAGCTCGGGGTTGACCTCAACCTCGGGAGGTGCAAGGGCAAGATCGGCAACAAACTCCTGTAGCAGATGTTAGAGAAATATGCACCACGTAGTGAAAAAAACGGAAGGCGGATACTGACAAGCTGAGGGTTGCCAACAAGCTTGCGGGCGAGCCACAGGAAGGGCTTCTCGAAGTTGTAGTTGGACTTGGCGGAGATATCGTAGTACTGGAGGTTCTTCTTGCGGTGGAAGGTGATGGTCTTGGCCTTCACCTTGCGCTCCTTGACGTCGACCTTGTTACCGCAAAGGACGATAGGGATGTTCTCGCAGACACGGACGAGGTCACCTAATGAGAAAATGTCAGATATTCCGCTAACGGACTGGCCATTTGGTAGAGGACGACAACATACGGTGCCAGTTGGGGACGTTCTTGTAGGTGATACGGGAGGTAACATCGAACATGATGATACCGCACTGGCCGTTGATGTAGTATCCATCTCGGAGACCTCCGAACTTCTCCTGACCAGCGGTATCCCACACATCGAACTGAATAGTACCCAGGTTCTGTAACTGTGGTTAGTGGACGAAGAGTCGAACTAATGCGATAGGCGAAGCGGGGTTGATGGCGGGGCTTACGGTCGTGAAAGTCAGAGGGTGCACTTCGACACCGAGAGTTGCGATGTACTTCTTCTCAAACTCGCCAGTGAGGTGGCGCTTGACGAAGGTGGTCTGTAAAAAATTTGTCACGTTAGCGAATCGATTCCCCAAAATACATGGGAGCTGATAAAAGCAAAAGTGTTTCTGGTTGAGGATTAAGATGAAGGTCGCAATCTACAACCATCGACAGCACGACGCAGCGGTCTAATCTGATCCAGTAGATCAAGTATTAGAGGAAATCCGATGACACTTGCCTTTCCAGTACCACCATCACCGACAAGGACGAGCTTGAATGTTGGGGGAGCCTGAGCAGCCATTATGTTTTCGTGGTGTTTCCGACAAAGAAAATGATTAGAAAAAAATTAATGCACAAGAGATCTGACGCTAATATGGGTCTCCTAGTACACTGATGATGAGTGAACGACCAACTATGGGGGTGTTCAAGAGGACTGAGGAGGATGGGGGAGGGGCAGAAAGAAATGCGAGTTTGTTATGGCGGTTGGTGATGGAATTTTTGCCGCGAGTCGGTCAGGAGTGGCGCCGCACGTGACCTTCCAGCTTTGGGCGACGATGGAAGCTGTAGTGTCCACGGAAGCTTCCAGGTTACAGCGGTCTCTACGGCTGGTATCTGTTCTGTTGGTCGTCAAAAATAAAAATATTGATATTTTGTTCTCCTAGTCCAGATCGTCCCTATTCACAACTCCAGCCCCCCAGAATGAGCCTTCTTACAAACGCCAGCAAGAGAAATCATGCCACATTCCTCATCAGATTGCATTCGCCCGTCTCTGTCCGTAGATGGTTGGCACGGCGATAAGTGACCGCTCACAATGGAACTAGATGACAGCCGAGCATCCCACGACCGCCCCAGTCGCGCCGCGGTAGGAGTTGCAGATCTAACTCAGTCGTAGCACCAGAGCCAGAATCTTGTTTTCGAACTACCTTGACCAAAATCGTTCGCTGCATAACACGTTAGAGCCGTAGCACAGAAAGAAAAGCAGTGGATAGACACGCACTCCTTCGTTCTGCTGCACAGTCTCCGCAACCTTCGAAAGGCGCTCATGATTCAACCAATTCACATCCCCAAATTTTCGAATAGCGTCGCCTGCTTTCAGACCTGCTTGATCCGCCGGGCTTCTAGGCACAACACTGTTGACCTTTGCGAATGGTGTCCCCAAGGACGCAGCATCCACTGCGCTAGTACCCGTAACGGTAGGTCCATGAGCAGGAGCCGTAGACGTATTAGGATCTGTACCCGTAGCTGTAGCACCCTGAGCGCGCTGGAGACTGGCGAAATGATCGTGGAGGCCCTTCTCGAGATATTTCATGACCTCTTTGTGATCGTTCCGGAGGTGGATTATTCGCACTCGGGTCGTCCGTACTTGGGAAACAATGAATTAGACAAATTCCCGGAGGGAAAGAAGTATCGCATCCTTACTTTGAGCGATGTCGATGTCGTTACGAGGGAACCCGTCGGGTGTCGTCAACGGCGTCTCCATATTGACTCCATGCTGAAGAGGCACATAGGATCAGCTTCGTCGTCGTAGAAAGTCAACCGCATGCCCACTTACAGAACCAAGAACGCTGCTGAGAGCCGATAGCTCTGTCTCGATACGCTCCTTCTCCTCCATCAAAGCCGCCATGGAGATCTGGGAGTAGTCGCGGAACGCCCCTCCAGACGAAGGACCGGAGGGGACGGTGGGGGCGTGAATATTACCGTTCATGGGGATGCCCATAGTATGAAGAAAGTAAAAGCAGTCAGATCATTGTCCAGAATGGAAGAAGGGACCCAGGAACAAGTTGCTAGTCCGTCAGTAGTGGCAGCATAGACACAGATGATCATCCTATGAGGAGCATTCCGAGGCTGAGAAGGTAAGCTTGGCGCTGCTTAGCTCGATGATGGATAATACTACTCGTCTTCCCTGCATTCACCGCATCTGCAGTTTCTCCTCTGGTTCATTCTGTCTTTGTTGATTGTATTTATAATATATAAGCCGCGTAGCATATTCCAACGATGGCGCGCATTACTGCAGTGTTTGGATGGAAGTCCAAACAAACTGCCTGTACGCCCTCTTCCTGCAACTCTTTGCGGTCTCTGTACCACCCCCTTGACTCCGGAGATTTTTCTTTTTCTTTTATTTCCTCTCATTCTACTGTCCTTCCCATAAGGAGTGCTGGGATCTCGATAATCGCAGTGAATGAGATTTCCCTAGTGACCGTAGCACAGAGCCTTTTCTTTGTACACCCCTTGCCCTGCGTGCATTGAAGCAGGTCGTGACTTCCATTAAACCAAGGCAGAACCATGTCTGTGCCCAGTCAGCGGTTTCCGGACTGAATTATCAACGGCTGTTCTTCAATTCGCCCTGCGTCTTCAATCCCTCGTGGTCCTCGCATCCGGGTAAGACGAAACGTCCCATCCATGCGTGTGACACGATGGAGCCGGATCGCGAGGACAAACCTGAAAACGAAAGACCTCTTCTGGTCCTGGAGAATTCCAAAAAGAAGTCAAGTCTTCTAGTTACAGATGAGAGCCAAGTCCCTTTCAATAAGGCTGCCTCTTATCCCTTCAAGAAATGGATGGATAGTTTTCGAGTGAAAAAACACCAGACTCTTCCCCTGTCCGAAAGATTCGTCGAAGGCTGGTTTGATCAGTCACAGGCAGACAATAACAGCAATAATAACCTATTTCCAAATCATGCGGTTCAAGATCAGCAGTGGGAGAGACTATCGGGGCATTCGTCTCAATTGGGAACGGTCAAAACAGCGACAATGAGCATCGCCAGTCAAAGTATAGTGAGATCGAGAGGAAATACCCAAAGCACCACGAACCAAAGTGCTGGTACAGATACTCGTATGTCTATGGATAGCATGAGGACGACATTGAGCCCCCCGTTGGATGAGGCTGCCCAGAGCCGTGCTCTTAAGAGGCGTCAGGTGCTGCAGGAGATTGTCACCACAGAATCTGACTATGTTCTCGGCCTGAAGGCGCTATCCGATGTATGTCCAATCTTATATACCACGAGCTTGCATCACTAATCTAATGCGATAACTGATAGGTTCTCTCTATCTTTTCCACTACAAGGCCCGAGATATACTTCAACATACAGCAGATCCGCGAAATACATGGTCGATTTCTTACTCTTCTCCAAAATGTGACCCCAAGATCAGTTGAACTCATGGGAATTGACCTGTCGAGCGTAACTACACATGGGTTGCAACGACGTCTGGGAGCTATAGACCTCTCAAGTATCAAGGTCTTGCACAGTAGATCTCTGAGGACTAGAAGTCTGAGGGCATCGGTCTCGTCTCGTATGAAGGCCTTATCTGCAGAGCCATATGAATCCTTGGAAGTCGCTCGCGAAATTGAAAAGCTGGTAAGATTGGCAGTCCATGAGCTCTTGAGTGAGTGCTAACGTCTCAATTACCTGACCGTAGTCGACATTCTTTCCGGTCTACGAAGAGTTCTGCAGCAAGTATGAACTGCTGACGCAGGATCTTGCTATTCTACGACGGTCGATTCCTAACTGGGCAATGTTCGATCAGGGAATCGAGGCATTGTCAAAGTCAGTGGCATCTATAGACAGTCGGAAGCTTGAAGGAAATAGGGCAATGTCGTTGAGCGACCTGCTCATAAAGGTTCTAGCCTCCCAAAATCCCTTGTTTATCCCGGCTAATGTAGGGTTCAGCCTATCCAGCGGCTCTGCAAATATCCGCTGCTACTCCAGGATCTGCTCCGGTGTACTACAGCGAGCGATTGTCCATCTTCCCATGAGGGTATTCGGGAAATTTTTGAAAACATGCGTGATTCAGTTGCTCGTATCAATGCTGCCACTGGCAACCCTGTGCATAGAGACCGAATCATGAAGACGGTGCTCCTACAAGAGAAACTGGAATTCCGTGAGCCTGTAAATGACCTCATTTTGTCCGGCACATGTTGAATTAACTACTGAACAATTATACAGGGCCCGTTTCAAAACATATATCGGCAACTGGGGCCAATGTGTCTGTGCGGTGTTCTTCATGTCGCCTACCAGTCGCCAGAAGCGGTACAAGGTGAATACATGGCCTGTGTTCTTTTCAGTAGCCACTTCCTTCTTGCGAGGATAGACGAAGATTATCGCAAGCTTCAGGCTGTGGCATGCTTGTATGTTTGCGACATGAAGATTGATGCGCTAAGTACTGGAAGAGGTAAGTGGCGTTTCCTGGTAAACAACGCTGCTGCAATACTCATCGTGACATAGGCCTTCATTGCCGTGGTGCCCTGTTTTCTTGGAAAATTTCATTTGAAAATGGGGAAGACATGTTCGAGCTTATTTTCAGCGCTTCATCAGCAAGGGAGGAAAAACAGTGGAAAACTGAACTTATCAAATCTGCTGCTGCATTGGCTGAAGCAGGACAGACAGTGCCGTCTGAGCCAAGAACGTACTCCTTTTTGTCGCTGAATTTGGTACCTTTAAATGACCGTCCTGATCAGGCTGCTTCGCTCACACGGACGCCTTCCATACATTCCCTTGCTGTTTCTCGATCGAAATCTAGCGCGCGGGAGGTATACATCAAGAAAACCAATTACCCGAACAACACGGAAGAAACCGGGCTTCAACCAGAAGATGGACACCTGGGCCGCACAAAATCCGTACATTCAAAACGGGAGCCCATTGTGTTGGCTCCACGGCGACAAGATCGGATTCGTTTGGAGAGGTTCGTTGCCGATGTGTATACGCGCGATGTGTTGCCTTTCCCCGGTATGGTTTTGGCAAAAGGCGATATTTTCTCCCGGACTGGCTCCCTTATCAGGCGGATCAGTTCTCACGCGGGATTTAACAGGCGTTCTAGCTCCCTCAGCACAACGTATGCTAGGTCAATTGTTGCAGACACCGGTTCCATCGAAGAGGAGCATCCCATTGCGAAGGACGAGGCATCGGACAACAGCAAACGCGGGGGACCTCCGACCGAGTCTCAATTAGATCCGGCTAGAAATACGGTGCCTGAACTTCCCCGAGAGACACCTGGCCATGCCAAGGCGACGGGGCTGAAGGGCTCATGTAGACACGCATCTGGAACCGACCTTGCAGCAGCGGGAAATAATTACAACGGAGATCTGGAGCCTACGTCAAGAAAAAAGCGGAATCTCCTGCGCACTGTCCTATTTCCGAGGAACGTGAGAAAGCCTAGCTTCAAGAAGGATAGCACTTAATGACAGACGAAGAGTGTGGCATGGATGTCACGCGACCACTACTGCGCATATGCAATTGTGCCTGGATGTTATTTCGTTGCGGGTTATGAGAGCAGTGGGGATGAAGTGAACGTAATGACCATGACGATGACCATGATGAATCAAGGGAGGGAGCAATACCCACTATGCAAGAGGTATAGGTTAACAGCATATCAAACAAGTCGCATTCTTACGAACAGATCGTCAATTGCTCGAACCTTCGCTGGGCATTATTATTTATTCCTGCGTACTACTATGTCACGCAATGACTGGCGAAGCTGTAGATCGCTTGATAATAGGTCCACCATGCCTTCAATTGAGTGCTCCAACTGACCATGACGTCCACAACGCTCGGGATCTGCTGGCCGCCAATGATCTTGGAAGCTGTAGATCAGTTGGCATCAAGATGAATGACGTCAAAGATCCATGGCTGATGACAAGACCTGGGAGTTCAAGACCTGTCTTATATATAAAGGCTGCCAGAGTCTTTGTGGTAACTCAAATTCACCACGTTGATTGCTCCTTATTAGCGTGACTGCTTATACCTTGTTTTCTCGTGCAGTTTTAGCATCTCAGTGATTCCTACTCCATACTGTTAGGGTATATCCCGGTGACGTCACTGTTCGCGACACCGACAAGGGCGACCCGGCATTCTCAACGCTGCTCTTCATATACAGCACTTTGTTCTTCCTGACAGAAGAATAATCAGAAATCAGAGGAGCCAACCGCATTTGATTGATCATGCCTCGCGCCAACGATCCAAGCTCCAAGCTCTTCTACAAGGGCCGTTCGGACGACTTCATCGTCTTCGTTGACGATCTCGACACCTTAAACAAATGGCGCAGGGACCGCACTATTCCTCTCGCAAATGTTGTTAACGGGTGGAAAATATTTACTACTCACAGGTACCGTTAACGTCATTGGTATCGGGCTACTACGAGTTTTGCCTCTCGCTAACCCATTTTGCCCTAGACATGGAGCTCAAGGGGTGCTAGACGGAGCCAGTCGAGCCAGTCTTGAAAATGAATTTGGAACATATAACGAAGATGTTTGCATGGAGAAAATTCTCGAGAGGGGAGAGTACCAGCTTTCTGCGGTTAGTGGGAGTCCCTTTCCATGACCAGTTCAATTACTGACACTGAGTTTTGTGCAGCAACGCGAGCACCAGGCCGAGAGGAACGTGGCCAATGAAGGTCCATCAATCTGGAGGTAGAATTTCTGATCAGAACAGATCATTCCCTTGGAAGGGAATGGGACGGGAAGGCATGTGGATTTCGATGCAAAGTGAGAACTGTGCATACATGCATACAACCACGCTTCTCTGTTGAAGAGAATGTAAACGCGTGGATGGAGTTTCTTCCCGAAGGAATCATTCGGACCCTGCCATTTGTATATTAATATTTATTCCAGACCTATGTTTGTCAGGGAGTTGAAAAAGAGGAATTATGGTTTGCAGGGCTGCAATTAATGAAACAAAACAAAAATCAATTACAAAAAGACTCTTGGTTCCTGAATTGCAGAACACTATGGATTAACCTCGGTATGAGAAGCATGGGCGCTTTGTTGACGGAGGCAAGGACCGTAGACGTGTCATTTAGTCAACATCTCACTCTATTCAATTAGAGAGGCAGCCAGTGTCCAGCATGATGGCTCTTCGTAGGGTATGTACCACCACCAAAGCAGTAGTTATTAAAGCCGTATGACCAATATTCTCTGAGGGACACATCATTGATCTCCCTTGGAAGCAGCGGCAGCGACAGCGGCAGAAGCAACACGCTCCTCTCTCCTCCTTACCACCCACTTCCCCAATTCAGCCCAAACAGCCTCCTTCTCCTGCATGCTCATTCCAGCCGCTAATCCACTTGTCGTGGTAGCCACAAAAACAGGCGCCCCTTTCCACCCATCCCCCTTGCCCATATTCTCCTCCTCGTCCTGCCACCCATACCGGAACTCTTCCTTCCGAATCGCCCTCCCCTTCCGCACCCTCCACACAGCCTCCCAGATACTCTTCCCAACCAAGCACACCGCCTCGGGACGCTGCGACGCGACCTTGGCCTCCAGCACGGGCACGCCGGCGTTCATCTCAGCCTTGCTGAGCATGCTCGCATCGCGCGTGGGACGCTCGACGATATTAGTGTTCCCGACACTATACAACTCTGGCAGTTTATAGGTATCCGACGGCGGGTGTCGGATGGAGGTGATGCCGGAGGAATACAGGAGTTTCCAGAATAAATTCGAGGGGTGGGCGTAGGCGAAGCCTGTAACACCCGTCATTATGCCCGGGTTCACGCCCACGAGGAGGAGGACTAAATTCGGTGGAATAGTATCGCGGAGGAGAGATACTGAGGAGAGGGGGGATGGGGTTTTTGGGGGGGGGGGAGTTGTTCCTAGGGCAGATTTTCTTCTTGTAGTCGTAGATCGTGCCGACAGAGATGGCGTGGAGGATCTAGAGGATGATGAAGAACGCGTTACTCGTGCTATTGTTGTCGTTGTCGTTGTTTTGAGGATCGGCTTCGTCCGTTTCATGCTTATGTCCCCTTCACTATTTGTGGCCAGTTTCCGTTTGGGGCTGCCTGTGACGGTTCTGGAATCTATGGAGGCGGGGTCCTGGGGTTTCGAGATATGGAAGTATTGATTCAGTCTGCCATTGAAGCTGGTCTTTTTGTTGACGGGGACGTCTTCTTCCGCGCCTTCATTATAGAGATTATCGGCCCCGTTCGTAGCATCGACGGGGGATACTGAGTAAGTCATTGTTCCGGGAAAAGCTTTGCAAAAGGAGATTGTCAGTGTTCTTGAGAGCAAATATCTGTGTTTCGGGATGAGTTGAGTCTGGGCTGTCTAGAGCAGCGAGCCATGGTTCTATCCACTGGTTTCCAAATTCCCAATCCGGAACTTTTCAGCAGGTGGCAACTGTAAAATCTGCAGGACTAGTTTCTCATCATCGCGATCTGTTGCCCATTAGAACAGCCTGAACACAAGAGTTTCCATCCAGGGGCGTCCTTGGTTTAATACGAAGCACTACGGAGGAACGGTGAGGTTCGGCGGTTGAAGATGTTAGTACACGTGAGGATCTGCCGTCCTAGACCGCCCTCGCTACCTATCTCACGGCACAGGCAGGCCTACCTAGTAATACGACCACACATGCACCTATCCATTAGAAGATCCATCCTCAACACGTGATCATAGAGGATCATGAGAGGATCAATTGAAAAGTGTTATTGTTCTTGTTTCTAACATGCTCATTCTAGATGAAATCGTACGAGATACATTTTAACGGTCACGAAATTAATGGTACAGTTCATCCGAAGGGGATCGAGGCGTGTAGTTCAATAATCGACATTTTGTACCACAAGGTCATGCATGTCATGGGAGAGGTATCATTTCAACTCGTAAAAAGAAGCGCAGTAATAACTCGAATAGATATGGGGGCGTTATACTTTCAGCTCTGCTTTCTTCGGCAGCGTCCATGGCTCCGGACAAATAACCTAGTCCCATGTGAAGTCAGATTGGGCAAACGGCAGCAGGCGAGATGTTGGACAAAAAGCATACCTCCCCTTCGGTATACGCCCAGAAATACACCGCAATGCCAATCAGATAGTACAGTGCCGGATCCATCCCCTGATAAATCAAGGCAGCGAACAATGCGTTGAGCGGGTAGATGATCATCCGGTACGCAATGCTTCTGTGAACGACGGTTCCCGCCAGCGGTTGAAGTGGCCATTCCAAAGCAATCCCGAGAAGCCCCAGGACGAGATTGAAGATCTGGAAAACTGGACCGGGTTTGACGGCGCCGTTTAGGTTCGTAGTGGTGAAGTCCCAGAAGACTTTGGGCCAGATGAAGTCTTCGATCGCGCCGCCTATTTGGTCTGTCCCGTACGTCCACGTTAGTTAGCATGATGGGAGGTGCATCGCGCATCTTCAAAGAGGCATGGAAATAAACGTACACGCTGCAGCTGAGAGGACGATGAGACGAGCCCAGTGGTTCTTGATGAGCCTGCCCATTTTGCAAAACTGGAAGAACAGTCTTCGAGACGTAGAGAATAGAGGGGTCCTCGGGAAGACGGTATGCTCTTTTGTCCAGCAAAAGCAGCGCTGTGCAGTGTACCAGCAGGCAACCAGGCAGGAGGAAACGCCAGCGCTCAGAAGAAGACTCCCGCAGGCACACCACCTGGGCGCAAAATTGATGGAGCTGCATGGAGTTGCATCGCTGCAATGTGATGGCTCGAATAGAGGAGATACATTTTTAGCTCATGCTGCATGGAGTTCAAGTAGGAACAGGAACAATGGCGAATGGCAGCATCGAGACAAACGCTGGGAATTTCTCGGTATGTGCGACGCAATCAGCGTGCTGGATTAGGCGCCGGGATGGCTGACAGTAATTGATATGCATGAAGCATACTCGATATGCCATTAAGTCACCTCTTGCGGTTGGCCAAACTGACAGACAGGCTCTGATGCTGAGCGTCAATGCGCATTCTGCAGCCAACGCTTGCTGTGACGAGAATGAAGCGCTTGCAGAATGTCTGTGATACGACAGACCTTCAACCAGCAATCATCGATTCACTGTGATGGAAGACAATTGCATCTTTTTGTTGATGACAATGGACGCGCCATCGTACGACGGGTCCTTTGAACCAGGGACACTCCAGCATCCTTGCCCAGATATCCTGGCGACACTTAACGGGATCCTCTCGTCGCTGCATCCCACGTCGTTGTATTCTCCATATCTATGCCTTGATGGTGATGGACGACTGCGCATAAACTGAACCAGATCAGTTGTTTGAATAATCTTTGCAGGTCTTTGATGCTGTACCGGTTGTTTCCCGGATCCAGGTTCAGACCAAAAAGCATCACATCTCATCTGCGACGGCATAGTCGGTTGACATCTTCAGTTCTTCGACCTTCTCATCCATTGTCTATTGTTCTTCTGCGATTTTTTTTCTGTTTATTTGTACAAGGTATCCCCATAGCAACGTGGCCGGCATGCGATATCCGCTGTCATCGCACTTTGCTCCCTCAAAACTCCTGTTCTACTGCCTCTTCTGGGGCCTTCATATTCTCATCTTCGCCCTTGGATGGTACGGTTTCTGACAAGCCCTCAGCATACCTACGCCGGCTAACCTTCCGTTAGGTATTTCCAAGCTAGCGATGCCGGGCTGGCTGCCTTGAATGAGCACCTCTCCTTCTCCGTCTGGATCTCCAGGGGTTCTGCTCTCACCCTCACCGTGGACGCGTTCCTCATCCTCCTACCCATGTGCAGGAACGTGTTAAGATTTGTCAGGCCCAGGGTTAAATGGCTCCCGCTTGATGAAGCCATCTGGTTTCACCGTCAAGTGGCGTATGCCATGCTGCTTTTCAGCATTATTCACGCCGCTGGTCATTATGTCAAGTAATCCAGAAGATGCTTACTCTTGCAATTCCTCATTTCTGACTGTATTGCTAGTTTCTACAACATCGAGAGGGAAAAGCTCCGGCCAGGAAGGGCAGTCCAGATTCACTATACCCAGGCAGGGGGAATCACCGGTCACATCATGCTTTTCTGCATGCTACTAATGTATACGACTTCTCATCACCGCATCCGTCAGCAGTCCTTCGAGGCGTTCTGGTACACGCATCATCTGTTTATTCCCTTCTTCCTAAGCTTATACACACACGCCACTGGATGTTTCGTGCGGGATTCAACACAACCGGTATCGCCCTTTGCCGGAAAGGCCTTCTGGAACCACTGTCATGGGTGGGAGGGCTGGAGGTGGGAGCTCATTTCTGGTGGTCTCTACCTCTTCGAAAGACTGTATCGTGAACTCCGAGCTAGGCGTGAGACAGAGATTACCAAAGTCATCCGCCATCCATATGGTACGTCTGCGTACAGAATCCCCCTTTGAATATTCTACAGATTCTCATGAAGACTGGGTAGACGCGATGGAGATCCAGTTTCTCAAACCAAACATGAAATATAAACCGGGCCAGTGGCTCTTTATCCAAGTCCCCGAAGTCTCCAGTGCCCAATGGCATCCCTTCACAATCACCTCCTGCCCCTTTGACCCGTACATCAGCATCCATGTGCAACAGGTTGGCGACTTCACTCGTGCCCTCGGTGATGCGCTAGGTTGCGGTCCTGCGCAGGCGAAAGACCTAGACGGCCTCGACCCCATGGGAATGTACGAGATCGCCCTCCAAAACGGGCAGACAATGCCCAAAATCCGCATCGACGGCCCCTACGGCGCACCAGCCGAAGACGTCTTCGGTAATGAGATCGCCGTCCTCATCGGCACCGGAATCGGCATCACCCCCTGGGCCTCAATCTTGAAGAATATCTGGCATCTGCGCTGCAAACCCGACCGTCCCCAGCGCCTCCGCAGAGTCGAATTCATCTGGGTCTGCAGAAACACGAAAAACTTCGAATGGTTCCACGACCTCCTTTCCTCGCTGGAAGCCCAGTCGGCCTCCGACGCCTTGTTCCAGGATGACGTCGAATTCCTGCGCATCCACACGTACCTCACGCAACACATGGACCAAGACATGGCAGCGAACATCTACCTTAATACCGTGGGGCAGGACCTCGATCCGCTCACGGAGCTGAAGAGTAGAACCAATTTCGGTCGTCCGAACTGGACGCGTCTCTTTACCAATATGCGGAATGGACTCCTTGATCAGTCTTACATGCCTGAAGCCGGTCTGGAGAGCGTCGCGACCAAGGAGATAGGCGTCTACTTCTGTGGTCCAAATGTTGTGGCTAGACAGATCCGGGATGCGGCTAAAGGCGCTTCGACTGACAATATCAAGTTTAAATTCTGGAAAGAGCATTTTTAGCTGTTTGGACGTGGGCGTTGTACGTATGTATACTGGCCATTTATACTGGAGTATATGTATATATGGATAGGTGTCAGTTAGTTTTCATTAATGGCATTCTTCACTTCTTTATCATTCAGGTTTTTTTTTGGTTTTTTTTTTTTCTGCTACAAGACAATTCTATTCATACTCATTCTCATTCTCATTCTCACTTTCACTCTCTTTATCCTCAGGCATAGTTATTCCTCTGCCAAAAGATATACCCGCTGCACCACCATGATCATCCCTGCTCATATCCATTACCATTTCATCCAATAGCCCTTCAATATCAACATGGACCCTCAACTCCTTCTCCACAAGCAGATTATATACGCGGTGCAGCTCGTTGAAATCCATCCCATCCCCTCTTCTCGGAATGGGTCCAGAAAGAGCCGCACGAACATCCTTATTCGAATGATCCTTCGAGTGTTGATCTACGACGTCAGCACGGAGATGTGAAAAGGCGAGCATGATCAGTTCCTTCGCCCAAGGACATGCGCGAATGGCACGGTAAAAGACATCCTTTGCTCGCTGGATATCGTTTTGCGCGAGTTCAAAGAGGATGTAAAGTTTCCAAATAGAAAGGTTGGACTGCGCAGAAGCGTTGGTGGATTTAGTAGTATTATTAACGGTATTTCGAGTACCTGCCCGCCGTTCTGTTTCGCCAATGGCTTTTTCAAATGCGGCTCGGACGGAATATACCGTTGACCCCGTGTATATCGGGCGATTGAGTTCAGTGTAGATGGCAAATAAATGGGACGTGACTGGGATTTGCTGAGTAGTGGCTGTGAGGCTATCGTGGTCGGTTGATTCGGACGTTTTGGTGGTAATGTCTTCAAGGACGTCTCTGACGCGTCCCTCGATGCGGAAGCGAGATTCGTTCCAGGTGAATAAGGATAAAAATATGGTATTATGGGGAAAGTGTGATATGCTCTCTACAAGGAGCTCTCGGATCCGGGCTGGCCTGTAGGTGCCTCGAGTCCTGACGTGGTGGTAGAGGAGCTTGGATCGAGACTGATGGAGTAACTCCGTTGTGAAGGATTTGAAAGTTGTCGCTTGCATAGGTAAGCTGGAGAGTCTCTTTATAGCAGCGTTGTATGCTTCCAGGGCATGGTCCAAATCCAAGTTGTGTGCGAGATATGAGAGGATAGCCAGGCAATCGACGTTGGCTACAAATGCGCCGGCATTTCTGACGCTAAGAGCGTTCTCCTGGGCTTCTACTAAGAACTAGGTAAATGTTAGAAAACTATAACGTGTGGGAGAACAGTTGTCACTAGCACTTACACTTCGTATCTTCAACAACCCAGTGGGACTAAAGACTGCTTGACTTAACGTCTCCGGAAACGACTTTAAATCCACGCTGTTCTGGGGCATTGAAAGCAGCAAGTGGGACGCTCGAGCATTATCCTGAATCCATAGCAGTTCCCAAAGCCAAGTACACCAAAGCAGAGGGCATTCAATTCTGTCGTGATCTGGAAATGTCGCACTCATCGAGAGAGCCGTTGCCCAGACATGCTCGGCGGCTACGCGACTTCCAGTGCGACATTCCATAAGGGCATAGGCATTGTACAGTCGCAAACTTGACGATCTCTTTTTCAGCAACGACTTGGCATATTTTTTGGCATCCTTGGTATCGCACGCAGATTCGAAGGCTAGAGCATACTCGGCGAGGCCATCGTTGGTCGGATTTGCCTCTGCCAACATCCGCAACGTTCTTCGTACCCAGCCGGCATCAATATCAGATCGCCCATCCAAGTTGCTTGTCCACTGACTGAAGGATGAAAACCATTGTTGATGCCGGCCAAAAAGGATGTCTATCGTATGGATGAAGTTACTGTGAAGAAACAGAACAGGGGAGATTGCAGGGTCTTCAGTGTCGGTATTCAACCTGGGAAGCCAATTGTCCAACGTAAACTCAGGGTTGTCAATCAACTCATTTCGCAAGAAATTGTCACCACCCCAGCGTCTGGTGGTTTCTGTGTTGTCTGGAGTTACCAAGGGGGGCAGGTGGCAGTAATAGAGAAAACCGTCAATCAGTGCATCTTTCAACTCAAGCCCCCAACATTGAGACAAGAGCTCCTGAAAGTCAGAGAAAATGACAACCCGATACGGATCATCCTCATCTGACTCGTCCAAGCTGCGAGCTGGCATTCGAGCGTTGATTATTCGCTCCCTTTCACAGACCGACCACGATGCGAATACCGATCTTCGATCAACATGGAACTTTGAAGTCGACATTTTCGGCTCGACAGGAGCGCTGCTGTCGCTTTTCCAGCCTTTTGCACCGACATCGCCAATGCGAGCAACTTCGGATTCCCAGAATTCACGGAAAGCAGACAACGCCTGGTCTTTGGCATTTCTTTGGTTTAGTCCATCTGGTTGGAAGGCGTTGAACTCAAGGATTGCTTGCCATAAGCCCACTGCGTGGTCTGTAAACCCTGCCTCTCTCATAAAAGCAGTCAGGCGTAGAAGCAAGTATGTCTGAATGTAGACCTTCTCTCGACTATCCGGACTTGACACATTCAACTTCAGACAGTCCACAAAAGCTGCCATGCACCTATCATAGGTGAAGTCAAGGAATTCAGTCTGGCGAAAATCAAGATATTTGATCCAGAGACTAATAAATCGAGCATTATTCTTCAACGTGTCCTGCCACTGTTCAGAAAGCTTTTTAGTATCCCATAGTTTCGAGCCTTCTTCCAATAATCCTAACAAGAGACGATCTTTGGAAGGAGTATCTCCAACCCTTTTCAAGGCCTTTTTGTACAGGGATAGTTTTATATCTGCCAGGCTCATCTTTTCAGCATAGCTCAGGGGGCGCGATTCATTCACAGCGCCTCCGAGGAGGGCGTCCTGATGATGGATAAGCCGTAGCCACGCAGCAACGTCATGAGGATTCTGCTCGACTGCTCGTGAAAATTCTGCATTTTGTTGTTTTACTTCATCTTCCAAGTCGATACGACGCTTTTCTTCATCGTCCGACTCTGACTCTGATACAACCTCGAACTCGCTCGGAAGGACATCTTCAGGCTTTGCTTTGCCGTGGATCGAGCGGTATGCGTATTTTTCATCTTCTGAGTCGACTCCACCCAAGCTTGCGCTGCGTTTCCGCTTCCCGAAAACATTCAGAGGAAGGAAGTCCTTCGACGCATCTGTTGGATCTGTATGGACATCTTTTCGCACCCGTAGGTATCTAGCCGGTCGTCTGTCTTGTTTTGAAAACACGCTTCTTGTTTTAGCCCGTGTTGCATCGGTGCGCCATGTATCCGTCCTTATAACCACTGCGTCCCCTTCCGTCGAGTCACGGTCAATCCTGTAACTTGGAGGAAGGCCAAGAACCCGTCCTCGGCCGATTCGACGGTATTCAGGAACACTGTAGCGGTGTAATGTCCCATACACAAGGTTATACTTGTCACCCTTGAGATCAACGATGTACAAATCTGTTTCTGGTGGTGGGGGTTCATTGACAATGGGCTCCACGCGACGGGAGGTGGATGAATAGTTGTCCTTCCGGTGGTGACGGTGTTCTCTCCGATCAGCTCGGCGCTCGCCTGAGCGCTCACACTCGCGATGACTCCTATGCCTGGAGTTACGTCGAGACTTTTCATCGCGACTTGACTTCTCGCGATCGCGATGTTCGTGAGGACGATTGACTTCAGGCGGAGGCGCTGGCTTAGGTTTGAAGCTGGTGAATCGCGGGATCGACTTTTTTTCCGGTGGATGGCACATCATTAGAGAGAAAGCGTCTATCTTTTTAAGAATATATTAAGATGCGAATCCACCCACCTGGGAGCCAGAGGAATCCATGCTCCTGGATATCCGGCATGTTGATCTCAAATGCGTTCATTGACAATAAAGTCGCTGCTAGCTCCGCCCTAAACCCCGTGCTGCAGGAAAAACTTCCTTTCCGGATCCGCAACTTTTTTGAAATCCGAAAAAAGTTCCGCAACGCAGAACAGCTGCCGCGTTGTCTCTGTGAAGCCGATAGATAATCCTTCTTGGCCAGGAGATTTTTAAGGGATGAACTTCTTTTATTTGATTCGATAATTTCTTTCATACCCCTCTGTCGAGATGTCCTCTCTCGCCGCGCAATTGTCGCAGATTGCGGCAAAATCAACGAACGAACTCGATCTTAAAGCGCAGAGAATATCTCATTCACAATCCCTGATTTTCGATAGAAAAGTTGCTGGATCACAAGACTTTGATACTATCTATCAGATATGCTACGAGGGCTTTCAAGAGCTATGTCTCTTGGACAAGAGATTTGCCAAATTCGAGCGTACGATTTTCAGCGAGCAAAGCAAGAATGAGGATCGAACACAGATGACGGCTGCCCAGAACGAAGAACTGGACGCAGTTCTTGAGTCTTTCCTTGCTCTGGTGGGAGGAAGACTACTGCTGGCTCCTGCAGTTAAGGCAGTCGATTGGCTTGTGAGGCGTTTTCGGTACGGTAGCAATCCTCCACTGTCGAGATGGGAAAAAGTTCTTCTTTGGCTGACGAGCGGTTAATTTAATGAATTTCAGGGTGCATGAATACAATATCTCATGTGTTATTCTCACATTTCTCCCGTATCATACGACTCCGCTATTCTTGAATTTGATGTCCATCCTTTCGGACGACCTTACGTCAACTTTCAAAGTGCTTAATCCGTACAAGCGGAGCGAGATCAATCCTCCTCGACACCCCATTCTCCACAGTGCGATAACAAACAAGCATTTTTTCTCAGCATTAAACAGCTACGTTCTTAAAGTGAGCAGGCAGCAGGCGCATCACCATGCACTGCTGGCGTTCTGGGCGGGGATCATGACGGAGGCCGTGGCTGCAATGTTGGATTCGGCACGCTCTGGGCGGAAAGAGATCGAAAAGCAAAAGCACGAAGATATATTGTTGCGAGTTCTTCCCGTTCTGAACGATGTATTCTCTATGAAGAAGGTTTCAGAGTTGGTTATTGGTGGATACATGATTTCTGTGGTTCTCGCGCAGAAGGTTGCTCTTGAAGATAAGGTGTTGGATGGTCTTATGGAAGCTGTTGCGGGATCCTGGACTGAGGAAACAATTGCCTCTGGTCTCATATGTCTATCTGTTCTCGCAGAGCACAAATCCGACGTCAAGCTGCCAAAGAGAGTTTTTATGGCCATTCTCCGGTTGGAAGATCCGATCAAACTGTTATCCGACATTGCAATGCAGTACCACGCATCTCCTCTACTGCTCGGGGTTGTCGCTGGATGTGTGGAGGAATTAAACAAACAGGACACCGTGCGACTTGACTTGCTATCCGCCATATTGCAGAGCAAATTGCTGGATGAATCGGACACGAGCAAAGGCATGGCCATGGTCCTCCATGGAGTCAGTGATGCCCATAAGAATGGCATATTATCACTAGATGCCCAAACGTATCTGGCAGACCTTGTTCAGCAGTTCAACCGCTCCGATTACCTCCAGCCCATCTTCCAGAAGACTTTGGCAGAATCTCCCTTTGATGCTGCTTCTTTGGAACACAACCTTCAAACGACTATCGAAGCTCTGCCTGAGCCTCCTGCAGAAGAAGACGTAGAAATGGAGGATACAGCCTCTAATCGTGAAGAAGAGCAGGATGTTTTCACTCCAGCACTGGAATCCTTGGCTGCTGAAAGTCTCTATGATTCTTCCTTCCTTGAAGAACAGTCTATTCCCCTATTTGACAAGCTCGTTCAAGCCTTTGCCTTGGCTATTGGCTCGGAGAATAAAATCAATTCCTTCGTCAACCTTCCAATTCTCGGGAAGGCTGTGGCTGCTGAAAAACCTGCATTCCTGTCCTTCTTTGTTAGGGTCTTTTCGGGACCATACCCTATCAGCGTGAGAGCCCAGGCACTCAGCGTCATTTCCTTCTTGCTTTCCTCGGGCCCATCTGTCAATTCCGATCTCCAGGCTATGCTACCTTTCCTGCTTGTTGGTCTTGCGGATGCCTCAGGTAGGATTCGCCGGGAGGCTGCTGGGCTTTTGACCACTCTCGGCAATCTCTATAAGAAAAACAAAAAGGAGGATGGCCAGTCAGGGAACGCTAAGGCCTCCCAAGTCTTGTACGGGCAAGGCAAAATATCAAACAACATATCGTGGCTCTCCACCCGTGATGCTCACAAGATCCTAGAGCGAGCCCTGCTTCCCGATCTGGAAGAGTACGTCCTGGACTCAGCCCATGTTGGTAAAGTCCTAGTGAGAACCCTGCGAGGATCTGCTGCCCCTGAAGGCTCGAGCGCAAGTGAACTGAAGAAATCCCTTCGGCTGAGCTTCTTCACATTTCTCTGCTCCCATGCCGTCCAATTGCCGCCATTTGCCTTTGGATTTGGGTTATTAAAACTTCTCAACAATGTTGACAAGGCCGGTGGCTCTACTCGTACGAAGGAACTTCAACCTGTCCTAGAAAAGTGGCGCGGCTTAGATGACAAGGAAATTCAAGTGATATGTGAGAAGGAACACATCTCTCCCTCTGATGCTGAGCAGCAAATTGCGGGAATTGTCACGCCTAAGGATAAGGATGCTGTCTCAATTATCTTTTCTAGTGTCAGATCTGGTGGCTCTGGTTCCTTGAGACCGTCATTCATAACGGCAATTCTTGGCCGCTTGAAAGACATCTGGGCTAGGATTCCAGAAGACCGACAGCACCTGGCTGCGGATAAGTTGCTGGAGATGTCGCTTGGTCCATCTACAGGCGATTCGTCACTGGCTGACAATTGCAAAGAGGTTCTCCGTGCTGTTGAGCTTCCTGGAAGTGTTCTCGTTCATTTCCTGCGAGAGATTCCGGCATCCCTTACCGATGTTGACAATCTTGGGCCGGCACCCAAGCGACGCCGCACCAGCCAGACTAACATGGTCGCTATGACCGTCAAAGATGATGCGGAGTTCAGGAAACTTATGGAGAAGATGACTTTCATCCTGGAGCTTGTGGATAGCTCTACGCCGGAAGCTCATCCAGAATTGGCTGACGGGTTATTCCAAACCCTTGCAGCCCTTCATCACTTTAAGACCCAAATTCATTCTGGGATGAGTTACCTGCTTAGCTTGACCCTGGGCAGTCTTCTAGCCATTGTTAACAGATCTAAGGTATGTCGCCCTGCAGCTAGGTTTCTGTCTTAACGCCGCTGACTTTTCAAAATAAAGGCGGCTTCAAAACCGCAGTTTGATACGTCGGTTATCCGGGCTGATTTGGTTGTGGACTGCGTTCGAACAACAGGAAGCCCGCAAGTACAGAACGTGGCTCTTCTTCTTGTCGCAGGACTCTCCGTTATTGCGCCGGAGTTAGTTCTCCATAGCGTGATGCCCATTTTCACATTCATGGGCACCAGTGTGCTCCGGAAAGACGACGAGTACTCCGTTTCAGTAATTGACCAGACGATAGACCAAGTTGTTCCAGCGCTCATCCAGTCGTTGCGGAATCAGAAGCGTGATGTTGTCTCTGGAACTTCGGAGCTGCTTCTGAGTTTCACCGCTGCGTTCGAACATATTCCTTCTCATCGCCGCCTGCGACTCTTCCACGCTTTAATAACGAAGCTCGGAACACAGGATTTCCTGTTTGCCGTAATAGCGATGCTCGCGAATAGGTATTCGATGGACAAGGATGTTTTGACCTTGATGATCGGTTTGGTGTCGGATGCCAGTGCCGTTGTCGAACTCATTGTATGTTTATCCGGGCCTTCTTCTTATCTTTTTCGCATTCAAAATTTTACTGACTATGTTTTGTTTAGACGTATAGCAAGTATTTGAACCTAGTCAGCGATTCGCTTAATCCGAAGCCCGGCATTTCACAAGTTCTACTTGGAATTGGAGGCGGCGAGGGACGTGAACCTCAGAAGGTCGCTGTTGACTTGCTGCGAGTTTTGGGACACCTTTTTAAGCACTCCTCACTCAAGGTAAAGATGGCAAGGACTTTCGCTTCGGGAGATACCGAGGCATCAGATCAAATCCGCGTCTTTTTCTCGCGCATTTTAGAACAGATTTTGCGCATTGGCGACATCACACAGGACATGAAGCCTGTCAACCAAGCCTGTGGCGATGTTCTTAGCGCCTTGTTTGGCACCTTGTCTCTTGTGGACTTCCTTGATACTATCGAAATTCTGCTTCAACGGCCAAATGATGACCTTCGGCGCAAGGTCCTTCGGCTGTTGGAGAACCGACTGCGTCTCAATCCTGAGCGGGATAGTGAGTCGCAGAATCGGGTTCTGGACTTCTTGCCCATTTTGGTGCGCATCGTCGAATCATCACCAGATATTCTGCTCAAGCACGCTGCCGTTGCCTGTATCGATCGCATTGCCGACAAGTATGGCAGAAAAGATCCTTCAAAGGTTATGGATGCTGCCAAGGTCGTTGCTAGCGAATCCTGCATTGGCTTAGAGGATGGTCGTATCCGCATAATGGGTGTGCTGTGTCTCGCATCGCTGGCCGAAGTGCTCGGACAGGCTATGATCCCTGCGCTCCCTGAAACTCTCAAACGGTCTCTAGATTTGTTGGAGCTAAGTCTCGAGGAGGGTAAAGAGAACTCAAGACTGCATGATGCTGTGTTCTCCTTATTCTCTGCCCTCTTCATCAATCTTCCCTTTATGGTCTCGGAGGCTCATTTGGACAAGATCCTCATCCTATCGTTCAAATCTGCCAACTCCGACCTTGATGAGAGCAGTGACGATAGTCGCCAGGAAACGTTAAGATTGATGGCCAGGAAGCTCGATGTTGGTACGACATTCGCTGCCATCGACCGCAACTGGCAGCATGCTACGCAGGCGGGCCCAATAGCCACGAAAGAAGCGCTTGAAGTTGTCCGTCTTGCAATCGAAAAGCATCCAAAGTCCGCCACTATCAAGAATGTTGGAGTCTTGTCAAATGTTCTTTTCAAGGCGTTCGATTTGCGACGGGAGCAAGTTGTTCTTGGATCCGAAGCAGCTTTCGATGCATCTGACCTCGAAGAGGTAGAGGAGACGGTCAATCAGGTCGCCATAAATATGATATATAAGCTGAACGACACGACGTTCCGTCCGATTTTCGTCAAGTTCATTGAATGGGCTACGACGGGCTTGCCGACGAAAGATGTTCAAGGCAGAATGTCGCGCCTCACGACATTATACAAATTCCTGCAGGTTTTCTTTGGCACTCTCAAGGTACGTATCCAGTTCTAAAGCATTTTGAGAGGTCATCATATCTGATGAATTACACAGTCCATCGTTACCGGATATGCAAGCTACATCATCGAGAATGTCGTCGAAGTTCTCGCGAAAGCTAACCCAACCGACAAAACCACTAAAACGCTCTGGTTGGCGACAATGCGCATGCTCCGCAATGCGTTTGAACATGACCAAGATGGTACGCATTATTCTATCCCTTTGATCTATGTAAAATCTCTTGACCGTCTAACCGTCACTACCAGAATTCTGGCAATCCCCCTCCCACCTCACACAGATTTCGAGTCCTCTAATTTCCCAAATCGCCCATGCAACCAACTCCTCCACTGCATCCATCGTCATTTCTGAGGCCATCCCGGCCATTACGGAACTTGCCGTTGCAGCAGACTCCACGGACAATCACAAAGAGCTCAATTCGGCGCTGATGAAATTCCTCCGGCCCTCGTCAGGACCCATCTTCACCTCAGTGGCGGGAGGTGAGAATCCACATACTCGCTTCGCAGCTTTGAAGGCCGAGCAGGCCCTCACGAAGCAGCTTGGTGAGGAATGGCTTGCTCTTCTCCCGGAGATGCTCCCGTATATCAGCGAGTTGATGGAGGATGAGGATGAGAATGTCGAGCGGGAGGTAAGGAGTTGGGTGAAGCAGATCGAGGATGTTCTCGGGGAGAGACTCGATGATATGTTGACATAGTGGACTGCTGCTGTCATTTATTTATGGGTTCCCGAAGGGACAAAAAAGAAAAAGAGCGTGTAGTGAATATTTTCTCATGCAGTCTATTTAACGCCCTTGAGTATATAGAATTTTTCTAGATTGGGTTATTACAGGAAGCTGGAGCAAGCAAAAGTGTTTCACCTACTACTCATAGATGCGCTTATTGAGTAACTAGACAGGTATTTTTATTATTATGTTCGTTCAATTACAAGTCTAACCAACCTGAACCTAAGCAACCTCCGCTTCAATAACCATCTCATACTGCTGAGGATCTGGCCAGAACTTGACAATCCTGAAGCCCGAATCAGTCAACAGCTTCATCCACGCATCCTGAGTCCGCTCAGAGGCTGATAGTAACGACAGCATATTGACGTCCATGGTGGTCTGGCTAATGCTCGCGCCTGTCGGGGGGAGAACAATGTCGTATATGAAGAGCTTCGAGTAGCCCTTTATCATTACATCCTTGGTGTTCTCGAGGAGATGCTTGGCTTTGTTATCTGGCCAGTCGTGGAGGACGGCGTGCATGAAGTATGCGCGGCTTCCTGTGGTTTGGGTATTATTAGCATGCAGTTCCCGGCTTTCTCTTTCTTAGCAGTAAGAAGTAGTGTCAGTCACCTTTAACAGGCTGGGGAAGGAAAAAATCATGCGACATAGCTGTGATCTTCTTATCAACCTGAGCATTAGCAATGACTTCCGGGAGATCCTGCAAAACCAGCGATCCAGCAGGAAGGTCCGGATGCTTGGTGAGAACATGGGAAATGTCAATCCCCGTGTTTCCACCAACATCAACCACGAATGGAGAAGTATCGCTCAGCTTGGCGCCGTCGAGCAGTATGGTCGTATCGTAGACCTTTGTCCAGGGCGTCTTCCATGCTGTCCAGGCCTCCATGTGGCCGGTGAAGGCTTCATAGTAGGCGGGATTCTTCTGTAACCGTCCGAAGAAGTTGAGGCCGTCTGGGTCGCTATCTGAGTAGTTGTTCACGTTGGGGTCGGTGGGTTCCTTGTACTGGGTCTTGGCGAGATATGCTGGCAGGTTGTGGCCAGCTGCGATGTATTGGTATGTTCTGGCCACAACATCAGCATGAATACGGCAATATGAACTGGCTGATGGCTTGGGGACATACGCTGCTTGAAGTGACGCGCGAACCTTGGTACTCTCGTCACCAATAGCGTATGAGAACGGTGTGGGTTTAAACTTGTCTTCTGCGGTCTCCTCGACCACGTTGAAAGCCGCCAGTAAGCGGAAGAAGCGACCTGTATGTACACCTGTGTCAGCGAGCCATACTCATGCGCCACCGGGGTGAGGTGAAGCGTACGCAGCAGATTCGTCTCGATGGTGGGAGTGGTGAGCTTGACCAGCTCGTCGATCGACTTCTCACCACCTCCCGTGGCAGTCCAGGATTTCCACAAGCCCAGGTCAATGCATGTCTGCAGGGCAGCAAAGACGACGGGGTGTTCAAAGCAGAAGCCCCAGGCGCGCTCGTAGGGAGTTTCCAGTCTGGCGAGCAGTCGACGTGCTGCAGCACGTACTCGGAGGCGTTCTACCTCGTTGCCGCCAAAGGCCTCGGGATGAATTGCATCGAGAGCAGCGATGATTTCTTGTGCTTGATACGGCATGTTCACAGCCGGATCAGGGTATGAGGAAGTGCTGGTAGATAATATGAGAATGTTATATTGAACAACTGGGATTGGGATACAGTATATACCTGCCCATTTAACACTGCATCGACCTTCCAGGGGTTACCTAGTAAGTGCCCCATGCGCGCAGTGTAGTGCCACGCCATATCATATCCATTGCCTGATTCGGACATGGAAGCAAGCTTAACAGTGTAAATTCATCAGCACAAAGCCCCCATAATAGTCCCTCAGTCCCTCATGATTTGAACACCACGTTGCAATATATGCAAGCCACAGACCTTCGTATCAGATAATAGCCTCCCGAGGTATGTCCAACGTCCATCCTTCGCTAAGGAATGTGGATTCCAGACCGATGGAATCCACCAGTGGACTGCTCAGCCCACATGACGCAGTCGCTGAAGAATCCGTAATTCGATCCCGTGTGGCTTGCCAAGCTACGCTGGCGTTTCAGCACATTCGAGTCGTAAGCTGTCGTTCTAAACCTGTTCTTCCGGTTTGTTGGAGCGATGGAGTGCTCCTCCATGAGATGGCTGCTATTCTTGGGGACGGGAATGCGCTCAGGGGAGTTGCAAACGGTTAACTCACTGAGGAGAATTCTCTCTGTCCCACGCCACTGCAGTCCAGTGCGGATACTGAGTTCTTCTCCCCGATGACATTAATTTGGCCTGTCATCTATCATCTGTCGTGTTGTATACTAGTCAGTGGTATAACCTGTGTTGTTGCTTTACGCGCATGTCTGGCAATGCCTAATTAGACTTAGCGTAGCCCTACGTAGCCCTAACACTAGCACGTGCCGTGCATAGTAATAGTAGTTAGTAACTAAACACCGCCATAACTACTAGTTACTACTACGGCTTTTAGGTATATATTAAGATGCCATAGTCAACCTGCTACGGCAAGATCAAGCATTCCATGTGTCGTGATTTCAAAGCTGTTCGAAACACGAACAGAGCGATCAGTGACAACCAGCTTCCTCTTTAGGTAGAGGTGATCATTGTCCAGATTGCCCCTTTGGTCGACAAAAGGAGAAATCTCCGGCTTGGATCAGCGTCTAATAAAACCCCTTCATTGCAGAAAGTGTCTGGAATAAACCTTTGAGAGCAGACACTGCACATCATGCAGTGCAATATTCTAATGTACAGCATGGCAGATCAATTTCTTTCCTGGCCCGATGATCCTGACAGACAAGGGGCACATAAAAGTCTGCGGTCGAGCCACCTCAACGGCATATACCTTCGGCAACTCGTATCTACGACTAAGGTTTATTATTATTGCGGAGCTTGTGGGCTGATTATCGTTGACAAGCAGGAAAATCAGCAGCTCGACATGTTGTCTCTTGATCATGTCTGCCAGAAGTCTGGGCTATCTGGGCTAAAAGACCGGAGACTGCATCTTCTCTCTGTGATTCCCCGAATAAACATGGGGACTGTCTAGACAACTTCTACTCTGTTCCAGTCTTCATCTATTGCGACCTGGCCACCAACATGGGCGCATACGGAGGTCTAGGGCCCATGACCAATGCCGTCCTCTGGGTAGAGTTCGTTGTATTCGCCGTCTTCGTCGCGCTACGGCTCTACACACGAAAAGAAATCCTGAATGCCGTTGGCCCTGACGATTATCTAACTGTTATTTCGCTGGTGAGAGCAATCACAGCTTGGTAAAGTATGCGAATGCTGACAATGCTGCACCGCAGGCTGTCCATACCCTCTACACCATCTTCGTCACCATAGCCACCACCTACGGTCTAGGGCGACTCTTCGCTGAAGTTGGCAATTCAGCCACATATTTCACAGCCGTCAAGTATGAACTGTTCAGCCAGGCAGCCGGTCTCATGAGCATCGGCATAGGAAAACTGGCTGTCGGCATGCTTCTTCTTCGGATCGTGCAGAATAAGACCCAGATCTGGTTTATCTGGTTGTGCATTGCGGCTACTGTTTTCATTACTGTATTCTCTACCGTTACGGTTATTGTACAGTGTGTGCCGGTTGAGAAGAGCTGGAATCCAACGGTGCCAGGATCATGCTGGCTGGATTTCTCCAAGGTTGGATATACCGTTGGATGTGGGTGTTTCATCATGACGTCTCCCTTCAAGTCAGAACGCTAAGCTTGATACTTTTCTTCTAGCGTGGTTCGTCGCCGCCGACTTCTCCTTTGCCATTCTTCCGTGGTTTGTCGTTTGGAAGCTGAAGATGAAGCGGAAGGAAAAGATCACCATTGCCTGTGGTCTCAGCCTTGGTATATTGTAAGTCTGGATCACCTACTTCTCTGGGACTGTCATTCTAACGAGATATAACTTGACTAGCGCTGGAGTATGCGGCATCATCCGCACTGTAGCACTCTCCGGTTTGAGTGCATCCGAGTACATCTGTACGTCCTTACGTCCTCTCTATTCTCTTTATTCAACCTCTAGCTATAATAGTAGAAGCTAACCGACCACAGATGACACCGTGCCAATGATAATATGGTCCGCCACCGAAAGCTGCGTCACGATAATGTGTTCATCCATCCCCGTCCTGCGTCCCCTCTACGTTCGTATTCGGTATGGCAAAAATGACCAGAGCAGCTCTTCCGGAAACATTTCCTACAAACTGCCTATGTACGGCAGGGTTCGGAAATATGGCAAGCTTTCTATATCCACGCCTGAACCGTTAGCCGTCGATCCGAATCACGGTACTTATGCCAAAACCATCGTCATGTCCAATACGAGGAATACCAGTGATGAGACTATTATTCGGGACTCCACGGGGATCGAACGGAAGGATGAGATTTCGGTTAGTTATGAGCCGTTTGAGACGGGAAGGTTGGGGAATGTCTCGCGGTTTTGATTGTGTCGATTGACTTCTACTTTCAAGGGAGAAAATAAACCCTGGAAGTGCACTGGTGTGGATTTTAGCTTTAAGACTTCTGTACCACTGCTCAAATGATGATTAAATGATTATTTCCTTAGAACGACTAATAGTGCTTGATTCTCGCGAGTACTAAACAACTCTCCAGAGCCACAAGTTCCATGAAGAGTTCTTCCACCCAGCATCACTCATCACTGCCATTCTACGAAGACGTTCCATTTTCAACCAGACCACTACAATGAAGGTCCGGGGGCATTTTCGAAAATGGGCCGCTGCTGCACCGCATATAAAACAGGACAGTACCAACGTTGGGCCGGGCCAGTCTCCGCGGTACCGGTACTGCGTCCAGGTGAATGATGAAGCGTTGGATTCGGTGGTGCGCAAGGCGCCGCCGCCGGAGGATGAAAAGCTGGTAGAGAGGGGTGGGTTTGTTAATAAAGGGGAGTTCGGGCCCATTGAGGGTTGTACGTTTGAGCTTCCTACTGAGTATTGGCGTCCTCCTTGGATGCCATCTTTGTTTTAGACAACCTCGTTCTTTCTGTCTTGTTACAGTAATCTTAGAATAATCTAGATACTTACATGTATGGCGGTCTATTCATCATCTGGAATCTTATGGTCCGCCGCATCGACACCCGCATTCCACCGATATTTTGAGGCAGGGTGATCCGCCGGGGGTCCCGACTGGCCCTTCTTCCCATAGAGATTCTCCCGGAACGTCCCCTTCTCGACGGCGTAGTCATCCCAGAAGAGTCCGCGTTTGCGAAGCTCGGGAATGAGGAGATCAATGATATCCTTGAATGAGCCGGGTTTAATGGCATATGCCTGTACAGCATTAGTTTGCTTGGTCTTTTCACCGTCTGCTTCGACCGTTCGCATTGAAACTTACAAGGTTGAATCCATCAACATCAGCTTCTCGGACCCAGCGCTCCATTTGGTCTGCAACTTGTGCTGGCGTGCCGACTGGTGTCGCTCCTAGGCCGCCCACGGTGATATGTTGGCCTACGGTTGCCTTGGTCCATTTTGATACTTCGGGAGTTGCTTTAGACCAGCCTTCAACGGCAGAGCTGTATGGCAAGTTAGCGTGAGCACGGAATGGATCAAGTACATATAATGCAACAACCTACCGAATAGCATTACTTTCCACATGGCGCAATTCCTGATCGTCACCATACTTATTCAGGTCGATACCCGTCCACCCACCAAAGAGAGCAAGGGCACCATCTATCGACCCCAAACTCCGATAATACTTGAACTTCTCCACCGCCTCTTCCTCTGTCTGCCCCAGGACCGGACAGAGAAGGGCCAAAAACTTGATACTCTGCGGGTCACGACCGAACTTCTTGCTCGCCAGTTCGCGGATCTCGGAGATATTCTTTGCCACGACGCTGGGACTGTGTCCAGCAACAAAGATTGCCTCTGCGTGCTGTGCCGCAAAGTTCTTTCCGGCTTTCGAGGTGCCGGCTTGCAGGATCACTGGGGTGCGCTGGGGGCTTGGTTGGCAGATGTGTGGGCCGGGAACGCTGAAGTATTTGCCGACGTGGTTTATTTCGCGGACTCGGGATGGGTCGGTATATATCCCGCGATCTCTGTCGAGGACGACGGCATCGGAGCGCCAGGATGATTCCCAGAGTTTGTAGGTTACTTTGATGTATTCCTCTGCGACGGCGTAGCGATCATCGTGCTGGATTCATAGTGTCAGCGGTCTGTATGAAGGAATCGTAGGGAATGGACCAACCTGGGGTTGCTGGCTATGTCCCAGGTTGCGAGCAGCAGAGTCAAGATAACCGGTGACAATCTAGAGGTTTAGCTTGGGTTTATCAGAATATTTCGGCGAGAGTCAACTCACGTTCCATCCCACCCTATCATCGAGAGGCAACATTAGCATCCTTGCACCTCAGAATCCAAGTAAATATAGAGCTCGACGTACCGTCCCTTGGTAAGATGATCGATTGTAGACAACCGTCGAGCCAGATGGTACGGCTGCTCATACGTCGTGGTAACCGTGACCCCAAAACCAATATTCTTTGTCACAGCAGCCATGGCGGGAACCACAGCCAGCGGCTCATTAACGGGCCATTGAGCACCTGAGATAATAGCCGGCTCAAGATTCCTTGGCCCTTTGTAGACGTCGTATCCTCCTATGAACGGTTAGAGCGATGGCGTCTGTGGTATAAATTTAAATTCCATGGGGACTTGGTGGCAGAGGAAAGTACCTAGGACATCAGCAATGAATATACCATGGAACTTAGCGGATTCGAGCAACTGGGCGAGCTCGACCCAATGGTCGACGTCGTTGAAGCGGTAGGATTCGTCTTCGGGGTGTCTCCAGAGTCCTGGGGATTGATGGCCGCTGCCTTGGAATTGTCAGCACGTTCGACTGAAAAGAAGCAAAGACAAACATACACATTTCAACAAAGGCATTGAGAATGAGCTTCTTGCGGGGCTGATCCGCTGTAGCTGTTGTTGTAGCAGACATGGTTATGGTTGTTCGGGGAAAGTTGTGGCACTTGACGAGAAGAGATTCTCAGGGAATTCCAAGAACAAAAGTCTACAGCAACGAGAAAGCTGCTCTATTTTATCCCTCAATTCCCCTCGATCCCCCTCATGCTCTGCGATTATCTGCATTATCGATATCTATCGATCTTCATAACATCACCGTGGGCCGCGATGACGCGATTTGGCAGGATCGTTCTATGTTTCTGCATATTATTGATGGAGTGTCTAATGAGATTACCACGGAAGAAAGGAACGAGAAACAGCAGGAGCATTATTGTATTTATCGCATGTCTGTGCAGTGTGGTAGAAGCGATGGTGCTGGCATGGCTCATGTTAGAGACAAAAAAGATGTAGCCAACGCAGGTTACGGATTGGACGGATTGGACGGGTTGGACTTACACGAAATATAATCTCCACAAAATCTACACATAGAAAATAAAATATACAAACATACAAATGCAAAGGATAGTTCTTCTTTCCCTTCTTCTCCTTCATCAGCCACGGGAGTGGCCGAGACTACAGTGAAGCTGTCATGGGCGGAGGGTTAGTTGTTTCGTTTGGGGTGAAATGCTGCGACAGGCGCCTGGTGCATGGCTGGCAATATGTCGGCCCCGGCCTCTGTGGAAAAAATTCCCTCAGTCGCAATTGCCATGTTCTAAAAATTTGTTATTATATGTTCTTCTGTCCATGTTGATTGCTAACATACTCCTCTTTGGCGGTGGTGGTGGAGTGCCGATTCGCGGGGAAGATGAGTTGCTGCGTTTTTCGCTCCTATAAGTATGGCAATTAGTTTCAGCATAAAATGAAATCATCGCCCAAAATCTGCTTACATCTCTTTTGACTGTGTTGCTTGTCAGAAGGAAGTTCATAAGAAGTTCTGAGCATGAGAGATAGAGAGGGGGAGAAGAGAGAGAGAGACGAGAAAGGAATGAAAGAGACAATCACTTCGTCTCTAAAGGGAAAGAGGATAACAGATAACACGTGCAGGGCTCAGACTTAGCATCGTGCAGTCTCATTTGCATTCCGCATTACATATGCTCAGTCTGTAGCCTGTAGAATACCCAGTATCACACCGTGGCTTATATCAATCAACCTGGGTAGTGAAAACCTGGACGACTGGAGGACCAGTCTTTCATGACAGAAAGTGACATAACCCACTTCAGGTATTCAGAAAAAGACCGACTCCAAACCATCCGCGCCGATGCCCGATGCTTCTCGACTAGACCCAATACTCTCCACGCGCGAGTCGCTCAATTTGGGGATCGACAAGTTCCGTCAAGTCGAACTGATGGGAGAAGAAGGCCATGTCTTGAAGCCTTTCCCATCCGTAAAGATGATGAGGACAATGTCCTTTTCATGGACTCAGGCTCAGACAGAAGTCGGATTCAGATTCAGAGTCTGAGCTAGTCGGTAGTTGTGGTCCTCAGGATGATGCATTTGCTGCCAAGAGGATTATCCATATTCAATACCACATGCTTCATGATGGCCTTGCTGATTCTCCCCCAAATTCTTATATTCTTCTGCATGGGCGAACAGAAGGGGAGGGTTCTTCAAGCTCACCATGACGGTCAGAAATTGGTATATCTTTTTTTATCCGGTATTTGACCAGCTACCTTGTTGGATCATCCACGGATTCTCTGTGCATTAGATGGGTACTGAGGGGGTATTAATATGAAATAGGTAGCACTTGCTTGCTTGATATTTGTAGCTGGCACGGGAATAGGAGAATTTAGAAATAGCTATCGTTCTCCAGCTCCCGTGACATGCTCAAATTGCTTGGGGTTTATCCTACAATAATGAATAAACAAATATAGAATCTCACAATATCAGTAATATCAGCATTATCTAGAACTAGAATACAATCCATAACCGTCTCCTCATTAAATCAATTCCATCATATCACCATTAGATCATTAAATCATGGTCCCTGGCACGTAATAGGCTCGATGTAGGCGATGAATGCAAATAAATATGCGTGATGCTGTCGTTCATGAACACCCTTTCTAGACGAGACTAGAAAGATACTCCGATTCGCGGAAGACATAACCCTTATCCTTTCTCCCTCTAGACATGATCCCACGTCTAATTAGACGGGAACCCGTTTCGGAGATTATCGTATTTGGAAACGGGGTAGCTGAGTTCGTTCGGAGACTGGTCTAACCCGGCTGTGCCGCCGAATGCATCGACGACCTGGTCGAGGATGAGCATATTATCAAAGCAGGCAGAGGAAGAAAAAGAATAGAAAACAGAAAACATACCGTAGAGATGAGACTTTCATCCCCAGTCTTATCACCACTGCTCTCCCACCACATTCCACCCCCCAACCCCTGACTCTTGATGTACTCAGCCTTCATCCTCGCCACGTCCGGCGTGTCGTAACTGATCATCATCCTCTTCGTCGAGTCATAGCTGTAGCTCGCAATCTCCTGGTTGAGGACAGTCACCCCCGCCCCTTCCTGAGGCAAGGCTTTGTAATCCCACACTCCATTCTCCCAGCTCCCTCCACCGATGCCGGAGAAGGCCGAACCCGGTCCGTCTGTATTCATGAAGGATCTACCATAGAGCGGCATACCCAGGATGATCTTCTTGGGACTAACGCCAGACGATAGATAATACGTCACGGCCTGGTTGGTATTGTAGGGTGTGCTCGCCGGGTTATCAGTGGAGGGATACACATTGGCATCCTGACCGGCTATCGTGTCCCAGCTGCCGGAGTAGTCGTAGGCCATGACGTTCCAGAAGTCGAGGTATTTGTCCATTTCCGCGACGTGGAGGTTTTCGTAGTGCAGTGGGCCTGCATGATTTGTTACTACGGATCATATATGAGGCCATGTCTGGCTCTTACCTGCTGATGTAGCAGCTGTGAGGAGGAGTTTATACCCATTTGCATGGGCTGAGCTGTACTCGTCCAAAGCGGTCCTCACTTCTTGAAGGAGCAACACCATGTTGCTTGCTTCATCGTCGCCTTCAGGATACTAATATAGCATGAGCAATCCGCATTCAACACTCACCGCCCAGAATTGGATCAATCTCACCTCCCAATCAATATCCAATCCATCAAACCCCAGGTCCTGCAATAGCTGCACAGCAGAGCTTGCAAAAGCCTTCCTTCCCGCCTCCGTACTGGCAGCCTGGGCAAAGCTGGAGGAATACGTCCATCCACCGATAGACAGCAAGACCTTCAGCTTGCGGTTTTGCTGCTTCAGCAGAAAGAGCTGCTTGACGCATCCGTAGACGTTTGTTCCAGAGCTGTCGCTCGGATCTCCAGAGTAGTGTTTCTCTAGATCCGCGTACGTATCGGAGAGATAGACTTCTCCAGTGTTGGGGTTGATGTTGGCAAAAGCGTACAGGACATGTGTGAGGCGTTCTGCTGGGAGGTCTTGGGGGTTATATTTCCGTCCGTAGATGGCCTGGATAGTGAAACTGTCAGTCAGATCTCAGTACGAGGTCGAGATACTCCGAAGACTACTAACCCAGTTCACGAAGTAGGCGGCGGAGAGATATCCAGAGGCAGAGGCAGACGTGGAGGAAGAGACGGAAATGGAGGAGACACTGGGTGCGGACGAGGACGGGGGTGTGGATGAGGGCTTGAGTGTGAGTGTGAGCGCAGGAGTCAGTGTCTGACTAACTTGTGCAGGCGCAATGCCGGATACATTGAGTCTCATGGCACGGTTCGAAAGCCTGCGAGGCCATACAAAAACTTTCCTGCCCGCAGTATGATTGCCAGCTACAGTGTGGTTGAAGCCTGTGGGGTGGGATACATTGAGGCTCGCGGTATGAAAGTAGGGAGGCCCACGAGGAATAACAGCTGCACAAGCTGTCCAGGCAAGGCACAATGTATATGCCAAGAACAACCTCATTGTTAGGGAACGAAGAGAATGAATGATCTGGATGTCAAGGAAGAGAGCGACTGGAAGACTGGAGTAGCGAGGACAGAAAGAAGGAGGGGATGTAGCATATTTGTACCCAGCAGCAGAAGTCCTTCAAAGCCCGCCATGGCCATGAGTGAAGCATACGCAACCCGGGAATGTCGCACAGTGAATGAAAATTTTTTCTTCACGCCTGAAGCAACGCTGCTACTCTGGCAAGGCAGAAGGAGGCTGGTGTACTCCACAGATACCCCCAAAGCTCACACTCCCGAGCTGGCGAATGGGCACCAACTGCATGCCTAGCTTGGCTGAAAAGACAAAGAAATATTCCGGGGGCAGGGTGTTTGAGTTGTCAATTTTGGGCCAATGTCGAAGAACTGACGTGCAGAACAACAGTGGCATCTGCAAGGGCCACAGTCGGATGGCAGCGCACGAACGCCTCCGGACCCGTCGTACAGCAGTGGGACCAATCTTTCCTTCATAATGGAGCCTCATTGTCTTCGGATACAATCAGAGCCAGGATTTCTCCGTTCCTCGTATGCAGGAACGGCTGCAGTCCCAAGATCTTGCATAGAATGGAACACTAACGCATTCGCTGTCTGTGAAGATGTCAATAACAACTTCAACCGGAAGAATGTGCATACATACACGTTAAACGTATCTACTTGCAAGCTCCATTGCAGACTCTCAAATTGAAAGAAAGATTAGAGACAATAGCCTAAGTTGCCGCTGAACAGGCAAAAGATGGCAGGAAACCAGTGGGGCGAAAGCGAAGCAAAAACGTAAAAACGAGCTCGATGAGAAAGCTTAATAACCCATTTCCGATCGTGTCTCCTTGGTAACTTGGTTTAGTCTCCATTCTCAAAGGTGACATATCACAATGCCCCTTGTTTTGCTGGCCTCGGATGGTACAGAAACAGTGGCGATACAAAGTGCAACGGGCATCTGGGAAACTCCACCCCGATACTACCACATAAGAGAAGAGGGAAAAGAAAAAAAGACACCAAAAGCGACCCCGGGTTCATTATTCACTATCAGCAGCCCGGCATATCCGAAGCAAATTCGGCGACTGCCCGAGTTCCTCTGCCAGCACAATGTGATGCATCTGCTAGCCCTGTGGAGAGTGGAGCAAAAATGGCCAACTATTTGAGACAAGACTCGTTTCAAGGTTAACTTAATCTGCGAACTGGACCCTGGTCTATTGAAGACTAATAAATATACCCATTACCGAACCCTGAAAGTGGAAAGGCTGAAGGAACGAGAGTTCATTGAGCTTCGAGAGCGTGAAGAGTGGAGGCAAACTGGTGGTCAGTGTGTAGCCCTAACTCTCCGCCACTTCCCACCCACTATTACTATCGAGTGCTTCCGAAGTGGTTGGTAACTTGGGTCTGCGCTACTACATATAGGATTTTTATACTCACATAGAAGTTCGTTTTGCTGAAAACTTGTTTTGCTGAAACGCTGCTGACGCCAAAAATGGCAGCATTTCAGCACTATCACCTGCCACACTCGCACACTTTTCACCTACGCACCACCAACACAATCCTTAGGCGGCATCATGGCTTTTGTCATCTGCAACACCATTTACTTTCTATCAAGTTCCATGATATCCAGACGCCGCACCCCTGATCCACATCAGGGGCCCAAGCGTGCTCAGCGTAGTGAGGTGAAATGAGCCCTTGGTTGTGGTCGCAAATACTTCACTGATGAAGCAAAAACCTATTCGTGTTAGGAAATACCAGCGTAGCATCCTTGAACGAAAGAGACGTGATCACCATCTGAGAGGCTTGCAGCTTTTCTTACGAGACAGTATGCATGTCCCATTACCAGAATACTTGCTCAGCAGGAAAAAGACCGAAAGACGGCCAGCGAGAGTTGAAATTCAGCTGATCAGCCCTTGCCACTCGTTCCGGACCACAATATCCCCACAAGCTCCCAGCCCGTCCTTACCTGCTAGTTTCCCTGCTAATTGGCCGGGTGTTATTTGCCTTGGATTAGCGCACATTGTCTTCGCCCATTTACAGCGCTGGTTGACCCTTTTGCCAGATCGGGATAATAGTCTATGGATGGCTATTACGCCTGTGAACGTTAGACCTTACATAAGACCACGTCTGGAAACTGTCTCACTGCGGCCATCCTCAGCGACATGTTTTACCAATGTATCAGGCATGTCCCAATACCACAGAAAGTTTAGGGGGGTAGGAAAATGAGGGGGCAATTGGTATATAAATACTTCCATCGCCCCCGAAAGATAGTCTTCCTTTCCCTTCTGTCTGTTCCCTGCTAAGCTGCACAACAACTTGCGAAATATGTTCGGCCGTCCAGATACTCATCAACTTCTTTTCAGACACAAAAAGTTCTATCTTTTCCGCGTTTTTCGCTTTTATTCCCAAGCCCGACTGTAATGTGAGAAGCTGCACGCTGTCTCTACTATTCTTTCTTCCGCGAATTCTCGATCCTTTTCTGAGGAACTTTCCTTTGCCTTTCTTCGCGAGACGAATACAATGGGATAGGGATATATTGATCCTCGCGCACGCCCGTTCCAGATACCGATCTTTGGCTGGCAATAGTGGGGAATGGAAATGGTAATGGGGGTTGTGGAGCAAATGAGTCCGCGGAATATGGGTTTCGGCTGACGGTCTCGATTGGATCTTGCAACGAAGACTGGGTAGGAGTCGTCTGATACAGGGTGTCCGGAAAACGGTGTCACCATCTTTGTACTCCTTCTTTTTATTCCCAAACCCTAATGCCAAGATACGCTAGACCTATTCGGTAGTTGTTCCGAACCCCCTGCCAAGTGGAGTTGTAACGCCTGGTATGGTACAGAGCACGTGCTATGCATGTTTCAAATATGTCAATTACCTCCATGCCCCACCTTCAGTTCTCTAAGGCAGGTCCAAAGAACAAATATACCATTCAACAGCAAGTCGCACAATGCAGAATGGCACCCAATTTAGCCCGGTCTACAATTGAGTTTATCTACGACATGATAGTCGGTGGTGAACTTACTACATCCCAGATGGCTGAAGCTGCTGGCTGCAGCAAGCGAACAGTTCTCAGAATTCGCTCTAATCTACGCATGTCCGGTAGTGTCAAAGCACCCCTAATCAATAAGGGAAGGCCACAGAGTGTGAAATCAGATATGATGGAAGCTCTTATTGACCACTTACTGGAAAAACCAAGTCTATATCTTAATGAGATGCAACTATTTTTCCTGGATGAATTCGGCACGCATACCAAAATCCACTATTAGCGATACCCTTCATCGTAAAGGATGGTCAAAAAAGACAGCCCGACAAAAAGCAAGAGAGAGAGCAATGCGGATTTGCGAGATGAATATTGGCATGATATATCAGAGTTTTCCTCATCCCAGCTTATTTATGTGGATGAATCAGGATGTGATAAACGTATTGGCTTTAGAAGAACAGGATGGTCACCTCTGGGTATCACACCCATCCAAGTGTCCAAATTCCATCGCGACCAGAGGTATCAGATACTTCCGGCATATACCCAGGATGGGATTTTACTTTCCCGCGTCTTCCAGGGGTCGACTGATGCCTCTCTCTTTGAGGATTTTATTGCGGAACTTCTACAACATTGTCAACCATATCTAGGCCCAAGATCTGTCCTCATTATGGATAATGCCTCTTTTCATCACTCCGAACGGATAGAGCAAATGTGCTCTGAACATGGGGTCAAGCTGATGTATTTGCCGCCATACTCACCAGACCTTAATCCCATCGAAGAGTTCTTCACTGAATTAAAAGCATTCATTAAGCGTCACTGGCAGTCATATGAAAACGACCGTGACCAAGGGTTTCCTGCTTTCCTGGAATGGTGTGTTGACAAAGTTGGAGCAAGAGAACAAAGTGCAAAGGGGCATTTCAGACATGCAGGCATAATGGTGGAAGAGTCATAGTGTAGGTTGTGTGGCCTGTTCATATTCTTCTAAAGGCTCTTATTTTGAGATCATTTCAGAGTCGATAAATGGATCTGTACAATAACTTGGGTACTGTATGATGTAAGAGGAAAAATAAGAAGCCATGTGTATAATTAATGCACGGGCAATGTCTCCAGCCAGCCATGGCCAGAATTTATTGAGTCATCGGCAACAAGACTTGGTGACCAGGTCCACATAGGTTCAGGCCGGATCTCAGGGCCATGACACTGATCTGGGGAGTTGGGGAAGGTAGGCCAGGACAATTGTAGCCAATTAAGTGCGCTGACTAATGTGAACCAAGATTCGCCCCTCTTTCCCCGACAGCTGGCAGGCTTCAACAAGGCTGTAAACAATCATGTCACCGTCATCATTACCTTTGTTCTTCCTGCAACTGGAGAATGGAAGGTCTCTCTGGAGCAGTCAGTGTCATTGCGGTGATTCAGTTGACAGGAAGTGTTGTGAAGCTTTGTGGAGGCTACATTAAAGAGGTGAAAGACGCAAGACAGGACATTACTAACTTGCAGCAGGTGCTTGGAGGCCTTGATGAGGTCCTTCAAAAGTTGCGGCAGCTTCTTGATGGTCCAGATGGTAGGAAATTATCAACTTCAGAGGCATTGGTCACCCATATCCCCGACTGTCGTTCACTGCTGGAAAGCTTAGAGAAGGATCTTAGTCCACGGCGGAGGCAGAAGGCATGGAAGAAACTTCACATTCAATCCCTGATATGGCCGCTGGAACGTGATGATGTGGAAAGGACTATAAAGAAACTTGGGAGATATAAATCACTGTTTTTTGATGCCCTACAGATTGATCACACGTATGGATCTGGATTTTGAGCAGTTCTTTTTGTGTTCCACAGCTAACATTTCGCATAGAAAAATTCTCAGTGATGTTGACCGAAATATCATCCTAGGAAAGCTGCCAATTGCACATGATGCAGCGTTTAACTCATTCACGGATCAGCATGAAGTTGAATGCCTTCCTGGCACACGAACCGACCTTCTGGATCAAATCACACAATGGGCTGGGTCACCACATGGAAAATGCATATTCTGGTTGAATGGGATGGCAGGTACTGGGAAATCAACCATCTGTCGGACTGTTGCAAGGTCCTTTCATGAAAAGGAACAATTGGGAGCAAGCTTTTTCTTCAAGAGGGGTGAAGGGGACCGGGGGAGTGCGGCGAAGCTCTTCCCAACCATTGCAAAACAGTTGATAGTCTCCATCCCCTGGTTATCTGCTTCTGTGGAAGATGCAGTCACTAAAGATCCTGATATTGGAAGGAAATCACTGAAGGAGCAATGGGACAAACTGATTCTTCAACCACTCCTCCAATCCAAGCCACCTGACCAGCAGGGCGTAAAGAGAGTGGTTGTGATTGATGCACTGGATGAGTGTGACAGGGAAGAAGATATCCGACTGATCATCCGACTGTTGCCACTGTGAAGGGCTAAAGCAAGATTTGATTCAATCTAACGATGCCAGATGCTATCTACCAAAAGCTTCAAAGAGAGGAAGAACGTGCTGCTTGACGGTCCGCGTAGATAACTTGCTGGTCACGTGATTGCACGTGATCCTAACCGGGCTCTGGCCCGTTACAGTACCCCCCCCTTTCTTATGCGTAGGCCACCACACCTGGGCATGATGATACAGTATCGTAACAGTTTTAATTCGTAATATCACCGATCCATCTGGGTTGGAAATATGAAGCCCGGCCGGTTCTAACAGATGGCGGGCGGGTCCCATGCAGGCTAGGGATCTGCCCAAAGTGCTGCTCGTAAGTATCCAGGGCAGCACATTCGCGCAGGTTATCCAGTTTCTCCCATGTTGTTTCAGCGTAGCCTGCCCATTTGACTAGGGCTTCTTGATAAGCTCTGCGCCCCTGGCGCTTGGTGCGAATATCTAAGACCTCTTCAACCTCATATTCCTCTTCGTTGTCCACCAGTACTGGCGGTGGTTGGGAGTCATCCACAATCTGTGATGGGAGCGGATCTGTAGCGGCAGGTCGAATCAAATCAACATGAAATACTGGGTGTACACCCGTTGGTACGTTCAATCGAACTGTGTGTGACGAGGGCACTTCAGTGACATGGTAGCGGGCATGGAGCCAGTCAAGCTTCTTAGAGGCGCGTTGGGTTGGTACATTCCGTAGGTTCAGCCAGACCATATCACCCACATGGTATACTGGGGCGGCTTGTCTTGTCCTATTTGCTTGTTCTTGTTGACAGTCCTGTGCCGAAGCAATAGCAGCCATAGCCCAGTCAGTAATATCTTGTAAGCGGCTTATAAATGCGTCACCAGCCTTCTGTGGTGCCTTTGCGTGTGGCCCTAATTCTATAGCCTCATCCAGTCCGATTGGGTCAACATGGTATCCATGGGTGAAGAAGAATGGAGATATTCCTGTAGCAGAGGCATCACGGTTGTTAATTGCAACTGCAACAATAGGTAGAAGCCTCGCCCAATCATTTTGTGCATAGGTTGTAAATACACGTAATGTATGTTCAACTTCTTGATTTGCTCTCTCTGTAGAGCCATCACTCTGTGGGTGGAATGCTGTAGATAAACGGCGTTGGATGGATAGCCTTTCACACACTCGGCCCCAGAATCCGCTCACGAACTGGGGACCTCGATCGCTGGTAATGGCTAGTGGTAAACCATGGTGCATGTAGAAGTGTTCCAGAAATGCTTCAGCCAGGGAATCTGAAGTAGTTGAGCGCATGGCAACTAGTATAACACTCTTTGTTAGGCGGTCCGTAACTACCAGGCAGTTCGTTGCACCTGTTCCACAAGCTAGTGGAAGGTCTGTGATGAAGTCCATTGATATTTCTGCCCAGATCCTTTGGGGAATTGGCAACGGCTTTAGGAGTCCATGTTTTGTATCTCACCAGATGGTGCTTCTCCCACAGATAGTACAGTTCCGAAGGAATCTGCGTACATCTTTTGCCGCGCCTGGCCAGAAGAAACGTCGCGAGAGTATTGCGTAGGTGGTATCTCGTCCTGGATGTCCTGTAACGTGGGAGTCGTGAATCTTTTGAATGATCCTAGTCCGCAGGGGTTCACTCTCTGGTATCCATATCCTCTTCCGGAAACACAGGAGGCCACGTTCATCTAAATGGCATTCTGATAAACTTGTTTTCACATGCGTGTCTGCTGCAACCTGCTTCTCCTCTTTCTGTAAGGCTTCTGAAATCCTGTGATATGTAGTGTCTCTTTGCCGTGCTTCCTGCCAGAGTTCCTGCAGCTCGTACTCATCAAAAAGTGGGATAGGGGTTTGGAAGTTGAGGGGAATATCATTTTCTCCAATTTTGCCTGTATTGATCTTCACTAGGGGGAATAAGGTCCGGAAGCGGTTCGATAGTCTCTCATCGGCTAAACTACAAGGCATGTCCTGGCTCCGTCGAGACAACGCATCTGGATGAGGAGCTAGCTTCCCTGGGCGGTATTGGAGATCAAAATCAAATTCAGCAAGGGTCCCTGCCCATCGCATCTGTCGTTCATTGAGCTGTCGTGCCTTGTTAAAGTAGCGGAGGTTCTTGTGGTCAGTAAGTATCTGGAACTTTGGGACCATCTTCAGCTCTGCTCGCCATTCTTGAAGTGTCCTAATGATTGCTAATAGTTCCTTATCATGAATTTCATAATTTGCTTCGGCTGGGGAGAGTTTCTGGGAGAGGTAGGCACAGGGTTTTAGAGAGCCGTCCTCCTGTCTTTGTGAGAGCACAGCGCCGGTGGCCCATCCTGATGAGTCTGTCTCTACCACGGTCTCACGGTCTTCCTCAAAATTTGCCAGAATTGGGGCAGTAATGAAGAGCTCCTTTAGGTCTGTGAATGCTTGTTGACAGGATTGGTTCCACTGGAATGTTGCATTCTTCTTAGTGAGTGCTATCAATGGGGCTGCAATATCAGCAAACTTAGGTATAAAGGTTCGGTAGAAGTTAGCAAATCCAATAAAGCCGCGGACATCTCTTACTGTCTTGGGTACTTCCCATGCCCGGATGGCTTCTACCTTCTTTGGGTCAACGCAGAGCCCTTTCCCAGCTTGGAGAATAAACCCAAGATACTTCACAGTGTCCTGTTCAAACTCTGATTTTGTAATATCACATTGGAGGCCAGCATCCAGGAGTTTCTGAAGGACCAATTTAACCTTCTGGCGATGATCACTGAGTGTCCCGCTTGAGTAAATAATAATGTCGTCCACATAGGCTGAAACAAAGTCATCAAGGTATTCTTGTAGGACTTGATTAATGTAGCGTTGGAATGTTGCTGGGGCACCAGTCAGGCCAAAGGGGGTGACCAGCCATTCAAAAAGGCCATAACGGGTCCGGAAGGCTGTCTTCCATTCTTCACCAGGACTAACTCAAATCTTATGGAATGCGGCAATGATGTCTAGTTTGGTGAACCATCGGGCTTTAGACATGTTCCGTAGGGTCTCCTTGATCAGGGGTAGGGGGTAGCGGTCTTTGATTGTGATATCGTTCAATGCACGGTAATCCACACAGAAACGAATTCCTCCCCTGGCTTCCGTACTAGTAGTACTGGGGCTGCAGCAGGGGACCGGCTCACACGGATAAAGTTCTTGCCTAGGAGGTCTGTCAACATCTTCCGCAACACTAGTAGTTCCTCCTGATTCATGCTGTATAAGGGCCCATATGGTGGTACTGCCTCATTCCCGGCTGCGTCCTTCTTCATTGGTATAGAATGGTCAACTCCAGGACGGTGTTTTGGCAGCGTATCAGCCAGCTTCTGGCTAAAGACCTTGAGCCATGGCCGATACTGCTTAGGGAGTTTTATCTTTGGGTCAATGGGCTTCTTCTTCTGGAGTGCTTTATCGATATCTGCCATGGTGACTTTACCAATTTGAAGATGTCTTGGTGCTGGGGTTCCTTCAATTATGGCTGAGAACCTTTTAACGCTCACTCTGGCCACTTGTAGATGCTTCACTCCAGTAGGGCCAACTGATGGGTCTCTGCGGTTCCAGCAGCGTGTCATTCTGCCTAGTTCATCCACAATATCCATATATCCATGTCGGGAAGAGAAGATGGCGTCCACATCTGTCATCCAGGGTTTTCCCAGGATCATTTTGTCTATCTGGTCCGGTACAATATAAGCGTAAACTGCCGATTGCCTGTGACCGTGTACATCTAGGTCAAAGCAAGTCATGAAATGAATAGTCCCTGCCACCCCTGTAACAGCCTCCAAGCTTCTAGGGGAAACACGGATACGCGGGAGATCAAAGGACTTCACAAGGGAATCACTAACAGTTGCATAGCTCTGGCAGCCACAATCAATAAGAGCTTGGGTAAACTGTGTCTCATTCACCAGGGCGTCAACATAAAAAAGAGGTTCCTCCTGTTGTAGTAGCTTTTTAACTCCCTTCTGCTCCTGTCCGCGGTTTTGGACAGGAGCTACTCTTTTTCCGAACTGGTTTCTTCAGTGGAGGAGATATCTTCACTGTTCAGGTCTCGGCCTCCTGTGGTCTTTGCTTTCCGTATGGGAGTAGGGGGATTTTGGTTCCTTGTGTGGTTGCCTTGAGTGTTTTGCTCAATTGCAGCAATAGTGACACAGGTTCGTCTTGGCTGGCTATTAGGAGATCTAGCAGGTTCCAATGGGCATTTAGAAAGCCAACAGCCATCTCTTCCACAACGAAGGCATCTCCCTTCCTGTTGTCGACGGTCCAATTCTTCTTTATCAACCCATTTGGCCCTCTTTCCTACCAGGTGTTCATCTTCGTCTGCTTGCGTGGTGTAGATAGGGCGAGTTCTCCGTTGAGAGGATAGGGTGTTAGTCCTTATGGGCGGAGGTGATGGGGGCATCCAATCCATCTGGTCCTCAGGCTTTGGTGAGTGGACGCGTCGTGGGTGGTTAATGTTTAGAGCGTCCATATCAGTGCTGATTTCATGTAGTCGAGATACCAGACCTAAGAAGGTGGGAGGGATGCCTCTATTCATTAATGCTTTGGTCATCGTTCGATTGAGGGCCCCTAGAAGGATCTGTCTTTTTGCTTCATCATGCCATTCTAGTGCACCAGCATCGGCAAATTCCCTCTCCAACAGTGGTAAGAATTTAGAAAATGGTTGATCTTCTCGTTGTCGCATCTGGTGCAGGCGTCGGGCAGCGCGTGCCTTTGCATTTGGGTCCCCATATATGCTCTCTAAGTGTTCCAGGAGCTCCTGTGGGGTAGCGTCATTCCTTCGAAGCTTCACATAGGTTCCGGTGTTCTTCCATGCCAATTTCTCTAATCTTGAGAAGATGTATAGGAACTGGTCCTGGGGTGTCCCAATTGCCTCTCCATCCACGCTTAACTTGTTCTCCATGGTGATCCGCCATGCTGGCCAGTCTGCTGCATTTCCAGCAAACGGGATTGGGTCAGGCAGGCGTGCTCAGGGTCGTTTCACATCTGATTGCTTCTGTTCTTGCGTTGGTTTAGCCTCAGCTGGAGGTGTGGTGACCTCTGCTGGGGTAGTCGTAGAGTCTGCTCGCTGCGCTAGCATCTCTTCCAATCGACAAATTCGCTCTTCTTGGGCAGTTCTATTCACAGTGAACTGCTGGATTGCTCCTTCTATCTGTGCAACATTCTGCAACAAACTCTGCGCCCAGATTGGGGGAGTAGAGTCAACCGACGCGTCCTGTCCTGCCATTGTGCTGGGGAAGGGGACGGATCGCTGTTGCTTGGGTAAGGTGTCGTGCGCTTTTCAACTGATACTTCTTCTGAAGGGAAGCTTTTGGTATGTGAAGGGCTAAAGCAAGATTTGATTCAATCTAACGATGCCAGATGCTATCTACCAAAAGCTTCAAAGAGAGGAAGAACGTGCTGCTTGACGGTCCGCGTAGATAACTTGCTGGTCACGTGATTGCACGTGATCCTAACCGGGCTCTGGCCCGTTACATTAAAAGATGCTAAATACAACTGGAATAATGAACAGTACTGCAGATTGCAAGCAGAGTTTGTCATGATACCCACATTGGTTTAGGCATGGCATAATGCAAATGTCCCTTTGTGGTTACCCACCAGAGGCGCTCTCAAGAAAAAACATCCTGCCTCCATGACACCAATGAAACATGATACTGATGCTGAGGCCCCCTGACAAGATCTGAAAATGTTTCACGAATATGATTTGTGAGCTGAGATTAACCACCCAATCTCTGGTGTTCCTTATGTGTTCACTGGTCGCGCTGACTGGGCAGCAGGGCACTCTGGCCATGGATTTTCATACTCTGTTTTGGTTTGTGTTGAGGCCAAGAAGAAAGAAACATTTGGGAATGCTGAGCTGCAGTTGACTGCATACTTGGCTATCTGCTATTATGAAAGGAAAAAGGCCAACAAATCTGTCCCATCTGTACAAGGCTTTAGCACTGATGGCCAATGCTATACTTTCCAGCTTTTGACCTCAGACAGCATGCTACACTCTAGCAAAACCTATGATACTGTAGATGAGAGGGATCTTGAGATTTTGTATAATTTCATAGTCCATCAAGTGGAAACTGCAATTAATTTGCCTCCAACAAGCACACTAGTCAAAGGATTACGCATAGAAAAGGAAGAGGCAGTCAAGACTTATGCACAAGACACATTTTGGGAGATATTCGAGCCACCTCCGTACTGCTCAGACAGCGAAGAGGAAGAACGGCCAGATTTAGATCTTGATACCCTGCATTGCGAGAATGAGGCATACTGAAGTGAGCTTTATCTCTTTTTCTCACTTCACAGAGAATGGAAGGGGTGGAGGAATGGGCCAGAGCACGACTCTCGCAACTTCAACGGACCTGGGAAGATACTCAGAGGAATAATCATCCTGACGCAGGACATATCCTCAATACTATTTCAGACCTCAAGGGACAAATTGGGGACGAGGAGTTTTTGATAAATACATCTGGCTATCCGGACCTCCCACCGCCGTAATAGCGTGAGGTCGGCTTTAATCTAGTCTACCATTTACTCAAGCGACGTTGAATATCTTAGGCCTCTTTGTTTTGAGTAGCCTCTATGGTTATCTCTAGTAAATAGTATGCAATTATCATTAAAGTCCATCAATTGTAATAGCATAATCTCATGTCAACCAACAACAAGCCAATGCGGTGGATACACACGGTCTGGCATATCAAGTTGAGATTTAGAATAAATAGTGTCCCAACTCTGCCGGCCGCCAGGCTGGCGAGGCTTTCCCTCATCTGGGTTTCCTCGAGGAATCAGCCCGTGCCCAGAACGTGGTGAACACATGTGGCAGGCCTACGCGAAAAGACCCTGCGAATCCCCAAGTATCCTTGTTGGTATCCCAGACATAGCTGGCATCAGCCGCGCACACATAGCCCTGGTTATGATCAGGGACATGTTCAGCAACATAACGAATTGCAGAGGCATCAGCATAAAGAAAAACATCAGTCCGGAGACCAGGCTCAACCTTGCCTTCGGTGCGAAGGGTGTGGAACAAATTGAACACAGCACCCAGGTCATCACTGTCATCTAATGACAAATCTTCAATTCACTGAATCCTTCTTTTTGGCTTGATCTCCTCTGTACCATAAACATAGGGCAAAGCCACATTAGCAGCATAGGAAAACTTTTCCTTAAACACCTCCCATATTGTGTCATCGTCAAATGCAGTGCGGATACAGACAAACCCCCACACCTGCGCGTTCTCCTCACGACCAGCCAATGCAAACTCCAACCGCCTCACCCAAAGTAGATGTTCACAGCGATCGATATTGCGAATGATCAAGTTTTGAAAGGCTTCCCTCATTACTCAGCTCCTCCTTCCGAACCTTAATATGTTTCTGCGCAAGCCATGCATTCTCACGCGCCACTCGCTCCTGATCGGTTATAGTAGCATTAACAGCATTATATTTGAACTGCATGGGCAGCGGCCGTTGTCACCAGGGGTCAACCTCATGCGATTCAACAATACTGTGTCCAGGAGGTTTAAATCCACCCCAAGGACCATGGCTCAAAACATCTATTTCTCTGTGTTTCAGGCCCCGGCCATCAGTGGCTGCTGCAGCTTTGGATATGAGTTGATCAAAAAACAGCCCGGTGCGTTGCCAGCAGAGCTTGTTGGCATCATCGTATGGGAAGCGGTTCAAGAGTCTCTGTTTCTCTTCTGTGGTGAGGATGGTGGGGTCGTGGCATGCTTGCTCCCATTTTTCAAAAGTTTCGAATTTGGGATGCGCGGTTGGAAGACAGTAGGTGGTTTGAAAAAAAGAATCCCTAGAGATAGTTGCATGGTGGTTGTACAGTGCAATGTCAGTGTCCGTCAGAATGAAGCTGTTGGAGGCCCGCAAGAAACACAGGTGTAAGGAGTAGAAATCGGTTAAGCAGAAAAACACCTCAGAGAAAGCAGCCAGGTTATTTATTATTCCCACCTTTACCCTGGTCATCATTATTTTACTCAGGTCACCGAAATACATGATGGCCTGTTTAAAAATTTCAATAGAAAAGCTGGCTGTAACAAAAAAAAAGGCCCAATACTGTATGTAAATGTCCATGGCATATCCATGTTTTCTGACATCTTGTCATGCCACATATTCATCTCCTCCACCAAAGTTGTCAATCTTGAGTAATTTGCAGTCTCTGAGGGGACGTACGTGCATTGTTCCTGCGACAGGAACCGGGCTGTGATCGAAGGATCTCAAGGATAAATATACCGAAGTGATGCCGGTATACCTTGCGGCACTGATCGATCTAGTAACGGAACGATATAACGAAAGAAGAAACGCAACGACGATGGAGCCTCACTCTTATACGACGACTACGATACTAGTGAAGCAACTTGGAAACCAAAAGTATGCTCAATTCTCGTAACTATCTGGGAGGAAACCCTCCTTAAGTACTCTCCGGCCATGGGCTCCACCATAGTATGGCGGAGACCGTGGCCCAGCAGTATCTAAAATAGGAAAGTAGAAGATAGGGGAGTGCCCCCGGCACAATAACAAATGCATAATAATTGTTCAATGGTCGAACCGAGAATTCCGTGTCCAAATTAGCCATCCTAACGGGGGTATCCTTTGCTGTTTCAATCCTAATTATTGCCCAATATAGAAACCAAACTTTTCCTCCGGCGTCCATCTATCGTCCACCGGCGCTCCAAGAAGCACGGTGCCCTCTTTCTGCTTGCGGGGGGCAGGCCAGCTCCCGAGAATCAAACACCAAGAGAACGGATGTATTCCTCCGCTGCATCATCTTGGATCACAGCTTCGTAAGGTAAGGGCCCGGTCTCTCGGCCCGTCTCCGGCTGGCACGTAATTTGGATAGGAAGCCTCAACGTGATCGAGGGGTCGACAAGGTTCGCGTTTGGCGTCTCATAAGACACGTTGAGTTCCAGAGAGTAAACGCGGGAAATAAGACAGGAGTAGAATGTTGGTACAAAGGCCTTTTTCTTCGGGAGTGTGATTGGCACGAGGATCGACGCGGTATAGTAAGTCTTCGCTTGGAGACAGTCTCTCGCTGGCATGCAATGCTCCATCCATTGGGTAGATGAGACGCAGAATTTGGAGAGCGTAATGGTCTCCTTGTAGAGCCCTCGATTTGTATCAAACGCCGACAGTTCTTCTAGGCTGAAAGGATAATCCTCCCAGGGATATGTGCTGAAGTACGTTGCCGCCTTAAGCTTGCTCCGTAGAGACCCCAAGGGAGGAGGCTGCTCATCCCTCACAGGATCAAATCTCAAATTCACCGTCAACGCCATACTCTCCGCAGTAGCTCCCTTCGGGCTAGGGCAAAGCAGTTGGATGGGTCCGGGCTGCGGTGCAGCCATCGTCAATCGTCCAATTTTGCCTCTCATAAAACCGCGCCTGACGTCTTTCTCCTTTCGGGTATAATATGCAGGAACGCTCTTCGAAATATTCAACGGAGGCTCCTCGTCAACGACCGGGATGATGCGTACCCGCTTGGCAACAGAAGCCAAGGTCCCACATGATTTTTTCCCCGCTGGGGGATTCTTGAGGATAGATACTCTAATACAATACGAGATACTGCAAAATTCCGGCGTGAAATCATCCCGCAGAGACATTCCGTTCCCAGAAAGCATAGGATCCCCCAGCGTGGGAGGAAGCATGCTGTGGGCATATCCGATCTGCACGTTATTCTTGGGATGGCTGCAGGCATGGGTGACGAGCCTATCGGGGACGACGAAAGTAAAAGGAAATGTGTAGACATGGCCACTCTCCAACACACGAGGACTTGGGTAGTCACATGCAGTCATCGGCTGGCGCATTTTAAGGAAAGTATGAGTGGCACCGGTCTGGCCAAGAGCTGAGGCCCGCTCCAAGGAGATTTTCGTAGTCCCTAATCCAACCCAGTCAGTACCCAGGCTTGTAATACCATCAACGATGAGAAACAGTCTCAGGTGAAAGACCAACCTTCAAATGAGATCTCGACCCGATCAAAGGGTGTGCGATTGTCCACAGTGACAACGACGCTTCCATCAATGCGGTCCGAGGTCGTGTAGGAACGGACGGGGCTTTCATCTTGGCCGGTCAATCTGATATCGACCTTGGGGCGAAAGCGACTTGTCACGAAGTCCAGTGCGTCGTAACCACGCGTGAGGATAGTAGGGGCCGTCATCGTGGTGTCGGTGAAGTTGGGTTGATCGTACATGGCAGCGAGAACGCTGCCGACCATAACAGCACCAAGCACAGAACATAGATGACCTAGGCATTTGGTCTGAGGATATATAACATTTCCGAGGTCGCTCGAGCATTTATAATATGCGAGTTCGTGAGTCACGGCTGCAAATTCGTATTGGCGAACGAAACTCAAAGAGCCCGTTAACCACGCCCTACGTCTGACATGGGCGTCATTTCCCACATCTGCGCTCGTACTCACCCAGTTGCAATGCACATTTGCTTAGAAAACGGGATTAGCAATCCAACCGATATCGCATTCCGCTGCTTACGCTGTTCTTCAGTCAATTCCGCTGGTGAGGTGCTCATGCGCGTCGGCGGAATCATCTTGGCTTCGTGCTTTTCGTGTCTATGCTGGGAAAGACAAGACATATGGGAAAATTCAGTGGTGAGAGATCAAGAATACTAACTGCATTTTATATAGAGTATCTGCAGCTACGTTAGCTAGCCCTGACATGGTGCATGTCTGCTGATACTATCTCGCCTTTCGACAATCTACAGAGCATCAGCCGCTGGGGGATGCTTGCTTGTCCCGACAGATAAATTACGATTCAGTCCGTTGCGCAAAAGAACCAGATAAAATCGTACTCAAAGATCGTCGACGGTTGCTCAAGGGCACCCTTTCTCTCGTCTCATACAGCAGAGCACACGGCCCAAGCTGCATCCAGCTCAAGATCAGCCGAGAAGAAACGGACAGACCGAGCGAGGCAAGAGACATCCATGCGTATAACGCACGCAATTACATGTTGCAACAGGCAAACTGCCACCAGACAGCACAGAAGAATGCGGCTCCGGTTAAAAGTAGGTCTTGCAGGCAGTATCTTCTGAAACAGCGACGAAAGAGATGAACGGAAATACGGAACCGCTGCAGGGTCAAAGAGGTAAGCTTATACATAAACATAAAAGTGTATTCTCGGACAAGAAAAGAGAAAGAACTACTGTCCCAGGGAATCTGAACTCTGATACACAAAGGAAGCTCTCCGAATCGAACGCCGGAAAAAGTCCCCGCTGAAATCAATACGCCACCCTCGTCCTCATATCCTATCGATACTGTCAGCCGTCCTGTAAACCTAGCGTTTGATGGTAGCAAAACACTTACGGATATTTTCCGTTCGATTTCCCGGACGGAACGGTCCAGCTCCGCGGCGATCATCATCTTTGTATCGTTAGGCAATAGAAAATACATCTCGCACAGGTCCCCATCAATGACGCCTTTGACAGGGGCGTAATAACTTCGGTATATTAAATGGTCTCGTCCAGCGAGGGGCGGATGTTGAGCTGCCAACTGCATCTCGAGACTTTGGAAGAAGTCGACATCTTCTCGGCTAATAAATGGCACCAGCATCCCAACCGTGCCCTGGAACCCAGTCCAGACAAGTATATCGCGTCCACCGGCAACAAGTTGGCACTTTTGCAGGCTTGTGGGTATGTCCTGAGAGTAGAAATGGACCATCAAGTCCAGGCGGTTCGGGGTGCCATTCAAGTACCCACGTTCATGGATGAGATGTGCGCCGGACCCCTCCTCGTCTGACTCGTCTGAAATCTTTTTGGGGCAGCGCACCAGCCAAATATTACCGAATTTGTCACCACCGGCGGTTGTTTCATAATCGACCATGGTAGATGTGGTTGTCCAGCGAGGAATCGAGTCGTCTACAAAGGGGATAAGGCGATTATCTTGATATTTATAAACAACATACGTGACGCTTTCTTGAACATCGCTGACAACAATTCTGCTGCCTTGCGTCTGGAGACCAACGATCAATCTTGGAACAACGGTGGCCTGACATTTGCGGAGTAGCTGTTTCATTCCCAGGTCATATATTCGGAGAATTGAGCCCACGCCTGCAAGCAGACGGCCTTGGAATCCAAGAAGAGCAAGAGGAGGCTCTTCTATTTTCGTCTTGTGGATGAATTCGAGCTCCCTACCATCCTCTTGGAACCTGTAAATGTGAATAAAACCAGCGGAAAAGGAGCGCGGGCTGGTGACCATGTCTTTCCCTGTTCCCACGACAAGGAATGTTTCATCATCTTGGCTGGAAAAAGAGACTGCAGCGACACTGACTGCAGCCTCGTTCTCTTCAAGCTCGATGGTCGAGACCACCGACTTGGAATTGACCGGGTCAACGACCTGGATGCATGACGCCCAGTGGCCAATACCTCGAGGATAGCCAAATTCTTCTGGTGGAAGAATTGCAGCTTCTCCATTGCGAGCCTTGGAATCCTCTAGTAATCGTTCCCTTGTCGCAGGTGACAGAACGTTACTGTCAGACTCAATTACATAGAAAAGCGGCAGTTCTGGGTGTTTCACAAAATGGCGGGGCGTATACGCGAGAGGAATAGACTCTTGGAGCATGTTGTTGTCGAGTTTCTCGATGGAGAATATCCTAACTTCAAGTCAGTAGAAGCCATGCAGATAATTGGCGGTCAATAGAATTTTCGAGATAATTTAGATCTCAGTAGGAACAATTGGAAAAAAAATTTTACCACACGGATGTTCGGGAAAACTTGATTTCATCATGCGATCAAAAGGGGCGTATATTGCAAGGGATGATGGAAAAGTAACATACCGAAGGTTTTGCCCTTGAATACCGACCATACCCTCCACACACTGTTCACTGGAGAAGTTCCATCCCCATTCCAGGCCCACGTAATCCAACGGCGTGAGCATGAAGCCCTTAGTTTGGACATCAGAATAGCCCAGCCAGGGACGAGAGCTTAGAGCAAGGACAGCAGTCTGGCCTTTAACAGAGACACGGAATAGCTTGACAGGTTTGGCTCCCAGGAAACGCGTGCGAGTATCCGAAAGCTCGCCAGTTACTTCATCCAGTACAGTTCGAAGGTAGACGCCAGAGTAAAGACCAATATGCAGGTAGGGAGTCACGCCTCCTGAACTGGAATCGGCCATGGACATAATATTAAGGGCAGAAGGAGCGGAAGTTAGAGCTTGAACAGACTTGTTCTCCAGAGTTGAGTCAGGATCTAAGCTCAGAATGCGAACTGTCGAGTCATCACACCCAACAGCCAAGAATGAACTACGAACGCGGCCCTCTGGGACCTCTCCTAGGCTCAGGCAAGTGACGGTGCCAGACATCTGGCGTCTCTCATCGTATTCGGCAAGTGAGCCATCCACGTCCATTTCGAAGTAGACGATTTCGCCCGAGCTCAAGGCAATCGCTACCTGGCGCTCGTTTGTGGTAGCCGCAACAATTGTCCGGTGTTGGGGAGCAGGCCACTCGTTAACGCGTCGGTCGGCAAGGATATGCCGGATACCACGTGGATGGACCTGTATCAGGGAATCTTCGCCAAGCTGTTGAACGGCCAGAGTAGGGGCGGTTGATAGAAATCCGGTGTCCGAAACCTCTAAGACTGTTTCGCCAATGCTTAGAACAAGCGTGCCATTGGCAAAAGAAAGAATTATGTAAGCATCAAATTCATCTGCCCGGGTGAGTTTTGTTGTCCAAACGGCAGTAGGCACACTGGGCAGTTCAGATTCGACGATTTCAGATACTTCTAAGCCATGCTTAAGAGTCCTGAAAGTGCTCCGAGCGCCAGTGCCGCAAATGGCGTACATCTGCGGTGCATCATCCTCGGTGATATTTGCAACTTTGCAATCCATCAATGGATTCAAGGAATTGATTGTATCCACGAGATTCAAGTTTTCGGCACCCCGAGGATGGAAGAAAGCGGCCTCATAGGGAACAGAGGTATCGGCAGAGAATGAGTCACTAGTGAACTCGGTCTCTTCATCATCATCACCAAGCTTCTCAAACTGGTAGAAATGATGGTTGCCCGTCTCACTTGCAACATAGAGGAAACCACTCTTCAAAATCAACAGACTTGATGCGACAGGGACAGTGTCGAAATATTTGATTTTAATTCTTCGTACCTCGCCTGTCCACTGGCCATTATCATCCTCCACCATGTCGAAAGTGAGTTTAAACAAATCGCCATCTTCGGTCTGCAAAAGGAAAAAGAATGCGCCTCGCATTTTATGCATGACACCTGCAACGATATACCGCTTACGCTCTGGATTTTCCATTGGGCCGCTGCGACGAGGAATCGGTACCCGAAAGGCATCCTGGTTTGAGTGGCGGTACGTAATGTTATCCTCTCCGCAAACCAAGACGCCACTTGGGCCATCAGCTCCTCCAGGCACCTGGAAGAGCATTGTTGCCGTACGATCGACGGGGTCGGCCCATTTACGAACCACGTGGTTGAGTCCCAAGTCGAGTTCGTAATACACCAACAGCTTTTCTGCTTCGGCATACGCCTGGCCCGTCGGATCTTGATCGGACTCGGAGTAATCCACCTCGAGAGCTGCAAATATGGGGTTCTCATAGCCAACATCCAGTGCTGTCATTGCGAAGACTAGGGTCTGAGGCTTGTGGGCTTCGAGCGGCGACGAGATGGTCAGCTCGGCTTGCGCATTCCGATTGAGAACGTAGACAAGCTTGTTTTTCTCAATGGATGCGATCAGGCATGCCCTGCCCTTAGGATCGACTGTTAGGTACTGACCCGGGATCACTCGGCGCACACCTGACTTCCCAAAGGTCTCGAGATGGATGCGGTTAAACCGATTACGTGATGGGACGTATTCAATGATGGTAATGCGTCCCGAATCGGAACCAATGATGATATAGTCTAGAACAGATAGTTCAGCGACAGTTCAACAGCCAAATGAACACCCAGCATCAACGTCGCCGACCGGGGCACGTCCCCACCAGGAGTCGGTCCCGCAGACAAGGATCGTGCTGCCCGGAGAGCTTGAAGAATCACTAAGTTGTTCTTGGACATCAGGAGGCAACGCGTTAAACATACCTTTGCTACTCCCAGCTAGCCTGAAGGCAGCCAGGGAGCGGATAATACCAAAGACATCCTGAGAGAAGATAGGTGTGATCTTGCCCTGCGTGGGATCGGGACGATGGATGGTAAGTTTCGAGCCTGAAGCAGTAACGATTTGCTGCTCCCTGGTTCCAGCAAACTGGCCCAAGATGGCTTGGGTAACAGCAGTCGGAGGCTGGATCGTCAGGGAGTACATAAACATATGCGACGTAGTAGCCATGATGGACAGCTAGCTGCTCTCCAGCTAGACAGGCCAGATGCTTTCAGGAGCGCTGCGCGACTACAGTCTATCAGCCTTAGGATGAAATCAATCCCATTGCTGCTCAAGTAAGGAATAAAGAGATACTCCAGGGTGGTAAAGCCCAGGAGAAAAAAAAAAAGGAGGAGGCAGGAGAACCGGGCCTGGGAGTTCAGACAGACGAAGGAACTGTCGAGGTCTTTGTGGGAGGAGGAAAATTCAGAGCTCGCGCTGTTTGGCCTGTTTGTTTACCATCACGTGTCAATTTGTGCACTAGGCGTGATCCGTCGCCCGTGCCTCGCAGCGCATCGCAAGGCCCGAGCCACACTGGGAAGGCGGACGATGGGTTTCTGCCGGCTTCTTCGCTGAACGAAGGACACTTGACATCGTCCCAACACCTCCTGATTCCTCTCGACCCACGATACCAGTCTACGCAGTTTCCAATATCGGTTCCCAGTACTTCGATCGACCTGTCAGATCCGTGCGATACACATCCCAGCCCCGGAGATTTCACCTCCCCATTGGAAGTTGCCCGTCATGGCTGATGACGCTCCTGCGGCGGAGGAGGCGCCTATCACCTTCACCGTCAAAGCATCCAACGATGCTAAGTACACGCTTACTCTCCCTCTCTCTACTCAGGTCTTGGAGCTCAAGGAAAAGCTTGCTGGTTCGGAATATGCAGATACACCCGCTCAGCGACAGCGTTTAATATACTCTGGTCGAGTGCTCAAAGACAACGACACCTTGGCTACCTACAAGATCAAGGATGGCCATACGATTCATTTGGTAAAGAGCGCAGCCAGCAATCAACGTCAGGGTCAAACTTCTGCCAGTGCAGCTACTTCTGCACCTACTGGTGCAGCTAGTCAAGCAGCCGCTGGAGTTCCGACCAATCTCGCTGCCGGCACCGGCAATAACCCCCTGGCCGGTTTGACAGGCGCACGATACGCAGGGTTTGCGCAACTTCCTGGTGCTGGCTTATTTGGTCCAGACGGTGGGGTTAGTATCACACTTCGCGAAAGAGCTTTCCTGGGCACTATAACATATATACTCACTGGGTTGTAGATGGGACCGCCTCCTGACACTGAGAGCATGCTCGGCATGCTCGAAAACCCTCAGTTTCAGTCCACGATGAACGAGGCCCTCCAGAATCCCGCGATGATCGATATGATGATCCAGCAAAACCCCATGCTCCGCGAGTTGGGTCCTGCAGTACGACAAATGATGCAAAGCCCGGAATTCCGACGCATGTTAACAGATCCCAACTCTATCAGACAGGCGATACAGTTTCAAAGAGCCATGGGTGGGCATGGCGGTGCTGGTGCTGGTGGTGGCGCATTTCCAGCACCCGGGGTAACAAATACTACTCCTCAAGAGAACAGAGACTCTCAGTCGGGTACCCAGAACAACGGAAATCCGCCTGCTCCAACGCTGAATCCATTCATCCCCGCAGCTCTTGGAGCGGGTAATCCTTTCGCAGCCCTATTCGGGGGAAATCCCAATATGGGTGCTAATCAAACGCCGACTGCGCCAACCGCGACTGGCAGCGAGCAGACTGACACTCCGCAAAGAGCAGCTGGGGGCACGGCAGCTGGAGAAGGGCAGAATCCCTTGGGCTTCCTGTTGAACCCTGGTTTGTTTGGGGCAGCACCGAACACGGCTCAGGCAGGTCAGGCCGGCTTCAACCCGTTCAACCCACAGCAGAATCCGTTCCTTCGAGACCCGGCATTGCTGTCACAAGTGATGCAGAACATAGGAGGCCAGCCAGGTGAAGGCGGTGCGGCAGGCACAGCGAACCCTCTAGCAGCTCTTTTCGGAGGAGGGGCCGGGTTTGGAGCTCCGGCACCACAGGACAATCGGCCACCAGAAGAAAGGTACGCAGTACAACTTGGTCAACTCAACGACATGGGATTCTATGAATTTGAAAGGAACGTAGAAGCTCTGCGTCGGGCGGGAGGTAGCGTGCAGGGGGCGGTGGAGTACTTGCTAAGTCACCCGTCGTAAAGGGAGACTTCCAATTTTCCATTCATGTACCGATTCTTTCCATGGTGTCTATTTAGCCTTTTTGCCATTCCCGGGGAGAGGGAGCGGGCCAAATCCATGGTACCTGCTACTACCATTATTCTAATGTGTGTATGTTTGGGGTTTTTTCTATTTCCTGTGGAATATGAGATGACGTGCGATGTTCGAAGGCCTGGTGGACCAGATCTGTTCTATATTAGTGCTTCATGTAGACATAGGCGAAATGCAATTAGTTACATCTGCATTGTTATTAATCCTGCATTTTCCCGCTGTATTCCAAGGCGATCCGTTGATCTGGAATCCGTCCTTTCCAGGCCCGATCTGCGGTCCGGAACTAAACCGAATAATAATCGCTAGCGAAACTGTGATTGCTGTTGTTTCTGATTTGATTTCAGCCAGGCTTGACATCCAGGAATGCTGTGTGTTCCTGCCATCCCGTCGCCTTCTTCGCCTTCTCCCTCCCTCGCCCCCTTCCTTGCCTCCTTTCTAAGGCGCTCTGCCCTTTCCACTCGTTAGACATCCTCGTGTTAATCTGTCAACTTTATTCTTTGCCCTGTGCCGACGGTTTTGCCCGTCTCCATCACGTCTGGCCCGTGCTGCTGGTGACTACCTGTTTGGCTGACAGCCTCGCTCTTGGCAAGCAAGAAAGCAGGATCTCATCTCCAGACAGCCTCCAGGGTCTCATCTCAACGTTCATCCGCATCCGTTCGTTCTCATCTGCTTCTTTCTCTTCTCTTTATCATCCTTAATTCTCTTCTCCCTCCTCTTTCTCATCGTCAGCCTCTTCGCGGGATAAGCACGACGGTCGATTCGACTTCCGTCGATCCGCTCCGAATCTCCGTGCCTGCCGTCTTCCAGCAAGTGTTATCGACATCTGACAAATTGTGCATGACTGGCTCAACTTTGGCTCTTTTCCCCGGCAGCGTGGGCAGATTCCGCCACCCTTGCGCAAAATGGTGATGTCACGACTGTTCTTGCACTCTCGGTTGTGGGTTTTGTGGGTGTTGCTCATATCGTATACCTCCGCGTTCTACATACCTGGTAGGTGTTCGTTGTGTGTAACCGGCCCATCTTATGTTGCGCCGACGAGATTGATTGCTCTGTGATCCCTTCGCTGACATGTTGCACCTTTTTGGATGGTGGGGGATCCAGGTTATTCATTCAAAAGCTATCGCGACGATGAGCCGATTCCCCTTCTCGTGAACAAGATCTTCTCCGACTTCACGCAGCTCCAGTATGCCTATTTCGATCTCCCCTTCGTCTGTCCCCCAAGTGGGAGGGTACATGCCGGCTCTCCCTTTGGCTCTGGCCAGAGTATTTCTCTCAATCTGGGCGAAGTTCTGCGGGGTGACCGTATCAAGACCTCTGATTTCGAGTTATTCATGGGCAAAGATGTGGAATGTCAGCCGCTTTGCACTAGGGAAGTCAAACGCAGCGACGTCAAATGGGCTCGTGAGTTAGTGAAGGATGGCTATGTTGCAGAATGGATTGTCGACAATTTACCCGGCGCAACGAGCTTTGTGACTGTTGACCGGACTCGCAAATACTATGCAACTGGATTCAAACTGGGATATCAGGATATCTCTGTGACGCCCGACGGGAAGCCACGCTTCTTCATCAACAATCATTTCACCCTTGTAATCCGCTGGCGGAAGGCTCCTGGGAAAGCCGGTGAGGAGGGTGGTAAGGTAATTGTTGGTTTCGAGGTTTATCCGAAGAGTATCACCGCCGACGGTCGTCAAGAGGGCGATTGTCCTAAGCAGGTGCATGAGGACCATGACCCGTTAGAGTTGTACATTCCGCCCGATACGTCAAAGCTGAAGCAGTACGCTGGTCTTTCATATACTCCGGAACCCGACGACAAGGTAGACGATGGTGCTACCTTGAAAATCCCGTATACCTACTCCGTCTACTTCAGAGAAGAGGACAAGATCGAGTGGTCAAACCGATGGGATCTTTATTTCAATAACCATGAAGGTGGCTCTATGACACACTGGTTGGCGATTCTCAATTCTCTGACCATCTCTGGTGTTCTTGGCGTGACGGTAATAGTCATCTGGAGTAGGACGGTACAGGGAGATATCAAGGGACGTGGAGACTCAGTTATGGAGCACGGACAGTCTAGATCGCAGAAGGACTTAGGACTCTTGGAGCAAGGATCAGACGTCGAACGACATGCAGACCTAGTTGCAGATGATGTCGCAGAAGATGTGAGTGGATGGAAGCTCCTGCATGGCGACATCTTCCGGATTCCTGCCCGCAGCGATCTCCTTGCACCGCTTGTCGGTTCAGGCATGCAGCTCCTGTTCATGGCATCTGGACTTCTGGTTCTCAGTTCCTTGGGAGTCTTAAATCCCAGTTTCCGCGGCGGATTCGTCAGTGTTGGGGTGGGTCTTTTTGTGTTTGCTGGGCTCTTTTCAGGCTACTTCTCTACCAGATTATTCAAGACATTCGGAGGAGTTAGATGGAGAAGAAATGTCGTTATCGTAAGTGCTGTCCTCCTGTTAAAACCACATATTTCTGTCGCTGACACGGGATCAGACGGCTCTGCTATTCCCCGGGTTGACCTTTTGCCTTATCTTCATTCTAAACCTATTTGTCTGGTCCCAAGCTTCCAGCACAGCAATCCCCTTCAGCACCTTGGTGGGTTTAGTTGCACTTTGGTTGCTTATTCAGGTCCCGCTAGTTTATGCCGGAGGTTGGTACGGCTATGTTCGAGCGACACCATGGGAACATCCAACCAAGACGGATGCTATTCCCCGTCAGATTCCCCCTCAACCATGGTACCTTCGGGGAATCCGCGGGCCTCTGCTGGCCGGATTGATACCTTTTGCAGTTCTGTTCATTGAGCTCCTCTTCCTGTTCAAGAATCTCTGGCAAGATAAGAGCGGATATTATTATGTGTTTGGTTTCCTGACTGTTGTCTGTGCAATCCTCATTGTGACGGTCAGCGAGGTGACTATCATCGCAACGTACAGCCAGCTATGCGCAGAGGTAGGCAGATAATGGGTTTTCTTGTTTAGTTGACGCTTACTTAACATCATGCTAACGTATATCTAGAATTATCATTGGTGGTGGCAGAGCTTCATAACTGGTGGCAGCAGCGCATTCTGGATCTTCGCATACAGCATCTGGTACTACTTCTTCAAGCTGCACGTTACCGGATTCGTTTCGAGCCTCTTTTTCTTCTGCTACAGCTTCCTTGCATGCGCAGTCTACGGGTTGTTGACAGGAACAGTCGGTTTCTTAGCATCGTATGCTTTCGTCAGACGTATCTATAAGTAAGTGACGGTCTGCCTGACTATCACCAGCTTAAGATGAGACTGCTAACTGTTGAACTCCGGGTCAGCTCTATTAAAGTTGATTGACAAGTTTGAATGCGTATCAATGGCCTATAGAAAAGCTCGATGCGAATGATCTAAAACAAATGGGAAAAAGACAAGCTAAAGAGCCTAACAAACTACTCGCCGATCATGTGCTTCAGTTGGTATCCTGACTTTTACTCTTGGACATGTCTTTTAATGATCAACCAGCTTCTCTCATGTTCTCTCATGTTTTTGAGTTGGGGCTGTGCACAGCTTTTCCCAAAAGAAGCCTGCCTTGGGTAATTTGCGATGTGGCATTTGGAGCACAAGTCAATTAGTTGGCTTGACTATTGGGGATATACCTTTTGCTCTCCCACTGGAGCTCTATATACTTTTTTATATTACCTTTTGATTTGATATCCTGGGCAGAAAAATGCTGTCTCTCCTTGACACTATGCTGTCTTCGCATTCACTAGACTACATCTTTTTCCCCCTCCCCTTGTTTGATCTTCTCTTCTGGAAACCGGCTGTCTAGGCCATTGTGAGTGGATGTTGGGTGGCTTTCTGGGGGTTATGTATATAGGTCTTCATCCTTGATTATTGTATGATGCACATCTGTCTATATTATTTTCCTTTTCTCGATTAGTAACATCCTGTCAGCGATTATCCATGCGTGTTATTTTCTCTTCTTTTCCCTCCGAACTTTTTTGCTCTCATGACACGTTATGGTTGTTTTTGTCCTTCGCAACAGGGCAACCCTTTTCATACAGTATATACTATATAGGCTGTAGCGAAGACTTAGAATTGATGTATTCGAAAGACCATTGATTTCCTTGCATTGGGTATTGTGAATAAAGCATATCAGGAAAGAGGATGGCTGGCTGCTTCACAAAGAGTGGATGCATGGGACAATTTACGCAGCCTTATAGTAGCCCCTCATCTTTCGATCAGCGATGCTGCAAACCTCCCTTATTGCACACATACACTCAAAAGAACATGCTAGAAAGACGATTATAAAAAGGAAATAATAATAAAACAAAAAGAACAATCAAGAAAAATAAAATGGACACCTCACCCACAGAAACAACAAAAAATGGTCCAAGCCCCAAACCAAGACACAGATACAGACACAAAGCCTCGAAGATGAAAGCACCACCAGACCCAACTCTCAAGCAAAGCCTGGAACCGCTCACTATCCCGTTATCAATGCCATATTTGGAAAAAATGACAGGGATGGTTCATGGAGCAGACGTGTTGAGGAAGGAGGGGTACAGGACGGAGGAGTTTGGGGAGGAGTTGTCGAAGTTGCGACGGTGTGGGAAATGTAGAGGTATGTTGTCTTTTATCTTTTCTTTTCCTTCCTTTATTTATTTATTTATATATATAGATGGCTATTATTATTATTTGTTTCATTTTGGTTTAGGGGTCCTGGTATATGATTAAGTGCTGTCTTGGACAGAAGCAACGGATTATCTGACCATTTATGTTCTAGCTCGGGTTGAGAAGTGGAAGAAGCCGAAAGGGAAGGAGGAAGCTCAAAAAGAGTATCAAAAAGACGCTGATAGTGCTAGGAATACTGTCTACGATGGGACGAGAGTCTCGGGACAATTGAAGCCTAGTGTGGATAATAGCGCCGGCAACGGCGAGGTACAAATTACCGTCATTGCAGTTGATGAGCAGTCTAAAGCACCGCCGGAGCAGGGCGATGGTGATTCTGTCACAAAGGGTGAGAAGGGGAAGAAGGATGCGAAAGAGAAGAAGAAGACTGGATCTTGCCGATTTCACACCGGAAAGGTCATGGCGAAGGTGAGTTGATAATATCATGCGCGTTACCTACCTAGGCAGTGTTTTCCGGCCTGTTCTTGGTGTTTTCGTATACCACTGACGCATTCAAGCATTACACCTGCTGCCAATTGCACGTCTCCAAGCCAGGTTGCGTCACTGCGGAAAAACATACTCCCCAAGACTACGCGACAGGAGAACTCGAGCGGGAGTGGAAGCTTCATGAGACTCCATCGCTCCTTGGTGGCAGTGGACAGACCTCACACCGTAAAGCTGTCGCGCTGGACTGCGAGATGGGTATCTCGCAACACGGCGACTCAGAGTTGATCCGTGTGACCGCCGTTGACTATTTCACGGGCGAGACTCTAGTCGACTCCCTCGTCTATCCTCTGGTTCCGATGTTGCATTTCAACACGCGCTATTCAGGCGTAGACCGCAGGATGCTAGAGCGGGCACGTATTAGGAAGCAATGCATTATGGGCCGGGATGAGGCAAGGATGCACTTGTGGCGCTTTGTTGGCCCCGAGACCATCTTGGTGATGCACGGGGGACCGTCCGATTTGATGTCGCTGCGATGGATTCACCGACGCATCATCGACACGCTTCGAGTTGAGGCGTCGAGAAAAGAGCCTATCCAGGGACGGTCTTTGAAGCACCTAGCTGAAGTAATATTGCACACGCAGATCCAAAAGGGTCGACAAGGTCATGACAGTCTCGAGGATTCTTTGGCCTGTCGAGGATTGTTACACTGGTACGTAGAGAATCTCTGAGCAGGGTGTGTTTCAACAGGGATAGGGAATTGAAACTTGCACGTGGACTTTCGAGTCCCGTATTTCTTTTCTGACACCGGAAATCCGGACCGGATAATCGCACCGAGACTTTTTTTCTGCGATAGACGTAGACATCCGACTTTTCTAATGGTTCACAGCGCAGGTAGTGAAACTTGATACTTTCAGGGTACTATATAGATGTTTCGAATGTGACTTATGTCCCAAATAGGAAATGGGTCATAGTCACGTGCGTTTTCAATCACGACATCGCTGGGGCCGATGGCACTATTCCCGATGCGGGCAGTTCTTCAGTCACGTCAGAATGAAAGGCGATGAGCAATTGCTTCATCTGGGGTTTGTGGCGCTTCTTTGTGTTCTCTTCTTCAGCATCTTCATCGTCGTCGTCGTCGTCGTCGTCGTCTTCTTCTTCTCATCTCATTGTATCTTGTTGTATCTTGCTGTTGTTCTTCCGGTGATTCTCCCGGTCGACACCCGTTCGACACCCGTTCGGAACTCCGGGTCTGATCCTTATCTACTCCTTCCGCATGCTCCACCATCTATACAAACGTCCTTCATGGTTGGAGAACCAAAAAGCATTTGAAGGCCCCTCAGCTCTTTTCCTGTGCGTCGGGGAGTTATAATTATCAAATATTGCTTCTTAAAAAAGGAAAAATTTCCCTCACCCTTCTTTCTCCGTATTTTCCTCCTCGAGCACCTTTTCCGTGGCCGTATTTAACATCATATCGCTCCGGAGAAAACTGTGGAACAACCAACGGCATTGATCGCGTGTCGTGTGTGTGTGTTGTGTGTGTCTGTACTGGCAATCCCGTTGATACCATGGCGTCCACGCAGAAGAAACCCAACATCCTCTATATCATGGCGGACCAGATGGCCGCTCCGCTGCTATCCATCCATGACAAGAACTCGCCCATCAAGACACCCAACCTGGACAAGCTGGCCAAGGAGGGCGTCACTTTCGACTCTGCATATTGCAATTCGCCTCTGTGCGCCCCCTCTCGGTTTGTCATGGTCAGCGGCCAACTTCCGTCCAAGATTGGTGCCTATGATAATGCCGCCGATCTCCCTGCTGACGTTCCGACCTATGCCCACTATCTCCGTCGCGAGGGCTATCATACCGCTCTGTCCGGGAAGATGCACTTCTGTGGTCCGGATCAGTTGCACGGATACGAGGAGCGTTTGACCAGTGATATTTACCCCGGGGATTATGGTTGGTCAGTCAATTGGGACGAGCCGGTAAGTTGGCCATCAGAGTCTAGAGCAAGTTGCGGTGAAACATTGCTAACTGGGGGTGGATGTCTTCTCCGCGCATACAGGATATCCGTGCGGATTGGTATCACAATATGTCCTCGGTCGAAAATGCAGGTCCCGTTGTCCGCACGAACCAGCTTGACTTTGACGAGGAGGTCATTTACAAGGCGACCCAGTATCTTTATGACCACGTGCGTCACCGCAACGAGCAGCCTTTCTGCTTAACTGTTTCCATGACTCATCCGCATGACCCGTATGCTATGACCAAGGAGTATTGGGATTTGTACGAGGATGTTGATATCCCCTTGCCCAAGACCCCGGCCATCCCGCACAGCCAGCAGGATCCCCACTCTCAGCGCGTATTGAAGTGCATTGACTTGTGGGGCAAGGAGCTGTCAGACGAGCGCATCAAGGCCGCCCGCCGCGCGTACTATGCCGCGTGCACCTATGTTGACGACCAGATTGGAAAGCTGTTGCGAGTGCTTGACAACTGCGGGCTGCGTGACGACACTATTGTGGTTTTCACTGGTGACCATGGCGACATGCTGGGCGAGCGTGGACTCTGGTACAAGATGGTCTGGTATGAGAACTCGGCCCGTGTGCCTTTCATCGTGCATGCGCCCAATCGCTTTGCCCCGAAGCGCGTGTCGGAAAACGTATCGACCATGGATATCCTCCCAACTTTTGCTGATATCGTTGGTGCTCCGCTGGTGCCTAGTCTTCCAATGGATGGGGTGTCATTGATGCCCTACCTGACAGGGCAGGATGGCGTGAAGACTGACACGGTTCTGGGAGAGTACATGGGCGAAGGTACCCAGTCTCCTGTCGTAATGATCCGCCGTGGGCGCTGGAAGTTTGTATACTCTCTGCTTGATCCTCCCATGCTGTTTGACGTGAAGTCCGATCCTGAGGAGAGAGTGAACCTGGTCGCCGGATTTCCCGAACCAGGTGTCGTACAGAAGCCTGCCAGCGCTCTTCCCACTGCTCAGCTGAATCCCAAGGCCCCACCGACTCCCAACGATACTCCACGCGCATCACCTCATCCTCAGCCGAATGGCGCTTCTGCGACTTCATTCCCCTTCCCAACGCCTCCGCGGACTCCGAGTCCTGCGGCACATACAGCATTGCCGGATACCACTGATCCGGTGAAACTCCTTGCGTATTTCATGGATGAGGTGCGCGCGCGTTGGGATCTGAAACAGATTCAGCAAGACGTGCTGCAATCGCAGCGTCGTCGTCGTCTCGTGTATTCCGCGCTGATCAAGGGAACACCAACCTTCTGGGACCACCAGCCTCATGTTGACGCGAGCAAGCAGTATGTGCGCAACCAAGGCAAGGGCGCCTTGGACGATGTAGAAATAATGTCTCGCTGGCCACGAGTGCTGCAGCAGGCGGCCAACGCCGTGGCGCAGTAGATGAGTCTAATCAAGGTCAATGATCACCTTATCTCGACTCGTCTTGCATCGGCTAAATGCTTGAACACATTGTTTTGATGATTTATGATCTGCGTTTGGTCTTGCCAATTTACATTTCTTTCTTGTTCTTATTATCATAGCGGCCCTTGCTTGATGCTTTCTTGTATGCATTTCTAGCGAGGAGCTATACTCCGTGCAGTTTTGTCTTTCTTTACACATTATTTCCTTTCCCCCTACGCAAGCAGGATTTTCTTGTTCTTTCTTTTCTCATCTAGCATACGCACAGGTTATTTACTGCCTTGGAAGTTGCATCGACCTATTGTCTTGTCTACCACCGGATCTGGTGTCGTCATTCAGTGCTGGATTTCCTGATTAACTGTACAAAAGGAGAAAAGGTGGTTTGTATTTTAGGGATGCCTATAGAGATAATGATATGTTGGTCGTGTCTTCAAGAATCAAGCATCTGCGGATGATGTCACAATAACGATCGGCTATACCAGCGTACTGCAGGTAGTACATAGAATCCAATAAATACGCGCAGCGCACCCCAGGCATACCAAGACCTGGGCATCCGCCCCCATACGAAGAGCAGCCGGGCCCAGGAACATAAATTACCACGCTGGGTACTAGGCAGGCTCATTGCGGCCCGCACTGGACATGGGGACTTTGCAGCATACCATGAACGCTTCCACCACACTGACTACCTAGCAACCTGCTCCTGCAAGAAGCTAAAGACCCCAGTACATTTCTTCTTCTGCCCACATACTAGGAAGCGCTGGAAGGAGAGACGGAAACACACACTAGCTGGGCCAGCAAAAACCATTGACTGGCTCCTAGGGACTGCTGCTGGGGCTGAGGAATTCAGCCGCATCGTGCAAAACACATCCTTCTTTACGGATATATGCCCAAACTGGGCCCACCTAAACACAGAGTAGTGTACAGTCAACACATATCTTCCTGGGAAAGAGGGACTGGCTCCCCCTCTCACCTATAGGGAGGCAAAACAGGGCTTTCTACCGCTTGAAGCCCCAGCCAGGGCAGTGCTGGGAACTTCCCCAACTCTACAGCACATAGTGCTCAAATTTGTCTCCTTTAAGCATGTATTTAGATCGTTGCGCACGTACTTAGATCCTCTTAGATAGTATACGCTTGGGAGGCACGTCCGGTTGCCCTTCGGGAGGCCGCGGTCACCCGCCACGTGACCGCCAAGCGACGTTAAATAATAATAACATAACATAACATAGAATCCAATAAATCAACCACAGCCTCCATCCTCTTGATAAAATAAAATCCAAACCAAAAGAATCCAAAGAAAGAAATAAGAAGAAAATGCCCAAGCTAACCATCGCCGTCGCCCAATCCCGCACCCTCTCAACCCTCCCCGCAACCCTCTCCGCATTAGAGCGCATAACCCACCACGCCGCCTCGAGAGGCATCCACCTCCTCCTCTTCCCAGAAGCCTACCTAGGCGGATACCCACGCACCTGCGACTTCGGATCAGCTGTTGGCTCGCGCGCCCCGCACGGCCGCGAGCAGTTCCTGGAGTACTTCAAGTCGGCCGTTGATCTGGGCGATACACCTGAGGGGGCCGGGGAGGAATGGGTGCTTCGAAAACTTCCCGTAGGCACTGACGAGGAAGGAGAAGAGATGGAGTATCGTGGGGATGGGACGAGGGAGATGCTGGAACGGATTGCGAGGGAATCGGGCGTTTTTGTGGTTACGGGCGTCGTGGAGAGGGCCGGGGGGAGTTTGTATTGTGCTGTTGTTTATGTTGATCCTGTTCGGGGGGTACTGGGGAAGAGGAGGAAGGTCATGCCTGTATCTCTCTCATTTCCCTCCCTTTAATCTCCCCCTTGCTTTGTGTTTTTGGTGTGTGTGCTTTTCTGACAGAAGAAAACAGACGGGTTCGGAACGTCTCATCTGGGCTCAGGGTTCCCCATCTACCCTGAAAGCAGTCACGACAACCTTGAACGGCATCCCCGTTACCCTTGCAGCGGCGATATGCTGGGAAAACTTCATGCCTCTGCTCCGGCAGAGTCTGTATTCGCAGAATGTCAATTTATATCTTGCCCCCACGGCCGATGGGAGGGAGACGTGGTTACCGCTCATGCGTACTATAGGCTGTGAGGGGAGGACGTTCGTTCTCTCTGCAAATCAGTGTGTGAGGTATGATGAATTGCCTGAGTGGATTAGGGCCACTACCACCACAGCTGGGGATGAAGGAGAAGGGGCATCGCTAGCTGGTATCCAAGAACCGCTTCCAACGCCTACACCCTCAGGAACGGCGATGGGGACGACACCTCTTCCGTCCCGATCTATTCTCGATAGCAGCGGGACTAGCACTCCGGGCAGCCAGATAGATATTGATGGAAAGCCAGGAACAGCAGGGAGAAAGAAAATATCACCCTTCGTCTCCCGCGGCGGCTCGTGTATCATCTCGCCCTTCGGAGAGGTCCTGGCCGGTCCAATCTGGGAGGTATCGACGGATGATAATCCGGATCGGTTCACGACGACGGATGAGCTGGAGTCAAGCGTGGCGATTGGAGATGGATTGGCTGTATCGGAGATTGATGTTGATGACTGTGTACGTGGGAAGATGGATTTTGATGTTGCAGGGGGCTATTTGAGGGGGGATTCTTTTCATTTAGCTGTTGATGGGCTTTGTTTGGATCCTCCTGTTTGATTGTCTTATTACTTATTTTGCTGGACATATGAGTTATGTTGATATCTGTTTATATGGAAATAAAGGCTGAGGTTGCATTGATCTTTCAATCCATTCAATCAATCTAGTCCATTCGTTCATTCATTCAGACACCCAAAGAAAGAAATCAATTGTAAACATCACGATGTGTACTGTACTCCATATTCAATATTCAAACCCCGATCCTATATACCTCTAGAAAAATACCAAAATAAAGCCACTCTAAAGTCTAATAACTAACAAATGCCATGTGTCTTCCCGGTCTTCCCCTGCAGCGAATGCGTCTCGTTCCGGTAATGCGGGTGCATAGTCCCCTTGGCTGAGTTACTGTGGCTCCGGACATGACTGTGTTTGGCCAGAGCCCTTGAAGTTAGTTTAGCCTACATTGTGTTCCGTTGAAATATTTTTGTCAAGGGCAGCTAGCTGAACGGCCCGGGACGGTATGGACGAAAAAAACTCACCTTTTGTATTTCTCCATCAATGTCTTGTCCATGTCGCCCAAGGTCTTCAACGCCAGCTTGATGTCGGTGATGAGACTGTCGCAGCGGTTCATGCTGAAGTCCTCCCGGACCACAACCCGCATTAGTTTGAGGGAGTTGCTGTGCGGTGCCATCGTGTAGGCGGGGACCACCCAGCCGCGTTCGCGGAGCTGGTGGGCCAGGGCGAATTCGTCGAAGAGCGTGTCTCGGTCTGGTGAGAGTCGGAAGGCCACGAGAGGCAAGCCGTGGCCACGACCTTCGCTCATGATGATGAAGCCCAGTTTCTCCAGTTCCTGCGACAGGTAGTCGGCGATGCGGGTGAGGTTGACCATGATGGCCCGGTAGCCGCGTTTTCCTAACCGGATCATTTGGTAGTACTGGCCGATGACCTGGGAGGCGCCCTTGGAGAAGTTGAGGGTGAAGCTGGCTTGTTCGGCGCCTAGGTAATTGATGTTGAAGACCAGGTCCTTGGGGAGGTATTCGGGAGATCTCCAGACGACCCAACCGACACCAGGATATACCTATTCAGGTCAGCCTTGTTGACTGGAAGAGACACGCACACGCACACACACAAAAAAAAAAAAAAAAAAACCTATTCTCCATCCAGTTCAGATACGTACCAATCCGTATTTGTGTCCGGATACATTGATGGACACCACCTTTTCCAGTCGAAAGTCCCATTCCAGCTTGGGGTTGACAAAGGGAACGACAAAACCACCACTGGCTGCGTCGACGTGGATAGGAACATCAAGTCCTCTCTCGACCAGGAGGTCATTGATCGCCTTGACATCCTCGTACTGGCCGGTGTAGGTGGTACCAAGGATGGCGCAAATACCAATGGTGTTCTCGTCAACCAGGTCGACGGCAGCCGCGGGGTCAATGACATAGCGCGACTCAGTGCAATAGACGTAGCGCTCTTCAACATCGAAGTAGCGAGCAGCCTTCTCCCAGCAAACCTGGACGGCGCTGTTCATGACGAGGTTGGGTCTGGAGTAGTCCTTGCCCTCGGCCTTACGCTTGTTCTGCCAGCGACGCTTCATGGCCAGGGTACCCAGCATGATGGCCTCGGAGGAGCCGATGGTGGAAGTACCCATGGAATGCTCAGACGGATCTTCGCCCTGGGGAGCATGGAAGAGATTGGCGATCATGCTGACACAGCGATTTTGGATCTCAGCACTCTGGGGATATTCCTCATAGTCGATGAAGTTCTTGCTGAAGGATTCGGTCATGAGCTTCTCGGCTTCATCTTCCTGGAGGATGGGTTAGCACTGCAGGATGCGACTTGGACATGTCGTTATCGGGCCTTGGCAAGGCCGTGGTCAATGCTCACCATGTAGGTTGTGACAAAGCTCGCCAAGCTGAGGTACATCGATTAGGTTAGCATACAGGCCCCACTGGAATGCATACAGTCTGCTTCTAGAAAAATAAAATAAAAATAAAAATAGAAAATCAAGGGGGTAAAGAAGACGTACTTGAGCATGGGATTGCCGTCCAGACTAAGTTCGTCTTTAATCATACGGTATGCGACCTCGCGTGGCATTTCCTTCTCCGGCATTTCGTTCGCAGGGAGAGCTTCAGCGGCGTAACGGGTGCCGTAGACGCTGGAGTAGAAGCCATCGTCGTCTTCCTTTTCGAGTTTGATGGAATTGACGCGTCGATGCAGGGACTCGATGGCGTTGCTGCCCCTTCTGACGGGAGCAAGATGGACCATTGTGACGGTGAGGTGTGTTTGTTCCTTTCTCAAAGCAAAGGGATGAAAGCGAGCTGGAGGGCAAACAGGACAGACGAGAAGCAGGATAGGACGAGGGATTTAAGCAACTCGCGGGTGCAGGCCGTTGGCAGTGGCAAAGGGCGTCAGGGGAAGGGAGACAGGGAGTTGCGACAGAACAAGGCGGTTAGTGAGGAGCAGCAGCCGGTGAGGAGATGCACCGGTCCGTGTGTCTGTGTCTGGAGGGTACTGTAGCATTATTATTCATTATTATTTTTGTTTCCATTATCATGCAGAAAAACCTCGTGGGTGTCGAGCAACAAGCTCCTGATGAAGACGCTGACGTGGCTACAGCCCAAACCTCGATGCATTCTCGTGTTCTCCAGCAATAATCGACATCGCGACATGCAGGCTCTCCATTCAAACTCCTCCATCGCCAATCGCTGCGGGCCGTGAAGAGATTCGAGGCGGATATCGGCACTTGGAGCAGCATCCATGGATCCGGACGGCATATCCAGCGCAGTGGATACACTCCATAGTATCCATCACATTATCAGATTCAACGCGGCGCAAGAATGAAACTGAGCCAAACCCAAAAAAAAAAAGCCGCACTGGCTTGTCAAAGTTTGTCTCCTGATTCATCTTCAGGCCGTCTGCCTGGTGTCGCAGCGTGTGACGGCCCGTGGGACGCAAAAATAGCAACCCCATTTTCAAGTCAGCTTCTAGAATAATAATCTACAGACAACAGCCTTGTTTTCCAGAGCTAAATCGATATCGAACGCTCAACTGCCGATGCGACGCGACGGGCCGGGAGTTGCGGTCCACGATCATCGTGGGCGTCCACACGGCAGGAAAGGGGCTGTACCTCAGCCGTGTCTGGTGATGTCTTCTTCTTCTTCTTTTTGATATGTCCTCTCTGCCAAGGTGCTCTCTCTGTACATAATGGGAACCTGAAACACCGCGACACCGCGATAGCTACTGTGGCGGGTGAGTGGCGTTGTCGTTGGGCGCGATTCTCTCTACTCTACTCTAGAGTATCCGTGCGGGGATAAGAATGAATCTATCGAGGACGAACCCAAAGTCAGTTACTCAGTTACTTGAGAATAATAATGGCTGAATCACCCCACTTGGGGCTTCTCTGTCTGGAGTATGTACATTGTACGCTCTAGGCGCTCCATGTCCTCTCGGTGCCAGAACCGAGTCCCAGAGGCCGAACGCCTTCTCCCAGAGCGAGCGGAGGGAAAGACAGATGCCGACACGATTGGACGCGGCCACCGCATGGCATCAACCGGATTATTATTGCGATGATTATTACCTATTACCATGGAAGTAAGAGAAGAGAAGAAGTAGCGGTGATGAAGACAACTCTGCGCGGAACAGGCCGGAAGCAGGCTGGCCATCCGGAAAATCCCGGAAACGCCCATCTTCCCTTTTCACAATTTACTGTTTCTATTACTCCAGCAGTACTTTGGTAGAAGTAGTAGTAGAAGACAGTAAAGACAAGAATTGCATTCGTATTCAGTAGACTACGGTATTATTAGCTTCATCTGAACGCATAATATGGAATGTTATTATTATCCTGGCAGTAATATTATCTCAGGTATTTTATTTGATTAATTTCAATTTTTCGTGTGATCAGAGGCATCTTCATTGCTTCAACTCCATCGATCTCCCTCTTCTCTTCCCTTTCTCTTCCTTCATCCCTTCGTTTCATTCCCCTCTTCCCTTCTCTCTCCTCTTCTCTTCTCTTCTCCTGCGTCGCTCCGCGTCATCGTCGGCCCAGACGTCCGGACGAACGCCTCGACTCCAGCTCTCGGTTCCCCCGCATCAATCCAGCTTGCACTCTCCACTCCTCTTTCAGCCGCCCCCGCCACACTTTCTCTCTCTCTGTCCCTTCTGTCTTGTCTCTGTCTCGACGGAGTATCTTTCTCATATCCTCATCCTCTCCTTGGCTCAAAACATCTATGCTGGATGTCTTCCCGCTGTCGCCCTTGCCTCCCCCTTCGCGCTTAGGCCGTTCGTCCGTCGCGCTCGCTTCACACCAGTAGTCCATCCTGCTGCGCTCAATTTGTCTTTGCTGGATCTGGCTGGGATAATCGTCTGCCGTTGACTGTCACTGTCCGTCATATTCTATCCTACTGCGCCGCTCGAGAGTGCTGCGAAGACTACTGCCCAGAAAAAAGTTTTTTTTCTTTTTTTTTTTTTTTTTTTTTTTTCCTTCTTGACCTCGGCCCGGCAAACGCTTCACACCCGTCGCGCGACGTCTTTCTCTCCCTACTGTACGACTGGATATTCTCGCAATCTTCAAAATGCACGCCGAGATAACAGTAGAATCCAATGATACCCCTCCTACGCCTTCTGCGGATGCCAGCGGCGAAAGCACCAAGTCAGACCCTGTAACGAATTCCGAACCGGCTGCCGTGAAGAGAAAATTCGACGACGATGGCCAGAAGCCCCCAGCTGCTTCCAATGCCAAGGATGCCCCGAGGCCACGCAGGAAGAAGGCGAGAAGAGCTTGCTTCGCTTGTCAGCGAGCCCATCTGACTTGCGGTATGCCTTTTCCGCCTTTCATTCTTCTGCATCAAACCCCTTCCCTGCCTACATGCTGATCTCTACAGGTGACGAGAGACCTTGCCAGCGTTGTATCAAGCGTGGTCTTCAAAACGCCTGCCAGGATGGTGTGCGCAAAAAGGCCAAATATCTTCACGATGCCCCCGACGGTGCCTTGATCCCTGGCGTCGGCGGCAACTTCTACAACAGTAGCAGTAACAATGGCAATGTCGCCCTCTCCAACACCGGCGCCAATGGCGCCGTCCAGCAGCAGCAGCAAAACAACGGCGCGAGTTTCTATGCGACACCCCAGTCAGGCTCCTACAACGTCTACCCGGAGACCTCCATGGGCCAGAGCCCCTTCACGACCCAGTCGCCAGCTTCCCCTACGTACAACGTCAAGTCGGGTGCCGCGGGCCGGCATCCCAGCCTGTCTTCTTCCACTGTCAGCCAGCAACCCACCGGGACTACCAGCCAAGCGCAGAACCCATTCGCCGGACCTCTCTTCGACCCCAGCGATCCCGCCCTGTTCAACTTTGATCTTTCCAGCATGAACTTTGAGAATCGCTACGGTGCCCTCGAATTCGGCATGTTGGGCCACATGGCCACCGGCGCTGGGGACTCCCCCAGCGATTCCGCCACCCAACGCGGGTCAATTGGTGGTGGTGGTGGTTCAATTCCATTCTCTGCAGCAGCGGGCACAGGGTATGGCGATACCAGCAGTCCCGGCAACACCCAGCCGTTCGTGTTCGGCGCCGATCCTCTGCTGAACGATTGGCCCAACGGGCAAGCCTCGGGTCAGCACGTGAACGTCAACGGCATGTACCAGAACAACATCATGACGGGGCCCATGCCTGCGTCAAAACCTGATGCGCCACATGCTTTTGCCATTGAAAGCGGCCCGGCTAGTTTCACCAGCCCCAGTTCGATTTCCAGCCCCCAGGTAGCGGCCAGTTTGGAGGACAACACGTTCAATGCGATGAACAATGGCGGCAAGTCGAACGGTCTCCCTGCCAACGGACAACGGTCCGTAGTTCCCGCTTCTGGTCTCAAACAACAGCACACGGGGGCAAAAAAGCGGCATCGCAATCCATCGGCCATCTACGAAAGCGTCAAGGAGCCGTATCCGTATACCAGCGGCTTCCACAACCTGACCGCCTTTATCCAGCACCGGTTCCCTCCGCAGAAGCGGCTGCAGATTGCCAAGTCGCTGGCATCTATCCGTCCGTCTCTGATCGCCACCAGCAAGACCCTGAACCGGGATGACCTGATCTTCATGGAGAAGTGTTTCCAGCGGACGCTCTGGGAATACGAGGACTTCATCAACGCATGCGGCACTCCGACACTCGTCATGCGACGCACGGGAGAGGTTGCCGCGGTAGGCAAGGAGTTCAGCATTCTCACGGGTTGGAAGAAAGAGGTGCTGCTGGGCAAGGAGCCCAATCTGAACGTCAACACGGGCGGCTCTGGTCCTCATCTGGGAGCGTTGTCCCGCGGCGCATATACGCAGCGGAATGCGTCGATGGCGAACGGCAACCATCGAACACAGCCTGTTTTCCTGGCAGAACTGCTGGACGACGAGAGCGTGGTGGAGTTCTACGATGACTTTGCACGACTTGCCTTTGGCGATTCCCGCGGCAGCGTCATGACGACATGCAAGCTCCTGAAGTACAAGACCAAAGAAGAAATGGAGATTGCGCAGGCCGAGGATAGCCAGAACTGGAACGGTCACTTGCGCAAGGGGGGAATTGCCGGAGAGGCAGGGATGAACCAGTTGGGGTCCAAGGACGGTAAGGTCGAATGCGCGTACTGCTGGACGGTCAAGAGAGACGTGTTCGATATACCGATGTTGATCGTGATGAATGTGAGTGCCTTCTGTTGCCTTCTACCCGGGGTATCCGCTAACTTTGTCTATAGTTCTTACCATGTATTTGATTCTGTTGTTGGCAGTAACTTTCTCATGGATCAGTTGGATACCAAAGTCTTGTAATCTGTTGTTTAACTTTTGCCTCATACCCTTGGCATCATGATGTATGTTTTCTTCCTTTCTTGGTATATATTGAGCCGAATCAGCCTGACAAGGCAGTGAATCTTGTCTGTTCTTTCTATTTATTATTTATAAAATGTAGCATTGGACATAGAAAGAAAAAAGAATGAAAGAAAAAGAACTGTAGCAGTACTTCACGTGACTAGAAGAACCCCGCCAATGACAGACCCTGGATTGTTCCCAGTTCTCATCTTATAATCATTATAAATCCATACCAAAGTACCCAACTCAATCAGAAATACTTCATCGAGAATTTCCATCCCAGTCCAGAATATATACAAATTCGATACAAAAATGCCAGATAGACAGAACCGCCCCCTCGTCGCAGGACCAGACAGCGGGCCCTCGTCCCCGTTCCCAATCAAATTGTCCGGACCGGTGATCAAGGGTTTCGGGCGGGGGAGTAGAGAGGTATGTTTTTCTTTCTTATATCTATTATTTCTTAATATGAAGAATACCGTTAAATATTGTATATATGTATCTGTTTATTTATATATATGTGTAACACTAATAAGGAATACAGCTCGGCATCCCAACAGCCAACATCCCCGCAGACGGATTAAAAGAGTATCCCGATCTTGAATCGGGCGTTTACTATGGCGTTGTAGCGCTTGATCCGGGACGGTTTATGTATGCTTCTGGTGAGACTGCGAATGGTGATGGCAATGGGGAGAAGAAGAAGAGTACGACCGTCTTCCCCGCCGTCTTGAGCATCGGGTTTAATCCTTATTATAAGAATACTGTTCGTTCTGTTGTATGTTCCCCCTCTCCTGGGATTTCCCTCTTGGATTCTCCCTTCACGAGGTTTTCTATTATGTTATGAGGATTTGGGACGGAGGCTAATAAAGAAACAGGAAATCCACATCATGGCCCCCTTTGCGCCTAAGGGACCAGCAGAAGCTGAATCTCAAGCTCAAGAGAAACACTTCCACAAACTCCCCGATTTCTACGGGACGAACCTCAACCTGCTTATCCTGGGGTACATCCGTCCTGAATACGACTATGTCTCTCTCGAGGCGTTGGTGGAGGATATCCGAGTCGACTGTGAGGTTGCGCGGAGGAGTCTTGCGAGGGATGCGTATGCGTGTTATTTGTTTGGTGATGATTCGTCTTCTTCGTCTGTAAAGAGTGAGAGGGAGTGGTTGCTTGACTTTTAGATTTTATTGTTTTAGAACTTTGGCTTTTCATGGATGATTGATGATTGATATGATAGATTTTTGTCTATTCGTGTATCTACCTTGGTTTATGCTATTAGACTAGATCGAATGTGCTGTCCATCCATATTTGCTGCTCCGTATTATATATGGTTGCTCAAACTAGCTATGCCACTGCTCACACCCCCAGCACTCTTCAACGTTCTTACACTAGCTTCCTGTGCAATAGGAATCAGCTTCTCTACTCGTCTCGATGCCCCGTCTGTCTCCCTCGCTAATCCAGTCACCACCGCACCGAGGAGCGTGTCGCCAGCTCCATTGACACTGACAATGTCACCATCCGCGATCACTTCTGCAGGAGGAAATAGCCTCATATATACTCCTCCAACGAGTTCGTCCGTCGTCGATGCTCGGGACAGGATATATGGCATCGAATCAGGCGAAGTGAGACGAGGATCACCTGGACGAAGCAGCTGCGTCAGCAGGACGCCCTGCGGGCCGAGTTTGGTAATAATGCACGGGATGAATGGCAAGAGTTGAATGCTCTGCTGGGGCGTGCCCTCGTCGACAAGTGCCGCAGATGTCATCGCCGCAAGTCGCTCTCTAGAGCCAGAGGACGGTAAACCCATGGCGTCGATGACACGCCACCAGCCCGGAGAGTCGAAGTGCCCGGCCTCGCGTGCGCTCATGTGCATCGCCGCTAGTTCGAGCTTGTTAGGAGCTGCGAGGCTGACTGCATTGTCCGGGACAGAATTCGACGGTCCGATCGCCGCATTGGCTCCCAATCCATTGCTGAATAACCGGCGTGATTTGGGGGTAGATACGGGTTCAAAGGCAATTCGAGACCCGTACTTCTTGCCAATATCGACCCACTTTGCCAGAACCCCCGGGCTCCAATTTGCATCGACGACGACCCATCGAGGCTTGATGCGGCGCACTAGAGGTTCCCAGAAAGCGTCAAAGTTCAGGTCTTGCTCCGGGAGTTCCATGATGCTCATATCCGCCATGGCCACCAGCAGATCTCTTTTCGCATCATTAATGGCAATATATTGCGCGGTTCGAGTTCGTGATGAGGCTGGAAGAACTTGGATCCCATCTGTGCTGAGCTTCTGCTGCTGGAGTGTTGACAAGGCAGCACGGCCTGTAAGATCGTTCCCGACAAGGCTGCAGAAGAGAACAGAGCTTCCCAGATAATTACTAGCAATGGCCACATTGTATCCTACACCACCTAGGCTCTGTCCGATTATAGCTGGGTTTGACGTATGCAAGATGGGCGTGATATTAGTCTTGTCTTCGGTAAGAGGTGCATAATCACAAGAGAGATCGACTGCAAGAGACCCGGCCACTAGTACATCTGCCTTTCCTAATTTCTCAATGTGAAGGTCATCATTTTCAACAGCCTTTGCACCTTCTACAGCATTTGCAATTTTTTCTTCGCACTTTGTGTTCGGAGTGACTACCGGGATCGCTGCCATATGTCTACATGATAGGAGATCTCCAAAATTAGCAAGATCGACTTAAGTCGAGATGCAAACTCACCGATCGCCCCTGTTGGATTGCTCTAATTTGGAGAGTTCCACGGCAACTTTGGTCGCCATCTCGACGTTCGACTCGACCAGAGCTCGGTTGGCCGCAACGCTCTTCCCGCCACTCAGCTCCTTGATCTTGGAGAGCACAAAAGGCGTGTTGTCGCTTCCAGTATGGCCCTCAATCTGGGCAAGGTGGAGAGCCTCGTCGATGATTTTATCCATTTCTGGTTTTGCGATTGCATGTTCTAGCGGCACAGGGTTGGCAAAATGGATTCCTGAGGACACTGGAAGTTTCGACTGTGCGTCTGTAGTTGGATATCTGAATTAGCAGATTGCACCCAGAGCCCCAGCTTGCAATGACTTACAAACAATCGCCGCAGCCTCCGCTTCATTCTGGACAACCTTCGGACTTCGCTTTCCGCTGTCCCGGCTGAAGAAGGCAGGAAAATCCACCGGTCCTTGACGTCCATCTGCAAAAGTTGCGACACATACACCTTCGGTTTCAAGGTATTCCAGCGTTCGCGGAATGTCAAGGAAGCTCTTGCATCCAGAACTAACAACCGTAACTGGCGTTCGTCCAAGCTCGGTAAGATCCGCTATTGCATATACAAGTAAGTGGACGGGTCGGAATAGGAAATATCACCACGTCGTTTGTTCCGTACCTGATATATCCATCGACGCTTCTCCTCCACGATGTACGCCACCTGTATATGGGTCAACTAGAGAAGGTGAATGTGATGTGCAAGCATACGCACCAAGCCCGCCCGTTCCAAAAATCTTAATACCAGCCAAGTGTGCTAGCACCATCGTGCCTGAGACAGTGGTTCCTCCATGAAGTGGCTTCCCAGCCATTCCCTAACAGGTCTCAGTATATCTATATCAATGTCTGATCTCTGTTCAAAGGATGGCAGGTACCAGGCCGCAAATGTAACCGAGATCCCTCCTCGAAACTTTCAACGCGCTCTTCTTTTCCGCGGACGCAGCCAGCTCAACGATCTCTTCCGGGTCCAAACCAACTCGTGCCACGCCATTGTAAATTCCAATTGTAGCAGGGACTCCTCCATTGACTCGAACGACGGATTCTAGTAACGACGCGAGTGCCACGTTATCAGGGTATGGGAATCCTGATGATTCTGTGAGTCGAGCTATTCCTTGGAAAGGGGTAGGATTCATACATACCATGTGTATATATAGTAGTTTCCAATGCCACTACAGGCTTTCCAGTAGCGACGGCATCCCGGATCTCTTCTGAAACCTTGAAGAACTTGCTTTGTGCCAGGCCATGGATTCTTCGAATGGGCTTGGGGAAGCTGGACACCGGCCATTTAGTTGAACTCGCTGGCCGGAAGCCAGTCCGCGAAGAAACTCGCAAAGCGAGCATTGTCTGCTGTGCAAAGATAGCCAGAACAGGACTTATGAAGGCAAGGAGCAGTGGTGATTGCAACCGTGAGGGGCTGTCGGAGGTGACGAAGGACACCGGAGCGCGCGCTGCGGCCGCAAGGGCCGCCGTAATCAATCGACGCAGTGCCATCCGTATACGGACACATCAGCATCAACTCTCAAGGCTCTCCCTGTCATCCCATTCTCTTTCACTCCAGCTCCATCCTGGCTAGGGATTGTGGATTAAGGTGCTGTTTGCTCCAGCACCTCCCATTTTTACAATGAGGTTTCTGACAGCACTGTCACTACTGTCCGGGCTGCTACTGCCGGCGAGCTTAGTATGCGCCAAACCCAGTGACATTACATCTTCTACACGACTGTCATTGCCTGCGGATTTCAAGCCCTCTCAGGTCTTCAAGAATACGAATTTGGTTCGGAATACGAATTTGGAGAAGGGATATGCTAGGGAGACGGTCAATGTGGTCGTGGAGAATGTCGACAAGCAACCGCAGAGCGACTACTACCTGTCCTTTCCAACAGACGTATTCGCTAAACTAGGCAGCCTCGAAGTGAGGGATAAAAAGGCCGCAGGGAAGGGCAGATTTGATGTTGATATTACGGAACTCGATTCATCGAGGTAAGAGACTAATCGTTGTCAATGCCTCTGTGGACAATGAGAAATTGCAGACAAGCTGATGACATTCTCAATTCAAGGGATACTCAATACGCCGTCGTTCATCTTCCCGAACCACTTGCTCCATCGTCCCAAATTACTCTGGGAATTTCCTATTCTCTGCTTTCCTCCCTGCGCCCGCTTCCTGCAGCCATCGAACAGAATGACCGGCAGTACCTCACGTATTCATTCTCGGCCTATTTCCCCTCACCATACGAGACAGTTACCCAGAAGACGAAACTGAAGTTCCCCAGCACTAATGTCCCAGATTACACGACAACCTCCGGCATCAAATCCGGCTCGGAAGCTGATCCTGAGCGACAGGGTACAACTTACACCTATGGTCCGTACAAGACAGCTAAGATTGCTCCAGGAACTGTCTACCCGATCACAGTTCGCTACGAATTTACAAAGCCCATCATCACTGCTTCTCTGTTAGAACGCGATCTGGAAGTGTCCCACTGGGGCGGGAACCTGGCGACGGAAGAACGTTACTGGCTGCACAACAACGGCTCCAGGCTGTCGAATCACTTCTCTCGCGTGCAATGGACCATGGTTAACTTCCAAGGGTTGCCTTCCTCTGCAGTCCGCGAGCTGAAATATCCCCTCAAGCCGGGTTCGGTTGATCCCTACTTCACCGATGACATTGGTAATGTCTCTACCAGCCACTACCGACCCGGAAACCCCAACCGAGAAGCATTCCTGGAGCTACGACCTAGGTACCCTATTTTTGGTGACTGGAATTACAGCTTCCGCGTTGGCTGGAACAACGCCCTTTCTTCCTTCCTCCGCCGAACAGCCGGTGACGCCGATACTTTTGTTCTGAAAGTTCCTTTCCTAGAGGGGCCGAAAGTCTCGGAAGGCATCCAGTACGAAAAGGTCGTTGTCCGAGTGATTCTCCCGGAGGGAGCCAATAATGTCCAGTACGAAATCCTGGAAGGATCCTCCAGCAACGGTCTCCCCGGACGCAATCAGATCCAGTCTCATCTATCTGCCCACAAGACCTACATGGATACATTAGGCCGGACCGTATTAACTCTTACAGTCGACAACCTCACCGATGGAGCCAGAGATTCTCAGATAGTTGTAAGTTTCATACACCTTCACTGGTCTTGTTGTAGTCAATAGCTTCGATTTGAACTCACGCTGTGTCTTTAGGTCACCTACCACTACACGTCCATGGATGCTTTGCGCAAACCCTTCACAATCACTGCTGGGGTGTTGGCTGTCTTCGTCATCACATGGCTCGTTGGTAATATTGATGTGAGTATCAAGAAACGATGAACCAACTGGATCGGGTTTCTTTTTTTCACTTTTGTCTTCTTTTTGTATCTTCAGTCTTGTCCTGTATCAAAATAGCCATAAAATGCAAATCGTAAGCATCTACAACCTCCACGCAGGCCGTTGAACGCATTGCAGTGGACCTCGCATGAAATGAGAGAAAATACGTACGGCGAAGGCACAGAGGAAAATATAGACAGTCATATGCCAATTCATAACGCATCGCGCTGTAGAGTACAAGATCCAGGTCGCGTCAGTAAAACTTCAAAAGGGCACATCACATCGGGCTTTCGAAATCCGTGATTGCAAAGGAGTAAAGGGGGGAGAGTATGAAGACACAGTAAGAAAAAGGGCCCTCTCTCGTGAATAGGCAGTATTGGTCTCGTCGAAGTGTATGAAGAGGAATGATTGATCGAGATGATGGATGAAAACGCGTTGAGTTGACGTAGCTATGGAGGCCTCAGGCAAACTATCTACGCTATCTATCTAGGAAGGAGCTGACAGAACAGGACCACCAACACTGACTAATATATATATGAACTCGAGCCGTGACAGGGAGCAGGGTGTGGCTACAAAGGAACTTGTTGGAAGTTGAGTGCCTACATCAGCTCAGGTAGGTAACTAGAAATTCTTGACAGGTGCTTGGCAGCTGTTTCTCGCTTCAGTAGCCGTCATTTTCGGTGTCGTTTTCACAGGTCCTTATATTTCTATACGTAAAACAAGTTTTAGAGGGCCATGATAGTAATACCTAGGCATTGATTCCCCAGAAACGCCGAACCAGATTGACACCTTGTGAACCAGTAAGAGCTCAGAACGGAGAAAATAATAAATCAAAAATACAATGTGCGCATGGGATATACGCATAAAATCGAGGCCAGCTAGATAGACTGATATCCCCATCCAGGGCACACTTTCCGTCGCCTTATTTTTACCCTTTTTTCCTTGGGTATTTTATATTTATTACTCCTCGAATTTCCGCTTCACACCATTCCCATTCAAGCTGTTCGGTGGTGGAGGCCTCGCTGCTCCTGCTCTCCGTCTGCGCTCCTCCTCCTCAAACGCCGCTTGCGCCTGTCGTTTCTTCCAAGCGGTTTTGATCGCCGGAGCTGCACGGATTAGATCTTCCTCTGAGACACGGTCCTCGATACTCTCCAGCACCTTTTCGACGGTCGATATGTGGTTGGCATCGTTCTTGTCGTCACGGAGTCTGTGGAAGCGCCACCTTCCGTGCTCGTCCTTATAGCATTCCACGATGGTATCGTCTAGTGGGATGCCCAGGGTTTTGAGGTTGTCCCATTCTGGAGGGGTAACATACATTTCCCCGAAATGGCGGTACTCGCCTGCATTCAGCATGACGAAGAGGTGGAAGATAGGAAGCGCATCATAGTCCGGGTAAGGCTCAGAGACACCGTCGGCCTCGTCATCTGTGTCTGGCTCCAGTAAGGGGAACTCAAGGCGCATACGAAAATCGATGGTGTTTTCGGACGGAGGTTTCCATTTGAGGATATGCTCGTCCGTTCCGATGCGGTACGGTGTACTTCGGCAGGTGAAGATCAGACCGTCGTTGCCGTGGATCTTCTTCACCTTAGGGATGATGTCGCGGAACATCATTTCAATGCCGTAGCTGAACTGCGTGGATTTGTCCTCGACCACGAACCGCCGATGTTGCTTCTCCTCCGGGAATTTGCGGTACATGGCGTTGTACGGCTTGAGGACCTTCTCCTTGAAATACGCCAGGCGCTTGTCCAGGGTGCGGTGCATGAGGCTCTGTCCGTCCAACACCAAGCAGTCGAACACAAGATACTTGAGCTGTTGCGTCCCATCCTCGTAAGTGTCGTTCACCAATTCTCCATCCACCAAGGTGTCCACATGGAAGGACTGGAATGTATCATCGTCCGGTAAGGGGAAATGCAAGCCAGGCACGTAGCGGTAGTCATTCTTGCGATCGATCAGGTAGTGGATTTCAGGTGTGCCAGACTCCGGATCCCCACGCGCAAAGTACATAAGACATCGAATGCCATCTGTCTTCTCACAAACGTAGTAATCCTTTTTCTGTAGCTCCAGGAGGTGTCGCGCCGCAAAACTCACGGGTTGCGCACCGGGGAAGTTCAAACTGTTGCGGCCAAGCAGCTCTGCGACTTCTCTGCGGAACTGATCGGCCAACTCTCGCTCTGCGAGGATGCCAACTGCGTCGAGATCGGGGACTGAATGGCCCATGATGGAGGTATATGATGGAAATGGCTGGAGGGGGTCGAGAAGGATCGAATCAGTGATGGAATCTCAGTACAAGTCGTGACGAGGGATATAATAACGAGCTGGTCAACGGGGTTGAATCGGAATCGTCGCTCGGAGGCGATCAGCTCACTCACGCCCACAGGCGCAGAGAGCAAAGAGCCGTCCTCAATCGGAGGGAAGATGGTAGACAGGATGGGGAGTGCCGCGACAAGTTTTCTTTGTGAATCGAATATGCGGCGCCAAAATAACATCGTAATCTCAGGACCAATATTCGCGTGTGTGCCTCAGGCATTCAATATTCATTGCCCCGATCAGGGCTTCGTTATATGACAGTGGAATGGAAGTAACTGAACAGACCAACTGTGATTTCAATTTCTAGAAGTACTCTTATCAGGTCGAACAAGTCCATTCTGCTTGGGTATTCTTGCCATCGATAATGCCACCAAATACACTAGGGACGTTGTCATTCAAAAGGATAATGATGCAGAAACGAAGACAACCCCAGAGGCAAGCATCGCAAACTATCCGTACGTATGTACACTGAAAGGGTATTAAGTCATCATATTGGAACATGGCCCTCACAGAAACCACCATCGTTGCCTCCCACAGATTATCATAACGCCATAACACCTCGCCGAAGACTCCTCTTACCAAACCAAAGACGCCCGAAAGTAGGAGAATGAATCGTGGTTTATACAGTCAGAGTAATGCCTATGAGCCTGCAATGACCGAAGGCTTCCTGATAGCAGATGCAGCAGGGGCTTTCTTTGCATCCGGAGAGGCATCTGATGTGCTCGTACTCACAGCAACGGGGGATTGCAAGGGGATGTTCTCCACAGGCTCGAAGATGTTTCTGTTCGAAACCGGTGTCATATCTCCGGTTGAGAAGAGGCTACCACCACGAGAGCCACCCAGAGCATGCGACAGCATCTCTTTGATGCGGACATAATGGTACTTCTTCTTCGTCGAAATCAGAGTGTGCGTGATGAGAGGCTGTGGACGTGAGCGAGAGATAGCTGCCATGATAGAATCCCGTTCCTCATCCGAGTCAACCGGGCCACCACTGTCCAAATCGTCCTGGAGTGGTGCATTGGCATCGATGGCCGCCTCTGTTTTTCAGAGACACAAGCAATCAGCCCCGCTATCCACATTCTTAACCTTTCATAAAGAGGGTGGGCAAAAAACTCACTTTGCTGCCGTGCCTGATTCTTCTTCTGATATGCCTGGAGCAACATATCGTACGGCAGGGAACGTCCAGGAACGGCTCTCTTAGCGCCCATCGAGTGACTCTTGCACGTCAATGAGCGCGCACACTGAGCTCCATTAGGTAGCGTAACTCCGCACTGCTTTTCAACGTCGACCGGACCTTTGGGCTTAGGAACTTTGGGCTTCTGTTCATCTTTTTTCTTCTTCTTCTTGGGCTCCTTGTCCTTATCATCCTCGCCGTCCGCCTTGCGTTTCTTCCCCTTTTTCGTCCCATCATCACCCATCCCCTTGACGGCGCTCTTCTTCGCACTCTTCTGTCCCTTCATAGTACTCCCGGTACCTTCTTCCCCATCGCCGCCAGCGCCGTCGTCTTCCCCATCCTTCTCGACTTTCTCCTTCGCCCGATTCGCCGCATCACGCGCCTCCTTCTTCCGGCGTGCTTTCTCTTGCTTAGCTCTTAGGCAACCCCGAATGTGTTCCGCCGCCGCCTGCTTCATAACAGGCCGCTTGCAATGCTTGCATATCACCGTCTCCAACTGATCTTCGCGCGGTTGGCCCGTCGGAAAGGCTGCCATGGTTTTCTCGTCAACGTCGGGGAGAATGGGCGACGAGGCTGCCGATTCAGTTTGTGCACTTTTATTCTCTGTAAGAGTTTCAAGTTCGTATCAGCCATCTCTTGTCAGTGAAGAGTAAGAAGAATCATATGAACAAAGATAGTCACTATACCCTCTCCTTTTTTCGCCTTCGTGGCCTTGCTTGTCACCTTCTTCAGCTTAATCTTCCCCGGTTTCGTATCTTTCTCGGCATATTTGTATCCAGACGCATCAACGAAGCTTCCCAAACTCGATGAGGCGGACACTGCTCCATTTTATAAGGTTGTTCCGAGTTAGCTGGTCGATCATCTTCATCCCCTGCTTCCTTGAAGGAGACGCATGACGTACCTATAGCTATATCTCCGTTGGCCGCCATAAATACCAGAAGTCCTGTATTTTCTCCTCTGTCTATCCGTCCTTTCAGCTCAGCTCAGTAATTGAAATACATGGAGAGTTGTCCTGTCGCGCCCCTTGTAGCTTGAGGCTCGACACGTCGTCATCGGATCTGGCGTGTTCTTAGTCACGTGATGTGTGCTATCGGACAATGGACGGTCTCTTTCATCGAAGTAATCAATAACATTCCAAGTCAATACTTCATTCCTACGGAATATGCGTTCGTTGAAGAGATCCACTGGAGAGAATATATGTATTCAAATATTGATATACAGCGCTGTGTAGCCTTTATCTGTACCGAATAGATACACCCTTCTTAACGACTTCAAAACCACAGCCACGAAACGCATCCAAGCTTATGATTGATATTTGGAGAAGCAGAGGCTGCTATTAGTCCCTCCAAATCCAAAACTATTCGTCAGGGCGACGTCAATCTTCCGCTGTTGGGCGACGTTTGCTGCGTAGTTGCAGTCGAAACCATCTGCTAGACGCTCCAGGTTGATTGTTGGAGGCATCACATTCTACCAAGGAGACATTATCAGTGCATCTGTTTCTTTTATGGGGAGTTCCAAACCGAATACATACCTCATGGATAGCGAGGACCGTGAATACAGCCTCAAGCGCACCCGCACCCCCTAGGAGATGTCCCACAGCGCCCTTGGTGCTACTGATGTTCACATCTGATGCTTTCTGTTTTCCGTCAGGCCCCAGCAGGAGCGTCTTGATAGCCGCATTCTCTGCAGCATCCCCTATCACTGTCGAGGTTGCATGTGCATTAACATAATCGACCGCGGATGGTTGCATTTTCGCATTCTTCAATGCTTTTTTCATGGCCATGAACGCGCCTTCTCCATTTTCCCTAGGAGCCGTAATATGGTACGCGTCACTTGAACAGCCATACCCTTTTAGTTCAGCGTATATATGAGCGCCTCGAGCCTTTGCGTGCTCCAGTTCCTGTTCGAAATCAAAAGTCGGCGTCAAAAGAGTCGGGCAAAAAAAGGGGTAACTTTTTTGGTGTCTGTATACCTCTAGAATCATTACGGCAGCACCTTCACCGACCACAAAGCCTTGACGATCAGCGTCGAATGGCCTGGAGGCTTTGTCAGGCTTGTCGTTAAAGCCTGTTGCCAGGCTTCTTGCCCTCGCAAAGCCCCCAATAGCCAGTGGGTGAATGCAGGACTCTGCTCCACCGGCCACCATAACATCCGCATCTCCGTAAGCAATAAAGCGAGCAGCATCGCCGATAGAATGCGCTCCAGTGGTACACGCGGTGGTAACAGCATGATTGGGACCCTGATCGCGTTAGCTTCCTGTATCCTTCGGATGGCTTAAGAATTCCAGCTGAGACTTTACCATGAATCCATATTTCATTGAGATATGGCCGGCCCCGAGGTTGATCAGCAGTCTCGGCACAAACAGAGGGGATACCTTCCTGTAACCCTATTTACACAGCGTCAACAAAAGGGCTACCAAGCTTTTCTAGGCTATATTCCGTATGCTGACTGACCCCTTTATCGTATGCCAAGACAGTGTCGTAGATCTCGTCAAAGTTCCCAATACCAGAACCCAGGCATATTCCCTGAGAACAAGCCACCAGTTAGGACCGCCAACAAGAGACGCAATGGTGCAATACATACCATAGCCTCCCTTTCTTCGGGAGCACTGGGTCTCCATCCAGCCCCTTCAATCGCCTCTTCCGTAGCAGCCATAGCATACTGAGCAAACCGAGCCATCTTACGCTCATCCTGCAAAGATTCCCATAAGCCCGTTGTCCAACATAGCAATAGCATAATAGCATGAATAAGGAACCGACGCACGTCTCTTGCCAGCCATTCGGACGCTTTCCATCCACCATCCTGCCGCGTGCCTTGCGGCACTACCGCAGCGACCTGGCATGGTAATTCAGAGAACTTCGGATCTCGATGTTTGACGCTGACGATACCGCAATGCCCATCCAACAGGCGCTTCCAGGTTCGATGGATTCCTTATTTGGTAAGATCGTATGATTAGCCACAATTGGTGTTGACAAACTGCAGAAGCGGCATCGAATTGAGCTACCTCGCAGCGAACGTTGCTATTGCGGAAGGGACACGAAGGCGCAGAGTTTAGCTGGGCAGATGGGGGAGAGAAAGAAGTAATTGAAAAAGAGCACGAAACGAAAAAGATCCTTCGATCGCGTATTCCTTACTGTTTCTCTTGGTAGATGGAGACGATGCCGCAAGAAAAGAATTTCACTCACCCACTCCCAGAGGCGTCACAGCTCCCAGACCCGTCACGACAACACGACGCATTGCATCCTGGGTTCTCTCCGGGCACAGTTTCGAGGTAATCGCCTGTTGGACGATGTTGAAGTGTGAATAGCTGGCTGCGTATTATTATGATAGCTCGGAGACGGCCGACGAGAAGGGAAAGTCTGCACGACGTCAGCGACGGAAAGGCGCCGACTTGAAAGTTGAAGGAATCCCCCACTGTCCACCACGCTGTTATCCGCCAATTATCCTCCCTTCCACTGCTTCGGCGAACTGCAAGATCTCTTGCTTCTTATCTCTGGAAGATAGGAACTCGACCGGAGATGCTGTCTGTCGACAGGCCCTGATAATGGGTAGATAGCCGAGCTGTCTTCCTCAGGCGTTGGTGCCGACGGCACCGGTCGCCTTCTGTTTTCCTGCGTCACTTCTTCAGTCTTATATCTGGCTCTAGTCATTTGGAAATGCCTGGCTGGAAGAGCGCAGTGGTAGCATTGCTGGCGTTGGCCGGCTCTGCTTTGTCTCATCCAGGTCACCACGACGACGGGGATGTCTTAATTAGCGAAAGTCAGCGAGAGGAGTTGCTGAAGAAATGGAATCAAGAAGTATTTATCCTTGTCACTTGCTCTATGAGTGTAAACTATTTATGCTAATACTTGTCAAGATTCCTTTCGCCGGCATCTCTACTTTTGCCCACTTGAAGTCCGTGAAATGCCTGATTGAGCCCGATGAGCGGTATGATATCGCCATTATTGGCGCTCCCTTTGATACGGCGACCAGCTACAGACCTGGTACGGAATTTAGGCATTTTACTCCGTTGTTATTATCACTCGTTAACTCGCTTGGGTTTCATTGCAGGTGCCCGTTTCGGCCCTCGTGCAATCCGCGCCGCCAGCGCCCGCCAGATTCCTGCTGGGTCGTACAACGCGCGAGCAGCTATAAACCCCTATATGTCTTGGGCTACTATCACAGACTGTGGTGATATCCCAATCACTCCTGTTGATAATGGACTTGCGGAGCGCCAGATGTATGAGGCCTTGCTCGAGCTCGGCCAGCGCCCGGCCGTGACACCGGCTGAATCCAAGTACGGTACAAAAGGAATCTCGGCTGGCAAGCCCAAGCTGTTGATGCTTGGTGGCGACCACAGTATTGCTCTGCCTGCCCTCCGGGCCCTCTACCAGATCTACCAGAAGCCTATCACGGTGCTTCACTTTGATGCGCACTTGGATACTTGGAGCCCGGACCGGTATCACTCATACTGGGTCTCGGAACAGTCTCGTTTTACACATGGAAGTTTCTTCCATCTTGCCGGCCTGGAAGGACTTATCTCAAACACCACCTCTGTACACGGCGGTCTCCGCACGCGCTTGACAGGCACGGGCCTCGAAGACTACACGAACCCAGGCCCAGAGCAAGCATTCTACCGCATCCATGCAGATGACATCGATGAGCTGGGACCGGTGGGTATTGTGGAGAAGATTATCGAGCGGACAGGCTTGGACTCGGAACAGCCCGTGTACCTCTCCGTTGACATTGATGTGCTGGACCCTGCAACGGCTCCCGGCACTGGCACTCCTGAGCCTGGTGGATGGACCACGCGCGAATTTATCCGGATCCTGCGAGGAATCGAAAAGCTGAATATTGTCGGCGCTGATATCGTGGAGGTGGCACCCAGCTACGATAACAAGGGTGAAACTACGGCTCTCGCGGCGGCCCAGGTGGCGTTTGAGATCCTTTCCACGTTGGTGAAGGCCGGAGCAGGGAAGGATTTAGGTGGATGGTACGGACGCGAGGAGTCGGTAGTCGAGCATGGAGAAAGGAATACTGGACAAGCTACGATGGGGGGGAGGCTGTAGTTGACCGGCGGGGGAGAGCAAGAAGCATGAGGCATGAGACTGTATGGCGAACTGAACTCCCTGAAAGATGCAGAATGTCGAAGTTGCGAGTCGATCTTTGAATATGAATAGGAAAAAATGACAGCAGTACTACGAGAAGCCATGTCTATTCCGAGAGTAGCTTTGACTTGTGATGGGATCCATCCCGGTTAACTAATATCGTTGCCTGAGGCGGGTTCAGGAGTTGCAGCTGAAACAATATCCATCGGCTATCATCGTCTACAGACGGTATGTGATTGACTCATGCAGATTATGAACCCTAGGCTAGCAAGGTGACATTTTTGTCTTTGCAATAGGGTAAAATGACATGCTAGCGTGGCGTTTAAAAGAACGCAGTGGAAATCTACTAAATTAGGGCTGGCATCTAGACCCTTCAACAACGACAATATCCCTACCACTTTGACACATAGTTGCCTCCAATAGTCTACCAACAGCGGTGCCCATGATGAAAGCGCAGGCAACGGAGTTTTCACTACGACATCTGGCTAGACCTGCAATTTTTTTTTGTCACTGCATGGCCACCCTGACATCCAAAGAGGTACCCCGAACTCCGAATGTTCGGAGTTCGATTATATTCGGAGTTCGATTGGCGGATATGTCCCTCATCTCATACTCATACATCATCATCGGATGCAAAGTACGGAGTGAATTTGTCATAGAACGTGAGAATTATTTTCTTTGGCTGGGTATATAAACCCTAGGAGTGACTGGGTTGGAGGAGGTCTCCGTCTACATCCTCATCGTCATCACGGAGTCCACACAAAGCAAAGAACAAAGCAAAGAACATCACTATCGATCCAGTCCATCAACCTCCTCAATCAAACAAGACAAAGGAGCAGAACCATGCCTCTCGGAATCCCAGGCTTCCGCAGCACCAAGAAGACGCAACAGGACGTCCTCAGACGACAGTCTGCCTGCAGCTCCAGCTCCACCTCTACAAGGCCGAGCACCGACTACACATCGAGTGTTAAAGACCGGACATCCTTTCAATCAGCACAGACACTCGTTCAGAAAGAAGAAGTGGCACCCAAGAAGGCTCCTATGGATTCTCTGCTGCACTGTAAGCTGGATAAACGATCGATTGTGTGTGTGTGTGTGTTTTTTTTCTTGTTGGATCATGACTGATTGCAATAGCGATGAACCAAATGGCGACCCGGATATGACTAGCCCCAGGCTGCACCATGATTCGATCAGTATAACGCACAAGGTTGTCGAGGCGTACACTCGTCGTTCAGTCTACAAGGGTATACGACATGAAGACACGAGCCATGTTGAAATGCCACGGGGCATATGGATGGACGGGATTACTTTGCTTATATCCAGTGTATGTTAGTTATGGCTACAGTAATGAATAATCTATAATCCCTGAAGATCCGATCTGACATGCAGGGGTGTGAAGTATAAACTGCCTGATGTCTTTGCTTAACATGAGATCCAAAGCTTCAGTCCTGCATGCATACTACAACTTCATAGCATAAATCTATAGAGAAACAGCCACATCAACGTCAACCAGGCAAGTCGTCCCTGCAGATGAAGTCATAAATGATAAATAAATTAAAGCAACCCGGCATGAGTGGAGTCCGGGAATCCCCCTTCCATACTTACATACAGCGATCAGGGTCTTGCCATCACCATGAACTGATGAACCCTATGGCATGCCGATGCTTCCGGCTCAAATCCTCATTTATACGGAGTATATCTGATTCTATTGACTGATGCCCGGCTCATCCAGCCAATTAGGCAGGTATCCATATCCCGATCCCGAATCGCATCGGTATCTCTCCCAGGTCATCATATTATTATATGCTGTGATACGAGTACAGGGCATCAGGGTCTCATCCCATCTACCTGGATCAGTTGACTCCATCTGCTCAGTGGAGTCAGAGTCAAGTCTATATCATCACACGATGTGAAAGGGGAGAACAAGTATAAATAGGGAGCTCCAGACATTGGGACGAATTCCCCTTCACCTTCCCTATAACAATAACAACAACAAGCATACCCAGCATACCGAGCGTACCGCATACAACAAGGCATCCCATCTATCAAAGAAACCCCAAAACCAAGAAACGAAGAACGAAATGCCCGTCCTCCCTCCAACAGAAACAACAAAAGCCACCTTTGCCAAAGACCTCAAGAACCGGCACGCAGTCTACGACTACGCCTCGCGCGACGCAAACGGCAACCCTGAAAGCTGGCGCTACGAACTCTGGTTCTACAACGAAGACCGCGTCGTCTACGCCATCCACGGCGGTCCCATGGCGGGCCGCAAGAACTTCCAAGCAGCAACATACCAGTGCATCCGTGCCGGCGAGATCTGGCAGTGTAATTGGCTTGAGGAGACGGGGACGATCATCTCGCTTGTATTCGATATTGTCAATAAGAAGATTACGACGCTCTTGGCTTTTTCGAAGGGGCATTGGGAGGAGGCGGAAGCTGCGCATGGGGATAAGAGGAATGCTGCTGATTTAGAACGGTGGAGGGGGTTGGCCAAGTCGGGCATTCAGACGGATCGGTATCTGCTCAGCGAGCAGGCGGATGTTTTGGAGTTTTTTGAGGGGGCTGGTGATTTGGAGGGGATTGAGATGGATTGGCCTACTATGTAATATACCTAAGTGATAAATGAAGTCATGGTATATATCCCTCAGATTAAAAAGTATTCACAAAAAGCAACCATGCAAGTGGCTGGCTACACTGCTACAACTCTTGTTCTGTCCGGAATACAATGATAAAAATAAGTCTTTCACTTGCTTCGTATCAAATCGCTCGCTAGTTCTGTCCTCTGCGCGAGTGCAAGGACAGCCATGTGAAAAGATCGAAAGGCAAAGAAACACAAAACGACTTCGAGACAGAAATAAGGACAAGGAATGGGAAAAAGAAAAGAAAAGAAAAGAAAAAAAAAAAAAAAAAAAAAAAAAAAAAAAAAAGAGGAAGGACCATAACCAGCCAAAACACGACGCCCTGACGTCCAACGCCGGTAGAGACGAAGAGAGCTACACAACCGAAAAAAGCGGGGTAACAGATTCGCGAAATGGTTCGACGAACACACATGGCAAGGAGTGTTAAAAAAATGGACAGGACTGAATAGGGACGGTGCGAGAGAGTAGTAGGATGGCTAATTGTGGTAGATTGGGGGAGGCGAATTATCATCTTGACTCGAAAATCGGTGACGCAGCATAACAGATGCAGAATTAAAGCGAGGAAAGTCGGAAGAAAAGGTAAAAGAGACGCTAGTTTAACCAGAGAAGCTGGGATAAAAGAGCTGCGACAATTTGACGATTCATCCGATTTCGAAGAACAAGATGATAATCCTTAAAATAACCACAGATTAGGCGTGGTAGGCGTCGAGGTAACCGAACCGGGCCGGCAGAAAGGAAGGAATAGTCCTGTTTGACACGGCATGATATCTAAATCAATCGCTTTCAACCCAGTCCAGATCAAAAAAATGAAAAAGAAACGTTTTCGAAGAAGAGAAAAGAAAATAGATAAGATCAACTTAGAAACGAGGTATCTATACAAGTCAGTCAGCTGTAGAGACCACAGGAACTATGGGAGAAAACTTACCAACTTCGAGGGTTGGGGGGAATCTCTTCAGCTACAGCAGAACACACTTGGACTTCTTCTTCGGAGCTGGCTCCAGCGCTGCAACGATGGCCTGTTCAACACCAGTAAGCATCACATACCATCCAACACGTCATCGCAGCGGGGATGTACCTCGTCAAAAACATCCTTCAGTTTGTACTGAGTCAGAGCGGAGCATTCGACATATTTCACTGCGCCCAGTTCCTTGCACATGCGATCACCATCTTCCTTCCGGATGGGCTGCATCTTCTGTCTCGCGAGCTTCTCACGAACGGCTGGGTCGTCGCGGAGATCAGTCTGGGTGCCGACGATAAGACACGGGACGCCCGGACAGTGGTGGTGGACTTCGGGGAACCATTTCTCTCTGACGTTCTCGAAGGAAGCGGGAGAGGTGACCGAGAAGCAAACCAGGAAAACGTCTGTCTGTGGATATGAAAGGGGGCGCAGGCGATCGTAATCTTCCTGACCGGCAGTATCGAAGAGTCCCAGTGTGTACGGCTCGTCACCGATCCTGGACAAGTGAAAAGAAAACCCGCATCAGTAAACCAGCGTGCACGAGAACGTGGAAGGAATCAGTCGAGTCCGCAACTCGGAGTCAAAGGGGGGGGGGGGATGAGGAAGGGGGTGTTGCAGTAGTCGGGCATCGCGTCCGGAAGTAGATGCGAACGAGGTGTGACCGGCTAAGCAGGTTGCGAGCCTGGTATCCAGGGACATCCCACTTACATCACAGTCACCGCGTAGTTATCGAAGACGGTAGGAACATATTCAGAGGGGAATTTGTTGGTCGTATATGAGATCAAGAGACACGTCTTTCCAACAGCACCATCTCCCACGACGACACACCTGTTGACCAGAAACCACAGTTAGAAAATATCACGCAAACAGACTGGGAGCACAGCCAAGAAATCAAGCAAAACAAAGAGCTTGGGACCGGTGACAAAAAAGATGGGATGAGTGGGTATGAGAAAGAGGGAGCGACATACTTGATTGTAGCTACTACCATTTTGTAGGATTATTGAGGACTCCCAGTAAGGAACAGGAGCCAGAAAAGAAGGATGATGATCAATGACGGAGTTACTCCTTCTCAAGTAAAATTGATCCCCACGCGTCGTGGTCCACACGGTGGAAGAAGAAGGGGAGTAGAGACGGTTCGACGAGGAAATAGGGAGTTGGAGAGAGGGAGGGGGGAGGATAGGAGGGAAGCCAGAAGCCAGGCAGGAGGAAGAACCGGAGACTGGCAGCCGCAGCAGGGGCAACAAGGGCGATTGTTCTTCCTAGGAGCAGGAGGAGCGCAGAGACAATGTGGTTAGGGGAAAGGCTTGGTGAGTTGATGCGGGAGGTCGGAGGCGGAGGAGCAATAGCTGTGCTGTGCTGTAATCGTGTATAACCCACAGAACTGCTCACGACTACTTGAAGGCTGAGCTCAACCGACGTTTTAAGTTATGCAGGCTGTTTCTGGACGTCCAGAGATGCCATTTTAATTTTAATTTAGGCGCTGGGGCTATCCATTCACTCTGCTGGATTACTATCTCAGTGCAGCTGTTCTCTGCACATGTCCAGCCTGCGGTGCAGCTCTCCAGGGTGTACACCGTATGGATATCTACAAGAGGAGATGGAAGGGAACAGACAGCAATGAAACCCCTGTTGATGCGTTTCAAACCAGCTTCAGGGCGATGAAACAAGCATCAAAGAATAATAAGGGTGAGAAGGTAAAAAAAAAAAATTAAGGAAAGAAAAGAAAAAAAGGAGACGCTGATAAAGCCCTGTTTGAATTCGGCGACTCCTAAAAGTCTGCCTCAGGACAGAGGAGGGGTGTCACAAAACACCTGCCTGACCGTATGTTTACCAATCCAGTACCCGGATTACCGGTGTCGACGGCGCTTTGGCCGCTGTGGCTCACTGCGGCAGGTAAATTACCGTTATCGAACTCAACGGTTACGCCCATTGTTTCTGCACCTGGAGTACTTTGCCTAATCGGGATGCTGACTAATAAACGGTCTGGACTCCTTGCTTCAAGAAATTTCATTTCATTTCATTCAGATGGTACTCTGTCTATACAATGTAAAATTTATTTAATATTCCATCAAGACTTGGTCTATATCGACATGCATATTGTACGAGTTTTTGTCTCGACGCAAACCCAAAAAACCCCTCCCAACAACTGTTCCACGGATCACCTTCGTCGTCAAGTTTGCTTGGGCCGTCCGTCCTCGCCCAACTCCCCCTCAACCGGGATTGGTTCTCCTTCTGGTTCTCGATCAATCTGCGAGTTTAATAATCGGTTAGCAAGCAGCCGTCGCATGGAAAGGGAAATTTAATCTCATTCACCTTATCCAGTTGGTAGTCCACCATCAGAAGACTCAGTGGAATGAGCGGTATGATAGCAATCAGGGCCAGGCATAGCAGTTTATCCATCGTCTCCTGGTACGCCCGGTTGATCGCGATCCGCGTAGGGGTCCCCAGATCATAGGACAGCGCCTTAGTGATCTTGCCAAAGATCTCTGCAGCGTCTGCTTGGCTTTCCGCAGGTAAATACTCACGGAGCTTTGCCGGGACATGATGGGCCCAGACTGCCCCAGACACCGCGGCGCCTACTGCCCCGCCCATCTCCATCGACGTTAGAAACATCGCGGTGGCTGCTGCAACCTCCCAGTGGTTGGCGGATGCCTGAACACCCAGTTGAACCGGCACGTTCAGCAATCCGCCTCCCATACCCACAATAATCTGGGTCCCAAGGATCTGTGCTGGCGAGTTTCCTTCTTGTCGATAGAGAAGCATCATGAGAATGCCCGATATGTAGATCACACAGCCCATAGTAACAAAAATCCGGTACCGACGCGTGTACTTGATCAGAATCGACACGCCAAACGCTGCAATGGTCGATGTAAATGCAAAGGTCTGTGTCACGCGACCAGCGGTAGTGACATCATATCCTTGCACCACTTGGAGGTAAGAATAGAGATAGGGCTGAACGGAGAAGTAGAATGCCACTGTATCTGCGTTAGCCAATGATATTCACAAAAAGAAGCACTTCAGAGATGTTCGGGCAAGCACTTACTAAAGTAGAAGAATGCCAAGGCACAGCCAGCAAGAGCAGTTCTTTGTTTAAGGAGATGTAAGGATAAAAGGGGATTGGGGGCCAACTTCTTTGAAGTCTCCCAGAAAGGTAATACGCAGAGACAACCCAACCCCAACACGATCATCACGATAATTCCCTTGTTGTGCCATCCATTTTGCGCATTGGCTGTAAGGGTAAGAGGCACTAGAATCAGAGTGACTGCGGCAGACAACAGCAATAGACCAAACACGTCGAGATCGTACCACGTGTGCCGCACAGCATTGAAAAATCCCGGACGCCGATTAGGTCTGGGTTTAAGTAGATTTAGCCTCTTTGCCTTTCGCTGATTCAGCAGTAATGAGAAGGCTAGCGGAAGGAAGGACGCAGGCAGGATGATGGACCACATGCCGTAACCCCAACGCCACGACGCATGTTTGAGGACTTCCTCCGCAATCATCGGACCTATCCAGACGGTGACGAGGAAAGGCAGCTCTGGCAAAATTGCCAGCAGCGCCCTGTTCAGTAGGTCACTGCTATCTGCAATGAAGACTTGCTGAAGAATCTGCAAACCTGTCGATCCTGCAGAATAGAATATCTGAGCAGATGCATAGGCCTGGACGTTCGTCGAGGCAGCCATCTGAATATACCCGAGAATATAGATAAGAATGCTTACGCAAAACGCCTCGAACCGACCGAAAACATCTGCCACCTTAGCCATTGGTGGCTTGATTACGGCTATCGATGATTTTAGCTTTCCAGATACTCGTGCGGGGATGGGACGGACCATATGCCTACCATTGACTACATTTTGCACGACAAGAACTGTCGATATCAGGGAATGTTTACTGAAGGCACTCGTGGCATATGCGGAGAGCGATGTAATGGTCTGACCTTCTAGCGATACGCAGAAGGCCATCAGAAATATGCTTTTTTCACGTGTCAGCATAAGACAGCGGTCAGGGGCGTGAAGGGCATACGGACCTGATGTAGGCTATGACTAGAGACCGCGTGGTCCATGTCAGGTTGATCGCTTCGATCTTCCGAACGCCTTCCTGGAACTCTTCTGGTGTCTCTACCGCATCCCGGCGAGAGTCTTGGGCCTCAACCTCGGGTGATAAGAGTGCATCCCTCTCCTCGTTACTGTACCGTTCTTCATGGTCTAACGCACCGTACGACGGGCCGGACCGGGGATCGATAAAGGGCATTACGGAGATGGGTTCCACCGGGCGGAAACGGGAAAGCTCTCACGGGTTGTCTCGTCTCGCTGCTGCCAGCAGCCATGTATGACAGGGCACGATCGCTCCAAAACGTAGATGTGACCATGGAACGGCGGTCAAGGCTCGAGTCTCAGGTGGGTAGCCGGTCGTGAAACGTTAGGCAAGACAGCGGAGATTACGTCGAAAACTAGCCTAGCCTCCAAGCAGGTGTAGATCGGCAAGGTTGCCCGGGCCAGCCAGTTGTATGGGAGATGAATGGGTATGGGCGGCTGAGATGATTGAAAGGAGAAGAATGGAGAAGAGCGAGAAGCAGAAAATAAATCAGATTAGCGCCCGAAAGGAAGTACAGGGGTCAGAAGACATGGCAGGCTGCAGCGGCTGCGGCTGCGGCATCAAAGATCTCGGACGGAGGACAGACACGCGCGGGTTGGCTCAGCGGACGTCCACACGAGAGTAAAATTAGAATAGTCAGTCGGAAAACGCGTGGGAGACGGCCGGGAAGGGCAAATCAAATTTCAAACGCTAGGCAGAATGACTTATGCATGTTTGATGTGGGATGCAAGACTAGTCGAGAGTATGCGCAGCACACCCCCTGCGAATTGCTGACGCAAGTGGTTTGTCGGGAGTGCTGCAGCTGCTGAGCACCAAGGGGATTGAGGCACTGCGATTCTGGAGACAAAAAAAAAATGATGTTCTAAACGGCCTGAAGGGGAACGAAGCAGGCAGATGGTAATAATTCCTGACGGAGGTTGCAGAGATAGTAGCCGTGAGGGGCGGGTGGATAAAGCATCGTGGCAACGCCGGGATTGTCGATACCTAACCTTACTTGCCCCATCAGATAAGATCAGTTCATTGAGGCCTAAAAGTTGAAGCCCTTTCGGGTCGTCGCGGATATTAAATATCGACCTGTCAGTATTAAACACTCATAGCCTTGACGAAAGGCATGGAGAGAATCTTTCCTCCAAAATGTGGCTCTATGTGCATGCCATATGCCCTTACGTTTGTTTGTACTACGTAGTCGTAGGTACTGACTGTATTCAACCTCGTATTCATGCCGGTTGAAACCCACCAGGGCGGAAGAATACCGGTAATTCATACCTGCCATAGGTAGCGTGTGCGCTACTACGTCTGCATTCAAGAGGCCACATCATTGTGGCCATCCATTGATTGCGTCCTGTCCACTCTGCTTCACTTTGTCCGGGAGAGACAATATTAAATATGGCACTAGGAATCTGATGGGTATAATTTATTATTTATTCTTTTATATATAAAGGTATAGTTCCTATGAAATTGGGGTCGTGGTTTAGTGGTATAACGCTCGCTTAGCATGCGAGAGGTCCGGGGTTCGATTCCCCGCGACTCCATCCTTTTTTTGCTTTTTGGATTTTTGTTTTCCCTTCACCTTGAAAAACTGCATTTGATTTTTTTTATTTTGTCGAGTGTTGTTAGTTGACATCAGTGTCGGAAGACGATACAGGCCGTGATGGATTGGCACCTGTAATGGCTGCAATGAAGGGACCAACCGGTACGGAAGGAGTGGCTGGTACTAGAAGGCCCGAGTGAGAAGCTTCAGGTCAGTATACTCTTTGGATGACTTGAAGGGACTTTCGCAGTAGGTCCTCTGTCTCTGACATAGACTGGTCCATTACGATGCATTCAACTTCCTTGAGCAGTAATCAGTGGATATTTGTCAGGGCTACTTCCCTGCTACTGCCAGTTTCTGCATTCTCGTGTCTCCCACGCCATGCTTTGTATTCACTCTATTCAAAATCCTTTGTCGTGGTTCTGGCTTCCTAGTAAACATTCCCTTTCCATGATACTATGTGTCTACGTCTTTTTGAATCACCGGGTGTGATACTGATATCTGGTTTTCCGAAGCTTTAATACGATCCTCTACTCTTGGTCCTATTGATCGCATTGGGTGGATACGACCCATGTGGTAAATATCATTGGCCTGGCTTGCGTATCGAGGTGAGAGGACTGTGTTGACCTAGGTAATGCTATGGTGACCTAACAAGCACTTCTTGTTGTGGTATGCCTTTTGGTCCAATATATATTTGGTTCCTCCGCTTGCCTTTTGGGGAGGCGAGACAATACTCCTGTTCATGGGCTGTGGTATATTCTTGGGCATCGTGGAGCTGATCGGTCTCTGGTCCGGCTGAGGTTTGGGTTAGTATGCGATATCTCCTGAACTTCCATGTATTATTCACTATTGGCTGATACAACGTGGTGCTAAACGATTATAGAAAGATGCCAGGTGGAGCCTTATATACATCTACGGGAGACGTGAGCTCCGCAGGATTCTTTTGCTAGGAATGCATGGTCCATGCGATGGATCTGTTGGCCAGAGCTAGCGTTACACATCGGGCAGGTTGATTTACAGGATAGTACCAATGTCCACCGGGGGGTACAGGCGCCGCAGCAAGCTGGTGACAAAGAAGCCAGAAATCAAGAGCTACAATATAGTAGCTACAGCCACCAACTACTACTTCTTCTGCTCCTACTTCTACGGCTACGATAATGACAACGAAAGCGACAGCAGTCGGAGTAAGGAGTGGCTGCTAGACCTATGCTTCATTCTGCTTAGTATTGCACGGCTATCCCAATGTCGATATTATGTTGCTACATGACCGGGAAAGATGTGGGCTTTGGATTGCAGAGGGCATCAATCACATCGAAAACAGGGTGTCGTCAATTTTCCCAGGTCTTGGGTAAGTTGTAGGATATATAACTATACACGTCGCATAATGTAATCCAGCCACACAAATCAGCTAATGTAGGATTCGTCAGACCAAATCTGGCACCAACGGACATGGGACTGTAACAATAATACCACACCAAAAAAAGATCAGGATGATTACCCCAAGATGTTTAAAGCACATGTGGCCTTATATAAGGGGGAAGGAAGGAACAGCAAAAAGGATGGAGTCGCGGGGAATCGAACCCCGGACCTCTCGCATGCTAAGCGAGCGTTATACCACTAAACCACGACCCCACGGGAAAAGGAGGGACTGGAGACGCGGGGAATCGAACCCCGGACCTCTCGCATGCTAAGCGAGCGTTATACCACTAAACCACGTCCCCTCCTTGTTGAAATTAAGAGGAGATATTAAGTTTTATAAAACAGAGAAACATAAATGTGTGCCAAGATCAGCTACAGCACGTGGGAAGGGGACTGGCAGGGAGTACGAGCACCCATGTAGGTACTATGGGCGTACTCCGGAGTCCGTACGGGCGTTCCCTTATCTTTAATTGCCTCTCAGCCATTACCATCTTCCCACTCGCTAAAGCAATCCTTACTTTTGTGACCATGCTTGCTGAAAACACTTCAGTGGTGCCACTTGCTATTAGTACCAAGTTGAATGACGATCTGCCTTACTGTTCATCTTCTACCGCGCACTAATAATCATCATGGATGCAATATAGTGCCAAGTTACGACTAGCTTGGGTGGTAGTTCTGCTAGCCCAAACGTGGCTTGAGAAGTCTAATGAGCCTGCTCTATGACCAAGTTCCCAAAGTTGACGGTCAGATCACCTCCTTCGCTAGACGGCCTGGCTGCATACACACCAACCCAGCATTCCTCGGTAGCACTGCCCTCCTCAAATACCCAGGTGACTTCGCGGATGGGAAATCGTTGGATCCCCTGGATCTGATAGACCCACAAGCTGTTATCAGGTTCCCTGACTATTTCAATGGTTGCAGCGTGACCGTCTGAGGGGACAGGGAGCAGGCTCCAGTCTGCCCAACGATCCTTGGCGACGGTACTGAGGTGTGGTCTGCCGTGCGTGAACTCGATACCACTTTTAACCCATTTGCGATCGCCGTCACGGCCATTCAGGATGAGGACAAGACCAGCTTGATCATATATCTCTGTCCACCGGGCATTGAACGCGACCCGGGCCCTCTTGAATGACGTCAGGGGCACAACCTGGTACAGGATGGGGGCGTTGAAACTGATTGTAGAAGGAGGTTTGGACCAGATATCCGTTGACGGAGGCGCTCTTATCTTGAAATCAACCGGGAGATGTCCATTGCTGTCGGGGATCTTGTCTGTTGAGTTGGCAAAGAAAAATTCGGGCATGATGAATGGAAGCGAGAGATACCGATTTGCAGATTTCAAGCTTTCCTGCGCTATGTAGTACGGTAATCCGGATCGAGAAACAGACGTGTAAGATGGATATTGCTTTGGACCACCAGGATGGGAGGTTGGACGCCGCGGGGAACTGCTATGACCTCACCTGGGCAGATGGAGGAGGGGCTACACTACGAGCAGTCATTATTGGCCCGCTGCATGGACCCAGGTACAGCATCGACTGCAGCGAGGAGTGAGGATGATGCATCCCAAGGACCGGTTTTGCGGTGCTTCGAAGACACGGTTCTCTCCCCCCGCAAACAAAACCGGATCCATGGCTGGTGGAAGGCTCTGCAAAGTCTACTCCACGCTCGCATTCGTATTCGAATTTCAAGGACCAAGAGCCAAGCGCTGGTGCGCCTCGTTTCTTCGTCTTTTTAGAATATTCCCTCATTATGCCGCACATGCAAAGGCGCTCGTTGACAACGCACCGATGCGGTGTCTGATGTGCACACGATTGCGTCGGCGAATGCCCGAGTCTCTGACTGGTAAGATTGTCAGAGGCTTTTTTGGAATGATCATTTCAGGGCACTTCGGATAATCAACTCTTATTATTATTAGTTCTGAGGTCCTGCAGCGTATATAGACCAACGGAAAGCCATTTAGGCAGTAATCGGTAGATGCCTATCATCGTCATCTCACACCTCCAGCCTCGCAGAAACTGTAGCGATTGACGTAGACCTGGGAGTGATGTACAGTCTCAGCAAATTACCGGCCAGACACGCTGCATGCAGCAGGGGAAGTCTTAAGTTTGGCGCGCCAATCCGTGAGCCGCTCCAGCGCAGATCCCAGGCACTGCCAGGATGACATAAGCCTCGCCTTGGGGGCGTAATAAACACCAGCAATCCTGGCAAGTCTGCCACAGTCATCGCTATCCTTTTTTAGCCTTTTCGCCGCTCACCGCTGCGCCGTCCTCGATGCCTGCCTCATGTTCTGCTGTGTCCCCTTCAATCGCCGCTCGGAAGTGATCCTGTCTCTTCCTGCAACTCTGGGAATGGGTTAGGAATCGGCTGAATAGTCCGCAACTCTTCGCCATGTCCTCCCGTCTGCTGCGTCCGAACGTGTACGAACTCGCCTCCCGCTCGTCCCTCGACTCGGAGGAGACCTTGGATCTCAATGACCTCGACTTCGAGTCTCAACATCCGATAAATTGGCAGTTCTCCATCCGCCGGTCGCCCTTACTGTCCAAATTGCTGCCGTCCTACTACACCGGTTACCGTACATTGAAGCCACGGCGCAGGTCCAAATGCTCGCGGCGTCTCTACCTTTACTTCCTTGTTTTCACAGGCACGATCCTCTTACTTCTTGCCATAACCGCAATATTTCGTCCTTCCTACACCTACCTGCCGCCACATTACGCCCTACTTCGAAAAAGAGCCCTAGAATCACATGCTCCCGGCAGGGGCAATCCCCGAAACGAGTCGATCTTTATCGCTGCGAGCCTATACGACCGTGGAGGAGAGCTGACTGGGGGACAATGGGGACGTGCGGTTTTGGAACTGATCAATCTGCTGGGGAAGGATAACGTATTCCTGAGTATCTACGAGAACGACAGTGGTCCGGAGGGGAGGAATGCCCTGCGCAACCTGGAGGCTCAAGTGACCTGCGATAAGTCTCTGGTGTTCGAGGAACATCTGGATCTGAAGACCCTCCCGACCGTGACCGTGCCAGGAGGGTCGAAGCGCATCAAACGCATTGAATATCTGGCCGAGGTCCGGAATCGCGCTTTAAGACCACTAGATGACCATCCCGAAAGACGCTACGACAAGCTCCTTTTCCTGAATGACGTGGTGTTCGACCCTATCGACGCCATCCAGCTTCTTTTTTCCACAAACGCCGCTGAGCAAGGAGCTGCGAACTATCGGGCCGCTTGCGCCGTGGACTTCTCCAATCCCTTCAAATTCTACGACACATTCGCGACGCGTGACTTGCAGGGCTACAGCATGGGAGTCCCGTTCTTTCCCTGGTTCTCATCAGCCGGAAGAGGTGAAAGTCGGAACGACGTCCTTGCAGAGAAGGATGCCGTTCGTGTCCGCAGCTGCTGGGGGGGAATGGTAGCCTTCGACGCCAGATTCTTCCAACACGGCGAATCCCACAGCTTTCCGTCTGCCGGGCATACGTTGCCAGTCCGTTTCCGTGCCGGACAGGACTTGTTTTGGGAAGGATCCGAATGCTGTATCGTCCATGCCGACATTCAAGATGCTCCGTCCGATGTAGATGCAATCACAGACACCGGAATATACATGAATCCGTTCGTTCGAGTTGCCTATGACGGCAGCACACTGTCGTGGCTTCGGTTCACCCGTCGGTTCGAGAGATTATATCCTTTTATTCATAGTATCATGAACCATATCGCAAGCATGCCCCACGCCAACGCTCGCCGAACAGAAGTCCCTGGGCAAACGGTGAATGAAACAGTCTGGATCCCCGATGGAACTGCGGAAGGAGGCGGTTCATTCCAGTCAATCATCAGGACCGCTGGCAATGACGGGTTCTGCGGCCGTCGAGAACTTTCAGTTATCGTCGAGTACCGAGAAAAAGGACAGAAAGGGTGGGAGGTCATCCGTCCCCCCGATTTTGGGAATTTTACATCCTTTGGCTAGTCATAAGCCTTCCCTGAGAAAGATAAAAGTGCATTTTATTGTTGTGCTGTTGCTTCGCTGATGACTTGTTTTCTTTTTTTGAAATAGACTTGGCATCAAGATTGATATTGCATACACGCTATTTGCCGAGGCGTTTGATGGTGTTTTCACCTACATTGGGGGGCATGTTGGTACCCAGGAGTTTGTTGATGTCTATGGGGGATTCATTTTGTTCTATATTCTACCTACAGGTGCAGTCCTTCTTGCTGCAAGATTCCACTTACAACCTTTCTTTGCCATTCATAGATACCCTGTCATGGAAGTCTCCGGCATATGATTCCACTTTTGTCTTGCTGCCTGCTGAGAATCCACATCCTGCTGTTGCACCATGGAGCTCTCCGCCTTTGTATACATTCACTGTCCACATCGCCTTTCCTTTGTACTATATATGTCCCGGCATCATTCCTCTCTGGTGCTATCCCTCACATTTCTTCTTTGTCCTCGCAGCTTGTTTATACATCATTGATCATCCTAGCAGAATTCATTCATCATGGTTGATCCGGAAGAGCTTAATGCTATGATGTACAATGCCATAGCTTCTTTTGCTGGGCCTCATACACTGGCAGATAGCATACATGCTCCCCCCAGGACAGAGGCTGACTGGGTCTGGGTGTCTGGATATTCTGAGGTTTGTCTATTTTCTTTCCTTTCTGTGATGCTGGCCTGTTGTTCTCTCTGAGAATCTTCCAGCTCCCCTCCTTGTTGTCATCCCAGTCACCCATGCTGTTGCTCACAGAAAGCGGGTCATCTCACTCAAAAAGACCTGTCAAGCTAATAGTTTCCTTTGGTTGTAACAAATAAAAGAATTCCATAGAGAGTGCTCCCACAGACAAAGCCCAGAGGGAGTGCAGTTCATTTAAATCTCCCGTCGTCCACGACGACCAGCCTTCTTCTTTCCAGGACGTAGCCCTCCAGACTGAAGCTGGCCTGAGCCCTGTCGCCCACAACAATTCCCTACCCTACAACAACAGCTCCCACGACACCTCCCCCAACGCGTCTCACCATACCTCTCATCTATCTGGGCTCTGCAGTCAGAAGTCAGACAATATGTATCAGGTCCACGACGTGGATGATACCACGGCCTTCTTGGCTGCTGCTCGTTCCCTGAGACTGGGGCGTTCCAAGTATACCTCTGCTTCATCCTCAACGGGCAACGCTGATACTGAGGCTGGAACCAACGTAGACGCAGATGCAGACGCGTTTGGAGACAGTACTGCCCATGGTAAAATAGCAACTGATACTAGCTTCGATGCAAAGGATAGCGATGATGTTGCCGCCAGTAAGTCTCACCTTCTCTCCTTGCCCATTCGTATCGAAGTATCAACCGCTGATGCCACTGTCTGTCCTCTCATAGTTGGTGCAGTCAACCAGAAAGACGATGGGTTTGGCGAGTGGGATGTCGAGAAGCGCAAGTCCAGCACCGATGAGCCTCTCGAAGTCCAAGTCCAGGCTGCGAATCCTGTAGCTGCTGAATATGCGGCCGTCGACCCCGTAGCCACTGAGTCTGTTTCTGGCCAAGTCGCAGTCGCAGTCACGTCTAAGGATACTCTCACCCTTGGAACGGCTTCTTCTGTGGTTAGCGCTGAGACAGCTGTAGCTGCTGGAGAGGAGAATCGCGAGCGTCTCCTGACGTTCAAGAGTTGGGGCACTCCTGAAGTCCGTGACAAGCCAGGTACGTCTCAGGTCCCTCGAGCTATATTCGAATTATTAGATTCTCACTAACATTGTTATCCTCATAGCTGCACGCGTTAGACGTATCATTCTCAAGGGCATCCCTTCTACCTTCAACAACGCTAAGATTCTCCGTTTTATCCACGGGGGCGCCATCGAGAGCATCTCCGTTATTCACGGCGACACCCACGTCCTGTTCTGCGAACCTGAAGCCTGCCAGGCCTTTTACGACAAGTACCGTAACGGCATCTTTCTGGATAAGGACAGGCGCAATGTTGTCTTCGTTGAAAAGGGCCAGAATGTTGATATCGTCGGTTCCCAGCTCAGCTTTAACCTTTCTGTTGGCGCTACTAGAGTTGTCCGTGCCGTTGGTGTCGATATGAATATCACCATGGGCCAGCTTCTCAAATTGGCCATTCTCAACAACAGGAAGGTTGAAAAAATCTTGGATCATTACATTCCTGGCGAAGTGAGTACTGAGTCCTTCATGCATTGAACGGCATATTCACATCATATGCTAACGAGATCCAGGCACGCAATGTCACTTTCCGCTTCTGCAGCATCGACGACGCTGTCTGCTTCCGTTCCTTGATCATCCGTGATGCTGACTGGGAGCATTGTAACATCCAGTACGCTAAAGATCCGTGAGTCTTGCCCTAGTTGTCAATATCTTGCATTCTCTTCACAGGATTCTATTCTATCTATTGAGTCCTAGCTGACCGGAACAGTTGCGAGGCCACCGGTTTCCATGCGGACTGAACATATCAATTCTACTGCCAACCTGGCTGCTCGACTACCAGATGTAATTGGACATCTCTGAAAGCATGACCGATGCTTGGCGTCAGGCACAGCTTGGAATGCTAGAACATCTCGGTGCCTGCCGTGACAGCTGCGGTAGAATCGATTGGGAGATTTGCATTAACGTTAACCATTTCCCAACGAGAGTAGAGGCGTGCACGTATATGCATCCATACATTAGGTAGTCTACATGTACAGGCCTCAACTTTAAAGTCTTGGAAAAGTATTATACATTAATATCAGTATCAATTAACTATGAGCCGGTAGCTGTGTACTATAATACAAAATAAAGTAGGATGAGACTCCCCCGTCCTAACGGAAAAGCAAAAGCACATAGTTTGCACTATGTAGTACATACCATAGCTGTTACTCATCCTGCTCCTAATAATAACGAAGAGCCTGGGATGTCCAGTTCAGGCTAGTAAAATTAGCATGTCACTCTTCCCTCTATGCATCTGATAAAAAGTAATTATGGAGCTGTAGCCTGCAGGGCATGCATGTATGTATATCGACCGATCCGGAAAGTTGGCAAATGGGAGACACCAAATAGTAATGGGTAGGTAGACGCTGTTGGATGCTATTCTTGACAGAATATTTAATTATAGCTCTTATCTGCAAACTGTATATGCAGTTCATTGTTTTGCTTTGTAGGGCACATCACACAGGATCATGAGCTGCATAGTAAGTATAGGTACAGTACATACATACACATAATAATGCTGTATCAGTAACTGCATGGTGTCTATACTACTCATCTCCTGATAATGAATGTGACAGTAATATCCAGTATATTAAAGGAAATACATAGTTTTAAAAGACTATAGTGCTGTTCTGTTACCTGTACAGCTTCACATGTCTAATTACTCGAGATGAAGCATTTGCACAGACACTGAATGTGCATTGCATATTGTACAGAGCAACAACTAGAGTCATAATTAGACTTGAAAATGACATGACAGATCGATGCAAGTATCGGCTGATGCGAATAGAGAAAAAGCAGCAAATAACATACTCTGCAGTGGAGGCTATTCCCCGTTCAGGGCAATGTAGAAAGGGGTCAATTCGGGTTTAATTAATTTTCATATTAAGCGATAAACGAGTATATGGCCCATGCGCTGTCGAGAAGAAGATATCCGTCCTATCTAGGACAAAGAATTAAAAACGAGTGCTATAAATAGTAACAGCCTAGAAAGATTTATTTTTTGCTTCAGCTCGTTCGCGTATTATTTCTTCATATATCGAAATGTAGTCATATTCAAGTCGTCTTATGGGTCCATCTGCCGATTCCTGCCAATAATAATAATGCTAATACTAATAATAATAGCATCGGTTCAGTATCGGCACTGATTCAGCAGGACCACAGGGATGCAATCGTAGGTACAGCATGCAGAATAATGCCTAATCCGTATAACCTTCTTTGTGAGGAAGCTCGAACGGCCGTTTTAAAAGTCCTTCAGCACCCAGCAGATGTATATGTTGGATCTCAGATGAATCGCGCACTCACAGTTGAGCGTGCTTTTTTGTCGAACTCTTTCGCTTCCCCCTTTTCTTTGTGGCCGCGCGTCAGGGGGCTGAGACCTGCACTGCGCTGGATCCATTCTGGACTAATGCAGAGACACATATCACAGCACACCACTTCTCACATAGCTTATCCAGAGTGTCGGGACAGTTGAGGTCAGACGTTGCAAGAATCAAGATGGGACTCTGCTCAAAGAACAAAAGTACCAACCCGACAAGCGGGCTGAGGGATGATCATCCCATCTTCAAGTGGGTGTATGCATGCAGTAAGCAGCTTGCTACTGCACAGAGTAGCCTATTGGACATACCGAGTATATTTGTCCTCTGCACTGCGGAGTACAGCGGAGAGCTCACAAGAGCTCCCCGGTCCATCTTCGGCAACGATCCGTTTAAGCAGGCAGTCTGACTATACGGACGATATTGGTCCTCCGGACTCCGTTGCATTTAATTTATCTGTCGCCGCTGTTAGACGTGAAAGGTAACGGCGTAAGTATAAGCGCGTCCCTCGCAAAAAATTAACTAATTCTGATCCTGCCTTTCTGGAATGGCCATCCACATACTCACCAACCATACCGGCCGTACTTGCAATGGTGTGGGGATGGGAACGGCAATTACTCCAGACTCAACAGCCATTCTGCACGTCTGACGAAATCGTCTATCGTCTTTGTCATGCACTGTTAATCTCTCATACAAGTGATTTTAATCCTCCGGCCCCATTTCGCGGCTGAAGAAGATCCACAAGAGGCTGGAATGCTATGGACCGTCTGCAGACTTGCTGGATTATGCACGCTGTAAATGCCAATGGGAAGTGGTGAAATCTGTCTTCGCTTGTTGGGTCGCCGCTGGCCTACCAGGGAGTTGCACTCGGCGTTTTCTTCCACCGGAGTTGAGTTACTGGAACAAGAGGTTTTGAAAAATGGGCGCATATCACTGTACTATTTCGCTGGCTCTAGTGCATTATTTGAACCTAGCGCCGTTTAAATAATGCGCCTATCGCAGCCCAAGTCGCCCATGGTCTTCTAAACAAGGGTGTTGCCTGTACGGATTAGACGCAAGTTCACCGTTCTGGTAAGAACTTTCATCAATGTGCATTTTCGAATCGTACCGGAAGGGGTCGATCATGGTCAAAAAGAGATGAGCAGGCGGGGTCCATGTCCCAGTGCACGGTAAGATGAACCTTGATCAGCGTCTTTTCATTGTAATTGTGTTTCAACAATGGTACTTCTCTGTCGATAACCGGATCTGCCATCGGGACGTGGAAAGGTAGCATAGTGTCGAGTGGCGCGGATGCAACAGTGGCGTACATTCCGGTGCAGAAAGCGGAGAGATTGACATCTCGGAAAGATGGATCTTCTTAGCTTACTTCAAGATCTTCATTTATTTCTTGACGGTGTGGGGTGCGGACGGAGGGTTGTTCTAAGAATTGATAGGCCGCTTTCGAGAAATGAAAAGCCCGATGGCCGATGTCCCAGAGTCGTTGCGGGTTTTTACGGTACATTTGTAGTATCCGGGAAATTTCCAGGAAAATCCTCTGCATGAAAGGCGCGAGCAGTATGATGAATCATGTTGGCATACCCTAGTCGTAACCTTGATCTGTGCCCTGCTGGGACAAAATACGGAGAAAATTCCTCAGGCGTAACAACAACATAGGGCAAGTTCAGGTTTGGGGGTCTTCAAGTTCAGGCCAGCCATGGAAGTTCGCACGTCATATTCGACCTTCCAGGGTCCAGCTGGAATCGAGGATTTGAAAGGCATTATCCTGGACAATATCCGCCTAGGAATACAAAGGAAGTGGAGATGCTGTAGATCGCTTCCTAAAACAAGTTAAAAACGCTTACCTGACCAAGAGATTAATTCCGCAAGCCTATGTATGTATGATTATGACTTAGATTCAAACCGGACATCACCGACTGGTACGGAGTAAACTCAAAGATCTCAAGAGCATAACGGCATCGCTTACCATCTTGCCCCGGTTTTTAAACTATTACCAAGAAAGTATGAGCAGGTCCACGCGCATACCACGGCCTCAGAGGGAAGTAATTGGTGGGTTGTACTGGTGCGGAATCGATTCCGTGGACACGAATGGCCTGTTTTCGCTGGACATCCTTTATTACTGTGATTGCCTGGATGATGTAGTAGTATGCGCTATACACATGAGAACTGAAGGATAATTAACCGTTGCGAAAACAGGCGCCCGAAGCCGAAATCTGAAGAAGGCGCAGATCGTTTCTTATTTCAATCACGTGACCGAACGGAGCTGCGCGTAAGCGTTGCACGACTGTTAGCAACACCCACACGCCATCGGCTTGATAATTGGGAGTTCACAATCCAATGGTAAAAGAAATGTGCTTCCCTGCTGCCCACTCACGGGCCAGGTAGCTGCATGGCTCGCGTGGTGTGGTCCTCATGGTAGTATCTGAACGCTCCGCGGCTCAAGTTGTCTACCCCGACTCTGCTCCGTACGCTGTATTCTCGTCCTCCTGATCTTTCTTCTCGAGGGCAGGGACTTGTCACATCTGTCAGCATCAGTAAAATAATAATTAAACTGGATGCGGCATCTCGGACGCGGACGTCCGAAACAGCCCCAATGGGCCTAGGAAAATAGCGTAGGCTAGCCTTTCCAGAAGCTACGCCATTTCACTGCGCCGCAATTTGACGATCATAGATGAGTCGATAGCAGCCTCCACACTGGAGATGGATTGCGGAAACCAGCTGCGATGGAAATAATATTATATTAGTTTGCGTATGGAGCCGGGGAGGAGGCAGAGAGAAGAGAGGAGCAGCAAGGAGGGAGATGCAGGGTGGATATGGGCATACCGTATTATACCATACCATATTGAGGAATTCCATATTCGCGAAGCTGTAGTTACTGTAATATGAAGTACTGTACAATACCGTACCATGCATCCCCCACTCTCACAACTTTTCCCTTCCCTGTCTTCTCTCCCCCACCACGCATCTCTCTCCAATGTCTCCATGGCAATTCTATCAACTTATCCATCCTGGCCCGCCACGAAATTCAATCCAGCCGCGGAACATGGACTAGCGTCTTCATTGATAAGCTTCCAATCGTGGTTAAGATCGGCACCCTAGTAATGGAACGCCCCCCTTTTGGAACACCCGCGAAAAACCTCAATATCATTAAAAACCTCAATTCTCTACACAACTAGCTAGTAAGCTTGCCATTCAATTATATGAGCTTGTAAATCAGCCTTTGCAATTGCCTCTGAGGCTTTTTTAGCCTCTAATTCTGGTTTTTGAGCCTGTATACGCTGTCTCTGCTCCTCTGCCTCCTCCACTGCTTTCTTTAGGTGCTCAATGTTGGCAAATCGAGTATTCGGGTCAGAGACTATTTTCTTTTTGGATTTCTCAATTCGGAAGGACTGAAGTTGAGATTTCTGCTTTGAAATGGTGGATTCATGCGAAGCTTGTTGGGTGACAAGGGTATGAATAGCTTTGCCTGCTTTTGCAATAAAATAGCGGAACTTTCGGTTCTGCTTGCTGGGTGAGATCAGCTTCTTAGCTGTCTCTATTAGCTGCTGGTCAGATTTTGGTGTCCTAATCCAGCTATCTGGATCCCTTTTTGGTGTTTTCTTTGGTGTGGTAGGTGGTTGGTGTTGCTTTTCTGACTGAATCCGGAGCTGGCTGGAATTCAACCCCTTAGACCTATTATATGGGACCAACCCAGCTGCTTTCCATCCTGATTTCAGTGTCTCCTTATTCATTGCTGTCTCCCTGACCTTGCTGTATGCTTGTATAAAGCGCCGCTTTTTAATTGGAGCTGCATCATCCAAAAATGAGAGTTCTGCTATCTCACGCCGGTAGCGGGCTTTCAACCCAGAAAAAGTGCCCAAATCCAATGGCTGCAGAACATGGGATGAATGAGCAGGCAGAAACAAAAGCATGATCTTATTAATTCGGCATTCATATAGGAAATCCACAGATATATGACTGCCATGACCATCCAGAATCAAAAGCCGATAGCGATCACTATCTGGCTTAGTTGTAGGAATAAAATTAGTCTTGAGCCAGTTGATTGCTATATTATTTGATGTCCAGCCATTCTCTGATGTTGTATAAAGCCAATCTGGCAAGTTTTCATCATCAAACCAGGTGGTTTGAAGATTCATTCCCCGAAAGATGATTAAAGGACGGATTTTGTTGCCAACAGCACTAATAGCCTCACAAATGGTTACCCATTCCCTAGATTCTGGAGTTTGAACATAAGTATGACTCCTACCAGCTTTAGCAATCACCTGGGAGTTCATACAGATGCCAAGACCCATGCCATGCTCATCCATATTCCAGATATCCTCATCCACTATACCATATTTCTTTCGGAGCTGCTCATATAGGTTGTAGAATTCTCCCACCAGCTCAGGCTGGGTCCCTTGGATCCTTTTTGCATCAATCTTCTTCCCAATACAAGAAGATATCTCTGGATGGCGTTGGAGGAAGTGGGTGAGCCATTTTCTTCCTAATGGTTGATGGTCATCATGGATTTGGAGGATTCGCTCAGCCATTTCTCGTGTACGGGTGTGGGTAGGAGGAAATCCTTGATTGTCCTGTTCAATTATCCATTGAACAAGGAATTCCTCTTCTTTAGGAGTCAATCTCTGCTCCTTTTGGTGTGCAAGTTGACGTGAAGTTTTGCCAGTATTCCGGTTGAAAAGGGTGGATAACGGTATATTGTATGCCTTTGCTGTGGCCCGGAGGGAGGCGAATTTACCAGAATGATAATCATTAAGCGCAGCTTGAATAGAATCTTCCCTTTTTGAGCTCATATTGATGGCGTGGTTGGTGTGGGAAAGAGGTGTTAAAGATATTGAGGTTTTTCGCGGGTGTTCCAAAAGGGGGGCGTTCCATTACTAGGGTGCCGATCTTACTTCCAGGTAACAGGCGAGACCGTTGCTAGTCTATGTGGACTCTCGTTTCTGACTATGCCTCTACTCGTATCTTCTCCGGACTCCATTCCGGGATGTTATTGGAAAAGAACCCCCCCCAAAATGCACCCACCACTTTGGGGAAGACACATAAGAGAACAAGCCGTGCAGCAGCAAAAGGAATATGCAGTTGGCTAGTGAGGCATGAGACCCCAGGGTTGGATTTTAAATGCTCACGTGCATGGACAAATTCCAAAAGCAGACGGATGCATTGCTATCTGCACAGGGAACAGAGCCAAAAACAAAGGAAAGAAAGAGGCAAAGAAGCCTGATGAGGGAGTGTTGTCGCCTGGAGACCTGACGATCCTCGCTCTCCGCCGCCGCCCGCTCGTTTTTCCCTGCGGATGTACATCTGAGACCATACGCTGTAGACAGCGTTAGACGGTTTCTCTGATTCGCAGCCGCGTCCCAAGACCATGGTTCAAGAGAAAAGCCACCTGCAACTTGCGCTGCCGGCGTTTTCTGCTTGACATCCAATAGGCAATCTTGATCTCCTCGAGAAACTGTTGGTTTTTTGCCATCGTTACGAAGTAATTACCTTCCAAAACCTTTTCCTCATTGCTTTTCTGTTAATTGACCAGGTCTGCAGTTCCCGCTAATTCCACTTGGCCTTGTTGCTCATGGAAAAAATTCATATATAAGAAAATAAAAATAGAAAAAAAATTTGAGGCATAGATAATCGCTTCTTCATGGGATCAGCGGGTCGAAGAGAAAATCCCTGATTCTCGTGAAGGCCAGATTGGCTAGGCCCTTTCCCACCCGCATACTGTGTGTATTATCTCCAAACCTCAGGTTGACCCCCTTGTTCGGAAAAAGCGGGTATTACGTTGATTTTCCTAAACGGCGCCCTCATGCTTCTTCCAGTCATATCACGGAGAATGCAAAGTTTTTGGTACGATCTGAAGATTAACTGGCATGGATGGGAGAAAACAGACACTGACACCGACACTGTTCTCCGTACTCCCACAATCATGAGCAATGGCCTGCAGTAGCAATACCGCTTTGGTCTGAATTGTCTGATGTTCCCGCTAGTATCCACAGAACCGAACCCTGCAACGCCTTGGTTCGGTCAATGCCGCATCGACACTTGCAACATGCCTGCCCTATCAACTTGCAACCCGAGAGTTCCTCATGCAACTCTCAAAGCCGCAGGCGATCTGTGGAATTAAGCGGTTGTGTATGTGCTTCGTATTACGGCGCAATTTTTCTGTCTCTATCACACTGCGCGACTATTAGTGGATTCAGCTTGTGTGCACGTCAAAGTTCCTAGCATGCTAGGCTGTCTGAATAATTATGAAGGATGGCTGACGCCTGGCCGTCTGACCCTTGCTACATTCTTTTAGACCATACCTGACCTCCAATAATAATACTTCTTTGGCGCTGGGTAATGAATAGCCATCAAAGACATATGGCCGCTCTGCTCGGACTTAAAGAGACTCGTTCAGGTATCGAAAATAATAATAGGAAGTGAGTTACTATCATCAGCTCGTTTTCTTCTTCCTTTTCTCTTTTGATACTTGATCCCTTACTTCAATCCCTGCGTTGACCAGACCCTCCATTGACTGGGAGTATCATTGTGTCATAGGCTGTTGTTCCTCATCGAAAAAAGTCCAAATAAATCCGACCCGAGACAATCAAGCTTGTCAAGTTCGTTTGTTAATTGTTGCGTTTATCGGGACGAGGAAGTTTCAGTAATCGCCTTGCCACTAAGAATTTGAAATACATTCTAGGCTTTTGTGCATGCAGGGCGGTTATCCTTAACAAGTTTAGCATGAAACCCGCCCTCGGAGAAGACGAATGAGACATTTATACTGTTAACAATCCTGTTATAACGGTTCAACAAGTGCTCACATACCACCTATCCATTTTGGTTTACTTCCCTCAGTTCGTTGCAACGATCTTGCAGAGTACTTCTTTCGAAATAACCCAGAGAACGAAGGCAGGCAGCATCGCCTAGCACGTTGTATACTGCTGCATAGACTGGAAAACCTATTCGATATCCAGTGGTCGGTTCCTTCGTTTTTGGATAACGTACCTCGAAATCCGTTAGTGTTGTTCCTGGTCGCACTTGGCTGCTGTCATCAACCTTATCAAAGGGCACCAGAAGCAGGGCCACTCTCCTCGAGATTGGACTCTAGCGTGTCGTATTAGGCCTGGAAGGCTAGTCGACACTGTTAGACACATCGTAGGAGAAGGTTATCCAACGCCATTCTTTTACATTGTTTGTCGAATTGAAGCAGTCTTCGCCCTGATACCCTTCCGAACCGCTGTCCCAGAACGCTTTTCAGAGTCCTTTCCTGCTCGGTAACATGGCGTCAGTCCATCACACTATGCCAACGTCTCATCGAGACCCTATGGCAATCGACTCGCTGTTGAATCCCCCAGACACGCAAATGGATTCTCGATTACAACGCATATACAGAGAACAATCCCATTCGCCGACGACTTCCTCCAGTCCAGATCGCTATTACTACTCACCATTTCACGACAGTCGCTCATGCTCGGACGCATCTGGTACAAGCCATGATCAGTCCTACTTCTCGTATGGACTTCGGTCCATGAATTCATCTCCCAATTCGTATGACCGAGAGCGTTATGACTCCGTCTCCAGCACATCGAGCAACACCGCAGAACGCCGTCGACCGCCACGACCCAAATACGAAGAAGAAGAGATGTACTTTATCTGGTACCACCGGGTTGATCTTTGCCAGGAGTGGAAAGAAGTACGGGAGAGCTTCAATCGTCAATTTCCACACCGGCAACGTAGTGGCTTCCAGGGTATTCAGTGCAAGTTCTATCGCTTCATCAAGGAAAAGAAATGTCCGACACTGCGGGAACAGAGGCGGATGCGTGATGGTGAATTCCTTCGAGAAGGGTCTGCATTAACCGAGCCTACTCCGCCCAAATTCGGGGTCGTCGAGTGGGCCGGTGTGTGGTATCCTTGGATGCGCGAGGATAGAGAACAAGTACTCAGGCACAAGCCTGCTGGAGTTGGAATTTAGCAACTGGTCGGACTTTTGTGCTTTGTTCTTCGATTCTGTTAGATATGTTGGGTTGGCCTATATTTCTGGACGACCTCGGTTACGGCCTCAAATCAGTTTGTTTTCTAAGGATACCTTTTCTTTCTTTCTTTCTTTCTCTTTCTCTTTCTCTCTTTTCTCTTCTCTTCTCTTCTCTTTTTTTTTTTTTTCCCTCTTTTTCCTTGTCCTCACTTTCCTTTTTTTTTTTTTCTCTTGATCTCTTATACATTTCCAATATTACGTCGCCCGATGCCGATCTTTGTCATCTATCCTGGAGATTTGTCTATATCGGATCGAGTCTGTTAACACGAACAATAAGTGTTTTTGTGTTGCATTTGTTCCCTCTGGAAGGGAGGGATACTTTGGAGAAGGACTATGGTCCCATTATTGTGTTCGACCTCCAAAAAACTATATTTACTTGGGATGTCTATACTACCTGCATCTGCATACTACATACATACGACTAAATATATACATGTAAAATATATATTGCATTCTTGTCTGGTTGAAATGGGAAACTGGCCGTCTGTTTCTGTTCTTGTAGATGTCCCAGTGAATAGATGGATGGATGGATGGATGGATGGATGGATGCTGTACTCAGTAGTTATTTCTTATTAGATAGATATACTGTAGTTGTATGTTGCTAATTCTACTCCATACATTATTAATCAGTAAATAACCATTGAATAACAACACCATCCAGCGTAGAATACGCCATCTACCACCACCGACGATGCGAGCCATCATCATCATCTTCCGAATCCTCGTCCACAAGCCGCCTAAATCTAAACCCGAGTCCACCGTGACCAATGCTGTCAGGATCATCATAAGAGCCCGCGATATCATATTCCTCATCATCAGACGCAGCATGGTGTCTGTACCGGCTATATATAGCCGTTGGATCATCGTATTCGTCCTCCGAAGAGAGCTCTTCGTCGGGGTAGTCGTTTGCAGGGTTATTTTCGGCTGGATCGGTTTCTCATCAGTAATGCAGTTCAGAACAACAACAACAACAAATACTAGACTCACCGTTCGAGTCTGCATCCTCGCTATCCCACTCATCCTTGTCTTCGTCTTCTTCGATGAAATGTTCCCAGTATTCCTCGTCTTCCGGGGCGATGACAATGACACCCACATTCTGACGATGGGCAGGGTCGACGCCGATGCTGTTCTGCCAGTCTGACTCCGCGTTGGTAAGGGGATTCGTCAGCTGCATGTTTTCCGGTATTGGTCGTCGGATGTATGTGTCGTAGACGTAATCGGCGTCATCGTCATCTTCTTGGTCTTCCGGAAGATTAGAACCAACTTGCATATTTTCTCGTGTATGCTCTGCAACAGTTCGCTGTCTATTAGACGACCTTGGTTGATACTTCAGCGGTGGCTTTGGAAGTGACAGTCTGGCTGCATTTGTCGCTGGAGAAGGCACTTCTCTCGTGTCGGTCGGCTCCTTATCCATTCCCCCATCAAGCTCCAGGGCAATCTCTTCGAATTGACGGGCGAGATCATCTGACTCGTCCTCCCAGTTACTATGGTGGGTTCTGTAGGCTTCTTTCTCCAAAATCTCGGCAATATGCTTTTTGGCAGCAGATACGTCCGCCTTGCGTTCCTCCCTCCATAGCTTCTCTGCCTGATTCACGACGGGCCGCTTTCTGGCACGGACGGGTTGGGTTTTCTCTTCCCTTTCAGAAAGAGCCACAGAGATGCCCTGGGACATAGTAGCATTTTGCATGGCTAAGTCTGCAACCATCGAAGCCTCCCTGGAATGCGGTTTCCGCCTCAGTTTTTCGACCAAGATGGCCACCGCCGGCGTGCCATCTCCGGGTTTCCTCTTTTGAACCCCACCATTGGTGGCTTTCAAAAGGCTCAACGGCATGCTCGATCGAGAGATGTGGAATTTCCGGACGGGCGCTGCACCGCCGCTCCCAGGTGATGATGGGGCACTTCCACTCCCACGCCCAGCAGTGCCAGGAGGCGGTGACTGAGATGAATACAGAGCCCTTTTCAGACCCTCATGCTTTTCCTTGCGCAGAGCAGCGAGACGTTTCTCTTCTCTTATCTCCGCCCCAGGAGACGTGGCACGTACCACGGGCACGCCAGTGCCGTGAGAAGCGCTGGCGCTCCTGACATTAACGCCAGAATCGGATGGAGGCGTAAAGTTGAGGCTGCTCACTGATCTGGGGGCGCGGAGAGCACGGCGCGTTTGCGCAAGTGATAAAGATGCAGATGCAGACGCAGCTGGAGGACTAGGCGATCCATCATCGCCGCCAACCCTGACTCTTTGAAAGATGAAGTCTGTAAACCGACGTTTCTTCTGATGTATATCGGATTGGATGTCTGCGTTTCTGTTAGTCTTCAAGTTTTCGATATGTCATACATGCATCGGCTTGGGATGTTTTGTTGTTTTTGTTCTACTGCCAAGACAGGTAAACAAAGGCCTCTCAGGAAACGTACATAGAGTTTCGACGGGCTCCTCCTCTCGACGGCGCTTGATATTGATCTGTTCCGGGGGCAGAGCCATGATTGCTTGCGTGAGTCAAACGCAATAGATGATGGCCGCAGGAGCGAAAGTGGCAAGTCATGAGGCTTTTCGACGCCATGAGATGCCTTTCCTGTTTTGGTTTAGCACATATTGGGTCATGTGACAATCAATAAAACGCACCCAGTACAGGCACTCTTTAGAGGGCCGTCGACAAGTATCAGTTTCCTTTCTCACGCCGCTTGCTCATTTCCTGGGCATCTAACTATTCGCTACTATGCACCACTGCAGAATAAGAATTGATACAGCGTGCTCCATGAAGCGGCCAGTCGGCTCTTAAAGCCGCCGATGGAATCGGCGAACGGAGCACGCAATTGCACGGCGGGGATGGATTATTTAAGAGCAGCCTGCTCAGTACCATTCAGCATCAACATATATTTCTTTGTTTTATTGCTTATAAGCATAGTTGTCTACAATCATGTCATCTGCAACAGCATTCTTGTCCGCCGTCGAGGCGCGGCGTTCCATATACGACTTGACCGACGCAAGCCCTATCTCCGACGAGAGAATCAAGGAGATCGTGTCTCTCGGGATCAAGAATGCCCCCAGTTCTTTCAATGTCCAGTCAACTAGAGCGGTTCTTGTCCTCAGGGGTGAGCATAAGAAACTGTGGGATATCGGTGACAAGGCTCTCAAGGAGGACTTGCCGGCTGCGTATGATGCGCTGGCGCCGAAGGTGGCTGGTTTTCGCGCTGCCTATGGCACTGTATGAGCCGTCTTCTTTTGCCTCTTATACGGTTTACACCAGCAGTCAATGAGATTACTGACACGAACAGGTCCTCTGGTTCGAAGATGAGGCCGCTCTCACAGCTCTGCGGGAGAAACAACCTGCACTTAAGCCGCTAATTGGGGAGTGTAAGAGAACCGAACCAGCTGAATACGGCTATCTGCTTAACCGATCTCAGTGCTGATATATTTCTGCAGGGTCTGACCATGGAAGCGGAATAAACCAGTTTATCGTGTGGACTGCGCTTGAGCAAGAAGGTCTCGGTGCTAATCTGCAGCACTACAACTTCAGCCCGTACTTTGCTCGAAACGTCAAGGAACAGTGGAATCTCCCGGCAACGTGGAATCTGAAGGCACAGTTGGTCTTTGGAAAGCCCGGAGGTGCAGGCCCGAAAGCGAAGACGATCAATCCAGTTGAGGAGAGGCTGCGGGTATTTGGTTCGTCCTGAGGTATGACATCGAATTGGCCTCTATTCGGTGCGAGGATGGTCAGAGATGGGTTGGTTGGTATTGCCTCTTCCTGCTGAATCGGAAGATGGGCCTTGTATACTAACTAGCAGTTAGATTAATAGACGAGATACATTACTAAATGATATGCAAATTCGGTCATCCACGGACCACCAAGCCATAAAACGACACGGTCGACGGAATCACCACACCCCAAAGTATGGCACGTAGCGTACTCTGTTCACCCCATCCAGCCATACTGGCAGCCATCCTGGCCACCGATCCGCCCACGATGCCCATCCAGATGACGAAGAACCCCAGATCCTTGAAACGCTTCCACGTCCGACCGCGCCGGGACACCTCTGCATTAGACCGCATGGGCGTGCCCCACCCGTCCTGGAAGATCGTCGCCAGGCTCCAGAGATGGATCATGGGAAGAGGGACATTGTAGAACAGAAGGGCCGGGGCGATCCACAACCATGCGTTTTTGGGCCCGCGGTCCGGGTTCCGGAAGTAGTTGTATAGAACCGTATAGGCGATGCGGAAACCCACGTCCTGCCAGGAGAAGTAGGCGAAGCACTTCCCCGTGAAGAGGTAGAAAAGGACGTAGAAGAGGCCCAGGAGAGGACCGGCCTCTCGTTTGATGGCGGCCCAGAAAAAGAGCGGGTTGTTGAGGAGGTAGACGCCGGGCTGTTGGAAGGATTCGATGTGGCCTGCTCGGCTCCAGCGGACCTGCTCATCATCAGCATCGTATGGAGACAGAGTAAGCAAGAGATACCGACTTGCTGAAGGATCCATCGGCTCAGAGTCGTCGGGGTGTCTGTCGCGACGAGCGTGTCAGACACGTAGGTGACGGTCCACCCGCGCATCAGGAGGTTTGTGGTGAGATGGCGGTCTTCATTGACAACCTGTATAGAATTCGACATCAGACATGTTTCCTTCTCATGCAGACAAATAGAAACCGACTGAAACGGACTACTGACCATCCGATGGCCCAGCACGGTCTGAGTATACCACGGATACAGAACCGCAGGCAACGCAGACACCCGGAATGCAGTACTGGGGCCACTCTGGCAATCACTAGTACCGGCGGACGTCGACGTCGACCGCGTCAGGTACAGTTCGCACCAGTAGACCATGCTGCCCAGCTTGGTCGTCAGCGAGTCGTGTTCATTGTGCACGACCAGCCCCGAACTGCCTCCTCCCACATGCGGGTCGCCGGCGATGGTTTCGATCGTGCTCCGCAGCGCTCTCGGAAAGACAATGGTGTCCGAATCGGACGACCAGAGATACTCAATCCCAAGCATTTGCGAGACCACGATGGAGAAGATGAACGTGGTGAACATGATCCCCTTCTTGTGCAGATGCGGCTGGAACAGACACAGTCTCGTCACTCCGCCGGCCGCTCCCAGCTTCAGGCCGTCGTGTTCCGCCAGAACCTCTCGGGCCAGCTGGCAGCAGTGGGAGATAGCAGTCTCCATGTACGCTTGCGGAGGCTGGGCGTAGAGATCGATGGCTGAGAGTTTGTCGAAAGCCCGGACAGCCACTTCGCCAAGGGGCTCGTCCAGCCGAATAACTGCCGAGTCCTCTGGGAAGACCTGTTCCTCATCAGCATTATCGAGCGGATTCAGGATCTACGCAAAGCTCGAACGAACCTGCTGGAAAACCCGGACCATCTCCAGGTCTGGCCCTTCGTCTCCATCCACGCCAACCAAGACAAACCGGCATTCGCCAGCGGCTCTGTAGCTGTCCAAGGCGCGCGCAAACAGCCCGGGATCTTCACGATACCCGACTATGGCAGCCATGCATTCTGGTCCTGGTTCTGGACCAGGTCCAGGTCCGATTGCCTTCTCCGGATCCTTGCCTGCTTGCGAGCCACCATCCAAGCCACGGTAAAGCCGGCCTCTTCGATTCTCGTTGGCGAACCGATTGTACTCGGCCGCGATGATAGTCAACAGGACGTCTAGCGTCAGCGGATGAAGCGTGTAGCCGGTGATCACGTAGTAGACCGGGATGATCACCAGACATCCCAGGAAGTTGAGAAACTGTCGAAAACGAGAGATGTCCGGTCCGCGGTGTTGGAACATGGAGCGTTCAGTGTACGGCTTTTTCTCATTGACGTCCATCCTGCCATCTAGAATACAACGAAACGAGCGTGGTGATTCGAGGCCATGATGACTGGCTGCCAAGGCGTTCCATGGGCTTCACGACATGCTTTTATTTAACTTTCTTCGATGTTAAATTGAATTAATATTGAGGCTCAATCCCGCGTTGTGTCCCACAGTGCTATAGTTGCTAGCCAGGACTAAAGTGTGCTAGCCCTAAACACAACCACTCTCCTGCGCGCAGGTTGGAATGCTGACACTTGGCGGCCTTTCTAGCTCGGATTTTTACGAAACTGCTTACTTGGAGCCAATGGGGCTGTCCGGAGAATGCTCTCATTAAAAGGGGCTAATATCTAATAATAAGACGCTCTACTCGCAAGGGACAAGGAAAAGGGGCTCAACGAGTAACTCCACATGCAGAAACCAAGCCATGCTACTTAGCATTACTAGCTAGTTGCAATATAACTAATCATGCCGAGTGCCAATGCAATAATAGTTATAACATAAGGAGGGAGAGGGCTGAGTGCGAGGAATAGTAGGCATGGGCTGAAGACAAAGCCCCAACACTCGTTCGACATGCGAAAAGCATTCCACAAGGACAACCGCAGGGTCCCCTTGGGGATCATGCTGTTAACCGTCTTTGTTTTTCTCTTCCACTTCAGGTTCCGTCAACCGGGCCCGCTGGACGAGACGGAGTTTGTGCCGGAGAAGCTGGCCGTTGAGGACGGCAATGTGAATACGCCTGTTGACTACAGCGTTCAGCATGCTGAAGTCTCTTCTGGTGTTTCTGCTGGCGTCTCTGCTGGTGTCCCTTCTGCTGTCCCCCTCGCTGTCCCCTCTTCCGTCCCGACAGTTCCTGTCGAGGAGCAGGAAGAAAGCCTGACCACCGACGATGTCGTCCTCATGCTCAAAACCGGAGCCACAGTCTTATGGAAAAGACTCCCCATCCACCTAGCCACCAGCCTGGCTCACGATCGTGTCGACCCAAAGAACGTCCTCATCTACTCCGACTACCCGGAGCGCATCGGATCGTGGGAGATCATCGACGTGCTAGCCAACACCCCCGAGAGCGCGCGGCAGTCCGACACCTTCCAAGCCTACCTCCAGCTGGAAGACTACGAGTCGCGCCAGAACTACGCGGAAATATCCAACATGCCCGGCGATGCCGCGGGGCCGCCGGGCGGCTGGAAGCTGGACAAACACAAATTCCTCCCGATCATCCAGCACGCCGGGCGAAACAGACCCCGTGCCAAATGGTACGTCTTCATGGAGGATGACTCGTACATCTTCCTTTCCAATCTTGTCCGCCACCTGGACCGGTTCAACTATACCGACGCCTGGTATCTAGGCAGTCTGGCGTGGATCCATGGCGACTACTTCGCGCATGGGGGGTCCGGGTTCGCGCTCTCTCGCGCAGCCTGGGAGCAGAGCTTCGGACGAGACCCCGACATCGTGGAAAGGTTTGAATCCTTCACCAGGGAACACGGGTGCGGCGATCATATTCTTGGCCATGTGCTGCGCGAATACGGCGTTGAGTTTGGCGAGACGCACGGCGACAGTCGCTTTACCTACGGCTTCAACCCGGAGCCGCACTGGTCGACGTGGTATGAACCGGCCAACTGGTGTAAGCCGGTGTACAGTTGGCACCATACGCATAGCAAGGATGTCGCGAGGCTGTATGACCTGGAGCGATCCTGGGACACTCAGGTGTGCCCGTACTTGGAAACCACTGCAGAACGCAGACCGTGCTGACGTTGACAGAGAGGTCCCCTGAGGTACCGCGATATCTTCCACAAGCTCGTCGCTCCGTTCCTTCGTCATCGCGCAGAGTGGTGGGACAACGGGTCATCCAAGCATGAAGTCCGATCCAACAACGCTGCCGGCCTGCAGCCGCCGAGTTCAGTCGGCTCCCCCGAGGTATGGCGCAACGCCTGGAAGTCCGTCGATGCCTGTGAAGCCGCGTGTGTGGCCTGGGGGGAATGCGTGCAATGGAGCTTCTACGAGGACCGGTGCAAGATGGACAGCATGGTTCGGCTTGGGAGCGGGATTCCAGAGGGGGATTCACGGCGACAGACGTCTTTGCCTTGGACCAGCGGCTGGTTTAAGAGCAGAGTCGAGGGCTGGACTTGTCAGGAATAGATAGTAGACGTGCTTGTAGACAGACTGGAGGCTACCACAGCAGCAGCAGCAGCAACAACAACAACAACAACAGGGATTCCGTTGATAATAGTCTTCATTTAGTTCTATTTCTGTCTCGCAGTAGTAACGATCGGCCGGAATAAAATGATCCACTAATTTAGCGCTTAATCAAGAGGCATTTCGTTCATATCATCCCAGCTTCTCCCTGTCCCATCCTCCGTCAGCACGAAAACCTCATGGACCGCACCACCTGGCTCGATGGCCTCCGCGGCATCGCCGCGGCCATCGTAGCCCTGGATCACTACTTCATGGGCGGTGTCTTGGACGTGGCCTTCCGGTCCTTCTGGGCTGATCCCCCAGAGGACAACCGCCGATTCATCCAACTGCCTCCCCTCCGACTGCTTTTCGCCTCGCATGCCATGGTGCCGTTGTTTCTGGTGATATCGGGTTATGCAATTTCCATAAACCTCATCAGGGCCCGGAATAGCAGTAGTGTTTCTTCTGCTGCAGCTGCTGGTGCAGTTGCTGGTGCAGTTGCTGGTGCAGCTAGCCGTGAAGGCGACTTCGTCCGCCGTCTCTCATCAGCAGCAACCCGCCGCATCTTCCGCATCTACCTCCCCGTGGTGGTTATTGCCAGCATCTCGCAGCTCCTCTACTTCTGCAATCTCTACCGCTGGGATTTCGGCGACGAGGTCGTCTGGGGCAGACGGCCCTGGACGGCTCCGTGGCTGCACGTCACCTTTTTAACGCGGTACCTCCTGGATATCATGAATATCATCCAGTTCCACAACAATCCCGGCCTGAATGGTCAGCTGTGGACGATGCCGTTTGAGTTTCGCGGGTCGTGTATCGTCTATTTGACCATATTAGCGCTGGCCTTCTGGAGGCCGTCGTTCCGGCGCTGGGCGCTTGTAGCCATGATGGCGTATTTCTTTCACTATGGTCTGTGGGATATCTTTGCGTTTCTCGCGGGCTTGTATCTTGCAGAGATGAGGCTTGCATCGGGTGAAACGCAGTCGGCAGAGTTGAAACTACTACCGGATTACCGTCGAGCCTGCTCCTCCTTGCCCGCAGACTGGAAAACAAGGATAAAGTCCTTCAGTTTAGCCCGGATCCGAACGATAATCTCGTTCGCATTTGGCTTCCATCTAATCTGCCTCAGCGACGACGGCTATCTCCCACCGGGCTACCAGTTCCTGGCTCGTTTCCAATCCTCCCGGTGGGACGACGACTGGGCCGTTCTGAGCAAATGCTGGAAAGCGGCTGGAGCAGTCCTCCTCGTCTACGCAATCGACAAGTCGTCCTCGCTGCAGCGGGCCTTGAACGTGCGTGTCGTGCAGTATCTGGGTCGGATTTCCTTCTCGCTGTATCTGGTGCATCAGTCTGTGTATCATCTTGCGAGGGACCCGGTAAGGGATTTCATCTGGTGGATTCTTACGAGGAGCCCGTATTCTAGTACCGAGGAGGCGAGTAGGACCGCTATTGTCCCATTCGGCCTTGCGTGGATTGGGGGGTTTCTTGTTATGGGGACAGTGGTGGTTTACCTGGCGGATTTGTATACGAGGTATGTGGATGTGAGATGTGTGGCGCTTGCGAGGAGGGTGGAGAGGTGGGTTACCGGTAGATCTTGATGTTTTATGGATTTTTCATTCGATTCAATTCTATATGTTTTCTATACGTACTTTTTATTCTAGAGCCACAGAGACTTTCCCCTTCTGGATGCCACCACTGTCAAGGGGACGCTTAGGGTGATGCAGGAACCGCAACAATGACAAGGGATGCTACGTTAAGCTGATGCTCATCTGGAACCCGGCTGAGGATAGCCTGGTCATGAAGGAGGAGTCTGAAGGCCAGGGCTCCTCTGGTGCCATTGCAGCGAGCATTGGGTACAGGCCTGGCATAATCGAGTCTATGGCAACTCGGAAGTAGCCTGGATATTCTCCATCTGGGACCTGACTCCTATGATCGAATGACGCTTCCAATGCAAATACCCATGGCTCGTCACTTGCCATAGAATCCATGGCAACTTTATCAACAACCAGGCACATCCCACGGTCAAGGCCTGGGGGCACACTCTCATTTTCCATGTACGTATTGAATTCCCTATATGCTCATGATTAGACAAAGATCAAATATAATTAATCATCACTGGCTGAACATGGGAAATAAGAATGTTTTCTCACTGCTGAATTTGGTGGTCCCACCAATTCCCATTAATGACCAACTGGATTCAGGTTAAATCTTGGCAAGACATTTCCAGAAACTCGTCACGGTGCTCAATCTAGTGAGAAAAGGATGCTATTCATCGATCTATGTAGCTGCCGATGAGAACTTGAAGCATGGAGAGAAAGGAAAAAAGAAGACCTACATGATCTGGCAGGCGTATTACTAGCACATGTGACACGCTAATCCCAATGAGGGAACCGTGCCAAGATGTGTCTTCTTTTTTGCAAGCTTGACGTCCACCGTCTAAAATTGAACCCTTGGGCAAGCGTCGACCTGTTCCAATGGAGCTTGGATATCATGATCCCACTTTGACTGCAATCCAGTGCATCAGTAAGAAGTCTTGAAGACGGACAATCACTACTAGGAGAATGAGAGCATTAAAACAGGTCACGTGGGCAACAGCCCTAATAAGGAGAAATAGAATATACCTCGGGAGAAACATCGTATTATTTATGTAGTACTAGGTATCTCTCACCAACGAAACATATGCATGCAGGGATGCTGTCATGGCTGACTGTCCAATTGATAATTGCCTTCCTCGGATCGTCAAGGGTGGGCATGGTTTTCACCCTCTTCACCCTCCGACAAAAATCATACAAAAGAAACATTCAAATGGCATCACGAAATGAATAGAGCTGGATAAAACAAACGTGTACATACGTAAACAGAAAACAATTCCAAACCAGTCTAGGGTATAGCCCACTTCTTCAAAAGGAATTTCCCCTCTCCTGCCAACTAGGATCAGAAAGTAAGCGCGTCTAGCTGCAAGGATAGAAGATAAAATAGCCAACAGGAGTAAACGTTCGTAGCCAGCTAGCAATACAATCGCATGGAAGAAAGGTCAATCAAAAGGTTGTAGGGACCGGTTGGCTGTGTGGATGGAAGAAGAGAGATCTTGGCCAAGGTGAAGATGAGAAATTCGTGCTGACAAGGACATCAAAGAAATGAACTTGATTAAATGGCAATAATATAATAGGACAAAATTACAAAAAGATGAAAAGAAGAGTTGCATGAAGAATTGGAAGAAAGCTGCATGCAGCATTATTTCGCTCGGACCTCCTCCTCTGTCCAGCCAGGTAGGGAGTTTTCGTTTTGAATGGCTAATCCAAGACTGGCGTGGTTGAGCCCACCAAAAGACGTGAAGCTGGAGAAGCTGCCTTGAGGCTGATGTGCGGCGGCCGGTCGAGCCTGTCCCGGCTGACCAGATACAGGACCGAACGGCTCCTGAGAGAACGAAGGCAAACTAACAGCGCGCGAATGCTGAGCACGGGGCACGTTCAATGTACTGGCGCTAGCCGTGGCATGGTGACTTGGCCCAGTAGAGCCGTTGGTGACACTCAGGAAACCATTTGTCGAAGGCTGACGCTGGTGTAACGATGCTTCGAGGTTCCCGTTTGTAAGTTCACCAGAGCCAGAACCGCCATAAAGAGAAGGCTGTTGAGATTGTGGCTGTAGCTGCTGCTGCTGCTGCTGCTGTTGTTGTTGTTGCTGTTGCTGGAAGGCAGCAATGGGGTCATTCAACCGCTCCTCCTGTTCCTGGGCTTGCTGAGCAGATACCTGGTTCAGATACATCGTCAATGGGTTGTTCGCTGCGACGTTCAACATTCCAGATGGAGCAGTCGACATCTGGATAGTTGGTCGGGTTTGCTGGGCATTTTGAGAGCCAGTTGAACCAGGGGCAGGTGAAAGGGCCGGACGGCTGGGACTGGATTGGGAAGCGGGCTGGCTCAAATTCTGCTGGAGACCATTCAATGTGGGTGGACTGCCTTGCGGGCCATCGAGTCCAGACCCGCCGCGGTTCTGCTGCGTGTTGTTCACCTGGCGGGGAGGGTTGCCACAGCGGTCCTTGCCGAAGTTGATTTTGAATCGCTTATACTCCTCTCGGTTGCGCATGCCCTCGATCGCTTTGATAGCGTTGGCGATGTTTGTAAAGTTAACAAAGGCACAGCTCTTCTCGCGAAGCGTATTCACCAACTCAACTTCACCATATTCAGAGAAGTCCTGACGGAGCCGATCCTCCGACCATGATTCATCCAAGTTGCCGATATATACATTACGTGAGGCACCACCGCTTACTGCAAGCGCAATCGCCGGAGGGAGTGGACCGGAATGCTTTCCCCAGCCAATCTTCAATCGGCGATTATGGATCATGAGGCCCTGCAGGTTACTCAAGGCATAGAAAGATGCCGCGGATGTTGGATCGATGAACGTAACAAAACAAATATGCTTGTCGGGTATATACCGGATGTGATGAAGTAGACCGCCACGCACAACATTGCAGATCTCCTCAATGGTCGTCTCAGGATGGATATTCCCGAGGTAGATGGTCCGATTTCCAAGATTATTGACACCGCCAGCCGTGGTGGCCACGGCAGCGGCAGCGACAGACTGCTGAGCAAGAGCATTGGAGATCAGATCACGATCAGCTGAGTTGAGCATGTGTGCATATCCCGGCGCAATACCGAGAAACTGGGCCGCATTCTGCTGCTGTGTCTTCGAGACATAGGCACAACGGTCCTTCCCATAGAAGACGCGTCTGGGAGCCTGCCACTTGGCCTCCTGGGGGAGCTGAGTGACGGCCTTGATGGCATTGCTGATGGATAGGAAATGGACGAAACCAATGGCCTTCTCCTTGACAATTTTCACGGTATCAATGGCGCCAAATTTGCCTAGATCTTCGCGCAACTCGTCTTCCGTAGTCTCCTCTGACAGGTTCCCGAGGTAGACATTCCTCGAGGCACCCGATTGTTGCACCGCAAGAGTCACAGACGTGGGCACCTGAGACGGCTTACCCCATCCGATTTTGATATCATTCCCCTTGATCGCCAGCTTTTTCAGGATGGCGTCCGAGTGAAAATGAGTGGCCGAGCTGCTATCCAAGAAGGAGATAAAGGCGCAGTTCTTGTCGGGAAGGAGGCGAACCGACTCGATTTGACCACTGCGGACATGGTTCAAGATCTCCTCAGCAGTCGTTTCCGCAGGGATATTACCCAGGTATACGGTACGGCTCGTCCCCGAAAGAACATTAGGGGTCACCGCGGCTGGCGGGCTCCCAAAAGCTGCATTTCCCAGGCCTCCTAGACCACCGATGGGAGATTGAGGACTACTGAGAAGCTGCGAACCGCCCAGACCATCAGTAGACATCAGCCCGGGGTACGGGCCAGGAGAGATGGAATTCTGAGGGCCCTGGGTGGGGCTTCCCAACTGATTCTGAGAATTCTGAGCGTGCGCAGAGGCGCCGTGCTGGGAGAAGCCGCCAAAGTTGAATTGAGGGGAGGTGAAGGCAGAAGGCGTCCCGGGCTGGAATGGGCTGCCGAGAAGGAGCTGGGAGGGTAGCAGAGGGGTGAAGTTCATGTCATAAGCGGTGCCAGAGGAGGCCATGTCGTTGATGTTTTGCCCGGCGGCCGAAGTATTGATGGCAGGAATATTGGCACGGCGAGACTGACGGTCTGCAAAGCCCTGAACGGGGAAATGGTTGGAGTTGTAGGCAGTGTGCGAGAAACCCGTGTTGTCTGCGTTAAGGTGGGAGAACTTAGAAACGGGATGGATCAGGCGAGAGCTATTCGGGATGCTTGCGGCATCTGAGGTTTGCATGGCGAGGTTATAGCACGACAGGACCCAAGTAGTTTACCCTCTCTCTTTTGCTTCGAGAAAGGAGCGACCACGGAAGAAAAAGAGTGATGCACTTTTTCTTCTCCTTTTTTTTTCTTGCAGTTTTGAGTTTTGGTATACAGGATTGGCGACCAGGGAGAATAGGAAGTATGCCGTATATACGACGGTGCACCACCCCTAAAGAAAAGCCCGGCGGGGAGTAGAAAAAAAAGGGAAAGATTAAGAGGCGAAGAGAGCAGAACAAACAAATGCAAAGCAGCAGAGCTTCCCAAAAACAGCTTGTGCCTAGGGCAGAAGAGAGAGAAAAGTGTTAAAAAAAAGTCAATTGAAACGCGGACGCGCCTATGGGAAGGATGCAAGTCAGGGAACGCAACGAACCTCCGCAGGACCCAGTCTTGAGAAATGCCTGCTCCTAGCAAGGTGTTTGAAGGCCAATCACGGCAAACAAAAAAGAAAAGAAAAAAGGAGAGTCAAAGAAGGCCAAGAATGGGGCCTGAAACGAAAAGAAGAGTCCCCTGAAAAGAGAGTCGACGGAGACGGTGAAAAGAAAGGGATGCAGAAGCTTTTTCCCCCCCGAAAAGGGATGCGGACCAGGGTGAGCGAAAGAACGGGGAAATAGGAGAAGGAGAAAGCAAAGAAACGAAGAAGAGTAATAAGAATAATAATAACGAGGAAGAAGAAATTGAACCAGGAGACTATGAGAACCAGCCACGAATGATTAAACTGCAAATGGACAAGTGGTAGGAGTAAACGGATCAAGCAAATGAAAAAAAGGGCGCAGGAAAACCAATGATAATAGTATTCACAGGAAACAAGAACAATTAATAATACTAATAATAATAAAACAATAAAAATAAAAATAATCAAATCAATAAAAAATCAAATCAAACCAGGGCCCTCTTTGGGGGAAAAGGGGCTTTGGGTTTTCAGCGCTTCTTTTTTTTCTAAGGGGGAGAAGCAGGCCGCTGGTTGGTAAAGCAGTAACGATATTACCGGACAGGAGAAGGACGGGCGGGCGGCGCCAGGAACGAACGAAAGAGAAGGATAACGAGTGTGGGGAAGAAACGAATGAATAAAGGAAGAGAGAAACGAAGGAAGAAGGGTAAAATAATAATAATAAAGCCGAGCAAGAATTGAATGCGCGAAGAGCGATGGAGAAAAGGAGAGAGAGAAAAAGAAAGACAGATAGAAAGTTGCTGCGAGCTTAAAGTTACCGCTAGCCACATGCGGCTAGCGGTCACTGGGTCAGGTACATCCACGCTTTATTTATGATGGATGGATTCATGCTGCATCGTCTAATTGCTTCAAAACAATAATCACTATCATCATCATCATCATCATCATCATAATAATAACAGATGCATACATAGCCGCCGTAGCTCAGAGTTAGAGCTTTCCATCGCTTCTTCGGTACCCGCAGTTGGGCTGAGACAACCGCTGTACTATTTATAGCCGCCATTTCTAAGAGCCTCTGGACCTGGCCCTGGCAGGGATCCCACTCCTTTCTAGGAGTGAAACAACTGCACGGCTCATGGTTTGGGCACGGCCTGCAGGTAGCTGCGAGCGGCCCATTCCATGCGTCCCATGTCCGCACAACCTCAGCCCAGTCCGTTCCACTCCGTCCAGCGCGTCTCCGTTGTTGGTCACGTGAAACAACTGAATATCACGTGTATAGAGGCCTGAGGCATCGCCGAGATCCCCCCGGGAAATGCCCCTCAGAACCGCCAGAAGACGAAAAATGCTGCCCCTCGCTACTGCTCGCTCTCTCTGTCGCCCTCATCGCGCTTCTGGGAACTAGACACTCCCTGCCCTTGATCAGAGTCGTTCAGTTGAGCCTCTCCTCCACTTTTCTCGTTTCCCAATCAGCTTGGCTTATGCACCAACCACTCCGATAAGGCTCTGACTCACTTGCACGAACCCGTTGATAAACCCAGCGGGCCTATATTCCACACGACAACTCGGTTCGTTCCTTAAATTTCACTCCTTCTCGTGAGAACCCCTGGCTACTCCGATTCCCAATTGTATCTGGACACGATATTGCGACCACCTGCCACAATGGCTTCTCCCTCGATTTCCATCTACATCGATGAGGATGTGGGTAAGGACGATACCTCCGCGACCGGATCCGAATCGGCCCCCTACAAGACCCTGATCTACGCTTTCCAGCAGCATCCTCCCGCAAAGGACGTCCAGTATCTCACGCGCAAGTCTCAGACGGAGCCAGCCGGCGAGAACGTTGATCCTGCGGCCAAATTGGAGTGGAAGCCGGCTGCTAAGTCGGCCATTAAGAAGGCGACCAACCTGTACGAACAGAGGAAGAGGAAGGCTGCTAAGGAGCAGGAACTGGCTATTCGGGAAAAACAAGAGGCAGAGAAGCGCAGACTGGTCCTGGAGGAAGCCAAGAAAATTATTATCAAGGAGGACCCATCGCTCCCCAAACCCGTCAAGATCCGACTAGATGAGACGGACCCGGCCGTTGTGAAGCTGCGCGCTAATGATTCTGACACCCCGGGAACGCGTGTTCGTGTGCTCGGAAGAATCCACCGGCTGCGAGCCCAGAAAGACGTGATCTTCATCACCTTAACGGACGGCTATGGCTATTTGCAATGTGTCTTGACGGGCGACTTGGTCAAGACGTACGATGCGATGACCCTCACCATTGGGACTTCCATGGCTATTCACGGAGAGATGCGAGCTGTGCCCCCCAAGCAGCATGCCCCCAACGATCGCGAACTTCACGCCGACTTCTTCACCGTCATCGGTCGCGCTGCTGGCGACAAGGAGGCCATCACGACCCGTGTGGCTCCGGATGCGGACCCTCAAACGCTCTACGATAACAGGCATCTTGTCCTCCGTGGTGAGACGGCATCCGCTGTGATGAAGGTCCGTGCAGCGGTGCTCCGAGCATTCCGCAAGACGTTCGAAGAGCAACGCATGCTGGAAGTGACCCCGCCGGCCATGGTGCAGACGCAGGTCGAGGGAGGTAGCACACTGTTCAAGTTCGACTACTACGGAGAGAATGCGTATCTGACGCAGTCGTCCCAGCTGTACCTGGAGACGTGTCTCCCATCCTTGGGTGACGTGTTCTGCGTCTGCCCGTCATTCCGCGCGGAGAAGTCGCTTACCCGCCGTCATTTGTCTGAGTACACGCACATCGAAGCTGAGCTCGACTTCATCACGTTCAACGATCTTCTCGACCATCTGGAGGCGGTTGTTTGCCGGGTGATTGAGCTGACGCTGGCAGACCCAGTCATCGCGGGCTACATCAAGCAGCTCAACCCCGATTTCAAACCACCCAGCCGGCCATTCAAGCGGATGAAGTACGCCGATGCGATCGAATGGCTGCGCGAACATGACATCCCCAACGAAGAGGGACAGCCGCATCAGTTTGGCGACGACATCGCGGAGGCAGCCGAGCGTAAGATGACGGATATCATCAACCAGCCTATTTTCTTGACCCACTTCCCCAAGGATATCAAGGCATTCTACATGCAGCGGGATCCCGAGGACCCCCGGGTCACGGAGAGTGTGGACGTGTTGATGCCGGGTGTGGGCGAGATCGTCGGTGGCAGCATGAGGATGCACGACTATGACGAGCTTATGGCTGCGTATAAACACGAGGGAATGGACCCAGCGCCTTACTACTGGTACACTGATCAAAGAAAGTAAGTGTACCATTGCAGCACTTGAGCATTTGAAGCCTTAGCTAACGTTGATTAGGTATGGAACCTCTCCGCATGGAGGATACGGCCTTGGACTGGAGCGATTCCTGGCGTGGCTGTGTGCGCGCTACACGGTCCGGGAGTGCTCTCTATACCCTCGTTTCACGGGACGATGCACTCCGTAGATGTAAGGAGCGAGAAAGCAACATTTCTTTGACAATAAAAAGGATACCTTTAGCTTTATTAGCGATATGGAATCGTCATTCTACCGGCTTGTCCATTGTTAAGTGCAACTCCAGACACCATAACCCATATATTATATGAAGCCCTCTCTCTATATGATACAAAACCGGAAACCCTAATTCGAGCCTGCGCTCTCCGCAGAAGCCGTATATACACCGCCACTGGCTTCAAATGCAGCACCAGCGCCAGCCGCAGAAGCAACATGCCCGTAAACATGCATATTGTCTTCATGACCATCCTCCTTGAAATCGTAGCTGACGACGACTTTTGTGGTTTTCCTGATCCTGTCCCCTGGAGAATCTGCTGTCGTAGTCGTAGCAGCATCCTTTTCAGATTCAGCATGTACACCTGTATCCTGAACAGACCGTTTCCTCGACCTGAAACTCCTCGACAGCCCCAATATAGACGGCGCGGGAGACACGGAAACAGATCGATTCCCACTCCTGCTTCTTTTTCTGCTTCTGCATGTGCTTTCAGGGGCAGCTGTACTTTCATCCTCATCCATCTCCAGCACTTCTTCAATGCCATAGTTACTCTTCCCTCTCTGACCACCATTATTATCATCATCGCCGTCACTGTGTTTGTTATTATTGTTGTGGTTCGTAGTACCACTAATAGAACCACCCCTAGCCGAAAAAGCAAACAACAACGGCCTCCGCAACGCAGGCAGACAGGCACAGATGATGCCCAGATTAGACTCGATGACGGTCCACATGGACGAGGGAATAGAGTTCCATGTTATGTCTTTGTACGAGGTTGCGATGTTGAGGGTTGTTATTCTTAGGACGGAGGTTATGCAGACACTTGTCTCGTTAGAACATCGATATCAACACCGCCACCAAATGTGCAGTAGAACGAATGAACCCCATCCAGAAGAAACAGGAGGAAGGAGAGGAGAAGGACATACAACACCCCCACAGCAAAAATAGCACACAAGCCCCCCTTAGTCCTCCGCGGAAGATGCAGCTGTACCACCACGGGAATGGGGAGGAGTATAATCACCACGTCACTTAGGATATTGAATGCGGCGTTTGCGTACCAGAAGGCTGTTAGATTGATGCATTTTCCATTTTCGAGCCGGGTTGAACCCGAGCTTGGATAATAGTAATCAAGCTCCGTCTTGGAAGTGGAATTGGATCCGTCGAATGCATGTTCCACCGGCGTGCATTGGAAGACACTCACCAGGACGCTCGCCAGGGTAAAGGCGACGACGAGGACGAGACAGGTCCAACATGCTCTGAGGAAGCGGGGACGGATGAAGAGGCGGATGTAGAAGAGCAGGATGCTGATCTTTGTGAGGCCAATGTTGACCTTGTAGAGTATTTGGGCGATGAAGTAGAGCTTTCTTGTTAGGGTTGTTCACCATTTTTACGAGCAGCTATATGGGCATGTATCCTACCTTCAAAGTCCTCGTAAGCAGAGCCGGCTGGATATCTGAAACGTGTTTCCCAAAGGCCCATGCGCAGACTTGTAAAAATCAATATCAAGACAAAGATATTCCCCTTGTCGAGAGACGAGAACTTACCCACAATCATCTGAACAGACACTGTTTCCGCGACAGCCTACAATCTATCAGCAGGACTATAGCAAGCAGAAAGAGAACAAATAGATTGAAAAAGCAAAGAAAGAAAACAAACACAAGCACCCAAAACAACCCAATCATCCCCCCCGATCTTCCCGGAACCCCTTCGACTCAGAAACCTCCCCAGCACCACCAGCGGAGTGACGACGGCGAAGACGAGAGAGGGATGCGACAGTTGCGAGGAGCAGTCGGGGATATCTCCGTAGTGGCTGAAGAGGGGCATATCAATTATTTCGGGTTGGTTCAGCCTGGATTTGTCGGTTGCGGTCTCCGGTAGAGGGGGATAGAGGAAGTAAAGACCAACTAGTTACATGTCGAACATCGGCCTCGACGAGTTCTTGGGCATGCTTATTATATTGCATCTGATGGCCTGAAGGGCGCATTCGAATGAATGTTGATTCTGACCAGCAGGGATGATCACGATGTCAATCCGCTAGACTACAGCATCGCATAGGAGATGGAGCAAAAGAGGAAGAAAACATCAATCTCCAAGTCCGGAAACGATGCCACCGTTACTCAACAGAAGATTCAACACGAGGACAATGTCCATCATGACCTCGTGTAGACAGTTACACAAAACAGCCCGAGTCCGAGCACGACAGTGCCCACCCAGTCCGAATCAGTATCTCTCCAGTAGACGGGAATGTGGACATTTGTACCACCGCCAGGATGGCTAGAATGTTCACTAGGCAGGATGAATTCTCGTTCTGACCACGGCATCCATGCAGCAGGTCCAGGAGAATGTGCAGGGGTCATTTGGAACTATCCTTTCTTACTAAATGTTTGATTGCTTTATGCGAGTGAGGCTGGTATGGATGTTTCATGCAGTGATGGAAGTATCTATTGCATGAAGGATCAGATCCTTGTCTGCTGATATCTTCAGGGAAGAGGAAGGGGTATTATGGATTGGGGATTATAAGTAGATGATTCCGTTGCATTCAATGCTGATGTTCTTCTTCTCATCGTCAATCCACGCCATAACCCTAATAAACCTCACCATGGAAAAAGAACCCAACAGCATCATCCCAGCCAGTCCCGAACCAGACGACAGCATAGATAGGGATATCAAGCAAGCCAAACAAGAAGAACGAAACCTCCTCCGCAAGATAGATCTCCATCTCGCACTCCCGCTATGGGTCCTCTTCGTCTTCGGATTCCTCGACCGCATCAATCTCGGAAACGTCAGCGTCCTCGGCGTCGTGAAGGACCTAGATATGTCCGGTACCCAGCTGGCCGTTGCCATGCAGGTGTTTTTCGTGCCGTATATCCTGTTCGATGTGCCGAGTAACATTGTCCTGAAGAGGGTTGCGCCGTCTGTCTGGATCAGTGCGTTGGCTTTTTTATGGGGTATTTCCCTCTCTTCCTCTTCCGTTGAAACAATTATATTCATTCTTGCTCAACTGATGGTAGGCATAACATCCATGTGCCAAGGCTTCGTAAAACACGCCTCCGGCCTCATCGCCTGCCGCTTCTTCATGGGCCTGTTCGAGGCTGGCTTCGTCCCCGGCTGCACGTACCTGATGGCCATGTTCTACCAACGCCACGAGTACCAGCGGCGCTTCTCGCTGTTCTGGGTCGCGGGGCTGGTTGCCGGCGCGTTTGGCGGTCTTCTCGCCTACGCGCTGAACCACATGGATGGCCTCCAGGGCTACGCGGGCTGGCGCTGGATCTTCATCATCGAAGGTCTCCTCTCTGCCGTGCTTGCGGTGCCGATGAAATTCATCCTCGCCGACTGGCCGGATCAGGCTCGTTTCTTGTCGGGGAGGGAGAAGGAGTTGCTTCGTGGTCGTCTTGCGAGGGATCTTGCCCGCAGGCAACCCGAACCCGAACCCGAAACCGACTGCTACAGAGGAATTAGCATAGCAACAATGGACCGGCTCGACCGCACAGCCTGTAAGCGCATCCTCTCCGACTGGAAGATCTATATCGGCAGCATCATCTATCTCGGCGTAACGGTATCCGGGTACGCGACAGCCCTATTCATCCCATCCATCATGGCCTCGCTCGGCTACAGCGGCATCCAGAGCCAAATACACAGCATCCCTGTCTGGATAGTAGCTGCGGTCGTGACACTCCTCGTGTCCGTCGCAACAGACAGACTCAAGCATCGATACGGATTCATCATGTTCGGCGTCTTCGTCGCGAGTATCGGGTACGTCCTCCTGCTCTGCCGCCCGTCGTCTACCGTCCCCGTAGGCGTGCATTATATGGCCGTTTTCCTCGTCACAACGGGCACGTATATCGTTCAGCCTGTCACGCTGGTCTGGATGGCGAACAATCTTGCCGGTCATTACAAGCGTGCTGTTGGGCTGGCTGTTCAGGTTGGGGTTGGGAATGTAGGCGGGATTATTGCGAGTAATGTCTTCAATGCCGATCTGGCGCCGCAGTATACGGCTGGCTATGCTGTGTCGTTGGGCATGATGCTTTTGTGTGGGGTGATGAGTTCGGTCTTTGCCTGGGGCGTAGTCGCAGAGAATCGACGCCGGGAGAGGGGTGGGAGGGATTATCGGTTGCGCGTGGAGAGTGCCTTGCGGAATATGGGAGATGATGATCCTAGGTTTCGGTTTGCGTTATGAGGATCATTTGTCCCACATGTCGTGTGTTGGTCAGAACGAATATGCTGGATTGCAGGTAATTGCTGAAGTCGAGTTCCGGGCAGGTCAGGTTAGGTTAGGGTTATGCTCGGGCTGCCCCGGCATAAATGTCAATATCAAATACTAAAAACTATATGCGAAACATATTTATACTTGCACTCCGGACCGTGTTAATTGATGTATTTAAACTTATCGGTGCATGTATTCCAAATACTAGGCAAACCACATTGCATATACAACTGCGTAATGAATTGCCACCATTCCGCAGGTATGCTTGGGAATAGACTCTATTCAATACAAGAATGGAAGAATGTAACAATACTGCTATTGCATCCGCCTGCATCGATCCTCAGGACAGATCTTCCCCATCACAGGCGATCGAAGTGACGGTCACGGCCTTCTCACTCAGGTCCTCCCACTGAGCCCTGCTCGGGGCGACACTGACGACCACGCCACTTTCGCTCGGAGTCTCCACGTGCGGTACTACGAGGTCCAACCCCTTGGTAGCGTTTGCACCACCCGAGTAGAACGGGTTGTGTCGCGGGGGCAGCGGCCGATGGACGGAATCGGCATTGCCCACGTCGTCCGAAGCAGTGCTGCTGAACGACGAAGCCACGGTGGACGGCGTGTGGATCAGTCCGGGCACGGTTCCATTGGTGCTCGTGAGCGTCGACAGACTGCTCGTGCTGCGGTGACCCGCACCGGCACGGCGGGCGGGAAACATGGCCTCGTCGCCGCCGTGGAACTGCGACAGATAGCGCCAGGCTTCCGAGGACGCCAGAGAGCTGGAAATCCGGGAAGGACTGGTCGATATCTTGGGCTTCCATTCGGTGGGATCAAGATCTGTCTTGGCATCATGGAACTCTGGAGGTATCCGGATGGAAGGAACGGGCACGATTGGAGTTCTGGAGGCGGTCATCGGAGCGATGGACCGCGGAGACATTGGGGGCGAAGCAGGAGGAGAAGTGGAAGGGGTCATAGATGTAGTCGTTATGAGAGAGGCCGAGAGAGGCTTGCGGGAGTCCTTGCGACGGCAGCTGTGGGTCTTCACGTCAGTTGAAGGCAGCCGATGGTAGCCGAGAAATTGAACATACCTGGCACTGCAGTAGAGGAGGGAGTTGTCAGGGACGGTAATCTGTTTTTCGCACATGGCGCTGCTCGGAGTCAGTTGGTGATTAAGAAGAAGAAGAAGAAGAAAAGAAAAGAAAAGAAGAAGATCATAAAATTTTCTTTGCAGCTAGAGGAACAAAGACAGGGAGGCAAGAGCAGATAAGAGAAAATAAATGACCGGTCATGTTGCACCCGGAAGTACTACAAACATGAAACAGGGTAGAGCCGGACAATACATACCAGAAATTGAGGAAACTGACCGCCATCTCGGGGCTGTGGTCGTCGTCGTCGTCGTCGGCAGGCGACCGTCTGGCAAGGCCTGACCCCGAACCCAACTTGGAGATGGGCAGAGAGGCGTGTCTCCGGTAATGAGGAGTGGCAGGCCGAGAGGCTTTCAGGCGATGGGTATGAGAGGAAGAGACAGAGCGACGATGGGAAGAAAGAAAGGGAGGAGGAGGATGAGCTTGGGATGGAAACCCAGGTTGACTCATTGGATGGCGGTGAGACATGGACGATTGGGGAAAAATAAAGCCTCTAGATCGACCACATATAGATTAAACAGCCCTAAAAAAAGACGCAAGTGGAGCAGAAGATGACGATCCGGTTTCCCCTGGTGGAAATTGAAGGGACGGCGCGAGGCAATCGTCGACGGAAGGGAGGACAGAGGGAGCGCTGAGTTCCCTGGCACGAACAAGATCAGGAAAAAAGCGATCGGTCACGAGTGCAGGACGCAGGATAATATGCAGAAGGGACTCTATGAAGGATAAGAATAGTGGCACGAACTGCGGCAACCAGCAGGTCAGCTCAGCTCGTATGCATTCCATGGCGGGCTTATCATCCGCCGGTTATTGGGGGATCTGGGAGATAGGCAAGTGGGGAGAGATAAGAATCAATATGGACAGGCAATGCCTGAGACGTGGTCTCACAGGGTATCGCATCACGCGAAGGGATGCTCGAATAGCCTGTTCTGGATAAGGCTGAGGAGCAATTCCCCCGGGGACCTTCAGGAATATGCTGTCTGTCCACCGTGGCTGGAGGGAGAAGTGTACGTACCAGGGGTTTAGAGTGATTGTCTCCCGTGCCCGGGAGATCTCGTTGGCAGCGAGCAACTGCAGGGAAATTGCTTGATGGAAACAGCCGCTGACGAGATGAAAAGAAGAGAGAAGCCAGGTCCGAATCCAAGTCAGAAACGACGAGACGAAGAGTAGAAATAGTGGCAGACGACTTCCCGTGACGTCGAGCAGTCCCGGCAGCACGCCCGTCCATCCGCGCTGTGATTGGCTTGGTATGTGACTCACTAGCCACAGGTCTAGACCCTAAAGAACCCACTTTCCGTGGCTGGTGAGGCAGCTTATGTCAGCAGGTCACGGGAAAGCAGCCAATCAGCGTCTGCGACTGTGAGCAATGCATCAGCCTATATTGGCTCATCTTCAGACTTGCAGAAGTGCATCAGCATGCTCACCATCTATTACTATCCTGACGTTTCTTTTAGCTAACACTTGCAAGGTACGTGTCACCACTTGGTCTTTGCGGCTCGGCCGAACCGACGCCCAATCTCGATTTGTCCTGCTGCAGATGGCCCGATGCCTCGGATAAGCTTCGTCTGCGAGTCTCCGGAGTCTTCAGGCCAGAGCAGACAGAGTACGAAAGCAGTGTCTCGAACATGCTTGATTGTTTCAACGCCAAAACTTGCGTCACGGCATGCAGTCATGGACTGGTCCCGCCCCGGTCCGTTGCATCCACTGCTCCAGGTCAATCATCCCTTCTAGACCTGCCTGCGAAACGGACTGGACCAAGGCACGCATGCCTTACCCGCCGCCACTGCCGGAACCGCCATTCGCAGTTGGACACGCAATGTACGCATACGCAAAGGCCTCATGCAGATGGAGCCACTACCCACAGTTCAATCCTATCATGCCTGAGAAGATGTCATGACAGTATGTTATTCAAGTCAATAATACCTTGACAAGCTGCCAATTATTACGGCACAGTGACTCTTCTTGATTAATTCAATTCGGGCGAGTCAATGTTGCGGTGTGTCCTAACCACACACCATCCAGATGATGCCAGAATTGGCAAATGCTTCCCTGCCTTGAAGGAATAGTCATGCTTCCTCCGACGGACAATAGCCCACCGCTCAACACTCTGGGTACAAGGTAGTCAGGAGGATGGATGCATTATGTTCAGCACGAGGCGTCAACTTACCCCGTAAATCGGAGTTGCTGCTGTGACAGTATACCGGTCATGATACAGATGTGCCATGACATGAAGATGTGAGAGAGTGTATTATTGCGGACTAAGTAGGCTGGATATCCATATGTACTTTTTTTCTCTCTATCAAAGTTGAAGGCCTTCACTTTCCATTTTAGTGCTCAGGTCTTGGCACCTTTTGCTCGCTGAGTAGATCTGAGTATGTCTAAAACCATCTCTTCCTGACCAGACGGACCTAGTGAGCTGCCTAGCTTGTAGAAGTGGTTAGATATTGTGCCTCTTCAATGGCAGCGGTATGCAAGTGGCCGAATCTGGAATATATCTTCCGAGCCAATACCCAGAACGACAACACAAAGGAAATTATCAGGAGGGTCTCTTCAACAGCTGGAAAGACTGAAGTCCCAATGTACCCTGGGGAAGACTTCACACCTTTTTCTGATCAGGTTTTTCGGACTTCTTGGTTCATACCATGCTGCAGGTCCTGCATACCTCCCCACACAGCATAGAGGCACCTTTGACATCGACAATACATGGCTTCTAGTTCACCTGAAGCCCGAATTCGATCACCACACCAACTTCAAATTTGAAGCTTTCAACCACATATAGATGATAAGAAAGCCATGTATCTCACTCAGTGTTTAGAGCTATCTATCAAGTGTGCTTCCACTCATTAGTGTCTCCCACAGAATATGGGGTTGGCCGTCCAGTAAAGCAACTGTTGGGAACACATAGTAGTAGTTGTCTGTAAGGCCGCGAATATTGAAGCCTCAGGCCACAAAATATCACGTGCACTACCGTATACTGATTTCATCACTGCCAAGTGCCATCATACTCTATTATAATACAGACTCCATGTCCAATCAATCTCACACTATAATGACAAAATATTTAATGCCATCCGTTCGCTGATACACCAGTCCCTCCAGCAAGCCCCTCCAGCTCCTCCCGTCGGCTCCTGTAAAGTTCTTGGGCCTCTCGTTCCCTTCTTGTAACCAAAGTTGCCTCGTCTCGTAGTCTCTCGAGTCTCGATCTGATGGCCGCCTCCTCAGAGATCTGCAGTGAACGGAAGGCATCCAGCTCATTCTCGGCTTGCTCGAGGGCTGAGCTGGCTTCGACAATCTTGGTCCGCAGCATCTTCGCGCGATTTTGGTATCCACCATAGTGCAGTGCTAGCTTCTTTTCCAGTTTATTTCCCCGCCCTGCCGCGGCTACCAACGCTGCCTGCACATTGTCAAAGATAGACATCATGCGCTGCTCTTGTTGAGGCGGGTCTTCCTCTTCGTCGCCATAGTTTGCCAACCCTGGGAGAGAATTGGCATACGTCGACGTCCAGCAGGTCTCAAAGCTTTCCTGCCACTCCCGTTTCTGTGGTTCCGAAGATGCCACTTCTGCCGCAACAGCTGCACGGGCCGATGCAAGCAGTTCATCATTCAATCGACCCAATTTAGGAGCCTTGCCCTCAATCTTAGCGCCAGGACCAGGAAATTTCCGGGCGTCATGGGCAATAAGCAACGCTGCCTCTTTGGCAATGGAACCAAGGATCGGGTCGGTGACCTGCGAGGCTCGTTGCAACAGAGCATCAATATCGAGAACACTTGGCCGGGGTAGAGACCGTTGGTAAACCTGCGTCTGGCGTTTGAACTCAGCTTGGGCGGCCTTCTCACGAGCCTCTTTCTCTCTTCTGTCACGCTCAGCCGAGTCCTCTTGCATGGCCTCCGCTGATATAGTCGGCTCCGCTGTTTCCGAAGGGAGCTCTTCCAGTTCCCATTCAGTCTCCTTGGGCTTGGGGAGTGACGACAACTTGCTACGAATCTGCTGGCGCATAAAATTCTCATGCAGTTTAATGTCTCTTGGAGTATTGCTGACGAGTTGCCCGCCTTCCATTTCCCGATTGAGTGCAAAGTGGTCTCTAGGGGTGCGCAAAGGAGTTGCTCCCGGGCCAATCCCCCCTCGCATGGGTGTGGCACCAATGCCATTAGCTTGCCTAAAAGGCGTAGCCATGGGATTGGGAGTCACAATCTGCTGTCGTCGGGGTGCAATACCGTCGAATCCAGTCGAGGATACACCTTCATGGAGAGGTGTGTTTTCCTCTCCCAATAAGGACGACTGAGTCTCTGTCAATGCTCGGATGTTTCGAATTTCGTTGGAAATATGATCCTCCTCCGGGGGGGCTCGTGGCGTTCTGATAGGCGTTGCGCCGACAATGCTAGTATAATTTCCGATTAAACCTCGAGTAGTCTCCTCATCCCCAACGGACTTCCCGGCCTTGTCTCCTGCCATACCCATTTTGATGATATCTTCCATTTCGCTCTCACTAACCTGAGGGCTTGGCAAAACGAGAGGCCGCCTTTTACTTAATTGCTCTGCTTCACGGATCTTCTGCATTTGACCCGCTCTGGCGGCAGCAGAAAAGGCAGAACTGCCTTTGTCATTTTTCCTCTTCTTTCGCTCAGCCTCTTCGTCCTGATCCCCCTTGCGTTTATTGGCGAGTTGTTGCTTTCGAGGGTCGAACATCTCCCTTTGCCTCTCATTTCTTGCCAGTTCTTCCATAGTGTCATAAAATCCAGGAGCGGCGGGCTTTTCAAACGGGATGTCCGCATTGTAGTCCATTTCGCCCTTCTTATGAGTCGTGACTTTGATGTTGATACCAGCATTTTTAAGTTCACGGCGTTTCTGAAGTACTGCTAGACGGCGCGACTCCTCTAACTGCCGTTCTCTGGCCTTGCGCTTAGCCTTCTTTCCCTGGGTGTTCGCGAGACGAGCACGCGCTTCACTAAGCATCTCCTTCTCATCCTCGTCTAGGTCAATTGTATCGGGGCGAGCGGGCTTCGATTCAGGGTCAGGGTCAAGTTCTCCAGGTCTAGAACGGATCAGTAAGAGAAATCCAACCAATAAGAAAGAAGTTCATGATGCTGCTTCGTACCGTAATCTCCTAACATTGTCTGCCTTCGGTGCGACCGCCTCTCCCCCCGGACCTCCCAGTCCGAGCTCATCATTTTCACGGGCTTCCGCCTCATCAAGTAACTTCTGATACCGTTCCAGACACTGTGTCGCAGTCCGTCCCACAATAGGCGCGATAGTGCGCCACTGGGTTGGCATCAACTTGGCCAGGTGCAACAACTTTTCATCTTCCTCCCTTGACCATTCCACCTTGCGAATACCAGGATCCAACCACTCTACCCAACGTGCTTTGCACTGCTTTGCAGTCTTCCTGGCGAGCAGCGATGATACTCGCGCCCACTGGTTGAGGCCATATTTAGAGACCTATGGGAAACAGATATAATCAGTCTCACGAATAATTGCAATGATAGGCTTCGTAAATTTGAGTAAATGCCACTTACCGCCGCACGAAGCACTTCATCCTCAATATTTGTCCTGTTAAGGAGATAATTAGCAACAGCCGAGTTGAGTCGCATTTGCAGGAGTGCTTCTTACCAAACACCTCCCTTGACCACAGGCATGACGCGTGATTGTGATCAGCGCAAAACCGATTCGACTGGGAGACGCAATATATGAAACCGTTCTAGGTAGTTGAATCAACTTGAAAGAAAAATTAATTACTGAGATTCTCGGCCCAGGAAATCCAGCGTCGACGGCGAACTTCGATGGGAAAGGAAGCTGGAGTCTTGAAGCGGAAGAGGGATTTCCCGCGATAGCCGCCATACATTTTAACGCAATAGACGCCATATCCTGCGCTAGTCCCTTTCAGGTTTCCTATTCCTGATAAAATTGTTATCGGCGCAAAAAATAGAGAAAAGTCCTGGTTTCAGACAGTGGACGTTCTAGGATATCATCACAGAATGTCGACTTCAGTTTCTGCTCCCCAGCAGCATAAGCAACCTTCCAGGAAGGGTAAGAAGGCGTGGAGGAAAAATGTCGACCTCACAGAGGTCCAGGAAGGACTCAGTCAATTAAAGGATGAGGAAATCAAAGGGTACTTTTAATACGCTACATTCCCCTTAGGTGGTCTTGGATTTAAATGGCTCACTTTTTGTTCTCAATGGCAGTGGCTTGTTATCTGAAAAACCCTCCGACCAGCTGTTCATCATCGACACCACCGGATCGGAGGAAATCCAAAAAACATGCGATAGGAAGCACAAGCCTCTGAAGGCCGATGAAATCTTAGCACAGCGTTCTGCTATCTCAGCCGTGGATACTCGCAAGCGTGGTAATTCAAAGGTTACCGATGGTGTCATTGAACCCAAAACCAAGAGACAGAAGAGCGACTGGGTTAGTCGGAAGGAATGGCTACGTTTGAAGCAAGTCGCAAAGGATAATAATCCAGCCAATGAGGGGAAGGAAGGTAGCCTTTATGATCCTTGGGCAGATACAGAGGATACAGTGCCCATCAACGAACCTACGTTTGATTTCCTAGGAAAACCAAAGGAGAAGGTTGCGCCACCAACATTGAAAATCCCCCCCATATCTCTGGCTGCGAATGGAAAACCCGTTCCATCTGTTCGAGCACCCAGTGCTGGCATAAGCTACAACCCAACCTTTGAAGAGTGGGATAAACTCTTGACCGAAGAAGGCAAGAAAGAAGTCGAAGCTGAAAAGAAACGCTTGGAAGAGGCGCGTAAGGAAGAAAAAAAACAGCGCTTAATCGCTGAGGCTAAGAATGATAATGATGATGGCATGGCACAATCTGATGATGAAAGTGCATGGGAAGGGTTCGAAAGCGAACATGAAAGGCCAGAGTGGCTGAACAGGAAGAGACCAGAGAGGAAGACTAAAGCTCAAAGGAATAAGATTAAGAGGCGAAAAGAAGCCGAAAGGAAAGCGAAATGGGAGGCTCAGATGAAGAAGAAGGAGCAACAAGCAGAAAAAATCAAGGCCATTGCTGAACAAGTCAAGCAACGAGAGCTGGAACGTGCCGAGCAGTCAGAAAGCGATTCTTCCGAGGAGGGAGATGACACAGTTCTCCGACGGAAGCCTCTTGGGAAGACACCGTGAGTTTAACCAGTACATCCCCGTACGTGCTCCAGGCGACTAATTAGAGGACAGGGCTCCTGAGAAACCGTTGGAAGTAGTTCTTCCGGATGAACTCCAAGACTCGCTTCGTTTGCTTAAGCCAGAAGGCAATCTTCTCGACGACCGGTTCAGAACGTTGATCGTTCAGGGAAAGCTAGAATCCCGCAAGCCTGTCTCGCAGGCTCGCAAGGCTAAGAGGAAGCTCACGGAGAAGTGGACCTACAAGGACTTTAAGGTTCCTGGGGCGTGATTTGGGAGGTTTCGATTTTTGCGTCTGTCTGTTGATTGATGATATAGTACATAATCATGTTGGTTTAGAATATGAGCATTCAGTATAAGAGGCAGCCTGTTCCTATTAAACGTAATATGCAGGCCTTGTTATGGGGTGGATCCGGCCCGTCCAGATTAAGCGCGGAATCTTTTATCTCAATTCTTCCAGATTAAAAAAGTTCTTGAGAGCCACGCCTACTCCTTCCCACCTTTTTCATGACCAGCACACCCATTATGGCATTATAAACACGCTATGATGGACTTGAAAAACCTTTCCAGCAATTGGAAAAAGCTCCAAGAGACGCTGAGAAAAGAGAGCGTCCCCGCTTCGAGCTCCACCAAACGCAAGGCATCAGACCGTGAAATCCACGTTACCCAGCATGGTGTGAAGAGAAGAAGAGCAGAGATTTCGCAGGAAAAAACGTCAAAACAGCATAAATCAGTGATTAAAAAAGGGAGAATGTCTGAAGTTCGCGAAGACGGGACGGAGAAGGAAGATGTCCGGGACGCAGTTACGAAGACTATCTCGAGGGATTCTACAGTATCTATAAGCGACAAGTCCCAAACTCAGGTCAAGTCTCAATACAAGGTTGGAAAGCCTAATGAAGGGCGATCTTTAACGTTAGTTGTCTCCTGTTTCTTTCCTGTGCTCCTTGTGCACCAGAAACTTAAAAATCCTAACAACCATCTAGTGCGGAATTAGGTAAATACGTCGCGATTGACTGTGAGATGGTGGGAGTCGGTCCCAATCCTGATAATGATTCTGCTCTTGCGCGTGTCAGTATTGTCAACTTCAACGGCGACCAGGTATACGATTCGTATGTAAGGCCCAAGGAGATGGTCACGGACTGGCGGACACACGTGAGCGGTATTACTCCAAAACACATGGTGGATGCGCGATCATTTGAACAGGCCCAGAAGGATGTTGCGGAAATTCTTGATGGACGAATCCTCGTGGGACATGCGGTCAGGAACGATTTGGACGCCCTCCTGCTGGGCCACCCCAAGCGAGATATCAGAGATACGAGCAAACATCCCGCGTATCGGAAACTCGCAGGCGGCGGGTCTCCTCGCCTGAAGATGCTGGCGGAGGAATATCTAGGGCTGAAAATCCAGGAGGGTGCGCACTCCAGTGTGGAGGATGCCAGAGCTACAATGCTCCTGTATAGACGGGATAAGGCGGCTTTCGAACGTGAACATGCGAAGAAATGGCCAGTGCGAGTGACAACAGAGGATACGGAAAAGGGAAGCAATCAGAACAAGAAAAAGAAAAAGAAGAAGACCCGCAAGCGATGATGAATATATTGCGGTCGCTAAGCCAAAATTTATACCCCTTGTTGTATAATGAGCGTTTGCTTTATGTCTCCATGTCGATGAGCGACTATATATTTGCTTTCACGCATATAGAGTACAAATAATTGAATGAGAGGGCTATCTTGTCTAAACTGTCCTCGAAAAGATTTGTAAGAAGCGTATGGAGTAAATTAAGATAAGCAATTTAGGAGCATTCTCCGCGCAGCGCGTCGCGCGTCTCCGCAAACTTCCACCAACATTGTTACTTGAACTATATCATCAACGAGGCAGTCGATTTCCCATTGAAACCCAGGAAGATTTTCATAGATATTATTCTACTTTGAAGAGTCAACCCGGAGCTCTACCCCGATATACGGAAATCCAGCAATTTTTCATCTACGCAACTCTTCATGAAACCGCCCACAATAGACAACCATGTTCGCTATCCGATCACCTTCCACACAGCCCTCCAGCTCTGGGAAAGAGACGACGATGAATTGTTTCATCCCAAATATCCTCCCCTGCCGAATACACCATGATGGTCTCGTTGAGGATGTTGACCGCTACTGGGTACCGGCCCACGAGAAAGGTAACGATATAGCCGTTTGCGTTAGCAATAACAAATAAATATTGTCTCTAACTCATTGGGTATTCAGATAACACGCAGACCGCATACTTCCGTGGTCGCAAGCTCCGTGGTCGACGCGTTACGCTTCCCGAAGGATACCAAGGTATGGAATGTGACAGCGTGATGGGATGTCCCGTATGGTTAACTATTCGATGCTCTGGCAGGAATTGTTGCGACCCCAACGGATAATGTTATTTTATCAAGCCAAGGTGGCAGGAGTGGTTCTACATTGGAGGATGAAGATGCGGAGGCCGAGTCGGTTAAGATTCTTGAGAAACAGGCCACATTTGATGAGTTAATGGTATGGGATCACGAGATTGTGCCGGCGGCCGATGACCATTTCGTAAAAGGGGTAGAGGAATGGCTAAAACTTGCTGAAGCGGTATGATTTCACGTCTTGGTTTTCTCCTGTTGATACTGAGCTCTTCCGTGTCTGACTTGAACTTCGTTGCGAACAGATACATGTGACTTCTTCCGGCGACAGTGAGAAGAAGGCTTCAACATGAGCAGCATCTTGCATATGCTGTCAAACTCACCCTACCTGAGGTACTTGGTGAATTTGAGCCAAGTGCTTGAGGCCGTGATTCAGTTCCCGAGTGCTCCCCCACAGTAATTGGCGTTGAAAAGACTCATTGAGCTCTTGAGAGAGGACATGGATGCTATCAAGGCCGCGCGCTCTCAGCGCCGGTCCCTCCGCTTTTTCAGGATTTCTAAGAAACTTCAAGTGAAGGCCTTAGGATTTTTGGTTTGCTCTGTGCTCGGTACCGCATGGATCCACTGACGGACTGCAATACTACTACTGCCTGGTTATTCCACCAGGAAGTTCTTATACCGGACATGCTTTTTTGGATGTATTATACCATGGACTCGGACACAGCAGGGCCCACGTTAGCGAGGCCCTTTGGAAGACCAGACTTATAGGAGATCTATACCCTAGAACAGGAATTTTGCAATTTCTTAGCCATGGTTTGGTGTTTCTATTCGATTAATGCGTACTTTATTAACCTGCGTTTTGATAAGCTCACCGCCAAATTATTCTGCCGACCGAGATCATAGAAAGACCGGTGATATTCAACTCCATCTTCAGGGTGTTTTCATGTTGAGTTGTGTAGTTTGCCGGTCACCAGCCACTCTTGCAAAATGCAGAGCGTAGATAACAATGACAAGAAGGCCTCTGCTGAGGCATTGGTCTCGAAATTCGAGGTTGAAAGACTACTGAATCAAGGTTCGATGAAACCCCGCACAATTCCAGTGCCCAGCGAGAATATATGGGAGAGGCGTCATATACTCTGCTGACAGTTACTGTGCAGACCAGAATGGCCGTCGAATCGTTCTTCTCGGTTCTATTGATGGAAAGCAAGGCATCCTTATCGCAGAGCGAGCAGCCTTTGCAACAGAATCTGTCCAAGTCCTCAAGGCATTTCACTCCTCGATCAGTCGAATCAGCAATCTAGGAGATAATGACATCTACCGCTGGTACCTCGCATCCTCAGCAGCGGGCGCAGATGGTCAACCACCCGACCTAAAGATCAACATCATCTGGCCCTGCACGGAGCAGCATATCAAGAAATACTCGGCGCAGAAGGTGCGGATGGTAACTGAAACGCCTAAAATCTATCGCGGATATGTCAGGCCATATATGAAAGCGAAGCGTGAAGAAGGGAGACTGAACTGGGTGTTCAATATTCTCGAGGGCCGCACAGAACAGGAGGACGTGATACTCAAAGACCCAGGACATGGACCGGATGATGGGTTCTTAATGTTGCCTGATCTTAACTGGGATCGGAAAACTATAGGTTCTCTTCACTTGTTGGCGCTTGTGAAACGAAGGGATATCTGGAGCTTGCGGGATTTGAGCAAACGACATATTCCTTGGCTGAGGTATTTGAGACAGCGGTTGCTTGAGGCGACGGTCAAAATGTATCCTGAATTGGAGCAGGATCAAATTAAACTCTATGTGCATTGTGAGTGCCGTTCTCTTCCAGCTTTGTTTCTTTTTCTCGTTTTCCTGGTCGCTAATTAGACCCTTCAGATCAACCGACTTACTACCACTTTCACATCCATGTTGTCAATGTCATGCTAGAAGCAGGCACAACTCAAGCTACTGGAAAGGCGTTTGGATTAGAGAACATCATCTCACAACTGGAAACGCTTCCTGGAGACGAAAACGCTAGTATGGCCGATGTCAGCCTAACCTACTTCCTTGGCGAAGCGAGTGAGCTGTGGACGACTATATTTGCACGGTTTAAAGAGGAGAAGAAGCCGATATCAGGTGGAACAGCATATGTTTAATATTATGATTGCTGTGGTATAGAATAATATACAGCTCTGTAGACAGCGCTGGAGATGGAGCATCTTATCTTATCGATAAAGCGTGGTTTTGTGACTTCTGATTTAATTTACCCCGCGATCTTCAACGTCAAAACATCAACCATCTTGTCAGTGCTCTACAGGTGATCTACGACAAACTCATTTTCTATCCTTGTTCTAATTCTTATTCTTATTCTCGATCCAATCCACTCTTGCGCTTGTGAACGATGACCGACACCGACGCCCCCAAGACAAACAAGGCCTTCGTGCCACTCGGTAAGGCAATCCTCAAGACAGAAAGGAAAAAGAAACAAACCAACTCACAAGAACACTAGAAAACAACCCCGAAGTAATGTCCCACCTAGTCCACCAACTCGGGCTCTCCCCATCCCTAGGCTTCACAGACGTCTACTCCATCGATGAACCAGACCTCATCAGCATCGTCCCTCGCCCCTCCCATGCCCTTCTCCTCGTCTTCCCCGTCTCGCCCACCTACGAGGCCACCCGGAAATCAGAAGACAGCAACCGATCCGAGTACACCGGCCACGGTCCCAATGAACCGATAATATGGTTCAAGCAAACTATCCGTAACGCCTGCGGCCTGATCGGTCTTCTGCACGCTGTTTCGAACGGTGTCCCTAGGAAAAATATCCTTCCCGGGTCGGATCTCGAAACGCTCCTTCGTGAGGCGGAGCCGTTACCGCCTGTTCAACGCGCGGATCTACTGTACGAGAGTAAGGCGTTGGAGAGTGCGCATGCCGATGCGGCTAGGCTGGGGGATACCACAGCGCCGCAGGCGGACGATAGTGTGGATTTGCATTTTGTGGCGTTCGTCAAGGGTGATGATGGGAGGTTGTGGGAGTTGGATGGGAGGAGGAAGGGACCTCTGGAAAGAGGGCGATTGGGTGAAGATGAGGATATGTTGAGTGAGAAGGCGTTAGATTGGGGTGTTAGGAGGTTTTTGAAGGTTGAGAATGAGATTGCTGCGGGTCAATCAGGGGGTGATTTGAGGTTTAGTCTTATCAGTTTGGGTCCAGTTTTTGATTGATTTCTCTGTTTCTTTTTCTTTTCTGGCATTAGCGTTCGGCCTGTTGGCATATTAGGGCCGTAGTTGGGGAAATATGTGGTTGCTTTTCTGCATACTATGGATGACCATCTATGCTGGTGTCATTTGTTACATGGGATATTACAGTCCTGAATCTGCAATTCTCGCAAAACATGATCAAAGTGCCCCTAAAATGATATAGACGACGTCAATCAGCCCACCACTCTGTAGAATTAAACTTGAGAACCTCGTCACCGCAAGCCCACCACCCGGCAGTGAGGTTGCGCGCAAACACCTCCAGGGAAGAATACATCCCCGGCTCAGATGCTGCACCAGAAGACGAGTCGGGAATGAAGAATATTTTCTCAAAAATCTCCCGCAGATTGGGCTTGCGGGAATGAATATCCGGAACGGCTGCAATGACTCTCCTCGTAATGCTATCATCGGCTTTTGGTCCACCATCACCACCAGTCGTAGGACCAGCGGACGCCGGTGTACCGCGAAAAGAATGTAGTGTCCTTTCCCCTATAACGAGTATCTCATACGGCTTCCTCCAGAGCCCGTTGAGAGGGGTGATTGGTTCTCCATTTATGGTGGTTTTGATCCATATCCATTCCTCGCAGATGCTAAGTCCTGCGCCACGAAGGGCTTCGTAGGCTACATTTCGCGACTTTTCGGAATTCGTTACCCAGATTGCACCTATGGTTCGTTGACTGTTCTGTGTACCAGCTTCTGTTGTGTTCGTGTATGCGCCAGGGATATCTCTTGGACAATGGAGATGAGCGCAAAGAACATCGCATAAATACTGTGTGAGAACATCCATATCGGCGTAGGAATGCGTCTGGTAATGGCGACTCCGACGCACAGAGCGATTAGGCCAGGGAGGATCGAGAAGGATTAGATTGAACCGCTTGTCCCGGGGCATGCCCGGAATAGGGCTTGTGGAAGATAGTTTGGCATTTTGCAACTGCTGTCCAAGGGGCAAAGTGCCTAGGAGAAAATTCGATTTTGGCGGCACATTGAATGTGCAATGGCTCTCATCAATAGACTGGGCGTGCTTCTCATTCTCAGCATTTGATTTACAACAGGGAACGATCAGAGCTGCTTCCAAATTTGATGGATTTTTGACGACCCCATGACGGAGTTCAGATATGTCTTCGAAGATATTCTGGGAAGTCGATGACAAAATTACAGGGGGCCCAGGAATGCCATGAGGCATCTCAGCAACAAAAGAGCACGGAAACTTGGTAGGTTCCGTGCTAACCTTCTCCCCTCGAGCCTCCCTTCCCCTCTTCCTATAAGACAAAGGAGGAAGCCCTCCCTGGCTAACAACTCGTCTAGGAAGACACCGCCCCTTTCCTCGTTGACCTTCCGAAATCTCTCTCAGTCCCTCTAAAACCAGTCCCTCAATAAGATACCGGTAGTGTTTCTCGGGAGCAGATATCTGCCTCAGAACCCGTTCCCTGGCGACATCACTCTTTGGCTCTGTAGAGACCGGAAAGGGAGACTCCAAGGGCGGAGAAGATAACAATTGCTTCTTTCTCTCCCCGTTCTTCCATAAGCCGCCTGCAACGTCATCATTCGCAGGGATTTGTTTCGGCTTATTGCCTGTGATAGAGTCTAGGTTGGACGAGAATCGTTGTTGTACTGGTCCCTGTGACTGCTGTAAAGGCGAAAGCTCCTGTCCCAGTGCAATGGAGGTCGGGATATCTACCAGGAAGACTGTTCTCCCTGGATTCTGGTGGAGAATTGAAGAAGAAGGCGGTTCTTGCATCGGACACGAATAGATCGCTAGGGTGAAGACGTCGCGGCAGCGAAGAGTCAAGATAGCCACTGTATCACGTGCATCATACGCATAATCTTATATAATCCATAGCACAAATGCCATGCAAGAGTCGCAACTTCGAAAGCGACAGCGACGACGCGCTGTCTCCCCAACATACCAACATCGAAAGACACTACCTACACAATAGCGCCCACCCTCCACCTGATGGAGGTGGACGACCCCCCTGCGGTCTCCCCTTCCCAAGAACCGCTTCTTGGGATGAAAAGCCGGATCCTCCTTCGGAACCCACCACCCCTACCCCTCCACCGCAACACCCACAAACGGAGAGCCCTCTCCTCCCCAGACAAGATGCCTGGCACTCTCTCAGGCCCAATACTTAGTAGGCCAAACATGTTGTCAATTCGCCAGCAGATCAATGCAGTTGCTAAAGACCAGCTTCTCCTGAAGGATTGGAGACAAGCACTGACTTCTCTTGTAGACACACTTAATTTGACTGTCTTCTCCCTCCACAGCTGGCCCAAAGAACTTGCCAAAGGACTGGCAGCTAGGTTCCTGACTCTGGCCAAAGGCAACACACCCCAGCTAGGACCAGAAATGCCTCTTATAACTTTTCCCAAACCAACTTCAAAGCCTGTACAGGCCAAACAAGCCACTCTAACTGGACAGACACCTCAAGCACTATCTTAGGCCTCAGCAGCAGCCCTAGGACCAGACCAAAAGAGATGGTAAGCCACCAGACCTAAACCTGCCAAGCAGCCCTAGCAAGCAAGGAGGATAGATAACTGCATCTTTCTCCGCCTCCTAAAACCCTCTAACCTGTGGGAAATAGGCCCCTATGGAATCTGCATAGCTCTTACAGGAAAGGTCCTTAAAGAGATCTCTTGTATACAGATAATCCCCACAGGCTATGCCATCACAATCACAGACAAAGGCAAGGCCTTTTTACTCTCTGCACAAGCAAAAGAGCTAGCCATAGATATGTCAAGGTGCGGATTCTGGTGATCAGGAAACTGAAATAGATTGGAAAGAACACACAGGCAGACAGATAGGCAAGCTATCGTACAGGCAGGTAGACAGAACGTAGCTCGAAGAGCTAAAACAAGTTAGTTAGTTATTATTATTTAACGTCGCTTGGCGGTCACGTGGCGGGTGACCGCGGCCTCCCGAAGGGCAACCGGACGTGCCTCCCAAGCGTATACTATCTAAAAGGATCTAAGTACGTGCGCAATGATCTAAATACATGCTTAAAAGAGACAAATTTGAGCACTATGTGCTGTAGAGTTGGGGAAGTTCCCAGCACTGCCCTGGCTGGGGCTTCAAGTGGTAGAAAACCCTGTTTTGCCTCCCTATAGGTGAGAGGGGGAGCCAGTCCCTCTTTCCCAGGAAGATATGTGTTGACTGTACACTACTCTGTGTTTAGATGGGCCCAGTTTGGGCATATATCCATAAAGAAGGATGTGTTTTGCACAATGCAGCTGAATTCCTCAGCCCCAGCAGCAGTTCCTAGGAGCCAGTTAATGGTTTTTGCTGGCTCAGCTAGTGTGTGTTTCTGTCTCTCCTTCCAGCACTTCCTAATATGTGGGCAGAAGAAGAAATGTACTGGAGTCTTTAGCTTCTTGCAGAAGCAGGTTGCTAAGTAGTCTATATAGTGAAAGTGTTCATGATATGCTGCAAAGTCCTTATGTCCAGTGCAGGCTGCAATAAGCTTACCTAGTACCCAGTGTGATAATTTATGTTCCTGGGCCCAGCTGCTCTTCATATGGGGGCAGATGCCCAGGTCTTGGTATGCCTGGGGTGTGTTGCGCATATACGCTGCCTAGATGGCAGTATGGAGTTGTTGTTTCGCCTCTTGTCTTAGGTATGCTGGGGAGGGGGGGATATAGGAGCCATCTATGGCTGCTCCCTGCTTTGCTAGCCTGTCTGCCAGCTCATTGCCTGTGATTCCAATGTGCCCTAGTACCTAAGAGACCTGTACAGGCCTGTGGGGGGAAGCTAGGATATACAGCAGGCTGAGCCACTGTGTGGTGAGTTGGTGGAAGGTATCTGTGAGATGGCGTCTGTGTGGTGTGGGCCTACCTTCTGCTAGTAGACTGGCTGCTGCCAGATTGTCCAGGAAGATGTTCAGCTGGTTGGTTTATGTAGTGCATGGCAAACCAACTGCTGCCTGAAGACCTTCCACAGCACCCATGATCTCCGCGTCATAGACCTCTGTCTGGGGGCCTGATGAGCCCTGTCCCTGGGTGACTAGGGTGGAGCCGTAGTATATGGCGTATCCATATCCAGCGCCTTGGCCCATGTGGGAGCCATCTGAGTAGACTGATATGGCTAGTGGTGAGGAGATGTGCCCTTCCTGGTGGGCTGGCAGCATGTGTAGTGGTGGGAGCTGTGGCTCTACCCACCTGTGTTCTGGTGCTGGTGTGGGGATGCGTTGCAGGATCCTGGTGAGCCTTGTGTTGTACCCATAGTTTGGGGCTGTATGGATGCATGCTATGGGGTGCTTTGCATCTAGGCCTGCATATCTAGCAGCTGCCCTCTGGAGGGTGCTCCCCAAAAGGGCTTTTGGGTCTGGCAGGTCTGCCTCTTGAAGGAGTGCTGCTGTGGGTGTTGTCTTATAGGCTGGGAGGATTGCTAGTGTGGCAATGTGGAGCAGGGACTGAAGGGAGTTAGCCACCTGCTGTTGTCCAGTATAGAAGACCTCTACTCCATATAATGCTGTTGGTAGTGCGCACTGTAGTACAGCTGCTTGCATAGAGGCTACTGGGCACCCACACTGGGTGTTGCTCAGTCTTTGTAGGTGTTGTGCCAGCTGCTTACCACAACTGAACACCCAGTTGATATGTGGTTTAAAAGTGAGCTTTGTGTCCAAGAGGACCCCTAACCAGCGGGTGTATGATGTGGGAGGGATCTCACCCACATCAGGCAGCCTAACCACTGGGGGTGGATGCTTACATTTCCTAGAGAAGTGTTGTATCTCTGTCTTCTCCACAGAAAAAGGGAGACCTACCTCTGTTCCCAGGGCTGTTACTGCCTTGTATGTTTCCACTAGCTGTTAAGATGTCTCCTGGAGAGAGTCCCCTACAAAGAGGATTCCTAGGTCATCCATGTAGCAGAAGGAGGCCTTATAGGCAGCTACCACCATTGCTGCATAGAGTAGGAAAAGGATTAGGGAGAGAGGAGATCCTTGTAGGAGGCCTCCCTTTATTGGGGCTTTGGCATTTGCCTCTCCAATCTGGACATATGCTGAGTGATTGGAGAGCCAGTCTTAGATCTATTTGTCAAGGTGCAGATTCAGGTGATCAGGAAACAGAAATAGATTGGAAAGAACACACAGGCAGGCAGGCAGGCAGGCAAGCTATCGTACAGGTAGGTAGACAGAACGTAGCTCGAAGAGCTACAACAAGATCGAGACAGAGGTTCAAGATATTTCCTCGCAGGCACGTGCAGGGGCGGTCAGTACAGGCAGAACCGGCCTCCGGACCGTCATACGGTGTACGTTGGTCCAGCACCGTGATATCTATGGCCTAATTTAAGGTGTGTAGGCTTGCCTATGCAGTCTGCACCTTTTCAGCTTGTTACTGGAAAGCTAGTCTCTTAGCTTTGCATATTGCCACTAGTGCTTCTTTGGAAAGGTAGGTGATGATCCCTTTATAGGAGATAGGCTAGGCTAGGCACTTTGAGTAGTCTGCTGCATGGGGGCTATGGCAGTTAATGCATTATACACAGCAGGTATACTTTATTTTAGTAGAGCCACAAGAGATACAGCAAGTGTTAGAGCAGCAAGCTTGTGTGTCATAAAAATGATGGCAGTAAGAGCATTGTAGTAGTCTTTGTTTAGGATATGTAGATTTAGATAGGTCAGAGATGCTAAATAATTGTATTACATATTTGGGCTTTTTTAGGAAGATAATGATTGCAGTGATTGAGTCTACCTTTATAAAGTGATTTAAGAGCTTAACATAATATGATTTAATACTTATAATATGCTCTGCTTCAATGCTAATATCTTCTAGTGTGGTTTCTGTCCATCTCTTTAGGTACCAGAGCCTCTGGGGAATCTGGGGAATAATAAATTGGTAATATTTTATTGATATTTCAAAGTATCTATCTGCAGCTAGCTCTTTTGCTTGTGCAGAGAGTAAAAAGGCCTTGCCTTTATTTATGATTGTGATAGCATAGCCTATGGGGATTATTTGTATATGAGAGATCCCTTTAGGGATCTTTCCTGTAAAAGCTATGCAGATTCTATGGGGGCTTATTTCCTGCAGGTTGGAGGGTTCTGGGAGGCAGAGGAAGATGTGGTTATCTGTCCTCCTTGCCTGCTGGGGCTGCTTGGCAGGTTTGGGTCTGGTGGCTTATCATTCCTTTTAATCTGGTTCTGGGGCTGCTACTGAGGCCTAAGATAGTGCTTGAGGTGTCTGTCCAGTTGGAGTGGCTTATTTGGCCTATATAGGCTCTGGAGTTGGTTTGGGGAGAGCTATAGGAGGCATTTCTGGTCCTAGTTGGGGGGTGCTGCCTTTGGCCAGAGTCAGGAACCTGGCTGCCAGTCCTTTGGCAAGTTCTTTGGGCTGGCTGTGGAGGGAGGAGACAGTCAAATTGAGTGCATCTGCAAGAGAAGTTAGTGCCTGTCTCCAATCTTTCAGGAGGAGTAGCTGGTCTTCAGCAACTGCATTGATCTGCTGGCAAATTAACAGCATGTTTGGCCTGCTAAGTATTGGGCCTGAGAGAGTGCCAGGCATCTTGTCTAGGGAGGAGAGGGCTCTCCGTTTGTGGGTGTTGCGGTGGGGGGGGTGGTGGGTTCCAAAGGAGGATCCGGCTTTTCATCCCAAGAAGCGGTTCTTGGGAAGGGGAGACCGCAGGGGGGTCGTCCACCTCCATCAGGTGGAGGGTGGGCGCTATTGTGTAGGTAGTGTCTTTCGATGTTGGTATGTTGGGGAGACAGCGACGACGCGCTGTTGTATGTAGGTGACCAAGACCTCTTCAACCTCATATTGTAACAGGCCAAAGCCCGTCCTGGATCACGTGCAACCACGTGCCCAGCAGTCTATCTACACGAGTTGTTGAGCAGCAGGAGCTCTTCCTCTCTTTGAAGCTTTTGGTAGATAGCATCTGGCATCGTTAGATTGAATCAAATCTTGCTTTAGCCCTTCACATACCAAAAGCTTCCCTTCAGAAGAAGTATCAGTTGAAAAGCGCACGACACCTTACCCAAGCAACAGTGATCTGTCCCCTTCCCTAGCACAATGGCAGGACAGGATGTGTTGGTTGACTCTACTCCCCCAATCTGGGCGCAGAGTTTGTTGCAGAATGTTGCACAGATAGAAGGAGTAATCCAGTAGTTCACTGTGAATAGAACTGCCCAAGAAGAGTGAATTTGTCAATTGGAAGAGATGCTAGCGCAGTAAGCAGACTCTACAACTACCCCAGCAGAGGTCACCACACCTCTAGCTAAGGCTAAACCAACGCAAGAACAGAAGCAATCAGATGTGAAATAACCCCAAGCATGCCTACCTGACCCAACCTTGTTTGCTGGAAATGCAGCAGACTGGCCAGCATGGTGGATCACCATGGAGAACAAGTTAAGCATGGATAGAGAGGCAATTGGGACACCCCAGGACCAGTTCCTATACATCTTCTCAAGATTAGAGAAATTGGCATGGAAGAACACCAGAACCTATGTAAAGCTTTGAAGGAATGACACTACCCTATAGGAGCTCCTGGAACACTTAGAGAGCATATATAGGGATCCAAATACAAAGGCATATACTGCCTGACACCTACACCAGATGCAACAATAAGAAGATCAATTATTTTCTAAATTCTTACCACTGTTGGAGAGGGAATTTGCCAATGCTGGTGCACTAGAATGGCATAATAAAACAAAAAAATAGATCCTTCTAGGGGCCCTCAATTGAATAATGACCAAAGCATTAATAAATAAAGGCATCCCTCCCACTTTCTTAGGTCTAGTATCTTAACTACATGAAATCAGCACTGATATGGATGCTCTAAATATTAATCACCCATGACGCGTCCACTCACCAAAGCCTGAGGACTATCACGGTGCTGGACCAACGTACACCGTATGACGGTCCGGAGGCCGGTTCTGCCTGTACTGACCGCCCCTGCACGTGCCTGCGAGGAAATATCTTGAACCTCTGTCTCGATCTTGTTGTAGCTCTTCGAGCTACGTCCTGTCTACCTGCCTGTACGATAGCTTGCCTGCCTGCCTGCCTGCGTGTTCTTTCCAATCTATTTCTGTTTCCTGATCGCCTGAATCCGCACCTTGACATTACGTAGCTCCTCCTATTGGGAAGAACATGATGTCTACGAATGCCTGCCCCCGACCACCCTTCCTGCCTGGCAACGAAGAGAGCTTCGCAGCTCACGTCCCCAACCACCTGACGGAGTGGTACCACTACTTCCGTGAAGCCTACGATTATATGGAACGGAATGAAACGATCACGGCTGAGCTGAAGGGACAAATTGACCATCTGATGCTACAGAACCAGGCCGTCCAGCAAGAGCACGAAAACCTGAAGACTGAGCTTGTCGGGGAACAGCAGAACAGCACCCGCCTCCAAGGCGTGGTAGATTATCAGAAGACACAGCTTAGGGAAGCCCAGCAGCAATATATGGAGGCTGTAATGGACAAGCACAAAGCCATCAATGCCACCATGCCAACTGTCAGCACCCCACTGCCTGTGCCCACCCCTGAACCTGCTGCTAAAAGCCCTGCAGCTACTCCTGTGGGAGCGCCTGCATTGATTACTCCCCCATCTACCAGCTCCGCCCACCTTTCAGAGCGACTTCCTGACCCTGACCCCTTTGAAGGAGACCGGAAGGACCTCCGCTGTTTTGTCACCCAGATCCGAGGGAAGATGACTGTTAACCAGGACCGGTTTCCAACACCACAAAGCCGCATGACATACGTGACCAGCCGCCTGAAGGGAGCTCCCTATGACCAGATCCTACCGTACCTACATGGCGGAACGTGCCAGCTACCTGACTATGAAGAAATATTGAATATATTGGAACGCGCCTTTGGGGATCCAAACTGAGCCCGCAATGCCCGTAACACTCTATTCCGTCTGCGACAAGGTAATAAGGAGTTCAGCATCTTCTTTGCTGAATTCCACCACCTGGCCCTAGAAGGGGAAATGCCCGAAGCTGCCTTACCAACACTCCTGGAACAAGCTATTAACAGGGAACTACGAAGCATGCTTTTACACCACCAGCCCCCAGAAGGTGACTATCACCAGCTTGCAACCTTCCTGCAGAATCTGGAGACCCGTCGCATGCAGTATGATACCGCCTCTCACACCTATGTCAGAGCCACCCAGAGTACCTATCCAACCAGCCCTATCCAACCCGCCCGGAGTCAACAAGGGAAGTTTACACCTAAGACACCCAATGTTAGCACAACACAACTACGCCAGCCAACCCTAGGGCCTCATCCGGAGCCTATGGACCTATCTACATCCCGCCGTGCCTCATCCCTGGGCCTAACACGCCGTGAGAAAGGGGAATGCTTCCGATGTGGATCTAAAGATCATCTAGTCCGAAACTGCCCCCACCCTGACAACCGCCCAACTCAATTAGCCAGTGGGAATATCCAGTTACTACACGACTCACCACCCAGGAGCCCCCCAAGGGGCCATTCCCCAGCTTCTGATGGGTCCTCTGAACCTGAATATTCAGCAAAAGGCGTAAGCCTAGTCTAAGTCGCGATCAGGCTTTAACTATGCACAATCTCCGAATCTCCATGACTGCTGTCCAAGGCCTGCCTATTGAGGAAGAAGTCCAGCAATCTAACCTGATGGTCCTACCTGCCAGCCTAACCCAACAAGATAAAGAGTGCCCAACCTATGCAATGCTAGATTCCGGAGCTGAAGGAACAAGATTTATAGATAAAGAATGGGCTAGACACCATAACCTGACCCTGCACCCTCTGAAACACCATATCCGAATGACAGGGTTTGATGGGACTGAAGTAGAGCTAGGATCTATCAAACATTTTGTCCGAGCCACCCTGCGAATTGAAGACCATGTGGAAAGGGATGTCCCATTCCTAGTTACCCAGCTTGCCCATTTTCCAATCATACTGGGCTTACCGTGGTTGAAGAAGCATGACCCAAGAGTTGGCTTTGCAGCCCACAATATCTTGTTTGACAGCAACTACTGCCGCCAGCACTGCAACATACCCTCTCAAATCTCCAAGATTCAAGCATTACACGATATCCCACCTAAAGCTCGCCCACACCACCTACCAGACCGCCCACCTGTATTGAAAGATCATGATATTGCCCCTGTCTCCCTGAGAGCCTGTTCTGCCTATGCCCGAAGGAAATACAAGATATATGCCATCACACTAAACCAGATCAATGAGCTGTTACAGAACAATAACCCTGAAGGAACTCCAACTGATACCACTACCTCACTGCCTACCGAATTTCAGGACTTTGCTGATGTGTTCTCCCCAAAAGAGGCTGAACAGCTGCCTCCCCACCGTCCTTGTGACCATGATATCCGCCTGGTTGAGGGAAAGATGCCTCCTTTTGGACCCCTATACCCTATGTCCCGTACTGAACTACAAGCTTTAAAGGAATGGATTGAGGACAACCTGCGCAAGGGGTTTATCCGCCCAAGCTCTTCACCTGCTGCTTCACCTGTCCTGTTTGTTGCTAAACCTGGGGGGGACTCTGATTTTGCGTGGACTACCGTGCACTGAATGCCATCACCATCAAGGACTGTTACCCATTACCACTAGTCAAGGAGACCCTGAACAACCTAGCAAACATGAAATATTTCACTAAGGTTGACATTATCTCTGCATTCAATAACATCCGTGTCAAGAAGGGTCAAGAATACCTTACCGCATTCCGCACTTGCCTAGGCCTATTTGAATCCCTTGTTATGCCATTTGGTTTGACAGGAGCCCCTGCTACCTTCCAATGATATATCAATCATACCCTGGCTGAATACCTGGATGTCTTCTGTACCGCCTATCTTGATGACATCTTAATCTATAGCAAAACCCGCTCTGAACATGTCAAACATGTCCGCCTGGTCCTTGGACGTCTACGGAAAGCTGGCCTATATGCCAAGCTAGCTAAATGCAAATTTATTGTCCCTGAAACCAAGTTCTTGGGTATTATTATTGGACGAGATGGGATCAAGATGGACCCTGAGAAGGTTGAGACCATCTCTAACTGGCCTGTACCCACCTCTGTTTCGGATGTACAAGCATTTATTGGCTTTGCCAATTTTTACCGTCGGTTTATTCAGGACTTTTCCAAGATAATTGCACCGCTGACTGCCCTAACCCAGAAACATGTCAAGTTTGCTTGGACTACTACCTGCCAGCTCAGTTTTGAAGCCCTAAAGAAAGCCTTCACTAAAGCACCTATCCTGAAACCATTTAATTGGGACTGAGAGATTATTCTGGAAACTGATGCATCTGATTATGTCTCAGCAGGAGTCCTATCCCAGTATGATGATGATGGGATACTTCACCCTGTCGCGTTCTTCTCTAAGAAGCACTCTGTTACGGAATGTAACTATGAGATCTATGACAAGGAGCTACTAGCCATTGTGCGCTGCTTTGAAGAATGGCGCCCAGAGCTAGAGGGATCCCCATCCCCAATTCGTGTCCTAACTGATTACCGCAACCTGGAGTATTTTATGTCCACTAAGCTCCTAAATCGACGTCAAGCCCGCTGGTCTGAATTCCTGTCCCGTTTTAACTTCAAAGTGATATACCGCCCTGGCAAACAAGGAGCAAAACCAGATGCCCTGACACGGAGGTCAGCGGACCTTCCAAAGGAGGGGATGAACGCCTTAGACACCAGAGTCAGGTAGTGCTGAAGAGAGAGAATTTGGGAGGGTTCCCTGACGCCCAAGAACCTAAGACACAGATGAGGAAACAGGTGCACTTCACAAAGACCCAAACCTGTCAATTTTACCACCCTGATGACCCCCCACGAACCATCGTTGGCCTAGACACTAAGGAACCCCCAAGACCCGATTAGCCGCCCAGACATATGAATATGAACCCGCTGAACCCGCTGAACCTGCTGAACCTGCTGAACCCGCTGCACCCGCTGCTGAACCTGCTGAACCGGCTGAACCTGCTGAACCCGCTGAACCTGCTAAACCTGCTGAACCTGCTGAACCTGCTGAACCTGCTGAACCTGCTGCTGAACCCGCTGAACCTGCTGAACCCGCTGAACCTGCTGAACCCGCTGAACCTGCTGAACCCGCTGAACCTGCTGAACCCGCTGAACCCGCTGAACCTATTCTACCCAATGAAATTGAACAACCAATAAAAACAACCTACACCATTGACCCCCTAGTACAATCAATCCTAAAGGCTGTGGATGAGAAGGCGTCCCATCACCCTGCTATCACCCTGGCTGACTGCCAGCGCCGTGGCCAGTACCTCTATTACCGGAACCGCCTGTACATACCTGATAACGACAGCCTGCGAGCGAAATTACTTCAATACACACATGACAAACCCACTGCTGGACATCCTGGACGCTCTAAGACCTATGAAATCCTAGCTCGAGAATACTATTGGCCTGGAATGTACAAGTATGTGGAACAATGGATTGCCAACTGCCATGTCTGCCGCCGTATTACACCCTCCCATGAAGCTCGACAAGCAGCCCTACGCCCACTACCAGTTCCTGAGCGTGCCTGGCAAGATATTTCAATGGACTTCATCACACACCTCCCAAAGAGCATGGGTTTTGATTCAATCCTGGTTATAGTGGACCGCCTGACCAAGATGAGACACCTGATACCCTGCCAGGAAACCTACAACGCGGAGAAAGTAGCCTACCTGTACCTGGAATATGTCTGGAAACTGCATGGCCTGCCTAGGACTATTATCTCTGACCAAGGTCCCCAATTTGTGTCTTCATTCTGGAAGCATTTAACCAAGCGTCTCCAGATCCAACGCCTGTTATCAACTGCCCACCACCCTGAGACTGATGGCCAAACTGAACGCTTAAATGGGGTCTTAGAACGATACCTCCGTGCCTATGTATCTTATCTACAGGATGACTGGGCCCAATGGCTGCCCCTAGCTGAATTCGCGATGAACTCTGCCCAATCCGAGACTACCCACATGTCACCCTTCTTTGCCAACTACAGGTTCCACCCAACTATGGGCTTTGAACCTATTCAGCCAGCTAACCTCCCTGCCACCCGTGATGCTGACGCTTTCACAACAAAGATGCGCCAGATTGTTAACTTCGCACGAGCTGAAATCCTATCTGCTCAGGCCCGTTGGGAAGAGCAGACCAACAAACGACGACAACCTGCTCGCCAGTACCAGACTGGCCAACTTGTATGGTTAAACGCCCGTAATATCCGCACACTAAGACCACAAAAGAAACTAGACTGGAAGAACCTGGGACCATTCCGCATCCTCCGTCAGATCAGCCCACATGCCTACGAATTGGACCTGCCGACTAGCATCCGTGTACATCCAGTCTTTAATGTTGACCTACTAACCCCGGCTGCCAACAATCCCTTGCCCGGCCAGAGGCCCGACCCACCTCCACCTGTCGAAGTAGACGGGTTGGAGGAATGGCTCGTTGAAGACATATTGGATTCCCGGTGGGAGCGCCGGGGCTGGGACGCCCACGCTTGCGATACACTGTAAAGTGGGCTGGATATGACACACCCACTGAAGAGCCTGCCGAGTACCTGCGAAATTCACAAGAAATAGTCGCCAACTTCCATCGGCGGTACCCCAGAAACCGGGCCCCCTGCCTCGACGGAGCTCGGCATAGAAGAGGGGGCGTACTATCACGGTGCTGGACCAACGTACACCGTATGACGGTCCGGAGGCCGGTTCTGCCTGTACTGACCGCCCCTGCACGTGCCTGCGAGGAAATATCTTGAACCTCTGTCTCGATCTTGTTGTAGCTCTTCGAGCTACGTTCTGTCTACCTGCCCGTACGATAGCTTGCCTGCCTGCCTGCCTGCGTGTTCTTTCCAATCTATTTCTGTTTCCTGATCGCCTGAATCCGCACCTTGACACAAAGCACATTTAACATCAGATCATTCATGCTCCATCTGCCAAATTCAGGCAAAGGCATGCCCTCATACTAAAATCTGCTGTCCAAATTGCCTAGGGAACCACTTAGCCAGCTACTCCCAATGTAAAGAGAAGCTTAGGGTCCAACCTAAAACTAGGCATCAAGCATATGCTCAAGAACAGTTACAACAACAACCTAAGCAACCTATCTTCTCTGAAAACTCTGATCTAGATCTAGAGCTATGAGACCCCAACAACAAGAAATCCAATTTCTCCAAAACAATATAGGTAGGAATCAGAATGCTATGATTTCATGCCTAGAACAAGGATTAGAATCTAAAATAGATTTTATCTTATTTTAAGAGCCATGGACCTATCAATCTATGTACATCTCTCCCCTCTTTGTGAGTTTTTATATTTTACCTGTACCATGGCCAACCCAATCATGTATTTAAGCATCAGAACTAAATCCTTGCCTCATTGGGGCAGGGTAGAGCATGCATAGTCTTAGACTGGAAAATGCTCTCAAAAATGGAAGAATAATAATAATAATAATAAATAGCTTGTAGAACAAGTGCAATGAACTGCCTAGTAATTATGGACCACTTAACAAAAAGTGTTATACTAGTTGCTATGCGCTCAACTACTTTAAATTCCCTGGCTAAAACATTTCTGGAATACTTCTATATGCACCATGGTTTACCACTAGCCATTACCAGCAATCAAGGTCCCCAGTTCATGAGTGGATTCTGGGGCTAAGTATGTGAAAGGCTATCCATCCAACATCATTTATCCACAGCATTCCACCCACAGAATGATGGCTCTATAGAGAGAGTAAATCAAGAAATTAAATGTATATTATGTGTATTTACAACCTATGCACAAAATGATTAGGCAAGGCTTTTACCTATTGTTGCAGTTACAATTAACAACTGTGATACCTTAGCTACAGGAATATCTCCATTCTTCTTCACCCATAGATACCATGTTGACCTAATCAGACTGGATAAGGCTATAAAATTAGGACCACATGCAAAGGCACCACAGAAGGTGGGTGACATATTTATAAGCCACTTACAAGATGTTACTGACTGGGCTATGGCTGCTATTGCTTTGGCATAGGACCATTAACAAGAATAAGCAAATAGGACAAGATAAGCCACCCCAATATATTATGTGGGTGATATGGTCTGGCTAAACCTACAGAATATCCCAACCTAACATGCCTTCAAGAAGCTTAACTGGCTCTATGCCTGCTACTGTGTCACTGAAGTGCCCTTATCATATATAGTTTGATTAAATATACCAATGGGTGTACACCCAGTATTTCACATTAATTTGATTCAACCTGCTGCTACAGATCCACTTCCATCACAAATTGTGGATAACTCCCAACCACTGCCAATACTGGTGGACAACAAAGAGGAATATGAGGTTGAAGAGGTCTTGGATATTCACACCAAGCACCAGGGGCGCAGAGCTTATCAAGAAGCCCTAGTCAAATGGGCAGGCTACACTGAAACAACATGGGAGAAACTGGATAACCTGCATGAATGTGCTGCCCTGGATACTTACAAGCAGTACTTTGGGCAGATCCTTAGCCTGCATGGGACCCACCCGCCATCTGTTAGAACCGGCCGGGCTTCATATTTCCAACCCAGATGGACGGGTGATATTATGAATTAAAGCTGTTACGATACTGCATCAGCATGCCCAGGTGTGGTGGCCTACGCATAAGAAAGGGGGGGGTACTGTAACGGGCCAGAGCCCGTCCTGGATCACGTGCAACCACGTGCCCAGCAGTCTATCTACACGAGTTGTCGAGCAGCACGAGCTCTTCCTCTCTTTGAAGCTTTTGGTAGATAGTATCTGGCATCGTTAGATTGAATCAAATCTTGCTTTAGCCCTTCACACATATGCCCCAGTGGTAGATGAAAATACCACTAAAACCCTTACAGCACTGGCCACTCTACTTAACTGACATACTTGAAAGGCAGATGCTATCCTTACTTTCCTAAATAGAAAAATGCCCACAGATAAATGTGTCTTTATGACCCAAGTTCAGGGATTCAAAGAAGGCTCTGGAGACTTGGTTTGTGAACTCCGCCAGTCCCTTTATGGACTGATCCCATCTGCCTGTATCTGGTATAATATGCTAAATGCTTTCTTACAACAAATTGGTTTTAAAAGCTCCAAATATGACTCTGGTCTTTGGATCCATACCACCTAGACCCAACTCTATGTGATTACCCATGTGGATGACTTCAAAGTCTACGCTAAGCATGAGAATGATGCCACTTGGTTTATGGAGTCTCTTTCTGCCAAATTTGATATAAAGGAAGTTGGAAACACCACTAAATACCTTGGCATGGCCACCTCCCAATCTAAGACCATATATACTCTCTCCTGTGAAGGGCTAAAGCAAGATTTGATTCAATCTAACGATGCCAGATGCTATCTACCAAAAGCTTCAAAGAGAGGAAGAACGTGCTGCTTGACGGTCCGCGTAGATAACTTGCTGGGCACGTGATTGCACGTGATCCTAACCGGGCTCTGGCCCGTTACATCTCCTAGGCCAATTATGCTAAAGATGTTGTTGCTTCTTTTAGCCAAGCATAAGCATACCCTGTTGGGATTCCCATGGATCCTAGTCTAATAATTGATGATGGCCCAGACCCTACAGTGAACATCAAAGAATATTAACATGGTATAGGCTGCCTTACTTGGCTAGCCACCAAAACCTAGCCTAATCTTAGCCAGACAGTTGGCATACTATCCCAATATCACGCCAAACCTACCTAAAAGGCATAGTGTGCCCTTATACACGCTATACGCTACCTTAAAGGCTTCATTAACCGACAAATTACCTACCATAAGGCCACGGAGCCCATTACATCTGACCTCCTCATGCCCAAATGTTATACTGATTCTGATTAGGGTGGTCAACTGATGGGCAATTGCCAGTCAGTATCTAGATATATCTTTCTGCTTGCTGGGGCCCTAATTGCCTAGAAAAGCTGCAAGCAAACATCTGTTGCACTTAGCTCCAACAAAGCTGAGTATATGGCTCTAAGTAAAGCCAGCCAAGATGCCCTTTGGCTCTGGAACCTTATCAATGAGCTCAACGTGCTCTCTACTGAATGCTCGCCAATTACTCTCCATATCAATAATCAAGGTGCACACGCCATGGCTGAAGCTGAGCTCACCACCAAGAGATCCAAACACATTGATATACGCTACCATTACATTCGGGAGAAGGTCCAAGATGGTATTGTTAAACTCCAGGCCTGCCCTACCAAAGAACAAGCAGCAGACAGCCTGACTAAACCTCTCTGAACTGAACAATTTGATCATTTTCTACAACTTGCTGGCATAAGCTAAGCCGCGTATATTTCCCCCATTTTGGATACATTTTCTATTTTGATATATGGCATTTGATTGGCTAAAGCAGAACCTTCATTCCTCTGTTTATTTTTGCATATATTCACTCATTTGAAGGCCCGAATAGAGGCTGATCTCTGTATTTAGATTGATTCCATAGTTAGTTAGTTAGTTAGTTAGTTATTATTATTTAACGTCGCTTGGCGGTCACGTGGCGGGTGACCGCGGCCTCCCGAAGGGCAACCGGACGTGCCTCCCAAGCGTATACTATCTAAAAGGATCTAAATACATGCTTAAAGGAGACAAATTTGAGCACTACGTGCTGTAGGGTTGGGGAAGTTCCCAGCACTACCCTGGCTGGGGCTTCAAGCGGTGGAAAAACCTGTCTTGCCTCCCTATAGGTGAGAGGGGGAGCCAATCCCTCTTTCCCAGGAAGATATGATAGATTGATTCCATAGTTTGTAGGCTGCTCGTGCGTGGGGGGGTGTTAGTACACGTGAGGTTCTGCCGTCCTAGACCGTCCTCGCTACCTATCTCACGGCACAGGCACACATCTCATACGTCGCAGGGACATACAGTGGGAATCAATCTAGAGGACCGGACGACACGCTGTCCCCCCAATATACCAACATCGAGAGATACTACTTACACAATAGCGCTCACCCTCCACCTGATGGAGGTGGACGACCCCCCGGCGGCCGTCCCCTACCCAGGAACCGCCTCCTGGGACGAAAAGTCGGATCCTCCTTCGGAACCCACCACCCCTACCCCCTCCACCTCAACACCCACAAACGGAGAGCCCTCTCCTCCCCAGACAAGACGCCTGGCACCCTCTCAGGCCCAGTACTTAGCAGGCCAAACACGCTGTCAATTCGCCAGCAGATCAATGCGGTAGCTGAAGACCAGCTCCTCCTCCTGAAGGATTGGAGGCAGGCACTAACTTCTCTTGCAGACGCACTCGATTCGACTGTCTCCTCCCTCCACGGCCGGCCCAAAGAACCCGCCAAAGGACTGGCAGCCAGGTTCCTGACTCTGGCCAAAGGCAGCACACCCCAGCTAGGACCAGAAAAGCCTCCTACAGCTCCCCCCAAACCAACTCCAGAGCCTGTACAGGCCAAACAGGCCACTCCAACTGGACAGACACCCCAAGCACCATCCTGGGCCTCAGTAGTGGCCCCAGGACTAGACCAAAAGGGATGGCAAGCCACCAGACCCAAACCTGCCAAGCAGCCGCAGCAGGCAAGGAGGATAGATAACCGCATCTTCCTCCGCCTCCCAGAACCCTCCAACCTGCGGAAAATAGGCCCTCATGGAATCCGCATAGCCCTTACAGGAAAGGTCCCTGGAGGGATCTCTCGTGTACAGATAATCCCCACAGGCTATGCCATCACAACCACAGATGAAGGCAAGGCCTTTTTACTCTCTGCACAAGCGAAAGAGCTAGCTGCAGATGGATACTTTGAAATGCCAATAGAATACCACCAAATTGTCATTCCCCGGATTCCCCAGAGGCTCTGGTCCCTAGAGGGATGGACAGAAACCACACTAGAAGACATCAGCACTGAAGCGGAGCGTATCACAGGCATTAAACCATGTCACGTCAAGCCCTCAAACCACCTTACAGAGGCAGGCTCAATCACTGCAGTCATTGCCTTCCCAAAGAAGCCCAAACATGCAATACAATTATTTGGCATCTCTGGCCTATCTAGACCTACACGCCCCAAACAAAGACCACTACAATGCTCCCGCTGCCACCATTTCCATGACACACGAGCTTGCCGCTCTAACACTCGCTGCATCTCTTGTGGCTCCACCAAAATAGAGCATACCTGCCGTGTACAATGCATCAACTGCCATGGCCCCCATGCAGCAGACTACCCAAAGTGCCCAGCCCGGCCTATCTCCCGTAAAGGGACCATCACCCACCTTTCTAAAGAAGCACTAGCAGCAATACGCAAAGCTGGGAGACTGGCTTTCCAGCAACAAGCTGGAAAGGTGCAGGCTACACAGGCAAGCCCACACACCCTAAACCAGGCCACAGACCACCCATCAAGACAGCTCACCCAAGAGCTAGCCAGTCAGACCTCTCCAGAGGAACTATGAAAATCATACAGGCCAATGTAGGGAGGGGTGGCCCCTCCCATGACCTGCTGCTATCCTTCACAGCAGACATCATCCTGGTCCAAGAGCCTTGGACCAATATGGCAAAACACCTCACAAAAACACACCCAAGATATCAACTCTTCAGCCCAACCCCCCGCTGGGAAATCAGGCCCCGAACTCTAACATACGTACGCAAAGACCTTCCAGCTCACGCACTTCCACAACCATCCTCCCCAGACATCACGGCAGTAGAGGTAGATGGCCTCACAACTATCAATGTCTACCGCCCCCAAAGGACCCAGCTACTCTCTCTTCACCCACCATATCTACACTCCACACCCTACTCCAATACCCTGTCCCACGGAACACCATCATCGCAGGAGACTTCAACACCCACCACCCATTATGGCAACCAGAAACCCAACCACACACCCTCTCTGCAGGAGCCACAGCTCTGGTAGAATGGCTAGAAACCCAAGGACTAGTGCTCTGCATGGAACCAGGCACTCCAACCCGCGGACCCAACACCTTGGACCTAGTCTTTGCCAACCTCCCAGTGGTGGCTACAGTAGAGGACCACCTTAGCACTTTTAGTGACCATAAAACCATCCTAGCACAGCTAAAATGGAGGGAGCCACAGCCACAACACAAACTAGGCTCCACTAACTGGGAAAAGGCTCGAGAACTCCTGGTCCCCCCAGACACCAACCTACCAACAGATACTCTGGCAGAGGAACTGGTCAGCCGGGTACATCTAGCCATCCAGGGAGCATCAGAATACAACACCCGCAGGCTCCCACACACCCCATGGTGGACACCAGAGCTCACAAACCTACTCCGGCAAGCAAGACAACATCCATCAGACCTCCAACCTCTTCAGAAGGCAATTTCCAAGGCAAAAGCTAATTACTGGAAGGAACGGATTGAGCAGGCAACAACTCCCACTAAAGCCTTTGCACTAGCAAAATGGCAGAAGCCCTCCAACCAACTAGCTGCGCCCCCCCTACTTGTACAAGGCAACCAAATCACCACCCCACAGGGCAAAGCAGACGCGTTCCTCACCTACCTCCTGGAAAAGGGAGCCTCCCTTCCAAACCAGCTTGAAGAAGGACCACCAAACAGACCTCTAGATCCTATACCTTTACCAACAAAGGAAGAATGCTGGAATGCCCTTTGCTCTCCTACCCCATCTGCCCCTGGGGAGGACAGCCTTACCACATCTGTATGGAGAAACCTATGGCCTATTATAGGAGATACAGTTACAGCACTATACCACCAAAGCCTGGAGAAAGGCCAGTTCCCGCAGACCTTCAAAGCAGCAAAAATCATCATGTTGCCAAAGCCAGGCAAGAGAGACCTTACCCAACTAGGCTCATGGCGGCCCATCAGCCTCCTATCCACCTTAGGCAAAGGCCTAGAACGTCTTATTGCAAAATGGATGGCTGTACAAGCAATCCAGGGAAAACTACTCACACCATGCCACTTTGGTGCTCTCCCAGGCCGCTCTGCTATTGACCTCGTCCAAGTACTAGTTCATAGAGTGGAGAAAGCCTTCCAACAGGGAAAGGTAGCCTCACTACTGTTGATGGATGTAAAGGGAGCCTTTGACGCAGTAGACCACCAAAGGCTTCTTTCATACCTACGCCTTCAGGGATGGGATGATTGCCTGCTCATATGGACCCAAGATTGGCTTTCCAACCGCTCAGCATCTGTCCAGATTGGAGAGGCAAATGCCAAAGCCTCAATAAAGGGAGGACTCCCACAAGGATCCCCCCTCTCCCCAATCCTATTCCTGCTCTATGCAGCAAGGGTAGTGGCCACTTACAAAGCCTCCTTCTGCTATGCAGACGACCTAGGAATCCTCTTTGTAGGGGATTCTCTCCAGGAGACATCCCAACAACTAGCAGAAACATACAAGGCAGTAACAGCCCTGGGAACAGAGGTAGGTCTCCCCTTTTCAGTGGAAAAGACAGAGATACAACACTTCTCTAGAAAACTCAAGCAGCCTCCCCCAGCAGTCAGGCTGCCTGGTGTGGGTGAGATCTCTCCCACACCATACACCCGCTGGCTAGGGGTCCTCTTGGATACAAAACTTACCTTTAAACCACATATCAACTGGGCATACAGCCGTGGTAAGCAGCTAGCACAGCACCTCCAGAGACTTAGCAACACCCAACATGGGTGCCCAGTAGCACCTATGCGTGCTGCAGTGCTTCAGTGTGTCCTCCCAACAGCATTGTATGGAGCTGAACTCTTTTACACTGGCCAACAGCAACTAAAGGCTGTCAGCTCCCTCCAGTCTCTACTCCGAATAGCAGCCCTAGCAATCCTCCCAGCATACAAGACAACACCCACAGCAGCACTCCTCCGAGAGGCAGACCTGCCAGACCCAAGAGCCCTTTTGGAGAGCACCCTCCAGAGGGCAGCTGCTAGATACGCAGGCCTAGATGCAAAGCACCCCATAGCACGCATCCATGCAGCCCCAAACTATGGGTACAACACAAGGCTCACCAGGATCCTGCAACGCATCCCCACACCAGCACCAGAACGCAGGTGGGTAGAGCCACAGCTGCCACCACTACGCATGCTGCCAACCCACCGGGAAGGGCACATCTCCTCACCACTAGCCATATCAGTCTACTCAGATGGCTCCCACACGGGCCAAGGCGCTGGATATGGATACGCCATATACTACGGCTCCATCCTAGTCACCCAGGGACAGGGCCCATCAGGCCCCCGGACAGAGGTCTATGACGCGGAGATCATGGGTGCTGTGGAAGGTCTCCGGGCAGCAGTGGGTTTGCCATGCACTGCATATGCCAACCAGCTGAACATCTTCCTAGACAACCTGGCAGCGGCCAGTCTACTAGCAGATGGCAGGCCCGCGCCACACAGACGCCATCTCACAGACACCTTCCACCAGCTCTCCACGCAGTGGCTCAGCCTGCCGTACATCCTAGCCTCCCCCCGCAGGCCCGTACGGGTCTCCTGGGTACCAGGGCACACTGGAATCGCAGGCAATGAGCTGGCAGACAGGCTAGCAAAGCAGGGAGCAGCCATGGATGGCTCCCACATCCCCCCCTCCCCGGCATACCTAAGACGAGAGGCGAAACAACAACTCCGTACTGCCACCCAGGCAGCGTATATACGCAACGCACCCCAGGCATACCAAGACCTGGGCATCTGTCCCCATACGAAGAGCAGCCGGGCCCAGGAACACAAACTGCCACGCTGGGTACTAGGCAGGCTCATTGCAGCCCGCACTGGACATGGGGACTTTGCAGCATATCACGAACGCTTCCACCACACGGACTACCTAGCAACCTGCTCCTGCAAGAAGCTAAAAACTCCAGTACATTTCTTCTTCTGCCCACATACTAGGAAGCGCTGGAAGGAGAGATGGAAACACACACCTGTTGGGCCGGCAAAAACCATTGACTGGCTCCTAGGGACTGCTGCTGGGGCTGAGGAATTCAGCCGCATCGTGCAAAACACATCCTTCTTTACGGATATATGCCCAAACTGGGCCCGCCTAAGCACAGAGTAGTGTAACAGTCCAAGCATATCTTCCTGGGAAAGAGGGATTGGCTCCCCCTCTCACCTATAGGGAGGCAAGACAGGTTTTTCTACCGCTTGAAGCCCCAGCCAGGGTAGTGCTGGGAACTTCCCCAACCCTACAGCACGTAGTGCTCAAATTTGTCTCCTTTAAGCATGTATTTAGATCCTTTTAGATAGTATACGCTTGGGAGGCACGTCCGGTTGCCCTTCGGGAGGCCGCGGTCACCCGCCACGTGACCGCCAAGCGACGTTAAATAATAATAACTAACTAACTAACTAACTAACTAACTCACGGCACAGGCAGGCCTACCTAGTAATACGACCATGCATGCGCCTATCCATTAGATAATGTTGGATCACGTGGGATTCTGCCGCATAGGTCCGCCCTCGCTGACCTTTTCCACCACGAAGGCCTATCTAGTTAGCAACCAACGATATACCTCCATTAGATAACTTGCTGGGCACGTGATCGCACGTGATCCTAACCGGGCTCTGGCCCGTTACAGTTTCGACTTCATGTTAACTTCCCGTTGACTTCACTTCAACTTCTGCACTCCCTAGTTCCTCTGCACTCCCGACGATTGATCTGTGATGGCACCTTTCCTGGTCCGAAATGCTTCTCCATCCCCTCCGGCTCTCTCCCTACTAATAGTCATTTTGGCTGCTCTGTTGGTTCATATCCACACATTATTCTACTTGTGTTATTATGCCTGAACGACCACATAAACGGGTTAAGCACAAGTTGGCTGAATTCTACGAGCTAATTTCGGATGCACCTCACGCCTTGGCGCCTACAGAAAAGAGTAGGTTGCCAAAACGGGGTCGCAACTAAACGGGGTCGCAACTAAACGGGGTCGCAGCTGAACGGAGAAGATCAGCCTACCCCCTAAAACTACTCTGGTGCATTTAGCAAAGAAGTGACATCATGAGCTAGTACTAATATGGTTAGATCCGAACATAGTCACCAGTATGTTATTTACATATACAGTAATAAATATTATCATGACAAACTAGACTGTATTGTATTATACTCCAGATTACTTTCTTAACACTTTACTTTTGCTTTCTGTCCTTCCTTCCATCTCCAGGCTTAGTCTATAGCCTGTTGATCCAAGATCTTTCGTTCAGTAAAATGGTGGAAAACCTCCCAGCAATTAGGATCTCTTGGCTTTTCGAACCATATCTGTGTAAATATAATGGCGAAAACCATTCTGGTTCTGAAGACATTCTTTCACCACAGCTGTGTCAGGAGGTAAATACATGTTCGTTCTTTCCAAGGGCTTTCCGAAGGATTTTCAAGTCAGCAGTAGAAAGTGGCACAATTTCGAGTAGGTATTACTGTATGGTAGCCGTTCAAGTAGGTTAATGACTTAATCAGAAGATTCATTTGGGAAAAACTTGCTTCAACTGTGGACATTGCACCACAACAGTGAACTTCTGGACATGCCGAAGGACATGCAGCCATGCCTTTGACTGGCCTAATACGTAGCTGCGTTATTCTTTATTTGGTTTCCAGCACATATGCCAGCCTGTTTCTCGACTCTTGGATGTTTGAGATTCGAAATGGCGCGAAATTCTATTAGTGATAATGGCTTTAAAGTTGGCTTCTGGATTCTCCTGCAATTTCCGTGGGTCCTTTCAGCCTCGTGCCAGACCCGGGTGTAGGATGTCGTGGTGAAGAGGCTGCAGCGCACTCCAAATTCTATGGACTTTTTCAATTAGAAGATGCTCTTTGTTAGCTCTTACACCAGACCCCTCACCCCAGTCCAGGGCAACTCCAACCCCACTCTTTAAAACAAACCCAAGCGCTTAGGATGCATGACCGAGCGACTAACCATAAATTTTTTGTGCCGCTTATGCAGCAAGCTGCAACCACGTCACACTCCGATATTAGAGACTAGGAGGGGTAGCGAGGGGCTAAGGATATTCTCGGCCGCCCAATTTGTCCCATTGCTTCTGTATTTTGACTTGTTTCTCTCAACCTTAGGTGCTTCACAAGCTAGCCATCATGTCATCGACTGAGCATTTCTTCGACTCTCTTCTTCACCAGAAAGTCATCCTTGACACTAGCCCATTCCTAGATACGAACAGCCAGAGAGGACCAGAATCGTCTTATTGTCTTTTACATAACATAATCAAACCCTCGGTATCACGTCGTTAGAATAGCAATAAATAATGTTGGAGGGGGGTCGAACTCGCTGAGTTGGTTGATCTAGCTAGGGAGGCCCGGAGCCGGGCGAACTATCTACACAGTGCGCTGACTAATGTGGGCTAAACCTAACTAGGAAGGAGCTGAGCCATGGGAACCACCGACACACCCCCCTCAGCGACGCCATAATATCTGCAGGAATAACTTCAAAATCAGCAGTCTTCTGGCTCCAATATCTCTTTCATATTGTTTTCTTGTTCCAAGCCAATAAGGTCTCTGAATTTCCTGAACGTCGTTTTGTTGAGGGGTTTGGTTAGGCCATCGGCGGGGTTCTCTGTGCCGTCGATATGGCTGAGAACAATATCGCCGTTATTGATTGCTTCACGGACGAAGAAATAACGGTTGTCAAGCCATTTAGTAGTTGGATAGTAGCCAGAGTGTCCATTGGCTATCTTGATGGCATTGGCACTATCTGTGCGTATTTCAATTGGTTGTTTTGGGTCCTTCAGCCAATTAAGTTGTAGTAGGATCTTCTTGATCCAAAGAGCTTCTTTAGTAGCTCGATCTAAAGCTAGGAACTCTGCCAAGGTAGATGATGGGGCAACTAGTGTTTGTTTCTTTGAGCTCCAAGCAATTGGGGCACCACCGAACATGATAATATAGGCTTCGGTTGATTTGCCATCAGGGTGGTCTTGGTGAGCGGCATCACAATAGACGATTGGTTGAGCTTGTTTGGGGTCCTTCCCTAGGCGGATATAATATTGGTTCTGGTTGAGGTATCGAAGTAGGTCTTTGACTGCTCTTTGGTCTTGTTGGGTTGGGTTTGAAGTCTTTCGTTGCAGCCGGGAGACGGCAAAGGTAATATCTGGCTGTGTTTTGATGCTTAACCAATTGAGTTGGCCCAGGAGGTGAAGATAGTCTTCTTTAGCTTCATTTCCAATGCCTTCTTTATCTTTGTCTTTGTCGGTGTTTAGCCGGTAGGCTGGGTTCATCGGTATTGGCATTGTTTTGGTGAATTCTGTCCCAGCTTCAATAAGAATGCTTTTCCGGTAGGGGCCCTATGTAAGGAGTATAGTATCTTCTTCCATTTGAAGATGGCAGCCAAGGAATTTGGTTGGTTGTCCAAGCTCTTTAAGTTTAAATTCATTCGCCATTTGGATCTTGATATCTTCAACAATTTGGGCATTGGCCGCGGCAATTAGAGCGTCATCCACGTATATGATTAGGAATTCTGTCGATCCGTTGTTGTTTTGGCGTGTATAGATACATGGGTCTTCGGAAATTGGTTGGAAATTAAGCTTCTTTAGGAGCTTATCAAGTTCTTTATTCCAAAGGAATCCGGCTTGTTTTAAGCCGTATAAGGCCTGTTTTAAGAGGCATATCCGGCCAGTTCCATCATCAAATCCAGTGGGTTGCCGCATGTAGATCTTCTTGTTGGCTAGTTGGGCATTGAGGTATGCTGTGATAAAGTCGATTTGCTCACAGTACAGTTTCTTTATGGCAATAATGCTTAGTACTGTTTTAATTGCCGTATCAGTAGCAACTGGTGAGTACGTATAATCATAATCAACACCCTGAATTTGGCGGTTTCCGCATATTACCCATCTGGCTCGGTATTTTGTGATGATGTTGTTGTGATCTTTTTTGATGTCAAATACCCATTTACCAGGTAGTATATTGATGTCTTTATTGGTTGGTCGTTCAATTAATTCCCATACCGGTCGTTCTGAGGTGGTAAGTTTCTGGATTTGATCATCCATGGCCTCTTTCCAGGCATATGCCTGAGGGGACTTTATGGCATGTGTATAGGTTCGGGGAATCCTAATTTGATGTGCATATAGTTTGTCCTCGGTGGCTTCAATAGCTGAGAACTGCCCTGGTATTTTTATGCTTTCATCCTCCCCATGTCTTTCTTTATCTTGGTGTTTTTGAGCTTCGGCAGCTTGTTCGTCAGCATATCAGATTGGGGATTTTCCTTTGGTAGATCGGGATGATGTTCTTTTGGGTAGGATCACAGGACTTTGTTCAGGTTGATCTTGTAAGGTTGATTCCAGTTCAATGCTTGGTAGTATTGTGGTAGGCTCTTGAGTATGTGTTTCCCGATTAGGTAGGCTCTTGTTTTCCTTTTGTATGCGATCAGCCAGTTCTGCCATTAACTGGGTATTAGCATCGATGCTTGTCATCATTTGGTTCTAGGAGGCTTGGTCAGGAGCTTCAATTTGTGTTTGTATTCTTGTTGGTGCGGTAATCATTTGGTCTGGAGATATTGTTTGGATTCGGCCTATAATCATATTCTCTGGTGTTTGTGGTCGGTCTCTTAAGCTGGTAATCTGATTGGGTTTAGGCGTTTTAGGGATGGGGACAATCTGATAGAATCCCACCATGGTGGTTGGTCTTGCACCCCCCCTTGGGCCTTTTGGCTTTGGGGCTTGGGGTGGGAGAGGGTGCATATCGTCGCCTTCATCAATTCGAACATCATGACTCCGGAAGATGCGGTTCTCCTGGGGAACCCATATCTTATAGAGATGGCCGTGTTCACCTTCATATCCAACTAGGTGGCCAATCATGGCTCGTGGTCCCATTTTCTCTGCTTGAATTCTATCTTCATGGGGAATATGCCTGTATGCTTTGGAACCCCATATCCGTATGTGTCGGAGGGTCGTTTTAGCATATGGGAGCTTAAATTCTTCACGCCATAGTTGCATTGGTGGCTTTGATTGGCCTGGACCTATCATTTGGTTGATGATGTAGACCGCAGTTTCAGTTGCTAAAGGCCAAAGTTCTGCTGGTAGACCAGCATCCAATATCATTGCTCTGGCAGTTTGGTTAATATATGCAGCATATTGTTCAGCAACACCATTGGGTTCTGGGGACCGTGGAGCTGTAGGGTCAATATCGATGCCTTTGCTTTTAGCCCATTTGCCAAATATGTTGACAAGTTCTCTAGCTCCATCGATTCTCCACTGTTTTGGGTAAGAGCTTGTTTGTGTTTTGATCCATTTACAGAACTTCTTGAGCTCTTTTGGTGCGTCAATTTTCTTATGTAGGAACTTGAGAAAGATGGTCCGGTGTTTATCATTCACGATGATCAGGTAGTAGTTGAATCCACCAAATCCTTGGGGTTTAATTGGTTGAATATCGGCATGGAAGAAATTGATGACATTGCCAGTACGTTCTGGTGTGTCTCAGGAGACCAATCTTTTGGCTTTAGCAACTTGGCATGCTTCACATGATATTTTGTATGGAGATCCAATCATCTTTCCACTTGGTTGGAGCACATTGTTGCTATTTAATGTGTTGATAAAGTGGTCTGTACCACAGTGGGCAAGGCGCCGGTGGAGACGTATGGCAGCAATGTTGGTTGATGCCATTTGTGGTGTAGCTGCCATATGGATATCATAGGTAGTATCAAGGAATGGGACACCGTTGAATTCATATATGAGTCCTTTTATTGCGCCGAATTCGTCCTCTAGAGTGTTTGATCTTACACTATAGTAAAGCTTCAGTTCTTGTTTGGCTTGGAGGATGCTAAATAAGCTGTATCGGCACTCTGGTGTGTAATAGGCATCCACGTGGATTGAATTAATCTGGCCATTGTCTAACTTCAGATCAATTTGAGCTTTACCATATCCTTTAGCTTGTGAAATGGTGCCACCGGCTGCTTCATACGTGTAGCGTTGTTCATAATCCTTGTATGGTGTGTAGGTGGTGAAGTCATTGATATCAGCACATAGGTGATTGCCTGATCCAGTATCTGCAAGCCATGGTTTTGATATGTTGTTTTGTTTTAGCTTCGGGAATTGTTGTATAGCTTGGCCAAGGAAATCAAATGGTCTTTCTTCATATCTTTCTGTTCTAGAGGTATGGGATATAGCCATCGCTTGTTGTTTTAGGAAATAACACCATATATATGGTTTTGGGGTCCAGCCTGGTATATGTTTCTCTGTATTTAGGTAGAAGCAATTTCGGCAGTTGTGGTATAGGAGATTGCAGTGTCCACATCGATTATCAACACTAGCAGGTATTTTGTTTCTCATCTCTTCAGCCCATTCTGTATGGTCTTTGCCTTTTGGTGGAAATCCTTGTTGTTTAGATTCTCCTTATTTCTTTGAGTCTGTATTGGATGGTTTGATGGCGGCATATTGAGGTTCTGTATCACGGGCTCTTTCAATAGCATCATTACACAATTGGAAGAATTCCTTTTGGGTATATTCATCAGTACTTCTTTTTGGTAATTGTAGTTCACTGGCTGTGGTCCAGTTTGGGAGTTCTCCAGCTGTTTGGTAGAGCAGTAGCAAGGCTGCTTGGTACCATGTAATTGGCATTCCAATTCGATTGCATACAATGACATTGTTCCATAGTGTATTTATGTATTGCTCCAGGGAGCCATACTCTGATCGTTTTATATGAATTGTACGGATCCATATCCGTTGGCTTTCCTGCATCCCCTGGCCATTAACAATTTGGCCAATGGCACGCCAACATTCATCTCCATAATCGGTAGTTGAACTGTGCACACGGAGGGAGCGCAGGATATGTGGATCAATAATTGTCAGTAGCCAGTTTTGTACCGCAATTGAGGCTGTATGCCACAGTCAGTATCATGGATCAGTCCTAGTGGGTCTGGGTATTTCATTTGATATCAAATCAAGAAATCCATAGAGATTTAATCGGCTTCTGGCGACATAGGCCCATTCTTCGTAATTTTCCTGGCCTGTAAGTATCATTACCGGTTGGATGTTGGTTATAATGTCTTCTTTCAGTGGCAGATTTGTGGCCTGATTTATAATTTGATGTCCTGGGTTGGATTCTGATATGTCCCCCATGTTGGTAGGTTCTTCCATCTTGTTTAGATGATTCCAATTCTCGCCAGTATTGTGACTTGTTCTGTTGAGGTCGTCCTATCTTTGAAGTCGTATATCAGGTGGTTGTTTTGTCCCTAGTTCGCTTCGTGTCCTCCAGATACTGTCAGATCTTTGTTCCGGCGTAGTGTTGTTCAATATATATATATATAATTAGACCAATATCTAGGTCGTATTGTTGTTGACTTCTTGGAGTCTTTGGTATTCGTGGTGGCTTTTGCCGTCAAAATCGTCCTCGATTGTAGGAACGTCGGTATTTCGGTTTCAATTCACATAAATTTGATATCCTTTTGAAATTTTGAACCAGCTCTAGGGTCGCTAGGTCGGTTTCAACCTCTCCTAGCTTTTGGAGCGAGCGAGAGGGCTCATAACCTGTTGGAGGGGGGTCGAACTCGCTGAGTTGGTTGATCTAGCTAGGGAGGCCCGGAGCCGGGCGAACTATCTACACAGTGCGCTGACTAATGTGGGCTAAACCTAACTAGGAAGGAGCTGAGCCATGGGAACCACCGACAAATAATATATAGTGCAGTATTCTGTGGGATTGAGGCGCTATACCACTTTCGGTCTAAAATGTCACGTGGGGGTGTCTGATCGAACGGATTCGGATTCGGATTCGGATTTATTCATACACCGTCCCAGCCTATCCTATCGATGGCTATGCGGGAACAGCCCCACCGCTTATAAGCAGTTAGGGCAGTTAGTAATCACTATCTACATCTGTAATGTCCGTATACATGAGGATTTGGCTCCACGTAGACACGAGTCTAGGGCTCCTCAAGTCCTCTTTTTGGCTTCTGTATACCCCAAGACCTCAGTGTTCCGCTGATCTATTTCCTCCCTGCATACAGCTCCAAATTGCCCCAGGAGCCCCGTTTTCAGCATGAATTTGGCTGCTTGGATTGCAAGCTTCGGCGTGTTTAGAATTATCTTCACGCTTCCCTCTCCCCTTAAGCCGCCGCTCCGTCTACCTAGAGTTTCCTCTCTCAGGTCGTTGAAGAGAGGACAAGCAAGGAGGATATGGCGCACTGTCTGGGTCGCTTGTCCGCATTGACAGTCTCCATTTGGTATGTCCAGCACTCCTCTCTGGTATAGGTGGTGGCGGAGGCCTATCTTACCCGTACGCATCTGAACGATGATCATGCTGAGTGCCCTGTGCAAGTCCCGGTGCACTTTTAAGACCCTCTTCATTGGGACCGGTGTTAGTTCATATACTGTCCTGCCATGACGGCTTGATTGCCAGTCGTGCTCCCATCGCGCATTTGCCTGTTCACTAATCTGTCTCTTGATGGCCGATTGGGGGATCCTTAGATAACCGGGCTTAGGCGCCATCTCGTCGGTCATGACCTCTTTGAACCTGCCCCGGTGCCCCCGGATTCGCTGCCACCCGGTTGCCTCTTTTGCTGTTTTGTCTGCCAACTCGTTTCCTTTTACGCCCCTATGGGAAGGTATCCATCGGAAGCGGATATCGAGCCTCGCTTCTCGCGCTTTGTTTAGCGCCAGTATGATGGCTTTAAGAATATATTGGCCAGATTATATTATGGCGATATTCATCTCGTAGTTCTGGGTTTTGCTCCTTTGCCTTTTGTCGAATTGTTTTTTTAGACCATTTAATTTTCTTTAGAGCCCTCCTTATACTATCTGTTGAGATATGAGTATTGAACTCATCCCATAGAAAGCCTGCCATCTCATCAAGGTATAACCCTGGCTTCTCGAGAAGATGGTCATATAAAGCGTCAAGCATAGGTGGAGTGATGCTTGACCACCTCCCTACACGATTTTGTGGTGCACGGGGTGTACCAAACAGTCGTAAGTTAGAACGAATATGCTTAACTGCCTGCTCGCTGCACTCAGCAGCATATGCTGTTTTGGATATAGACATGCCACTTTCTGTCATATCACAGATAAGTTGGATTTTTGAAAGTGGCAGGTGTGGCGCCATTTTATGCAGAAAAGCCGTAGTACTTTGAATAGTCCTTGATAATCAATAATATACGCTGGAGAAGAAGGGAAGATTGAAGAGTCACAGTCAAGCAATGGGCACCAGTGTATCAGACAGAAGAGTAATTCCATTGGAACCTTCATCGAAACCTCGCAAGAAATGTCAGTCCTTATCCACCTCCATATCGAAATCAGCGAACAGTATAGGTCTGACTCTGGGCTATCTGTAATATAGAGATGAGATGACAACTTTGATTTGGACCTTATTGAAAACTCACAGGACCGAGGTCTATTTTCCTTTTCCCTGTGAAGCTTGTGCCGCACGCTGAGCCTCCAACCTTCTTATTTCTTTGCAGGTACTGCATTCGTCCCAAGACTGGTAATATTTGCAATGTATCTCACAGTAGCCGATATGCCCCTTTTTAACGCAGTTTGATGAAGCGGCTTTGTTGCAGTTACTGCAGTGGTGAGATGATGGGGCCATTACTAAATTGAGAATCCTAAAGGCGCCGTCTAAGGTCAGTACGAGATTGCGGTCACAGTCTCCGAGTGAACTTACTTCTGGAGCAGTAGTAAATAATGCTAACGTAGTCTTTCGTGATAGATAATTCAGAGAGTATAAGGAAAGGAGCTTTGAGATTCAGGCTCCTTCTCAAGATGAAGGGAACGAGAAGGCTATAGCTACTATTAATACCTAATATCCCTGCACAGGTAGCCTTGTTAGAAAGGAACATTGTTAGCATGCTGTTCCTAGGCGCTTAAAAGTTTGCAATGATAGGCTGCTAAAGACGGCCAAGATGACTCTCTGTTTTGTGAGAGGGGATTTTTCACTGAGGAGACACTGAGACAGGTAGTTGATTAGATCCTAAAATAGACAAGTGCTTATGTGGCTGTAGTCATTAGGCCTTGAAAATAGAATAAATTAGGCATTAACTAAAGTCTAAGTTGAGTTAGTTAGCAGGTTATCCTGCCCCGCACGTGTGTCTTCACTGTTACGGGTGCTTCTCCCACATCACGTCTCACTGTGTCATCACCTCCCTCTTAGGACATAAGTATTTCGCATCTAGACTGTTTCTAAGGCTATCGAGACGCTGAATACGCAACTGACTCATGCTTATATACCCTTCACCTTCAGACTATGGGTCAAAACCACAACGCCGAATTTGACAACTTTATCAGAACTATCCGGTTAGATGAACTCTGTGCAGTTGCTACTAACTATCGGAATGGAATTCCATGTTCTTTAGGCCTGCACACAATAGGGGGTATGCGTCTGCTTAAATATGTCTATGGTAATTAGGAATTTGAAGCTGATCTATGGTATCTAGGATTTAACGTTGTTTACGAACTGGTCTTCTCAGACAATGTTATTTGGATGGCGCGCATCCCACTTCCATATAACTGTTTTCAAGCAGAAGATGTTTCGGCTTCATACGCTGCGACATTAAAGTATTTGAGGAGATACACCACGATTCCTGTCCCAGAGGTGTTTGCACTTTGTCTCCAGTCAACTCCGGGGAACAAGGTAAATGCAACATATATACTCATGGAACGGCTTCTGGGTCGCCAACTGCCTCTATTGGAACAGAAAGATTTTGATCCCGATCCAAACGATCTTACAACTGCCAAGAAAGTGCACCAGCAATTAACCGATATTATTCTACAGTTGGGTATGTCTATCTCTTATCTAGTCGCTACTTTGTATTCAAAGCCTGTCCTAACATGGTCTTAACGCATAGCGTCCTTAAGATTCAGCAGAATAGGATCGTTACGGGAGGACGCGAATGGGGATTTCTTCGTTGGACCCTATATCGACTCGAGTGGAACAGCCTACCCAAAGCACAGAGCAGCAGCATATAAGGCCCTTAGTACTCGCTATAAGGGTCCTTTTTCATCTATATCAGGTTGGTATAATGCTATGGCGGAGCTGAACCGAAAATCTGCTTTGGAAGATCCCGAGGAAGAAGGGGATAGGGATGTAACTGTTGCTGAATATGAACTTCTTGCGGAGCTCTCAGACAAGATTATTATTAAAGAATTTGAAAGCGGACCATTCGTTATTAATCATAATGATCTGACGGTACAGAATATCCTGGTAAGAAAATCGTTGCTTTTGCTAAGGCAAGGAATACGGGCTAATATTTTTTAGGTTGATGAAGAGTTCAATATTACCGGTATTCTCGATTTTCCAGGCACGATCGTACCACTGGCTTCACTCTGTGTATTCCCGTGGTTATTTAGTGATAATCTCACTGGACTGGTCACTGACCGCGATGCATATCTTGATGTGTTTCTTAACCGAGAGTGTTGCTGCCTATCATCTGCCTTGCAATCACGGGAGCTACGGAAGAAATTGATGCAATGCGCTCAAAGCCGTCAGAACTTTGAGCTAGGGCTTATGGGTCCATATACATCACTTGTCCTCCCAAGACTGTTTAAGGAGATAAATAACCGCCCATTTGATCCGGACGTTGAGTATCAGCGCATTGCGGATACACGGAAGTGGTTTAAGGAGCTTTTGTCTCCGGGTGATGTGGCGTATTCATGGCAGCGTCCTAACCATCCATGATCTGGAGGTTTTGAAGAAGTATTGGTCATGCACTTCTATATTTTGCAGCATATCTATTTTTATAGCCGTAGCAAATATCGCTTCTGAGGTCGAAGGACTCTTATCTTCAACATTTAAGAACTCAGAATTGTTTAATTCAATTAGACCATTCTTCTTTCCAGTGCCAAGCACCTAAGTTATCGGTTTCCCCTTATAATTGACCAAATATTCGAGCTATAGCTTTATTGTTTCATTGATCCCAAGCCCGTGTTTAAGATGGGTAACTTTTGAAAGAAGCTCTTTGAAGCCGGGAAATCCGTTTCAGATTGCAATAGATGCTCATATTCATAGACCAGATAAGTCAAACTGTGCGACTCATAGAAATCTAGAAGGGACACTAGATTCTCATGCGACGCTCGTTGAAATCTCCAGGGCTTTGATCGGCGTTTCTTTATAAGATAAGTAGGAAAGGCCTCAACATCTTTGATAGCAATCACTCCAAGACCAGCTTGGTCAATATTATATGCTTTGTGATATTTCGGCTTTTCGTCTGCCATGCCTGACTGAGGCAGGCTGTTATCTTTTGGTCGTATTGGGACACTAAACCGAGTTAAACGACCGGTCGATGCTTAAGGGTTCCTCGCGCCATCTTGCTGCAGCACAACCTTGTCACTAGGCCTCTGTTTGTCAAAATCATCGCGCCGCAAATTTATAGGCAAAACCGTCTGGCGTTTCGAATTCTCTCTCATAATGTTGTATCTGTAAAGGTGGAATTTTAACCAGCGATAAGATCAAAACCAAAATTATAGCCCCAGTTACAGTATTTCCTTACACTTTCCTTGACCTTCTCTCCAGTTCCAACCCATCCCTCCGCAACTTTCCACTCGATAGGCTCTCCGTCAGCGCTAGGTTGGTACTCCAGTTCTGAAAGCGTTACTCCGTCATGGAGGTGTTCTCGTACTGTCTCCCGTATGCGATCCCGAATGTCGTCCGTTGTAGAGACTAGCCAGGAAAGTTAGTGAGCCCGTAGTGCACGTGTGGAATCCGGAAAGGCTTACCCATCACTAGCATCCGACCTCGCTCATCCCCGGTGTTAGGCAATCTCTCAATTTGGTCACCAGATGCCTCGAGTGAAATTATGTTTTGATAATCCGATGCTTCCTGTTCTGTAGACATGGCCGTAGTAATAAGAGGAATCGTTTATCGACCTTTCCAGCACTAAGCTCTTAGGATATAAGGATACACTAAGCCTTATTCGGTTAGATTAGTACTTTTTGGTCTGGGGGGCTTCAGCGCTTCAGCACGCTTTGACTGAGAAAAAGAACCTTCAGCAGCGCGATCTCCAAGGCTCCAAGGCTAGAGTCGTTCCTGCCAAGCGGTAGTACTGGATGTTCGCCTTTCGAGGAAAGATTTGTCCCAGGAGTTAAGCTTACATCATCTCCTTGGGCTGAATAGGAGCCGTCCTAAAAGTGTCTCGCAGTTTCAAGAAAAGTATGGCGCTGAAGAAAGGGTGGCCTTTCAATATTGAGGCCCAACAGGGATTATAAATAAACTTAAGGTACACCTAGACGGGAGATTACCATCTCGCTCAATTTCATCCCGGACTGAATAAATTTAAGTTTTGACACCCAACGTCACCGACAATGTCTTACAAACACACGAAAGTCAAAAAGCGAACTTCTAATAGTTCACGAGCGAAAAATCAGCAAAGATACAGACGCCGCAAGAGCCGTGCCTCGATTAGATTCGAACTCGAAGGATCAAACGTGTAGACTTCAGGAACTGGAATCGTTGTCTCCTTTCTGACCAAGCGCATGGTGAGAACTTGGGAAACAAGGGAGCGTTTAGCCGACTCAGTAAATCAACCACCCCATCCTGTTGCTAGCACGCGGATGACGTATTTGAGTCCATTGTCGAATTCAACTATATAGACCAGATTATAAGACCCACTTAGGCGATTAATAACTTTTGCGGTCGCAAAACAATCCCTTGAGGACTTCCTTCGAATATCCAAGCAAGAGAAATGAGGGATTGGTTGCTAATGGATAGCAGGGGCCTGAACCATTCCTCTAACTCACTTTGTTTGTCTGTGGACGACATGACGAGTATAATATATTAAGGGACGAGGTTCTGAATATAGAGACTGGTAGAAGCAGAGGCGGAAGCAGTTTCGAACTCAAGTGATTCATGTTACAGAAGACTGGAGTGGTGAGTTGACAGGAAACCACGAATTCCGGACCAGCTGAGGATCATCATGCGAGTCATGAGTTCACCATGATACCAATATGCGATGCGGGGTCTGAAGTGTCCAACACAAACAGGGATTTGGTGCCCCTGCAAAGGTTGTAAGCGACTATAGGTGGTACTTTCTGCCTAAAGATTGTGTTCTTTTTATGCTGTAGTGGCCTTGATAACAACAGTATAGCCGTGGAATAGGAGGGTCGCCTTTAATAAGTAGCCTGTACGCCCACATATATGCAGCTGCTCAAAGCCATCTTTACGGTCTCGTGTAAGTTGAGCATGAAGCTGGCGTGTGAATTCCCTTAGACCAAGTAAGTGTCTTTCAGAACCATGTTCTCGGGCGTTTGGGCATTCTGGATCTAGCCGGTCTAGATTAACCAGCCCACGGATGCATTTCATAGTGCAATACTGTCGAGTAGTCTTTCTTCCCGCAGAGTCCCTAGAATCAGCCGGATTTTCATGTGCACGGCCTGGTTGTCCCCGGCTTCGTCCACTCCGGCCACTTCTCCCGGCTCCGCCACGCGATGCAGGAGACGGTGAAGGCAAGCCACTATCACTGTCGCTACCTTCTTCTGGGCTCCCCTCCGGTGTTCTTCGACTGGGCTAACAGCGAGTCCGAGAACAAGTGTTGTAAGGGGAACGCTAAATAGGCTTCCAAGACGTTGCGTTTAAAGGAGGGATGTTCTCCGATGACCTCGTAGCAGTGCAGATGCACCGCAATACGTAACGTTCGAAATCGACGACAACAAAAGTGTCGTGAGACGTTCTCCTAAGGCCTAGCAGACAGGATATTTTGTTGAGGAGACGCGTGAAGCGACATTCAACAAAGCTATTGCAAGGTAGAGTGTGGTCTGACGTCAGCGGACGATTTCGGGTATAATGGATAGGCGCATGTATGGTCGTATTACTAGGTAGGCCTGCCTGTGCCGTGAGATAGGTAGCGAGGGCGGTCTAGGACGGCACAGGCAGGCCTACCTAGTAATACGACCATACATGCGCCTATCCATTAGGTTATGAGCCCGTTTTAGCTCTACGATATTGAGCTTAAAAAGCCTTTCAGATAGGCTAAATTGTGACCTCTCATTGGTCAAACCAGAAATCGAGCGCTTCTAAGCGACTCTGAACACCAGGACCGCCAACAATCGGCCCCTGAACCCCAGGATCCTTCGATCGATCCCATCCAAAATGGTGGTGCCTCGAACGCCCCCTACCACCGCTAGACGTCACCGTCGTCAGCCAGAATCCACAGATCCTTCATCAGATATAGGCTCCTCCGCTTCCTCAGTGATCTCTGAAGAAATGGAGACCCCAACTGCCCTTAGAGCTCAAAGCTCTACTACAGCCAACACCATGGCCTCCACACCAGACATCACAGCTCTGTTCCAGCAGATGCAGGAACAGATGCAGAAGCAGATAGATCAATTTATGACTTGTTTTAATGCCTTTGAATGCTGTTAATCCCAATCCTCCACTCCTACAGTCCAGGATAACACTACTCCTTACAATCATATTCAAAATAATACAGCTATTCCAGCCTCAAATCCAGTATAAAAAGATCCTTTTAATCATGTACAAACTCAAATTAAAGCACTCCTACCAGACTGATGCTGAATCACATTGTCTCATGATAATTATGACTTCTGGAGTTCAGCCATTTAAAGAGAAGCTAATGTCCTGAACACTAATACAGTCTTACATCAGGATATACCTCCAGCAGGATACTTAGCTTATGATGCTGAAGTATGGCATTGCAAAGCCATTGTTATAAGAGCCTAAATATTTTATGCTATGACTGCACAAGCTGTTGACAAATTAAACAATATATATAATCTATCAGCCTATGGTTTATGGGACTAAACTACTACCTTTTTCAGACATTCTACTAGTGAAGAACAAATACTTCTCATAAAAGAGCTCAAAGAGCTCTATATAAAAGACAATGATTACCTATCCTACCAATCTGCATTTACTAGGATAGTAGATTACCTTTATGCTATAAAAGAAGCTTTATTTGACAACCTTATTCATGACCTATTTTTTATAGGCCTCCATGAATGGAATAAAGCATTTATTAAGAGCAAACTTGATAAAATATACTTAACTGGACAAGGCCCTGTCATTAATCTGGACCTACCTACCATTTAAGCTCAACTCTCTATCCATATGGGCACCTAAGCCTGTGAATCTTATCCCCAACATGGAGGACAACAAGAGAATCCACCTGGACAAAGCTATTTTAAACAAGTATCTAACCCCACTGCTAGCTCTTCCGCCTCAAGTTCCAATACTAAACATAAACCTCATAACCAGGACTCACGCAAGCCAAAGACCTATTGTGATTGGTGTGGTCATTTCCACCAAATGCCCTACCTCTATAAGAACCTTGAGAAAGCCTTTGAGTATTAGTGCTAAGCTAATAAAAATACTATTGAAGCTATTTGTGCTTTACACACTGCTAAAGAATCTTCCACTATTTTATTCTTTGAAATAGAAGCCAATGAACTGGTGCTATGGACTTCTTTAGCTGCAAAAATAGCCATTACTAAATTAACCCAATCTCTCCAAGCTTCATGGTATCTTGATAGCTGTGCTTCATTCCATGTTATACCTTATTGAGCTTTCTTCACATCCTATAAAATATTAAGAAAGGAGGACCTTACTCTAGTGGATTATATTGAAGATGCTCAAGGGAAAATTTCTAAGCCTCATGATATTGGCACCATTGTCATTGATATTGGAACCAGATCCTTGATTCTTAGGGATATATGACATGTTCCATCCTTCAATTCCAACTTGATCTCCATGGGAATGCTTCTTAAATAAGGTTTTCATATTAAATTCCCTTCCAGCTCTTAAGTAGCATAAATCACAACCTCTTCTGGTGCAGAATTCAAAGCTATTTTGAATACCAACAATGTATTCATCCTATCAGATTGCATTTCTCCTGATGAGAGCTCCTATGTCCTTATCACTACCTGGTCTGGCAAAGAGGCCAACTAACTAGGGGACCCTCTCAGAAAGAAACCTACAATATCCCTAAAGACTATATCACGGTGCTGGACCAACGTACACCGTATGACGGTCTGGAGGCCCGTTCTGCCTGCACTGACCGCCCCTGCACGTGCCTGCGAGGAAATATCTTGAACCTCTGTCTCGATCTTGTTGTAGCTCTTCGAGCTACGTCCTGTCTACCTGCCTGTACGATAGCTTGCCTGCCTGCCTGCCTGCGTGTTCTTTCCAATCTATTTCTGTTTCCTGATCGCCTGAATCCGCACCTTGACAGCACCCATCTTAATAGATAGAAGTAGCTTAGATATGAGCTTACCATAGCATATTTTTTTAATCCCTTGCCTGGATTGGGTTAGATATGGTCCCTGCCCATAGCATAATATTTAAAGTCTATGCCTAGACTGGTCTTCCTGTTTTTTGTATCCTGGAATCAGATAGAGCTCCCTAGTATTTGATATCCTGGGAGTTAGATAGGCTGAGTCATGCAGCTCCTCATGGTTCTCCTTGTTTTTAACATCCTAGGATCTAGATGGGCTTTCTTATTCTTAAAGCTCCTTTTTTTTTCCTCTTTCTACCCTTTCCTCCTTCTGCCCTCTCTTTTTTTTTTTTTTTTTTTTTTTTTTTCTCCTATCCATCTCTATTTCTAAAGGGAAGCTTTCGAGGTTTGATCAAGCAATGGATCATCATTACCATCTAAGCCCCTTAGCTCATAGGATGGAAAGAAGAGTAAGTGAAAACCTCTGCTTTAAGGATTGGAGGGGAGACAAAGGGCCACTAATCCCTATGCCCTTCAACTCCTAGAGGAGAGGTGGAGGGGTAAGGTTGTCAGTCAGCTCCTTCAGCCTAGGGCTAAGCTAGGACTAGCCCTCCACTAGCCCTAGCTCTGCCTAAGCCAGGAAGTTGGTGACTAAGCACCCGCACACACCCCAAAATGTTGAATTCAGGGGGAGCGCAGCGAGAAAGAGCGCGAAAAAGAGAAGGGAAGCGAAAAGAAAAGGGAAGCTATATTTGATAAAAAATATAAGGATCCCATAACTACACCTCCACCAGCTACTGTTCCTGAAGATCCAAGTATTCCTAATAAAGAAGATACAAACCAACCTATTGAAGATGAAGACCAGGAAATATGGCTTCAACCTGCCAAAGGCATGTCCCTAGCCTATCTCACCACTTCAACTACTCCTTCATCTGAAGATGACACGCCCATTTCATACAAGCAGGCTATATCTTATCTTAATGCCACTAAGTGGCAAGCAGCCATGCAAAAAGAAGTTAACTAACTCAAAGATAAAGGCTACTAGCAACTTATCCGCTACTCTGACCTACTACCAGGGACCAAGGTCATCCTTGGCTGGTGGGTATACAAAAAGAAAGAAATCCCAGGAACCCCTATTACAAAAGACTACCAAGCTAAAGCTTGCTGGGTGATTTGTGGAAATCTATTTGACAAGGACTTCATGGAATCATATATCCTAATGGTAGATGAAAATACTACTAGAACCCTTACAGCACTGGCCACTCTACTTAGCTGGCATACTTAAAAGGCAGATGCTATCCTTGCTTTCCTAAATGGAAAAATGCCCACAGATAAACATGTCTTTATGACCTAAGTTCAGGGATTCAAAGAAGGCTCTGGAGACCTGGTTTATGAACTCTGCCAGTCCCTCTATGGACTGATCCCATCTGCCCATATCTGGTATGATATGCTAAATGCTTTCTTATAATAAATTAGCTTTAAAAGCTCCAAATATGACTCTAGTCTCTGGATCCATACCACCCAAAACCAACTCTATGTGACTACCCATGTGGATGACTTCAAAGTCTATGCTAAGCATGAAAATGATGCCACTTGGTTTATAGAGTCTCTTTCTGCCAAATTTGATATAAAGAAAGTTGGAAACACCACTAAATACTTTGGCATAGCCACCTCCCAATCTAAGACCACATATACTCTCTCCTAGGCCAATTATGCTGAAGATGTTGTTGCTTCTTTTAGCTAAGCACAAGCACACCCTGTTAAGATTCCCATGGATCCTAGTCTAATAATTAATGATGACCCAGACCCTACAGTGAACATCAAAGAATATTAACATGGTATAGGCTGCCTTACTTGGCTAGCCACCAAAACCCAGCCTGATCTTAGCTGGATGGTTGGCATACTATCCCAATATCACGCCAAACCTACCTAAAAGGCATAGTGTGCCCTTATACACGCTATACACTACCTTAAAGGCTTCATTAACTGACAAATTACCTACCATAAGGCCACGGAGCCCATTACATCTGACCTCCTCATGCCCAAATGTTATACTGATTCTGATTGGGGTGGTTAACTGACAGGCAATCACTGGTCAGTATCTAGATATATCTTTCTGCTTGCTAGGGCCCCAATTGCCTGGAAAAGCCGCAAGCAAACATCTGTTGCACTTAGCTCCAACAAAGCTGAGTATATGGCTCTAAGTGAAGCCAGCTGAGATGCCCTTTGGCTCTGGAACCTCATCAATAAGCTCAACGTGCTCTCTACTGAATGCCTGCCAATTACTCTCCATATCAATAATCAAGGTGCACACGCCATGGCTGAAGCTGAGCTCACCACCAAGAGATCTAAATACATTGATATATGCTACCATTATGTTCAGGAGAAGGTCCAAGATGGTATTGTTAAACTCTAGGCCTGCCCTACCAAAGAACAAGCAGCAGATGGCCTGACTAAACCTCTCTAAACTAAACAATTTGATCATTTTCTACAATTTGCTGGCATAAGCTAAGCCGTGTATATTTCCCCCATTTTGGATACATTTTCTATTTTGATATACGGCATTTGATTGGATAAAGCAGAACCTTCATTCCTCTGTTTATTTTTGCATATATTCACTCATTTGAAGGCCTGAATAGAGGCCAATTTCTGTATTTAGATTGATTCCATAGTTTGTAGGCTGCTCGTGCGTGGGGGGTGTTAGTACACGTGAGGTTCTGCCGTCCTAGACCGTCCTCGCTACCTATCTCACGGCACAGGCAGGCCTACCTAGTAATACGACCATACATGCGCCTATCCATTAGTATAACGTAGATCACGTGATTACTGCCCAGATGTTGAAATCTCTCGGTTTAATTAGGTCCTTCCTCCAGCGCTACTGACTACTGTCATATCCATAAAAACTTCGAAAGCGACAGCGACGACGCGCTGTCTCCCCAACATACCAACATCGCAAGACACTACCTACACGATAGCGCCCACCGTCCACCTGATGGAGGTGGACGACCCCCCTGCGGTCTCCCCTGCCCAAGAACCGCTTCTTGGGATGAAAAGCCGGATCCTCCTTTGGAACCCACCACCCCCCCCACCGCAACACCCACAAACGGAGAGCCCTCTCCTCCCTAGACAAGATGCCTGGCACTCTCTCAGGCCCAATACTTAGCAGGCCAAACATGCTGTTAATTTGCCAGCAGATCAATGCAGTTGCTGAAGACCAGCTACTCCTCCTGAAAGATTGGAGACAGGCACTAACTTCTCTTGCAGATGCACTCAATTTGACTGTCTCCTCCCTCCACAGCCAGCCCAAAGAACTTGCCAAAGGACTGGCAGCCAGGTTCCTGACTCTGGCCAAAGGCAGCACCCCCCAACTAGGACCAGAAATGCCTCCTATAGCTCTCCCCAAACCAACTCCAGAGCCTATATAGGCCAAATAAGCCACTCCAACTGGACAGACACCTCAAGCACTATCTTAGGCCTCAGTAGCAGCCCCAGAACCAGATTAAAAGGAATGATAAGCCACCAGACCCAAACCTGCCAAGCAGCCCCAGCAGGCAAGGAGGACAGATAACCACATCTTCCTCTGCCTCCCAGAACCCTCCAACCTGCAGGAAATAAGCCCCCATAGAATCTGCATAGCTTTTACAGGAAAGATCCCTAAAGGGATCTCTCATATACAAATAATCCCCATAGGCTATGCTATCACAATCATAAATAAAGGCAAGGCCTTTTTACTCTCTGCACAAGCAAAAGAGCTAGCTGCAGATAGATACTTTGAAATATCAATAAAATATTACCAATTTATTATTCCCCAGATTCCCCAGAGGCTCTGGTACCTAAAGAGATGGACAGAAACCACACTAGAAGATATTAGCATTGAAGCAGAGCATATTATAAGTATTAAATCATATTATGTTAAGCTCTTAAATCACTTTATAAAGGTAGACTCAATCACTGCAATCATTATCTTCCTAAAAAAGCCCAAATATGTAATACAATTATTTAGCATCTCTGACCTATCTAAATCTATATATCCTAAACAAAGACTACTACAATGCTCTTACTGCCATCATTTTTATGACACACAAGCTTGCTGCTCTAACACTTGCTGTATCTCTTGTGGCTCTACTAAAATAAAGTATACCTGCTGTGTATAATGCATTAACTGCCATAGCCCCCATGTAGTAGACTACCCAAAGTACTTAGCCTAGCCTATCTCCTGTAAAGGGACCATCACCCACCTTTCCAAAGAAGCACTAGTGGCAATATGCAAAGCTAAGAGACTAGCTTTCCAGTAACAAACTGAAAAGGTGCAGGCTGCATAGGCAAGCCCACACACCTTAAATTAGGCCATAGATCAGCTATCAAGGCAGCTCACCCAAGAGCTAGACAGTTAGACCTCTCCAGAAGAGCTATGAAAATCATACAAGCCAATGTAGGGAGGGATAGCCCCTTTCATGACCTGCTACTATCCTTCACAGCAGACATCATCTTGGTCTAAGAGCCTTGGACCAATATGGCAAAACACCTCACAAAAACACACCTAAGATATCAACTCTTCAGCCCAACCATCTGCTGGGAAATCAGGCCCTGAACTCTAACATACATACGCAAAGACCTTCCAGCTCACGCACTTCCACAATCATCCTCCCCAGATATCATGGCAGTAGAGGTAGATGGCCTCACAATTATCAATGTCTACCACCCCCCAAATGACCCAGTGGCTCCCTCTTCACCCACCAGATCTACACTCCACACCCTACTCCAATACCCTGTCCCACGGAACACCATCATTGCAGGAGACTTCAACACCCACCACCTACTATGGCAACCAGAAACCTAACTACATGCCCTCTCTGCAGGAGCTACAGCTCTTGTAGAATGATTAGAAACCCAAGGACTAGTACTCTGCATGGAACCAGGCACTCCAACCCACGGACCCAACACCTTGGACCTAGTCTTTGCCAACCTCCCAGTGGTGGCTACAGTGGAGGACCACCTTAGCACCTTTAGTGACCATAAAACTATCCTAGCACAGCTAAAATGGAGGGAGCCACAGCCACAACACAAACTAGGCTCCACTAACTGGGAAAAGGCTCAAGAACTCCTGGTCCCCCCAGACACTAACCTACCAACAGATACTCTGGCGGAGGAACTGGTCAGCTGGGTACAGCTAGCCATCTAGGGAGCATCAGAATATAACACCCACAGGCTCCCACACACCCCATGGTGGACACCAGAGCTCACAAACCTACTCCAGCAAGCAAGATAACATCCACTAGACCTCCAACCTCTTCAGAAAACAATTTCAAAGGCAAAAACCAATTACTGGAAGGAATAGATTGAGCAGGCAACAACTCCTACTAAAGCCTTTACACTAGCAAAATGGCAGAAGCCCTCCAACTAACTAGCTTTGCCCCCCCTACTTGTACAAGGCAACCAAATCACCACCCTACAAGGCAAAGCAGACGCGTTCCTCACCTACCTCCTGAAAAAGGGAGTCTCCCTCCCAAACCAGCTTGAAGAGGGACCACTAAACAGACCTCTGGATCCTATGCCTTTACCAACAAAGGAAGAATGCTGGAATACCCTTTGCTCCCCTACCTTATCTGCCCCTGGGGAGGACAGCCTTACCACATCTGTATAGAGAGAACTATGGCCTGTTATAGGAGATGCAGTTACAACATTATACCACCAAAGCCTAGAGAAAGGCCTTTTCCCACAGATCTTTAAAGCAGCAAAAATCATCATGCTGCCAAAGCTAGGAAAGAGAGACCTCACCCAACTTGGCTTATGGTGACCTATCAGCCTTCTATCCACCCTAGGCAAAGGCCTAGAATGTCTTATTACAAAATAGATGGCTGTACAAGCAATCCAGGGAAAACTACTCATACTATGCCACTTTGATGCTCTCCTAGGCCACTCTGCTATTGACCTCACCCAAGTACTAGTTCATAGAGTGGAGAAAGCCTTCCAACAGGGAAAGGTAGCCTCATTACTTTTAATGAATGTAAAGGGAGCCTTTGATGCAGTAGACCACCAAAAGCTTCTTTCACACCTACATCTTTAGGGATAGGATGAATGCCTGCTCCTATGGACCCAAGATTGGCTTTCCAACTGCTCAGCATCTGTCCAGATTGGAGAGACAAATGCCAAAGCCTCAATAAAGGGAGGACTCCCACAAGGATCCCTCCTCTCCCCAATCCTATTCCTGCTCTATACAGCAACAGTGGTGGCTACCTACAAAATCTCCTTCTGTTACACAGATGGCCTAAGAATCCTCTTTGTAGGGGACTCTCTCCAGGAGACATCCTAATAACTAGTGGAAATATACAAGGCAGTAACAGCCCTGGGAACAAAGGTAGGTCTCCCCTTTTCAGTGGAAAAGACAGAGATACAACACTTCTCTAGAAAACTCAAGCAGTCACCCCCAGCAGTCAGGCTGCCTGGTGTGGGTGAGATCTCTCCCACATCATACACCCGCTGGCTAGGGGTCCTCTTGGATACAAAACTTACCTTTAAACCACATATCAACTGGGCATACAGCCATGGTAAGCAGCTAGCACAGCACCTCCAGAGACTTAGCAACACCTAACATAGGTGCCTAGTTGCACCTATGTGTGCTGCTGTGCTTCAGTGCATCCTCCCAACAGCATTGTATGGAGCTGAACTCTTTTATGCTGGCCAACAGCAACTAAAGGCTGTCAGCTCCCTCCAGTCTCTACTCTGAATAGCAGCCCTAGCAATCCTCTCAGCCTACAAGACAACACCCACAGCAGCACTCCTCTGAGAGGCAGACCTGCCAGACCCAAAAGCCCTTTTGGAGAGCACCCTCCAGAGGGCAGCTGCTAGATACGCAGGCCTAGATGCAAAGCACCCCATAGCATGCATCCATGCAGCCCTAAACTATAGGTACAACACAAGGCTCACCAGGATCCTGCAACGCATCCCCACACCAGCACCAGAATGCAGGTGGGTAGAGCCACAGCTCCCACTACACATGCTGCCAACCCACTAGGAAGGGCACATCTCCTCACCACTAGCCATATCAGTCTACTCAGATGGCTCCCACACGGGCCAAGGTGCTGGATATGGATACGCCATATACTATGGCTCCATCCTAGTCACCTAGGGACAGGGCCCATCAGGCCCCCAGACAGAGGTCTATGACGTGGAGATCATGGGCGCTGTGGAAGGTCTCTGGGCAACAGTTGGTTTGCCATACACCACATATGCCAACCAGCTGAACATCTTCCTAGACAACCTGGCAGCAGCCAGTCTACTAGCAGATGGTAGGCCCGCACCACACAGACACCATCTCACAGATATCTTCCACCAGCTCTTCAAGCAATGGCTCAGCCTGCTGTACATCCTAGCTTCCCCCTGCAGGCCCATATAGGTCTCTTGGGTACCAGGGCACACTAGAATCGCAGGCAATGAGCTGGCAGACAGGCTAGCAAAGCAGGGAGCAGCCATGGATGGCTCCCATATCCCCCCCTTTCCAGCATACTTAAGATGAGAGGTGAAACAACAACTCTGTACTGCCACTTAGGCAGCATATATACACAACACACCTTAGGCATACCAAGACTTAGGCATCTGCCCCCATATGAAGAGCAGCTGAGCCCAGGAACACAAACTGCCATGCTGGGCACTAGGTAGGCTCATTGTAGCCCACACTGGGCATAGGGACTTTGCAGCATATCATGATTACTTTCACCATACAGACTACCTAACAACCTGCTTCTGCAAGAAGCTAAAGACTCTAGTACATTTCTTCTTCTGCCCACATATTAAGAAGCACTGGAAGGAGAGACAGAAACACACACTAGCTAGGCCAGCAAAAATCTGTAACGGGCCAGAGCCCGGTTAGGATCACGTGCAATCACGTGCCCAGCAAGTTATCTACGCGGACCGTCAAGCAGCACGTTCTTCCTCTCTTTGAAGCTTTTGGTAGATAGCATCTGGCATCGTTAGATTGAATCAAATCTTGCTTTAGCCCTTCACATACCAAAAGCTTCCCTTCAGAAGAAGTATCAGTTGAAAAGCGCACGACACCTTACCCAAGCAACAGCGATCCGTCCCCTTCCCCAGCACAATGGCAGGACAGGACGCGTCGGTTGACTCTACTCCCCCAATCTGGGCGCAGAGTTTGTTGCAGAATGTTGCACAGATAGAAGGAGCAATCCAGCAGTTCACTGTGAATAGAACTGCCCAAGAAGAGCGAATTTGTCGATTGGAAGAGATGCTAGCGCAGCGAGCAGACTCTATGACTACCCCAGCAGAGGTCACCACACCTCCAGCTGAGGCTAAACCAACGCAAGAACAGAAGCAATCAGATGTGAAACGACCCCGAGCACGCCTGCCTGACCCAACCCCGTTTGCTGGAAATGCAGCAGACTGGCCAGCATGGCGGATCACCATGGAGAACAAGTTAAGCGTGGATGGAGAGGCAATTGGGACACCCCAGGACCAGTTCCTATACATCTTCTCAAGATTAGAGAAATTGGCATGGAAGAACACCGGAACCTATGTGAAGCTTCGAAGGAATGACGCTACCCCACAGGAGCTCCTGGAACACTTAGAGAGCATATATGGGGACCCAAATGCAAAGGCACGCGCTGCCCGACGCCTGCACCAGATGAGACAACGAGAAGATCAACCATTTTCTAAATTCTTACCACTGTTGGAGAGGGAATTTGCTGATGCTGGTGCACTAGAATGGCATGATGAAGCAAAAAGACAGATCCTTCTAGGGGCCCTCAATCGAACGATGACCAAAGCATTAATGAATAGAGGCATCCCTCCCACCTTCTTAGGTCTGGTATCTCGACTACATGAAATCAGCACTGATATGGACGCTCTAAACATTAACCACCCACGACGCGTCCACTCACCAAAGCCTGAGGACCAGATGGATTGGATGCTCTCATCACCTCCGCCCATAAGGACTAATACCCTATCCTCTCAACGGAGAACTCGCCCTATCCACACCACGCAAGCGGACGAAGATGAACACCTGGTAGGAAAGAGGGCCAAATGGGTTGATAAAGAAGAATTGGACCGCCGACGACAGGAAGGGAGATGCCTTCGTTGTGGAAGAGATGGCTGTTGGCTTTCTAAATGCCCATTGGAACCTGCTAGACCTCCTAATAGCCAGCCAAGACGAACCCGTGTCACTATTGCTGCAATTGAGCAAAACACTCAAGGCAACCACACAAGGAACCAAAACCCCCTTACTCCCATACGGAAAGCAAAGACCACAGGAGGCCGAGACCTAAACAGTGAAGATATCTCCTCCACTGAAGAAACCAGTTCGGAAAAAGAGTAGCTCCTGTTCAAAACCGCGGACAGGAGCAGAAGGGAGTTAAAAAGCTACTACAACAGGAGGAACCTCTTTTTTATGTTGATGCCCTGGTGAATGAGACACAGTTTACCCAAGCTCTTATTGATTGTGGCTGCCAGAGCTATGCAACTGTTAGTGATTCCCTTGTGAAGTCTTTTGATCTCCCGCGTATCCGTGTTTCCCCGAGAAGCTTAGAGGCTGTTACCGGGGTGGCAGGGACTATTCATTTCATGACTTGCTTTGACCTAGACGTACATGGTCACAGGCAATCAGCAGTTTACGCTTATATTGTACCGGGTCAGATAGACAAAATGATCCTAGGAAAACCCTGGATGACGGATGTGGACGCCATCTTCTCTTCCCGACATGGATATATGGATATTGTGGATGAACTAGGCAGAACAACACGCTGCTGGAACCGCAGAGACCCATCAGTTGGCCCTACTGGAGTGAAGCATCTACAAGTGGCCAGAGTGAGCATTAAAAGGTTCTCAGCCATAATTGAAGGAACCCCAGCACCAAGACATCTTCAAATTGGTAAAGTCACCATGGCGGATATCGATAAAGCACTCCAGAAGAAGAAGCCCATCGACCCAAAGATAAAACTCCCTAAGCAGTATCGGCCATGGCTCAAGGTCTTTAGCCAGAAGCTGGCCGATACGCTGCCAAAACACCGTCCTGGAGTTGACCATTCTATACCGATGAAGAAGGACGCAGCCGGGAATGAGGCAGTACCACCATATGGGCCCTTATACAGCATGAATCAGGAGGAACTACTAGTGTTGCGGAAGATGTTGACAGACCTCCTAGGCAAGAACTTTATCCGTGTGAGCCGGTCCCCTGCTGCAGCCCCAGTACTACTAGTACGGAAGCCAGGGGGAGGAATTCGTTTCTGTGTGGATTACCGTGCATTGAACGATATCACAATCAAAGACCGCTACCCCCTACCCCTGATCAAGGAGACCCTACGGAACATGTCTAAAGCCCGATGGTTCACCAAACTAGACATCATTGCCGCATTCCATAAGATTCGAGTTAGTCCTGGTGAAGAATGGAAGACAGCCTTCCGGACCCGTTATGGCCTTTTTGAATGGCTGGTCACCCCCTTTGGCCTGACTGGTGCCCCAGCAACATTCCAACGTTACATTAATCAAGTCCTACAAGAATACCTTGATGACTTTGTTTCAGCCTATGTGGACGATATTATCATTTACTCAAGCGGGACACTCAGTGATCATCGCCAGAAGGTTAAATTGGTCCTTCAGAAACTCCTGGAGGCTGGCCTTCAGTGTGATATTACAAAGTCAGAGTTTGAACAGGACACTGTGAAGTATCTAGGGTTTATTCTCCAAGCTGGGAAAGGGCTCTGCGTTGACCCGAAGAAGGTGGAAGCCATCCGGGCATGGGAAGTACCCAAGACAGTAAGGGATGTCCGCAGCTTTATTGGATTTGCTAACTTCTACCGAACCTTTATACCTAAGTTTGCCGACATTGCAGCCCCATTGGTAGCACTCATTAAGAAGAATGCAACATTTCAATGGAATCAATCCTGTCAACAAGCATTCACAGACCTAAAGGAGCTCTTCATTACTGCCCCAATTCTGGCTAATTTTGAGGAAGACCGTGAGACCGTGGTAGAGACAGACTCATCGGGATGGGCCACTGGCGCCGTGCTCTCACAAAGACAGGATGACGGCTCTCTAAAACCCTGCGCCTACCTCTCCCAGAAGCTCTCCCCAGCTGAAGCAAATTATGAAATTCATGATAAGGAATTATTAGCAATTATTAGAGCACTTCAAGAATGGCGAGCAGAGCTGAAAATGGTCCCAAAGTTCCAGATACTTACTGACCACAAGAACCTCCGCTACTTTAACAAGGCACGACAGCTCAATGAACGGCAGATGCGATGGGCAGGGATCCTTGCTGAATTTGATTTCAATCTCCAATACCGCCCAGGGAAGCTAGCTCTTCGTCCAGATGCGTTGTCTCGACGGAGCCAGGACATGCCTCATAGCTTAGCCGATGAAAGACTATCGAACCGCTTCCGGACCTTATTCCCCCTAGTGAAGATCAATACAGGCAAAATTGGAGAAAATGATATTCTCCTCAACTTCCAAACCCCTATCCCACTTTTTGATGAGCACGAGCTGCAGGAACTCTGGCAGGAAGCACGGCAAAGAGACACTACATATCACAGGATTTCAGAAGCTTTACATAAAGGGGAGAAGCAGGTTGCAGCAGACACACATGTGAAAACAAGCTTATCAGAATGCTGTTTAGATGAACGTGACCTCCTGTGTTTCCGGAAGAGGATATGGATACCAGAGAGTGAACCCCTGCGGACTAGGATCATTCAAAAGATTCATGACTCCCACATTACAGGACATCCAGGACGAGATACCACCTATGCAATACTCTCACGACGTTTCTTCTGGCCAGGCGCGGCAAAAGATGTACGCAGATTCCTTCGGAACTGTACTATCTGTGGGAGAAGCACCATCTGGCGAGATACAAAACATGGACTCCTAAAGCCGCTGCCAATTCCCCAAAGGATCTGGGCAGAAATATCAATGGACTTTATCACAGACCTTCCACCAGCTTGTGGAACAGGTGCAACGAACTGCCTGGTAATTACGGACCGCCTAACAAAGAGTGTTATACTAGTTGCTATGCGCTCAACTACTTCAGATTCCCTGGCTGAAACATTTCTGGAACACTTCTATATGCACCATGGTTTACCACTAGCCATTACCAGCGATCGAGGTCCCCAGTTCGTGAGTGGATTCTGGGGCCGAGTGTGTGAAAGGCTATCCATCCAACGCCGTTTATCCACAGCATTCCACCCACAGAGTGATGGCTCTACAGAGAGAGCAAATCAAGAAGTTGAACGTACATTACGTGTATTTACAACCTACGCACAAAATGATTGGGCAAGGCTTTTACCTATTGTTGCAGTTGCAATTAACAACCGTGATGCCTCAGCTACAGGAATATCTCCATTCTTCTTCACCCATGGATACCATGTTGACCCAATCGGACTGGATGAGGCTATAGAATTAGGACCACACGCAAAGGCACCACAGAAGGCGGGTGATGCATTTATAAGCCACTTACAAGATGTTACTGACTGGGCTATGGCTGCTATTGCTTCGGCACAGGACCGTCAACAAGAACAAGCAAATAGGACAAGACAAGCCGCCCCAGTATACCATGTGGGTGATATGGTCTGGCTGAACCTACGGAATGTCCCAACCCAACGCGCCTCCAAGAAGCTTGACTGGCTCCATGCCCGCTACTGTGTCACTGAAGTGCCCTCGTCACATACAGTTCGATTGAACGTACCAACAGGTGTACACCCAGTATTTCACGTTGATTTGATTCGACCTGCCGCTACAGATCCACTTCCATCACAGATTGTGGATGACTCCCAACCACCGCCAGTACTGGTGGACGACGAAGAGGAATATGAGGTTGAAGAGGTCTTGGATATTCGCACCAAGCGCCAGGGGCGCAGAGCTTATCAAGAAGCCCTAGTCAAATGGGCAGGCTACGCTGAAACAACATGGGAGAAACTGGATAACCTGCGCGAATGTGCTGCCCTGGATACTTACGAGCAGCACTTTGGGCAGATCCCTAGCCTGCATGGGACCCGCCCGCCATCTGTTAGAACCGGCCGGGCTTCATATTTCCAACCCAGATGGATCGGTGGTATTACGAATTAAAGCTGTTACGATACTGCATCAGCATGCCCAGGTGTGGTGGCCTACGCATAAGAAAGGGGGGGGGTACTGTAACGGGCCAGAGCCCGGTTAGGATCACGTGCAATCACGTGCCCAGCAAGTTATCTACGCGGACCGTCAAGCAGCACGTTCTTCCTCTCTTTGAAGCTTTTGGTAGATAGCATCTGGCATCGTTAGATTGAATCAAATCTTGCTTTAGCCCTTCACAAAATCATTGACTGGCTCCTAGGGACTGCTGCTGGGGCTGAGGAATTCAGCTGCATCATGCAAAACACATCCTTCTTTATGGATATATGCCCAAACTAGGCCCACCTAAACACAGAGTAGTGTACAGTCAACACATATCTTCCTGGGAAAGAGGGACTGGCTCCCCCTCTCACCTATAGGGAGGCAAAACAGGGTTTTCTACCGCTTGAAGCCCCAGCCAGGGCAGTGCTGGGAACTTCCCCAACTCTATGGCACATAGTGCTCAAATTTGTCTCCTTTAAGCATGTATTTAGATCATTGCGCACGCATTTAGATCCTTTTAGATAGTATACGCTTGGGAGGCACATCTGGTTACCCTTCGGGAGGCCGCGGTCACCCGCCACGTGACTGCCAAGCGACGTTAAATAATAATAATAATAATAAAATGCCATGCAAGAGCAAAGAGATTCTGTCGCTACTTACAGGCATATTCACAACCGAGCAGACAGGCGGATAATAAGAGAAGAGGAAACTTGAATACGCTTTAACAGAGAACAGATAACTAGAAAAGAGGGCACGGGAACCGTACAAGAATTTATGTTGCCTCGAAATATAAAAAGACTTGTCAAAAACACACCAAGAGAGCAAAGTACTAGCTCCCCAAGCAAATAGAACGTGCAAGACTTTTCCTAATCCACTGTTCATTTTCTCCTGTTTGTGTATATCTGCCTTGCCCAGACGGTCCAGCGTCAGTACAAGTGGAAAGATGGTCATTCCCTTCACACATAGCCAAGCATATCCTCTGTATATTTCCGAGATAAAAAAGGTTTCAAATTTATACATGTAGAAACAATAGAAAAGAAAAGGGAACACAAGGCGAATTAAAAGGCTATACCTGGACGTTTTCACATGCTGGAGGTCATAGGAAGGAAGCACATAGTCTATAGAGAAGGTCACGCTAATGTTATATCCCTCACACGCGCTGGGAATGACCCATTCGTCCACGCCGCCCTCCGGCGGATTGCCCTTGCGGAGCCTGCGCCTGGGAGTAGAACTGCGGGCCGTATTGATACATCTGTGGAGTACTCACCACCGGACTGAACGACTGGCCGGCAAAAGCTGGCTGGCCAAGGATAGGACCGGTGTTTATCTGAGGTGCAGCAGTTAAAGGCGAGGAGTTCGCTTGCATGGTTCGCAGACTATCCATGGCAGGTGTTCCAGTTGTGTATCCAAAGTTGGTGCCAGCCAAAGGTGGATAAACCCCGGCAGGAGAAACACCTCGCGACTGCGCCGCTAGGTAAGTCTGGTACTGGAGCTGCTGCTGAGTCACTGGCATCATGGGGTCTTGGGTAAAGCCTGCGCCATTGACCCCGCCGATTCCTCCATTTAAAGCAGTAACGCCTCCAATTGCACCAATTCCGTTCATGCCATGGATCCCATAAGGGTCAAATGGCGGAATGCCTGCCTGCTGCTCAGAGGAAACCGGCCGCGGGCCGTCCAAGGGTTGAGTAAACGGCGCGCTGTATTGTCTCTCTATACCGGACTGGGAGTGGTAATTAGTATTTGCTTGACGAGGCGCCGAACGGTGCTGGTGTTTGTCCGCGTTGGAAGAATGTCCTCCAGCATGCTCCCGTCCATGGTGGTGATGGTCTCGAGTATTACCCCGCGATGAGAGCCCAACCTCATCCATTAGGCGTTTATATCCTTGGTTTGGAGTAGCCTTTAGCCTTGTAAGGACCTTGGACACGTTTTTCACGACCTCTGCACGCATGGACTCATCGAAGAAAGGAGTCGTCAGAACTTTGAAAATCAGCGTTGCCCCAGAGGACTGGTCACACAAGATCCTCTCCAGAGTCTCGTCGCCGGGGCTGAAAAACAGAGCCTTCAGCACAATCTCACGGGCTTCAGGCTCGTTACGTTGATTGATAACTTTGAGAACGGTCAGGTAGGCAACCTTGTGAGTACAGAGGTGCACAAGGTGAGGCACGAGTCTTGGAGCGAGCACGGTTCGGCGGCGCGGAAACGTGCAAGTGTCAAGGAACCAAGTCAGTAGAAGGGCTCCATTCGCGTTTGTAGCCAGCTGAACACTGTGAAGAGCGATGGCGGCCGCAAGCATCCGCTGCTGATCTTTGGAGGCATGGTGGCTTTCTAGACAAGCCCGCATGGCACGAGCACCGAATCTGCCTTGGGAAATCGCCCACATCCGGCTCAACATAGTCTCAAAGATAAAATCATTATAGGGACTTCCAAATCGCAAACAGCACTGAAGAACGTAGTTCCCATATTGATCCAGGAAGAGGGGCACAGTGAACGGCCGAAGAGCATCCACAATCATCTTCATCTGGGATGGGGTCTTGGCAACATCGATAATCTTCTGCGCTGCCCAGGTTCCGTTTTTATGGACGCCGATTTCCGCCAAATGGGGAGCGATCTGGACAAGCATACTTTCCTTGGTCTGTTCAGAACAATATTCGAACAACTTCTGAACAACTGTGTTGCCGAGGTAGTCTGATGAAAGTTCTGCGATTTCAGGAAGCATTTCAGTCGCCGTATCCTCAATTTCTTGAATCGAGCACGCTCCATTATCTATCCTCTTTCTAATATCACGGAGGCGCGGTGCATCAAACATCCTGGCTTGGCTGGGCTCAGGAATCGGCGGGATTTCATCCTCAAAACTCTGGAATGCAATGGACTTCTGAATGCTAGATGTAATATGAAGGGAATTTTCTTCGGTTGCGCCAAATTCTTTGACAATTTGTACCATCTCTGGCTGCAGTTCAATGAGGGATGGTACTTGCGGAACGTTTGGTCCAGTACCATCAAATTTATCGATACCTTCGCCGGTAGCATTGTCCGATTTGAAATTTGGATCCGGGGTTGGGGAAGAGTGGCTGCCATTTGGTCCAGGGGTACCGGACGCGGAAGTCCCAGGGACCTTCGCATAACCGATACGGACAGGCCCTGCACCCGGGAAGATCTCCTTGCCATTGAGCATGGATTTGGCCTGGATAGCGCTTTCAATGTGCTCGAAGTTGACAAACCCGCAGTTCTTGTGGGTGAGAACTCGAGTCGATTCGATCTTACCGTATATACCAAAAATCGCTTCCAAAGAAGTGACAGTGGTAGATACGGGGATGCTACCTATCCATAGTGCTCTTGTAGGGCCATCCAGGGTATTCTCATCTCCCATCTCAGCGGTCGATCGAATTCCAAGACTGGCGCCGCCACCACCAGCAAGATGCATCATGTGCACCGCCTCTGACAACTCTTCATATTCTCCATTTTCGGAGATATGCAGATCGGCCGCCGTAATGCTGCTGTCGAGCCGCGACGGGGTTGCGAGATAATTGCGGATCGAAGACCGCTGGGGAGGAGCCTCCAGAATTCCAGCCGTCCTAGCTCGTGGACGACTGGAGGAGGCGTGGTTGGCAAAGGCTTGAACGGCAAGGTTGTGCTGATGTATCTGGGCCTGCGTCGCAGCGAGCTGGGCAGCAGTTGCTGCCGCCGAAGGCGTCAGGGTGCCGGATGGGAGTTCAGAGTAGCGGTTTTCGTACTCAAGTTCGTCATCCTCTGCATACTTTTCTTTAGCATTCACAGAATATGATCTGATCCTATTGTTGTTCTTCATCATTGCTAACTCGGCTAACAGGGGTGGCAGCGCAGCCGTTTGTTGTTGCTGTTGCTGCTGCTGATGAAGGAGAGCATCGACGGAAGATCCGGCAAGAGTGACTCGCGTCTGTTGCGGAGTCTCCGCTAGCCCCAAATAGTCCAATGTCTTCACATCATTATCTGCAAGACCATCGCGTGAGAAGGACGATTGGGTAGGCGAGTTAGGACCCTCAGATGACCTAATACTCGTGAGAGTAGTTGCTCGTTCACGCCCCGTTGACCAGTTTGTCGAAAAAAGGGAAGGCCCAAATGGGTTTGCACCCCCCAGAAAGTTTGTCCTCTGCGGCATTGAACCAGCCCGAAGACGAGAAAGAATGGCAGTATTACCCCCCGGCACGGCTGTCGTAGGCTTGGCGTTTGAATCAATTCCCGAAACGCCGGAAGGGCGAAAGGGGCTTGTTGATGGCGTAGGTCGGGAGGTCTGAGGCATGAACGGCTGCTGAATGCTCAGGCCGTTGACCGCACCGACGGGCGAAAACCTAGAGGGGACCGTGCCTGCTCTCGCTCTCCGTGGCAACGACGAGTCCGAATGCGGTACAAGGTTGGGAAACTCATCCTGGGTCGGAGACTCTGGAATATTCTCACGCAGGGGGGTGGAATGTCCACTGGTTGGGGGGCCCCAAATACTCGGGGCCACACCTTCCTGGGCTTGAATCTCTCGTGCTCTGCAGTCACCGGGGAGATGAGATGTTAGCAGAGATAAATTTTACCGGCACTGGGAAGATTGATCTCACTTACCGCTTAGAATACAGACGAGCCCCGAGTTCGTGGGAAGGGGATCCAGCCCCTAGCCTTGTACCTCCGATTGACCCCGCAGAACTATTCAGCCCAGATGATACACCGAAAGGAGATTTGATAGTGGCGGACGTGGACAAATCATTGGGTGAGCTGCGCCCCGACATTGGCTGGGTTGTTGGAATGTAGTTGAGGTTCAGATGACCTTCAGGTCGTGAAACAGGCAGCATTATAAAAAACAAAGATCTCACTGCCTCGACGTGATGAAAAAAAAGAAAAAAAAAATAGTTTTTTCCCGTAGTACCCGTAACAAATAAATAAACTTTTAGAAAGACAAGATCAGACGTTCAGAGTTAGGCCTGTTTGCTCAATCGGAAAACTCGATTCGAGAAGACCATGTGGCGGGGGCCAAGAACTGTCGTCACAACAAGCTGCTGCCTAAAAATCGACAATTTGGAAATTTGTTTGTAAAGATTAATATAACCCTTCGAGCGTGTCAAGAGGCCGCACGATGCGTTGAATTGCTTGCGGCGGGAAAGGTCGGGACAGTGGAGCACGACTCAACACCGGAAGAATCAAAACAGCAATATCGATTATATTTAGAGTATCTGCGACGTCAGAAGCACTGTCACAGCGGATGAATAACGATCCTAGCCGTCCAGATGCGATTCTCCAAGAATCCCCGTGTATTAGAAAGCCCGGTACTAAAATCTATCACGAAGCCGCGGACAGAACTGGAGGGGCCGTGCAGGCATGAAAAGGCCACGAGAGGACCCAGCTGTCAAGCGAACGGGAGGGAGAAGATGAAGCGACGAGAAGACAGACGACGGGATTAATTGAGGAGGCTGAAGGCGGGATGCACGGCTCTAGCAGGTAGAGCCAAGAAAGCGAAGCAGAGCAGGCGCAAGCTTTTAGCGAAAAGGAACGCGGGAAAAAGGCGGCAAAAAGCACAAGGTTCACCTAAAATGGCATAAAGAGATACAGATGAGGTAGGCGGCTAAAAATAGATGGATGAAGAGTGCTGAGGAGAAAGAGGGAGGACGGGAGGAATGCGAGGATGAAAGAAGGGAGGCAGAGACGAGGATGGAGAGGGGAGGAGAAGTCTGGGAGGACGAGGACACAACACAGCGAGCTACCGGATCCCCGGAAAATGTCATGGACTCGGCCCAACACAAACACCCTGCGCTCTCCCTGTCGACAGAGCAATTACGCACTACTACAGCATTCATGTTCATGATGCTAGGGAGAGGGTCCGCTCTATTTATAAACCGCACATTCATTGTGAATCCGCACTGACAGTCTTGATACTACTGAGAGCCTAGAGGATCGCCCTCTCCTGCGATTTAGGGCGCAGATAGTTTCCAGCGATGCCGACTAATATTATAACGGAGCCACCCTCGGCCTCCTCTCTAGTCTACCATCATCCTTCATGCACAGTAGAGGCCTGGAAAAACACGTGGTAGACTCGATGCAATGCTGGAGGCTAGGATGTGGAAGCACTGGACAGTAGCTGCGAATTGGCGAGCTCAAGTTGTCCCTTCACTCCAGACAGCCCTCTTTGACGCATCACTTCGTTGGTATGGAAACGCGTCATATGTGCTCCCGCTCCCAATCTTCCAAAGGCGTTCCTCACAGTGGCTGGATGCAAGTGCATACGCGTACACTCGGATAGATAATGGCAGCTCCTATCCAGCTATGGCTTCCAGCCTCTCCCCGTTGCATCGGAGAACTTCCAAAGGTGGAATGATGTAGGAAGATGCAGGCGTTCTTTCAAACTTTCTCCAAACTTGGCAGCTTTGCAACCCATATGGCTAATATTGTCTGATCTGCAACGAGCCTTGATCGATGCCCCTGAAAACACTTGAAACGTAGCGTAGCCGTTATAGTTTCAGCGGCGGCCAATCCAGATCGATTGAATCGGCGAGATCTGACTATTGGACGGGCGCAGTGAGTGACGACACGGACGAGTCAAAGAGACTGCAGAAACAAGTTGGCTGCCATCACGTGCACAGTGCCGCCACCATGTCACTGACATTTCCTGCGCCGCAACGTCAAGCCACAGCTACTGGTCTTCCTCATTTCAACCATCTTGCAGTAGGAACAGTCGCCATCATATATTCAAAAAACGACTGCGGTGAACGTGGGGAATACACCATGGCCGATGACAATGCTTCCTCAGCAGCCCAGTCCCCTATGGAGGCCGAGGAGGAATTAATGGATTCCCTCGTCCAGGGTCGCGCGAGGCGAAGTACCGCAGGGCGCAACATGTCTGCTCTTATCGATGCGGAAGCAGACGATGACTTGGCACTACTATTTGCAGAAACGGAGGATGATAATGAATTTACAATCGATGCAGACGTTGACGCTGCAGAGGAAGACGATCTGCACCTCGACTCCTCTTCCGAGGACGAGGATGATCAGGGCCCAAACGCCCCGGAGGATGAGCTGGAAGGCGAAATGGAGCTCGAAAAACAAGCCAAAGCTGATCGCAAAAAACGCAAAGCGCAAGAAGGCCTTAGGCTTCAAGCACTACGAAAGAAGGTAAAGATCGATCCGACCGCCGTTTCCACTTCAGCGCCTGCCCCCCGGCCCAGGAAAAAGTCAGAGCGGATCTCATGGTTGCCTACTCCCGAAGAAGGGCCTACACGATCATCTTCCCGTCGACAGACAATGCAGAACAAACAGATCACCCATGCGAGACTTAAAGACAGCGAGGAAAAGCGCATTCGACTTATAGCCAGTATGGAGGAGGCAGCAAAGAAGAAGGCACTGCAGAAACCGAAAGAGATGACTCAGGAAGAACGTTTAGTAGAGGCAGAGAGGGTTGAGCGACTCAACAGCAAGAGTTTGAATCGGTGGGAGGAGATGGAGAAAAGGAAAGCGGAGGAGAGACGGGCGAAAATTGAAGCTCTCCAGAATCGTCGACTTGAGGGGCCTGTCATGTCTTGGTGGAGTGGTATTGCAACGTGGACGAACGGCGTTTTGACGCGCCTTGGGAAGGTCGATGTCACGTTGAAACCCAAGGAGGAAACATCGCGAAAGAAGACGAAGAAAGCGGAAAAGGAGAAGAGTGAGACAGGCCAGACCATCACTGATGCCGGCGTTTTGGAGAAATCATCCGAACCTGTTCCTGAAACTCCTGTTCCAACAGGGCCTGACGAAGCAGATGCTACAAAACGGGATCATGGAGATCAACAGAACTCCTCCACCGTCACTAAGGAAAATGAGGTTCCAGCGGAAAACCGCCATTTCCCAGATGCCGTGCAAGAAAACCCGACAACTCAGCAAACACCTGAGGCCAAAACAACTGTTACGATTCTACCAGCCCAAATATCATCGTTTGTACCCACTGCACCTGATTCGAACGTAACATCGAGCTCAGCCCCGCACCCCTCAGAGACAGAGACACCAAAAGGAACAGCTAATAATCAATTGACTGACCAAGCTGTAAAGGAAAGTGAGACAGTACCAACAGTATCTGCAGATGCAGAGTCAGAGAAGAATCCAGGAATGCCGGCTACTGATGCAGAAGCAACAGCGATGCAAACATCAGAGCAACCACCAGGGACAAGTCCCGGAGAGTCAAATCTACCATCGCCATCTCAAGAAGGCAATCAGGACATTGTCCCCAAAGACCCTGTCCCTGAATCATCAACATCTACCCAGCCGGCGCCTGGTCCGGCGCCAACTCGTGCAGAACCACCAGCTCTTGTTTCTCCTGCACCTGCTGTAACAGTGTCAGCTCTAGAACAAGATGCAACACCTGCAGCTGTCCAGCCGAAACCGACTGAAACCCAGATACATACCGATCAACAACATCTAGTTGAGGGCGAAAACGCACCAAAAGTCGAAGCGCCGCCGCCAGCTCCTCTGACAATTGAACACACAGGACGGAATCTCATCGTACTCGAGAACTTCGATGACAGAACCGCCCACAATCACGAATACAGCATCTACTTCAACTCCAAAAAGCCACCCAGGCTTTCCAGTATGTGTTCTTTTTGTAGAGAGAATATTCTTTTGCCCGAAGATACGCAAAACTGACAGCCACAACAGAAATTTCATCATCCCTCTGTGTCATCACGTCCCTCCCTTCTCGGTATCGTGACCCTGACACTTCCCTGCCTTACGCGAACGCCTATGCGTACCGCGAAATCCGACGAGCAGTCTCACAGAATTATATCTGGAGTACTATGCTTGGCTGCTATGTGAGTCCTGTCGGGGTCGCTGCCAAGGGAGTCCCCGAAAGATTCCTGAGAGGTGATCAGACTAGTTTCAGCGGGAACAGTAAGGAAGGTCGACGAGATATTGGCGATGATAATGATCCTACTGCCCGGGAAAGGGAGGCAGAGAAGGAGAAAAAGACGGTTGCCAGTGGAAACAATGATGTTCCCGCCCCTGCTTCTACTCCTGTTACAGTCGAAGCAATTACCGCGATGGATATTGATAAGAAATGAGTTTCATGATGAGCTTGGTGTATATCTGTGGTCTATTCCTCTTTCTTATTGACAGTTTCTGATATAGTCTAATTGAGATACCCAAATACAGGCTTTTACATATCATCATCTACAGCGTACCTACATAAAAGTTGCTAATCATATCTATTGAAAAATAGTAATAATAAAAAATAAAAATTGTACAGAGATAACAGAAGACTGGAGAGTCTGGAATCAGAACTGAAGACTATACTTCACGCAGTCTCTTGAGAAAGAGGAACGACAGCCCTACGGACTCGAAACAGAAAATGATTGCCAGAACTAGCTGAGACTATAAATGAGGGTCTGCATCAGTTCTTAAACAACAACAAATATAATAATATGTCTGGACATGATGTTAGCTGCATGTCTGCTGGAGACACATACAAAGGAAATATGGTGGTTGTCCGATGGCGAGCAACCAAAATCAACCGCAACGGATAAATTATCGCCAACCTTTACCCAGTCTCTCCCACACCCTGCGTTGAACTTTTCCATCTCATCTCGCAACAAAACCGTCCATTTCCATCAAGAAAATCACCATAAGCTATAGAGGATTGCTCTCTGCATATAATGGGCGTTAGAGAATCCCATGGGGATGCTACTGGCACCCCCGAGGCTGTCGACAAGGGGTTTGCTACCCTTGACACGCTCAAGTGAGTCGCTAAGAATTCCAAAGCCGCCGTAAATGGTGGTTTTGACCCCTATTTTATCGGTCGCGTATGCTTATTTAAATGATAGGATCGGTGTGAAGGCTATGGTTCAGAAGGTTGGTTTCTTCCTCCATCCTCTTCCGACTCAATATGATATCACGTGATATATCACAAGTCTGAACTGAACTGACTGTCTTCGTGTCTGGAAAGGATGGGGAATTTCGGAAGGCAGAATTGCTCTCTTTCAGGCAACGAAAAGATGGGCCTTATTTCTAGTATGTCTTGATTCCAAGTTTGCCGTTCTCGTGTGCATGGTGCTGACGGTTGGTCTTCAGCGTTCATTACGTGGACTTCAACAAACGTCTTGACGGTAAGATTGAAGTGACCTGCTAGCTTACATTGTCCTGGAGGCTAAGAATTATCTTTTAGAATGGATCTCTGCATCTAGAATTGATTTATCCCAAGAGGTTGAATGGCCGTTGCCCGAGAAGCCCGAGAAGAAGAAGACTGGAGCAGGGAACAAAGCGCCTAGCAAGAACAAACGCGCGAGAGCTGGTAGTCGTGATGTCTCGGCGACCCCAGATCGTTTGGTAGGTAAGAATATCAATGTTGGTAAGGCTCAGCGCCCATCGAAGGCTGGGGGGAAAGAGAATCGCGTCGTTGAAGACGCTATAGAAGGCGCCCAAGCCGTCATCGCCCCCAAGCAAGATTCCGAGGATGTCGAGATGGTCGATGTGGCCGATGCACATTCCATCAAACTGGAAGATGAGAAGAACATGGCGCCCGCGACTCGGGAAGAGGAGATCGAAAGGCTACGTACCAGCGGAAGTATGACCCAGAACCCGACGGAAATCCATCGTGTCCGTAATTTGAACCGTCTGCAGATGGGCAAGTACGAAATAGAGCCGTGGTACTTCTCTCCGTACCCCTCTTCCTTCACTGACGTTGATATGGTTTACATCGATGAGTTTTGTCTGAGCTACTTCGATGACAAGAGGGCCTTTGAACGGCACCGATCTAAATGCACCCTTCTCCACCCCCCTGGGAATGAGATTTATCGGGACGACTATATCTCCTTTTTTGAAGTAGATGGTCGGCGCCAGCGTACCTGGTGCCGAAATCTCTGTCTTTTGAGCAAGCTCTTCCTAGACCACAAGACCCTTTACTACGATGTCGATCCCTTCTTATTCTACTGCATGTGCACGAGAGACGAGACCGGTTGTCACCTTGTCGGCTACTTCTCCAAGGAGAAAGACTCAGCAGAAGGCTATAACCTCGCCTGCATCCTGACGCTACCGCAGTATCAGCGTCGCGGGTTTGGACGATTGCTTATCTCCTTCAGCTACGAGCTCAGCAAGCGCGAAGGCAAGTTAGGTTCACCGGAGAAGCCCCTCAGTGACCTTGGTTTGCTGGGCTATCGACAGTACTGGCGGGAAACGCTCGTGGAAATACTCGTGGAACCGGGGCGGGAGTCTGTCAGCGAAAACGAACTCGCTCTTTTAACATCTATGACTGAAAAAGATGTTCACGAGACACTGGTTGTATTGAACATGCTTAGGTACCATGTAAGCACTCTTCCCTTTCCCTGCCGGAATTCATTCCCCTCTCAGAAACTTAATTAACTCTTATTTTACAGAAAGGAAACTGGATCATCGTCCTCACCGATCAAGCTATCGAGGAACACAAAAAGCGTATCGAGAAAGAAAAGATCAAAGGGACCCGCAAGATCGACCCTGCTCGCCTCCAATGGAAACCTCCCGTCTTCACTGCGTCCAGTAGGACATGGAATTGGTGAAATCCTCGCTTGCATGTTCGATGTCTCCTTCTCTTTATGCCTTTATTTTTATGTATAGCTCGGTTTTGCGATGGAGTCTGAGACGGTTGGAGGGCCTTTTTTCTCATATTGGAGTTCAGTCTGGTCTGTCCCTTTTCATCATTCCAAAACGTTCCAAGTTCCATGAGCTGGTTGATTCTTACAATACAAATTTACGCTTTATGATTATTCCAGAGCTTGCACTTCTATCTATTACTAGACTTGCGTCTTCCCCGTTTCAACCCTTCCCGACATTCAAAAGCCAAAGACATTAAAGGATACTTCATACGTATTCATTGAGTGCACCATAGGTAACTACACATAGTCATAGACAGATAATTGCCTCAAGACAACCAGCTAAATTGCTCTTCCCTGCCTTACACATAGCACGCTTTCATCTCTCCAAATTGGTTTCCTTGATTTCTCCCTAAGCCGGTCTTCAACAGGGAAAACGAGCGTGCCCGGGAATGAGAACGGTAAAGGGAAAGCTTTGCTGCAGGATGCAGCGGTCTATTTCTGAGGCCCAAAGATCTCACTCGTGAAGATACACGGCGCAGACGGGATGAGACGAAGAGAAAAAAGAGAAGACGAAAAGCCAAAGACGCTGAAAATGCGAAATAGAAGAAAAGAAGACGAAGTTAAGAATTAGCCTGTTTCTGGGGGACTATCGCTCACCACATGGTGGTAGAATGAAAGAGCATAGAGACAAAAGTAAGGGTGCTGCCAGACAATTGTAACGTAAGACCCAAGGACATTTTAAATGATGAGACACAATACATCAATGTCAGACCCATCATCTGCATGAGCTTCAGTATGAGGAAAAAAGCGCTGAAGTTTTACTTCAAGACAAGCACCGGTAAAAGAGAAGCTGTTGAGTAGCTAGGAAATAGAAAAAAGAAAGGAGCAAAAATCTAGGAGTATGAAGAAACATCACACCCCTCGCACACATAGCTGGCTGATAACCCACAAATAATGCTTAACCGTTAACTAGGAGCCGAGGAAAATTGTCTCTGGGCGTTGCATCATGACTTGACGGCCGTGCTGCAAGAAAATCCTCGGCAAAAATAGGCTTGAACTCAGTTAAGTCCACCAGCCGTGCGCAGTCCCAAGGAGGACGCATTTCGCGACTGGTGACGCGGAGAGGAGGTATTTGCGTTCACTTGTTGGGAAGGGGACGGCTTTTTAGAGTTGTAGTAGTTAGGCCCTTCGCGAGATCTCATATTCTTCCGAGGTTTGAAGTTTGGGCCACGTTGTCGTGGCCCACTACTCGCACCCTTTTTGGGCAGAATAGCCATCTTCGCAATAGAAGACCCCGGAAGGCGAATTGATATTCGAATATTACCAGAGTGATCTTTGTCATAGGCTCCTATAAAGTAGGGCTCGATACTATGAACTTGCGTCGATTTCAGATGCTTTGACCGCAATCGAGATTGGGACGGAGGAAGAGCAGCAACCCAAGCTGCTGGAGGAGCCATATGAGGCACACGGACAACAGGTAAAGAGCCGGCTTCACGATCTTCGAACAGGTCCTCTTCCTCCTCGACCTGTCGGGAAGAAGTTTCTCCATCTCCAATCCGAGTCTCAATATCAACATTCTGGGGAAGGGAAACTGAAACAGCCGCTGTGGGCAATTGAACATCAAGAGGCTCCTTGGAGGCTGATGCAACCGCCAAGGCGTTCTTCTTTTCAGTGAGGGTCTTCTTGCCAAAGAGACCATTAATCTTTTCCTGCCAGATTGATGCAGCTGAGATATGTTGCGCAACGGAACGTAGGGGTGGAGGTGCTGCAGCCATCGAGGCGAAGGTGGGAGGGGGCGGGGGGGGAGCTACAACTTTCGGAGGGAGTTTAACAACGGGCTTCGGTGCGGGGAGGTGGACCAACGGCCTGTGTGAATCGCCAGTGAACACGGGATGGTCTGACTCTTCTGGGGGAGGCGGAGAAAAGCATCGCTGGTATTCATGCTCATCAATAACAGGCTTCTTTGGGGGTTCGGCTGGTGGAAAGAATCGTGATCCTCGCACGCTAACGCCGGCGAACGGACGAGGGTGATTATCTGGAAGAGGCAGACCACTGATGGGGTCAACGCCAGGTAGCAGATTTGAGGGTGGAGCATTATTGTCAGTGGTCCTAGTAATCCCAATAACCTGCCGTTGGCCAGATTGGTCTCCCGTTCGAACCTGTCGCCAAGTTTCGTTGAAGTTAACCTGTAATGTGGATGGCCCATCACGGATCGCGTTCATCTCCCGAAGCAATTTCTCGTTGTCCTCTGCCTCTCTCTTGGCAGCAACAGTTTGAAAATTGTTCCACGCCGCTGTTGACTGAGCACGACGGGCCTCTTGCTGTTGCCACTGCGCATTCTGCAAACTCGGAGGACCAATCGGGGCAGGTCGAGCAATTGGGTTCACATGCTTGATCTCGGGTGACGGTAAAGAGGCCATAGACGGTTGTTCTTGCGGTGGCCTTGAAGTTGCAGAGAACGATTGTGGACCGGAGATTCTGTCGCTCGTTGTCGGAGGCCCGATAGGCTGCTGATCAAGGCTGAGATGGCCCCGTAGAGGCAAGTCCCTGGGTGGAAACCCACCAAGCGCTTGATCAAATAGGCCATTTCCTAGTGTCTTATCATTGCTCAGCGGTTTCCAAGGGTTCGTAACGGGTGACGAGACCGGTCCAAGTTTCGCATTTGGCGTCCATGGCGAGTAGCTCGAAACTCCCAGATTACCTCTCCACTGAGAACCATTCTTCTCTGCTTTGGGCTCTGAAAGTTTGTCGTGGGCCTGAGTGTGAGTTTCGCTCAGCCGTCGAAGTCTGTGAGTAGATACCGCATCGGGCACTGAGTCACGAGAAGGAGGCGATGCTGTCTTTGGAGGATTGATAATCGCAGCCGGTTTTTCTGCATGCCTTTCCTTTTCGTTCGCTGCAACCAGCTTTTTTACACTATCAGGATGGTGAACCTTCATCATCCCGTATTGCTTTGGCTCCCCAGTAGGTTCGGGAACTGGAGGTTTAGGTGGCTGAGATGGGGTGGGTGGAGCCGCAGAGACGCCCTCGGGCTTGTTTGCTTCCTGCACTTCTTTGCTCTTCGACTTTGGCTTTTCAGGAGGTGGTCCCAAGGCCTCCAGCTTCAGGCGAATCCTTTCACGTCTCTCAGCTTCTTCTTTCTGCTCCTGCTCTAGTCTCCGTTGCCGAGCTTCCAGTCTCTTTTCCTTCATTATACGCTCCTGCATAGCAACTGGATCTTCTTCCAAGACCTGCGGTGCTGCAGCAATTTCAGAAGTAGCATTTTCTGTAGGGGCATGCGGGCCAACAGTTGAAGCAACCTTTGTGAGGTTAGCATTCGAGGGACTCCGCATCCGCCAAGCTGGACCGGGAACCTTCTGAGTGGGAGATGGACCTCCGTGCGGGAGATCAGTAGGAATGGACGATTGATCGACTGTCCCATTCACCTGGGACGCCCGACGACTCTCAACGTATTCTTGAGGTAGATCTGACCGCCCACCTGAGCCTCTAGGATCCAAGCTTCCACTCCCCCCGCTGACGTTGGATGATGCCCGGCGACGATTCCAATGGGTTCCATCTTGAACACTTGATCTGTGAGTTTGGAATGCCGCAGAAGGCTCCGCGGGACTGGCTGGCTCATGATGCACGGGTCTTTGCAAAAGAGACGGTGTACGGAACGTTTGCTCGTTACGCCAAGACCCTTTCCTGGTTTCAGCGACAGGTTCATATCGGCCCGACCTTGAATTATAGAGTTCCCGGGGAGCCCCTGTAGGAACTTCTCTCCACGATCGATTAAAGTCGTCAGCCGCAATCTCCTTTGGAGGGACAGGTCCGCTGATATTGTCATGAAGACCCCTAAATGACGGCCGCGGAGAACGCTGAGTTTGGACGGGCGGAATGACGGGAGACACTTTTTCAACAGGGGGTAAGGGTGCCCACGGGGATTTAGCAGGGACAGGAGCAGGGCTAGTCGATGCTGGAGACGATCTACCATTTCCTCCCTTAGACAAAGCGTTTGCATTTTTGGCCTGTCGGTCAGCGCTTGCTCCAAGCCTCAGAACTGTGGGGTTTGGCCCAATAGTCGTCGTAGGCCTCGGAACGACTTTCTTAACATCGGGGAAGGCAGTCTGCTCCTTTGGTGGTGGTATGTCCTTGGATATCTTCGGAGGCTCGGGTTCTTGAATAGGCTGTGGAGGCGGTGCAGGATCATTATGAGTGAGAGTTATCTTCGTTCCATCAGTCCACTCAATCGTCTCTGGAGCCCAGTCGTCTTCGTCATCCTCGATATCCGCCCACTTAGCCTCTGTCCCGCCACCATCTTCTTGAATCCGTGAGGTCATGTGGATCCCGTACTGCTGCTTAAGCTCCTCATCGGTTAACTGTTTCTGCGGCATTGGCGGAGTTGCTGTTGCTAATTAAAATATCAGCCACTCTTTCAATGCACCAAGAGCACCAGAAGTCATACGTCGATTTCTATTCCACACTCGATTTGGATCAGGGCCTGAGCCTGGCTTGACACCACTGGTTCCCAGTTTGGAAAACGAGTCGCGGATACTGCTGGTTGATTTCGCGACTAATCGGGGTCGCGGGTTGTGATGAGGTGCACCCAAGGGTGTTGTAGAAGACAAGGTCGCTGTGCTGGTCAGATCCAAGTTACATGGGCAGCTCAAAAGGCACGTACCTTTTTCAGCAGGTTTAGATGAGACAGAGGCCCCTGGTGCTTTAGGGACTGTGAATTTGGCAAAGGAAACGGGTTTGAAAGTTGCGGGCTTTTTCGTAGAACCGGCGCGAGGATTCTTGCTCTCTGTTCGACTGGCGTCGGACTCCGAGCCACCTTGAGAAGCTGTATCTTCACCACCATCCGATGTCGATGCCATCCCGTTCAGTTCAAGCGCTCTGCTTTCAACGGGGCCTGGGCCATGTCTCGAGGTATCCTGTTCCAGGTTCAGCGACGCCTTCGGACTTCCCACCATCACACCACCCACATTCATTAAGCTTCCGGTATCCTTTCCAATATCACTGCTCTTTGCTTCGAAGGAAGTGGATGTGTTCGTCTTGCCATCAGCTGGGCGGTCGTTTGCATGAGTCTGTGTCTGAGTCGTTTTCGCGGTATTTTTGATCTCCCCCACGTCCCCTCCAGCAGATAGCTTGGCGTTGTTGCTCGCAGGAACGTCGGAAGACGAAGTGTCGCCGCCCGACAGGGTTTTTTCTACCACATCGTGGCTGCTCTGCTCTGCCATAACAATACTCGTGTCTGCTAGATGGAGGATTTGCGACATCTGTTAGACATGCGTTCTAAAACTGAGTATGGGACCAGTCGCGGGGATGGTTCATAGAATCATAACCCAGGCAAGAAGAAAGCACTGAAAATGAAAGTACCTATTGTCAGGTATCAAGAATCGCCACTGTCTGAGCTCCTTGAAGGGGTGGGTTGGTTTAAGGGTGCCTTTCACACGGGGATGGCGGCGTAGTAGGAAGTAGCTCCACAAGTCGAAAAGGTAGTGGTCGACCGAGTCGGATGGAAGGTAGATGAGGTACTCACCACTACCCAGGGATAACCCAAGAAGGAATTTAGGGAAGGGTTTTGGAGTTTGGGAGGTTGGATGACTTGGAGTCGGGTACAGAGTAGATGGTGAAGAGTCCGGTTGGGAAGTGAGGTGACTGTATTCGGTTAGCGTGGAATAAGGTGAAGTACTACCACACAGCCGCAAAACAGCTTGCTGCTTTAAGAACGCCGATGCTGTCTAGGTTTAGCAGCTATCTGTGTCCAAATAAGAACTTCCTGGCTGAGAACGCCTTGGATGGTGAAATAATTGTTGCATTAGTATACCATGAAAAGTCCCTTGTTTGAGACACTGGCTTTATTCCACAAAAATAGATACAATCGGTTCAACAGACTACGAGACAGCTACGCTATATGTTCGCTTGAAAAGTGATCCTGACACACGAAGACAATGAATATTTAAGACTCCCTTTGCACCATTGTAATTCCTAGTCCAGGAAGTATATACATCAGTGCTCCTTACGCTAGAGCTTAATGAGGGTGGTTCTTGTGGTGGCCTGCACAGTTGCAAAAAGAAAGTTACGAAGTCAGTCATGTATCAGATGCGTAAGTAGTCAAGTAGGGGTATGAAACGTACGGAGGTGGAAGTAGTACTCCATGCTGTATCCGAGGAGCAGGATACCACCGACGGCGTGGATGAGAGCTATTTTAGCAGGGTGTCGTCAGTAAATGATGTATGCATCACATATTGAGGGAAATTTGTATAGCCCTTACGGGTAACAGAGCCGCTCTTGTTGAAGTAGCGAGCCTGGTAGCGGCCCAAGAGACCGGTGGGCTTGGTCTCAGGAGCAGCACCACGGGGAAGTTTGGCGTAGAAGTTCACGACACGTTCCATGCGAGCAGCATCCTGGGCAGCCCCGATTGCCTTTTCCAAAGGTCAGTCAAATTGGGGCAAATGAGATGGTTTTAAAGTATGCAATTGATCCCGAAGGTCGCAAGGCGCAAAGAAAAACTTTGGCAAAGGAAGCACCGGTCGGTTAGGCAATGATGAAAGGAATACACGCATAACTCACGTTAGGAGAAGCAATCTGTATTGTCATTAGCATCTACAGTAGTAATGGTAGTAATGGAAGTGACTCTTTCTGTTCCTGGAAACGTCCTTACCTTGGGAGGAATCAGGGTCGAAAGGGCCCGGCGGGTGATGTAGCTCATTTTGTTTGAACTGCAGACTGTTAGAACCGGACAGGAACCGACTTGCAGGTTTCACAGGGCAAATTGTGAACTACGCTTACTTTGGTTCAACAGGCAATTGGACCAGGAAAAATGGCAGACGAGTCGAAGGGAAGTGCCAAAGAGAAGTGGACTGTCGGGAATCGGGATGAAGCGGTTCAACCCGCGCTAACCGCATTCGGTTCCGCCTCAACCAGCAGCAACTCGCCAATTACTTCACCTGCAGGCTATCAACTGCAATCCACACTGTCGCCTCGCACCAGAGTATCGGCCACAATGTCGTTCATTAGGACGGGAGGCTCTGCCTGTTTCAGAGTGAGCAGGCTCGCTGCACCTGTGAATACACGTTTCGTCTCCTCTGTCGCTGCTCGCGGTACCGATGCACGCAAGACCAGCCCTGAGGATGCTCCGACTACGCCCCCCAAGGAGAGCTCCTTGATCAACAAGGAGACCCCTGCCGAAGCAATGGCTCGTCATCAGCCAGACTACAATGCTGGCGTTGACCATGGCACCTCGTATGGATTCTAGCCGTTTCATCCGTGACCTTTTGACTGATTATTTTCACCCTTTTAGTACCTTCTCTCCTGTGCCGAAGCGTGTTATGAACGGCAGCGAAACTGGCACATTGGCCGCTGCTATCGTTTCTGGTGCTCCTATGGATCTTCAGGCTCGAACTGTTAGGTATGTAAGCGCAATTGATGCGTCGATTGCATTTGTTGACTCTGGCTTCTCTCAGAATCTATCGTCCTACGAAGCCTGCCACTCAGTCGGGAACCTGGCACGGCCATCACTGGCGGATGGACTGGGATATTTTGGAGAGGGGACACCGATGGGAGAACCCCCTGATGGGCTGGCAATCATCCGCCGATGGCATGCAGGGAACCCACCTGAACTTCAAGTCGAAGGAGGATGCTATCGCCTTTGCTGAGAGGCAGGGGTATGAATATTTTGTCCAGGAACCTAATGAGCGCAAGTTTGTCCCAAAGGCGTATGCAAACAACTTCCTTCACTCGCCCAAGAAGTTGAAGCATATCCGGACCAAATAAACCATGGTCCGTTGACATTTTATGTACATAACGTGGAGCTTTGTGTGAAATTGATCGTTATCGTCGGATGTTCGTCCGATACTTCCTCAAATTAAAAATGCCAGATATCCCTTCCACGAAGAGAAGGGAAGGTGTTTGAGCTTGACGCATCTTTCCCTGGATCACGCCATGGTCTGTTAGGATTGGAACCGGACTAACTGTAGCCCAGGGCACTTTACACTCTGTATGAGATATGAGAGAATTCCAGGCTGTGATGCTCCGGAACTCATGTCGAGGACTATATCTTGATAGTTCTACCGGAGACTATATCCGTACACTCGTGGACGAAGCATATGGGTTCATGCGCAAAAAGCATCGAGATAGACGATCGTGCGCTGATGTTGCAGACTCAAAAGCTTTAATGTTAACATATCTTTTACCTTGATTTCCGCCACCAGTTCTGTTCTATTTGAGTTAACCGAAGCATAGCGTCAATTCACGGGTTCTCCGAAGCGGCCTACTCATCAATATATCCCAACAGAAAATGAGAATTACGCTGGTTGTACTCATTTCTCTCCAAAAAGACCTTTTGACGAGTAGTACTGAAGTAACTGGCCATTTTTCAACACCATGAACGCTTCTCCTGCAATATTCTAGTTAAATTGGACCACGGTTGGTTTGGTTTCCCAAGAGGCTAGAACCATAAGTCCAGTACATAGTATTAATAATAGCACAGTGAGACGTGAAGAAGAGAAAAATTCAAGAAGGAAACGAATGATGGCCTGATGCCAGTAAAGAGAAGTTCTTTTAAACACCCCGCCACCCCACCTAAATTTAATCGGGCTGTGATAAGATTAAGAAAAGGTAGAAGGATGAAAATATCTCCTCCGTCTTCGCACTCTGATTCAGGACCCAGAACTCGATCCTCGATTATCCGTCGAATAATAAAAGATAGTAATCTCCACAGCGAACACCATGGCGGAGGCAGACAGCACGATCCTCACTCTCCGCAAAGTCCTCACTTCAGAATCTGAGCCTCTGGCACGTCGATTCCGCGCTCTCTTCTCCCTCAAACATTTTGCCTGTCTGCAGCCTCCTACGGAACGGACCTTGCCTGCCATCGAAGCTATTGCGGCCGGTTTTACATCCAGCTCAGCCTTGCTCAAACATGAACTTGCATATTGTCTTGGTCAATCCCGGAATCCCAATTCGATTCCATACCTGAAGGAGGCGTTGCGAGACGGCGCTCAGGATATGATGTGTCGTCATGAGGCTGCTGAGGCTCTGGGAGCTCTTGGCAACGAGAACAGTTTGGATCTCCTGAAGGAGCTGAGGGATAATCAAAATGAGCACGAGGTGATCCGGGAGACATGCGATATTGCTGTGGATAGGATTTTGTGGGAGAATTCCGAGGAAAGGAAAAAGGAGAAGTTGAAACCCAGGTACGTGTTACTTTGACGATACTTCTTTTCCGTTGTAGTCTCTACTTGCGCTTAGGAGAGATTGGATGGCCGGCATTAATTCTTCTTTGAAATTAAGTGACTTCACTTCTATCGACCCTGCCCCGCCTCTTCCAGTGGCTACTACCGAACCCTCGATCCCTGAATTGGAAAAAAGATTATTGGACACAAAGCTTCCTTTGTTTGAGAGATACCGCGCCATGTTCGCCCTGCGTGACCTTGCCTCTCCTCCAGACCTGCCCACGGCAGCTCGTGCCGTCGAGGCGTTGGCCAAGGGGCTCCATGATCCTTCTGCGCTCTTCCGACACGAGATTGCCTTCGTTTTTGGACAGCTATGCCACCCTGCCTCCATCCCTAGCCTCACGACCACTCTTAGAAACCAGAGTGAAGTGGGTATGGTACGGCATGAAGCTGCGGAAGCGCTCGGTAGCTTGGGTGACTGTGAAGGCGTGGAAGAGACTCTGAGGGAATTCTTGGATGACCCGGAGCAGGTTGTGAAGGATAGCGTCATTGTAGCACTTGACATGGCTGAATACGAGAAGACAGGTGAAATGGAGTACGCGCTGATACCGGATGCGCCCTCCGAGGCCGTATCTGCTGCTTGAGGTTTCGCAGGACTACACAGCATTGATTCCACAAAAAAAGTTCTCTTGTTTCTCAGTTGTTTATAACCTCTCTGTAGAGTTAGAGTATTAGCATACAATCTCCTAACATGCAATCGATAAGTTAGGATCAGGCGGGCAAGCATACCTATAACCACACACGCAGGAATAGAATATAGTGCTGCCTTCATCTGCACTACGCAACTGTAGCGCAGTATAGTACATTTCCTTCCGGCCACATTGAGCACACGTATGTTGGGTGAGAGCCTCGGTCTGTTTGTCTTCTGCGGTCAACGTTTGAACTGCGGATCTTTTCGCTCTTAGAGTGGAAGGGAAAGCGCTCGGCTTGGACTCGGACACGATAACTGTGGAAGAAGTATCTGAGAGAAAAGTCAGCCTTAGTCCATTCGATTGCAGCTCACTAATATCAAACCGTCGCACCTCTATTTCGAGCACCGCAGACCTCACAGACCAACACCGCGTCCACGTTCCCTGTTGACTCCTGTAGAAGGTTTCCACAGTCTGTGCAGAAGATCAACGAACCGATCGCAGACATATTGCAGTTCCAAGACGAAAAATAAGCAATTCCTAGAGTGGCTTTAGATTATTTGTGAAGATGTCCAGCGATAGTATTCGATTCCATAAAACTTTTTTTATCTTTTTCCCGATCAGTCCGCACGAGCCACTCAATCGGACTCCGTTAAAAGTTGCCAGGGAAGGCGGTCACAAAGCTTGGCAGGACGACGGCAGCCTGGATTAAATTATCATTATGTACTGCGTTTTACTGCCGTCACTGGGTTCTCGAACGGGAAGTTGAGAGGCTTCTACGTTGTCGATTTGGTCACTCTCTCTCTCTGGTAGCCATGTCTCTGACTGGGACATGTTATCCTCACCCTTCGATCCCTCACCTCTGTTTCCTTTCAGTGCTTCGTTAGCGAAACAGCTCTCACCATGGACCAACCTGTACATCCAACGGTGCAGGTCATCATCAACGGCCATGCTCAAGCACAACCGTACAGCTCGAATGGCCCGTCCCAGCAACGAGTAAGGCCATTGACTGTGGACGAGGCATTGCAGTACTCTCCTATGTCTAGTTCGCCTATATTTGGTTTAGGTATGGTTGGACATGCCCGAAATCCGTTTGTTGCCATGCGTTCAGGAGCCTCATCTAATACGTGCTGCTGCTACTTTCTTAGATTGCATACTGCGTCCTGACATCGGTCGAACTTCTATTGCGACATCAATTAATCATATTATACAAGCTGGTCGCACCGTTAAGAGCGAACTTGACACAGAGATTCGATCTGGGCATGGCGAATCATCTCGCCTAGAGGCATCCCGTGAATACCTACAGCAGTTGTTGGATGGACAGAAATTGACAGAATTGTGAGTGTATATGGGCATTATTCGGCAATGCTAGGGCTTATCAGTATTATCATTAGCAAATTCAAGCCTCCTACGGAACCGGCCATCATACTGGGTCAAAAAGCTATCGATGATCGTACCCACGGTAGCAACGGTATCGGAGCATTCGCAAGTATGATGTTGGATTCTACAGATGTGGCATTTCGCTGTAAGTTTTCCTTTGCTGGGGGCTTCTCACACTGGAAAACTGACGGGTGATGTAAGATCCTACTTCGTCCTTTCCAAGCACGAAGGTCAAGAAAGAGAGGTGTCCGCAGAATCTTGCATCCTCCATGAATGAGCGAGCTTTTCAAACAAACAATCAAATCATCGATTCTCAAAACAGCACTCATCTTCCCCGGCCGGCCGTTGTTATACCTGTGAAACCCCTCTCGGGATGCCAGACCATTGACGCTGGAAATCCGAAAAGGCGCAAACTGAATACCGATGGCGGGAACAATTTCACAGCACTTCGCTTAAAAGATCAAAAAGAAGAAGCGGATACTGCACTTTTGAAGTTGCAAGACCTTCTTCATGAGATCTTTGAAGCTGAGGATCAACTTGAACCAGATACTTCCGCTACAACAGCTGATCAACCAAATGCAATATTCACGGCTGCAAACGCACTTGAAGTTAGCGGGTACATTCTCTCTTCAGATTATCACAATCTTCTTCAGAAGGCCATGGCAAAAGTGGCGGCTTTTGGGAGACTCCAGGATATCCCATCAGATTACATCAATCGCGTCCAAAAACTCTGCGAAAAGCCTATCATAGCTGCACAGGCTCTTGATCTTGAGTTGGCCGACCCATTAAATGAATCTGATGTTCAGAGTTGGACTAGGAAATTGGAGGATGTGCTCAATGCGCTCTTCGCAATTGGCACCCTTTTTCAGTCGATGTCCGGAGGTAGGAATGAACGAGATCTCTGCCCCGAAGGGTTGATTGAAGTTATTCCAAACGTTTTGAACCAGGCATTTGATCGTTGCATCATCCCTGTTGTTGAATCACGTCCCGGCGGCAAGGATTCTAAGTACTTCGAGTGTTTCTCTGCTGAAAAGCAAGTCATTGGGAGCCTCATTACCCGAAGCAAAAGGGTCCTGGTTTCTCTGGCCGATTTCCTGTCCCGTATTGATATTTCGGAGGGTACAGTTACAGCGACTGAGTTTTTTGCAGCCAAGTTAATTTTTGTTGAGAACGCCCATACAGACAAGGATTCCGCGGTTGGCTACCAGAAATATGAGTCCGTCCGACGTGGAGCAATGGATGTTCTGGCCAAAATATTTTCAAAATATCCTGCTCAAAGACCTTATATTCTTGACGAAATCCTGGTGTCGTTGGAGAAGCTGCCCTCTACTAGACAGAGTGCCAGACAATTCAAGCTTGTTGATGGCAAGAACATTCAATTTCTGACGGCATTGGTTATGCAATTAGTTCAAACGACTGCTTTGCAAACCCCTGCTTGCAGATCACTCAAGGCGAGGCGGCGATTGACAATGTCGATTAACAAGGACATGGATGAACAGTCTAATAATGATAATGAAACCGATGATGACGATGATCCAGATGCATCATTGGAGTATCTTGCAACTAAGGTCAACCGTCTGTACGATAATTCTGTTCGCAGTGCGCAGTACATTGTGAAATTCATCGTCCAACGTGCCATGACGTCTACGAAAACTGGCGAGCAGCCTTACCGAAACATTCTTGATCTGTTCACAGAAGATCTTATCAGCGTCCTCGGCTCCATGGATTGGCCAGCCGCAGAGTTGATGCTCAGGATATTAGCATCTCAGATGGTTGGCATTGCTGATCTTGACAAGAGTCCAGCTACAGCCAAAAGTATGGCGCTTGAGCTTCTAGGCTGGATGGGCTCCGCTATATCCGATCTAACCGTGACGGCGCAGCACCTGTTGTCTGCCATAGAGGATTCCAGCAGCGATCTCAGTGATTATCTGCGACAGCTTTTCGATGATTTTTCACGTTGCGCGTTGCACCCTCAAGATCTAATAGTTGTAGATGGTCCATACAGGATCACACTTGAGTACTCTTTGCAAGACCAAAACTCAACCAATTGGCATGTTACTAGTGCTCGGGGTTATTATCTGTCACAGTGGGCAAAGATGGCCTGCTCTCTTTATTACAACTCTGAAGACAACGATGAAATTACTCATGACAATGCAACCGACAACCTTGTCGTTCTGCTCACCAAATTATTCTCTGATCCACGGTGGCTGGAGACTAATAAGTATGTAATCGATCGCCCTTACTTACTTCTATGGAAATATTAACCAAAGGCCACAGGAGTTTCCAAACCATTCCCGCTTCTTATGGGAAGTTTGCCTATATCTTAACGGTCTTGAATTCGAGCTTTTGTAAGGCATTTGACACGATCCTCAAGGTATTATTGAACTCGATTGCCAGCGACCAAGCCAAGGTGCGCAGTCGTAGTTTGAAAAGTGTAATTTATATGCTCGAAAAAGACCCGAATCTTCTCGATAGGGACGCGTCAGTCATGCGTGTTATCCTTCGGTGCGCCGCTGACGCATCTCCCATGGTTCGGGACTCTGCCTTATCACTAATCGCGAAGTGCATTTCCTTGAAGCCTGCACTTGAAGAAGAGGGTTGCCGTAGCATCCTCGCTTGTGCTGCTGACCCTACAGCTGGGGTGAGAAAGCGATGTATTCCTTTGCTGAAAGACATCTACCTGAAGACGCAGCGTAATGAGCTGAAGCTTGCTATCCTTGACAGTTTCCTTCAGCGGACTGAGGACTTGGAGGATAGCGTTGCCACTTTAGGACGACAAACGATTGAAGAAATATGGCTCGCTCCATTCCATGGATCCATTGACTCCGCTCAGGATAGCCCAAAGTTAAAGGTAGCTCTGGGAGAACAGGTGACTTTGATAGTCAACTTGGTACAGCGCAGTGAATCAGCGCTTGAAACACTCGGTACCTGTCTTAAGAAACTGCTGTTCAATAACTCGAAATCTGCGTCGTCCAATTTCAAAGTATGCAAGGCAATGGTCTCTACGATGTTTGAAAAGTTGGTTGAGGACTCTGATTCTTTAGGCAAGGAGCATCAACAGGCTCTGTTACAAACAATTGCCGTATTTGCTAAGGCAAATGCAAAGCTATTCAGTCCCGACCAGCTGGAAGCTCTTCATCCCTACATCGGAAATCTTGTTACAGCGGATGATCTTTTTGTTTTCAGATCAGTTGTTGTGATTTATCGTCATGTTTTGCCGTATTTATCCTCAGCTCATAATACTCTATTGAAAGAAGTTCAGAATGATCTCTTTAAGAGCGTGGCTAAGCTGGCTCGCGCAGAGCTGAATGAGGTCATGTCTTGTCTTTGGACTATTAACGGCGTGCTGCGAAATACTGAACGCCTTGTCAAGCTTACAATTTCTGTGGTGAAGGGAATCCAATCCTCGGTGGATCTAGCCCGCACCCGGAGCTATATCCGAATTGCTGGATGTGTTGGGAGACACTGCAACCTCGAGAAGTATGAGCCGTACTTCAAGAATGCGTTTCCTTCATGGAAGGGGGGTTCTGTAGCTGGCCTATTGGTGGACGCTATCATCCCCTACACTCTTCCCAAACAGCCTCTAGAATTGAGAGTCATGGCTTTCGAAAGTTTGGGTTCGATCTGCCAGTCTTGGCCCGGTCAATTCAGCAGGGAAGAACCAAGGCGTGTATTGTCCATGATCTTCAAGGAGGACAATCCGAGCCTACAAAATATCGTTCTGAGATCTTTTGCAGACTTTTTCGCCATTCATGAAGGTAAATCTGACATGTCGACCATGCCGTCCACTGCGGTGCCGGACCAGGACCAGGAGAGCTCCACGGTATTTGGGGGCTCACTAAAAGCCAGCGACAACGATGGAGCTGCGGCACTGATCGCCCAGCATTTCCTCCACGACATGCTCAGGATCGCGCAGTCTCGTCAGGACACCTACGCACTGACCGCCATCGAACTTATCGCCAGTATTAATCGCCAGGGCCTCGTACATCCTAAGGAGTGCGCAGGAGTTCTTGTTTCACTCGAGACCTCGACAGTGCCGGCCATAGCTAAGGTTGCCTTCGACACCCATAAATCTCTTCACCAACAGTACGAATCCATGTTTGAGAGGGAGTACATGCGGGCCGTTCAAGAAGCGTTCCATTACCAGCGTGACGTTGTTGGTGATCCTAGCGGTGCGCTTACTCGGCCATACACTGCAAAACTCGCCCCTCTATTTGAGATAATCAAGACTAGCAATAGTCGATATCAAAAGAAATTCCTTTCTAATCTCTGCTCAAAAGTTAATTTTGAGTTGAAGGACCTTAACGTCAGTGGAACTCCACCGGAGCATCTACTGCTCGCCAGGTTCATGGTACAAAATCTCGCTTTTTTCGAATACGGCCAGTTAACCGAGCTTGTACCGACAATTGGATGCATGGAACGTATCGTTGCCGCTACCGGGACTGCTGTAGCTCACACAATCGAAACGGAACTCTTTCCTGCACAGAATGAGACTGGGCCTCTTCCTGGTGGTATTTCTGCGATCCCCACGACCGAGCCACCTACCAATCGGGTCCCTACACGCCAAATTGACACTGGTACGTTGCGGCTGCTGGCCACTGCATCTGCAGTACTTTCCATGCTCTGGGAAGCCCGAACTTATCTTCGTCGCCTTTATGGGCTGGGACCTCAAATCCGAGATAAGGAGGGCAAAGCTGCGTCGAAAGAACTACATAAAGCGCCCACGAAGGTGCATGGAGTAACCGGTGACAAGTTCTGGGAAGCCGTTGCAAGAAATATGGCAGCGCTAGATAGCGAAGACAATATGGTGACCAAATGCCGGGAATTTGCGACGCTACTTGCCATTGACGAGGAATTCAATATTGCAAATGACGACGCAGACGACGACGGCATCGATGGGTCTGCTGATCTGGATGAGACGGCTGCCGATACCCATCGACCTGGCAAACGGAAGAATTCTGTTTCTGGGAGTAATCCGATCAAGCGGCCTAGGGGAAGAAAAAGCACCGGTGGAAGAAAAAGAGCCAGCATAGAATCGGAAGAGGAAAGCTGGGAGTGAGGCGCTATGGTCCAAAACTGCTCACTGGTCATATTGTATGATATACAAGGCTAGCATACGGGGTCTACTGGCGTTTAAGCAAGCTTTCTAAGGATTTATTCAGAGTTCAAGGGCGAGATTTATGGGCTACTATTATGGATCTATTATCTATTATCTTTATGGATCTTCGGGACTTTGGGCAGGGCATTTGAGCCATGCGATGTTATGCAGATACAAACTCTAATGATAGATAAACGTAAGTTATTACTCCATGCAACCTCCATAATCATCATAATCAAATCGAGAATATGCTTTTGTCGGTGATAAGAATGGGCATAGCTGTGGCTGGGTCTGCTCCGTCCTAACCGGTCCCGCCACGTGACCCGCCCGTGATGACGTCGGAGGAGCTTCAAAGCTCTCTCAGCGCGTCGCTTCCTTTTGCTTTCCTTCTCTTCCCTGATCTCATTCTGTCCCTGGGAGTATTCGGTTATGGCACCTTTCATCCTGGCGTGAATGGTATTCGCTACCCCTGGTCTTCTCTTGTTCCCGCACCCTGACGAGCTATGAGCGCAACATTGCTCCGGAGCCGGCTGGATAGCTTGGCGCTGAGGCGAATTGCATTCCAATCGCACCAGCTATACCCTCTGAGGTCTCCTGTGGTGGGAGGGCTCGTTGCACGTCGTGGCCTTCATGCTCCTCGTCGGAGGCCCGTCTCCAATGGCCTCGCATTGCGTCCATCTCGACCCAATGCGTCCTTCCTTCGTCACAACTCATCAGTTACCGAAAAGCTACGTCAGTCTCCTGGCTTCAAAGCTGTGACGAAGGTGTTTGTCTTTTTGGGGGTCATTGCCTCGTCTGTTGGCGCAGTGATTGTAAGCTTCTTCATCTACGATGCAACCACGTACCGCGAAGAGCCTGTAGTCGAGGACGTTCCTGTGCCACAGATTGCACTGAATCCCCGGCGTGGTGGACCGAAGAATCTCCCTATGGCGGAGGTCCTGGTGGGAGACGAGGATACCCCAGAGAGGGCGGCTACAAGTGACGAGCCCAGACTCGTGGTTCTGGGAACCGGCTGGGGAAGTGTTGCGTTGCTCAAGCATCTCCATCCGGGCGATTACCACGTCACCGTGGTTTCTCCCTCGAACTACTTTCTGTTCACTCCGATGCTGCCTTCGGCAACGGTGGGGACACTCGGGCTCAGGTCGCTGGTCGAGCCTATTCGGCGCGTCATCCGACGTGTTCATGGACATTTCTTGAAGGGCAAGGCGGTAGATGTGGACTTCGCTGAGAAACTGGTAGAGGTTTCCCAGGTCGATGCCAACGGCAAGGAACAGCGCTTCTATCTCCCATATGATAAACTCGTAGTTGCCGTCGGTATGGCTGAGCTCCTCCGTCCCTTTCTCGGGGTGGCTAATTTTATTTGCTCTGGAAATACGTTGGCTAACAATACAATATTTCAAGGTTGTATCACAAATCCACATGGCGTTAAGGGCCTTGACCATTGTCACTACTTGAAAACTATTGATGATGCTCGGAGGATCAAAAATGCTGTACTCGAAAACCTAGAGCTAGCCTGTTTGCCGACAACCTCTGATGACGAGCGTAAGCGTCTACTTTCGTTTGTTGTTTGCGGCGGAGGCCCCACTGGCGTTGAATTCGCAGCAGAGCTATTCGACTTGCTCAACGAGGACATCCTCAACCATTTTCCCAAGATTATTAGAAACGAGATCTCTGTGCATGTTATCCAGAGCCGGTCTCACATTTTGAATACCTATGATGAGGCACTCTCCAAATACGCCGAGGTACGTCTGCTTTGTTGTATACTTGCTGGAAGAATGGATGCTGATTTGAGAAGGCTCGCTTTGCACGCGACCATGTCGACGTTCTGACAAACTCCCGAGTAAAGGAAATTCAAAAGGATAAAGTTCTATTCACGCAGATGGAGGATGGCAAACCTATTCTCAAAGAAATCCCAATGGGATTCTGTTTATGGTCAACTGGAGTTTGTGAGTAATGCTATTCTCTCGGTATCCAAGTTCATCTATGACTGACTTCTGTTACAGCCCGAGCAGAACTTTGCGAGAAGCTCTCTGACAAGCTCGAAGCACAGACTAACAAGAGGGCACTGGAGACGGACTCACATCTGCGTGTGATCGGCGCTCCGCTGGGAGACGTATATGCTATCGGTGATTGTTCGACGGTTCAAAACAATTTGGCCGACAACATTGTTTCCTTCCTACGGACTCTGGCTGTCAAAAGGGGCAAGGATCCTGAGAAGACCGAAATCACCTTCAAGGAGTGGACGCAGGTTGCGACTCACGTCAGGAAGCGCTTTCCCCAAGCCAGCAGCCATCTCCGCCGACTAGATAAGCTCTTTGAGCAGTACGACATTGATCGTTCTGGAACGCTTGACTTTGGCGAATTACAAGAACTCCTCCGCCAAATAGACTCGAAGCTCACCTCCCTTCCCGCCACCGCCCAACGCGCCAACCAGCAGGGTGAATATTTAGGCCGCAAACTCTCCAAAATCGCCACCGCACTCCCCGGTTTGAGGGCCAACCAGATCGACTACGGCGATCTCGATGCCGCCGTCTACAAAGCCTTCCAGTATAAGCACCTGGGAAGCTTGGCATATCTCAGCAATGCAGCAATCTTCGATTTCAGCGGTTTGAGCTTTAGCGGCGGTCTCCTAGCCATGTACCTCTGGCGTAGCGTTTATTTTGCCGAGAGCGTCAGTTTCCGGACGCGTTGCATGCTGGCCATGGATTGGGCTAAGAGAACTCTTTTTGGAAGAGGTATGTTTCCCTGTGTGGCCTGATGTAACGGCTCTTAACTGACTTTCTTTTCCCAGACCTCATGAGTTACTAAACATACGTATGATTGGTCTCACCTCAGAGAGGAGCAGCTATTCCGTCAAGAGCAAGGCCCTTTTCTCCTGATACTTCTTTTTGGATGTCAGTGATGATGTCACCTCTGGCCATTTTCTTCTTTTGGGATGCTAATATATCTATTACTTCTATGCCTTGGAATGATGTACCAATTTTTTGACTGAATTATAGATTACATAGCTTGGATTTCTACTTCTTTCCATTTGTTCTCTCTCACGCGCGCGCCCACTATTAGGAGCTCAGCTTCCACTGTAACGGGTCCGAACCTCCATAGCGATATATTGGAGGCATTCTACAACGTGAAAAGGCCTACGGGGGCAGTAGTTATATTTGGTTCAAACCGAACAGTCACACCCGCATTCTACACTCTATTTGATTTGATTAAATAGTTTCAGGTCTCTCATGCATTTTCCTCTTCGGAGATCTCCATGAATTCCTGTCTTGTTCGCATGGTGGGTAGCGGGACTCGTCGCGGTGGCATTTGCTATCATCGCCAGTCGCTGCGCTGTCCAGAAGGGGAACTCAAAGAGTCCACCAGACATATTACGATCTCCTGTGGCTTGAGCGACAGGCTTATGGACTGAGTTACCCTACTCCATTTGTGAGTGTAGTTCTGATTGGTAGTGCATCATTTACCCTCTGGTCTAGCTGCGTATAGCAGTAGAGTAATGTACAGCAAAAGCAACAAAAATACAGATGGCAGCCAGGCCACTTTTATTAAATTATGTTCACAAACATGTAGAACAGGTTGCAGCTATTGCTAGGTTTAGTGAAAAGAACGCCAAAACGCCTCGCTAGACATGACGAAGACAACAGTATGGAGGTCATAAGTCGCATACACGTCAACTGTCGTTGACCGTGTCCGATCATGAGATCATCGGGTCAATATCCCCGCTATTTGTCATTTCGGTATCGTTGGAGCTGCCATTCCGGTCAGAACTCCTGAGGTTGCTTTCTCCAACGAGGCCAAGGTCCAGCTTCTCGGGGATATCCTTTTTAGCTTCACGAGCCTTTCGTTCCGCCCATGCGCGCAACCTAACGAGATTGCGTAGGCGAGCTTCCTTACGGGAACCTTGGCTTTGTAAAATCGCCTCGTTCACACGAGTTGCAATCTCCTTGCGCAAGTCTGGGCTTAACAGAGGCGCCAGGGAGGGATCGAGATTTTCTGAAGGGAATATTAACAGAGCCAGTGTCTTTTCCAAGTCATCGAGGAATTTAGGATTGGTAGGTGCCCTAGGTGCAAGCTCCGAAGTTGCAAACTCCAGCGCAGGGCCGATATCTCTACCAGGACTGGACGCGGAGGCGCGGATCAGCTCGATCAACTGCAGACGCAATAAGGAAAAATGCAACGATGGGTTTTCATCTAGAATCTATGTGTTCTGGGTTAGTGATAGTACACCAAGAAGCAATGAAGTTAATATGGAGAACACAACGCATTGTCGCTCATACTGAGGACTGAAGATGTTTGTTTTTCCTCAAGACCCCCGAAGGGAGCACTTAGGAGTGGTGCATGAAACTGGTATAATCATAGCAAAGGCGAAGAGGTATGAAGGTACAAACACAATGGGTCAAGCATACCTGAGGGTTTAGTTCATTGATCTTCTCGATTGCGGTCTTGATGTCGCCAGAATGGATCGCAGTGCGAATATCCACTCTTTCCTGAATCGACTCAAAATCCACTCTCGGTCGAATGTTAGCCTCGGCTGCAAATTTCTTCGCAGCAGCAGGATAGCCATTTGTGATGAGGTAATCCATCACCAAGTAGTTTATATCACTGTACGGAGATGGAAAGTCAACAACCAACTTGGACAGAATGGAAATGGTCATCACATATAAAAAGCATAAGGGAAGAAATCAGAAGTACAAGTTAATATGTTCTCTTTCAAGATATTTTCAGAGAGATTCCCAACTTGAATTTAACACATCATGTGAAGAGGAACCGACGTGGAAACAATCCAGACCGTCGGAGAAGATAAGTGGAAGGAAGTAACTTACATCTTGGACGGCTTGACCTCTTCGACCTTCCGCTCGAACTGTAGCCATGTTGGCGTTGCTGTCGAGGGAGTTGGGGACGTCTGCTTCCCGTTAAAACTAGGCAACCAGGTGCACCGCACATGTCGGGAACCATACTAAGTTCGCTGAAGACATGGTGAGCTGGTTCCAAGCAGCTCTTTCTGCTACAGGACAGAGAGTGTTTGTGTTAAATGCGGGTGGTTGTTGTGAGTCCGTCTGTCTGAGGACAGAGGTGACGGAGGAAGAAAAGGAAGACAAGAAGCGGAAGAAGGGAAAGGGGATTTTGGTGGTCAGGTGCAAGCGAAGGTCATGTGAAATCATGTGACCTTAATAAGCCCTGTTGGGTCACGGGAGATAAGGCGCAGCGGGCAAGATAAGCATATTCAAAATCAACACCCAAAAAAGCTTCGTCACTCGGAGTCTTCCGTGTCCAGCACTCTCGGTTCTGGCAGCTGGTCACGATGGAGTCCAAACCCCCCCTCATCTCCTCCACGACGGAAGTGCGGTACTCTCCTCCATGGGACGATGTCACGATCATCGGTGTCGCGGGCTCTTCTGGCTCGGGGAAGACTTCGGTGGCTATGCAGATTGTGAAGTCGCTGAATCTTCCATGGGTCGTCATCCTCGTAATGGTATTATCTTCTATTATCAGTCATAGGGTGGAGAACAAAACGCCGCATTTATCAAGGTTCTAACCTCCGTTCTGTGGACAGGACTCCTTCTATAAAACCTTGACGCCGGAGGAAAGTGTCAAAGCTCATGCCAATGAATATGACTTTGACTGCCCTGAGTCTCTGGATTTCGATGTCCTAGTGCAGACCTTAAAGGATTTGAAACAAGGGTAATGCCTGTGCTTCTCCTGGTTAACTGCTGTTAATTTTGTTGTTGTTCCAACTGTCCGGCCGTTGTGTTCGTAGCGACTGACAGGATTATGGCTGCAAAAGGAAGAAAACGAATATCCCCGTCTACTCATTCGCGGAACACCAACGCCAGCCTTACACCACACCTCTCTATTCGCCGCATGTCCTTATACTAGAGGGGATTCTTGCACTTCATGATCCTAGAATCCTGGAGATGTTGGATGTCAAGGTGAGCTGGCCCTTTGAATGCCCTGGGTCCCAGCTGCCGTTCTAACGATCACGTAGATCTTTGTCGAAGCAGACATGGATGTGTGCCTCGGACGTAGAAGTAGGCAAATTCCATATTTTAAATTTGAAGCATTCTGCTAACAAGAACGGAAGTAAAGTCCTGCGTGATGTCAGCGAAAGAGGGCGTGATATTGAAGGGGTCATAAAACAATGGTTTGGCTTTGTCAAGCCATCCTACAGGAAATACGTGGAACCTCAGAGGGCTATCTCAGGTTTGCGGTTCCTTGTATCCCTGGTTGATTCCGGCTCTAATGGCGACGGCAGATATTATCATCCCCCGTGGAATTGAAAACAAAACAGCTATCGGTAAGACGTCCTGATAGCAATTGTGGCGGTCATACCACGAATCTAAACGCTCTCAGATATGGTGGTGAAACATATTCAGCGCAGACTACAGGAGAAGTCTGAGAAGCATAGCGAAGATCTGCGCAAACTCGGCCTTATCGCCTTGGATGGAGATCTATCTCCTTATGTGCAGGTGATGTCCCCGACGCCGCAATTTCTCGGCATGAATACCATCTTGCAGGATCCATCAACGGACTATGTCGATTTTGTATTCTATTTTGACAGGCTTGCTGCTCTGCTGATCGAGAAGTGAGTACATATATCGCTTTGACATTGAGTGGAATGCGGGGAAAGGAAAGAAGAGGCAGGCTAACTCCCGACAAGGGCATTGGATTATACGGAATACGAGCCTATGACCGCCACGACATCCCAGGGTTATACGTATAACGGTCTATCCCGAGTGGGCATCACGTCTGCTGTTGCAATTCTCCGTGGCGGGTCCTGTATGGAGACGGCGCTGAAACGGACCATTCCTGACTGTATCACCGGTCGCATTCTCATACAGACGGATAAGGACAAGCAAGTGCCTCAATTACACTACTTGAAACTCCCTCCAGGTATTGAACACCATACTACTGTCATGCTCCTCGATCCTCAAATGTCGAGTGGCGGTGCCGCTTTAATGGCAGTCCGGGTCTTGATTGACCATGGTGTGGAAGAACAGAGGATTGTTTTTGTGACATGTGCTGCCGGTAACAAAGGATTGAAGCGGTTAAGCACGGTGTACCCCAAGGTCAAGGTCGTGGTGGGACGCATTGAAGAGGAGGGGGAGCCCAGATGGATAGAAAAGAGATATTTTGGCTGCTGAGGTTGCCAGTTTGTTGAGACTGGTAAGTTTGATGGATTGTCTATGAAGTGATTTTAATCTGCATTCAAGCACGGTGTATGGTGCTTCACCTGGGTATATATATCTGTCTTGACGCATGTTTATGGAAGGAGTTGAATATTAGGTGCATTTAAGATCAGTAGAGTGATGAATGAAGTGATATCAAACATGATACCAGACTCATCCTAGAAATGGATAACTTTCCCAGTCTCCTGCGAGAATGACTGTTGTTAGCTGCTGCTGTTGTTGTTGTTGTTATATTGGGGCCTGTGATTTACTACATCCGGTTAGTTTTGTTGTTCCTGGGTTAGCACCCCAACACACCGCCATGTAACCTCTTCCTCCATCGCCCTGATGATCTCTTTGACGTAGTCAAGCACGCCAGCCCTGACTAACTTTTGAATCCTCCTCACTCTATACGCATCAGAAAAATCAGCGCAATAATGCGGCACACTCGGCCACCACATTGTCAGGCAGATACGTCGCCTGAGACGACACGCAAATCTCACTTTACCGGAATGAAAGTGAAACTATAGAATACATCGGACGTTTATGATCCTTGACCTCGAACCCAGATAGGCTACATCGAACTGTGACAATTACCCTGGGATAAGGCAATAGCCCTCACTGACGTACATCGTGTCGTGGTCGTGATCGTGATCGAGATATGGCCCAGGTTTATGTCTTCGTGGAAGTTTCCAAGGTTGAAGAAATCCCGAGGCCAGGGAAATATCCGCAACTGGTCGACTGTACCCCCCATTTTTCAGATTCATGGTCTGATCCATGAAGATGGGCAAATTTAGATCGGTATTCTAATGGGGGCTAGCAGCCAATTCCATGAGGTTGAAGCTTAACGGGCTTCCATGTACAGGTCAAGGGCCTGGACTGCAACAAATCTCCAGCGGAGGTCTTCAATCTTGCCCCCCGCGTGCGTTGAATTTATGCCAGAACTCGGCTTGTTGAACCTGGCCGAAATGGACTCGAAGGATGGCTTATTCAAACCTCCATTAGACGCGCGATGAAGTAGGCGTGCATGACATGAAGAAGGAACTTCAATCTAAATATATAGCTCTTTAAGTAGTCGAATAGCTCGTGATCAGGAGCGAGCCCTGTGATGACCATGAAGAGTCTTGTCAGTGGGAGATGTTCAATGTTATTTAGCAAGAGCAGTAGTTGTCTAGGAGAGAAAGAAAGGCGGCAGTCGTTTTTGGGTTCTCAGAAAGCCATCAGGGAATTTCCACTGCTCTGGCCTACTACTGCCCATATCAGCTTGACTGGCATTTCCCACCTCTATTAAAGGGAAATCTTATTTCTTGACAATGTCCACAACTTCCTCAAGAGAATCGACCACAAAATCCGGCCCCGCTTTTTGACAAACCTCCCGATCTCCATAACCGTATCGACACCAGCAGACCTTGCTTCCAATATTCTTTGCGAATTGAAGATCCGCCACTGTATCGCCTACCACCAGCACACCCCCAAGGTCAAAATTCTCCAAGCCGTATCGCTCCCGCAGAACGGGGATCAGAACATCCACGAAGCTGGCAGGATCCGGTTTGCGCTTCGCCCCGGGCGTCTTATCTCCGACGATCAGATTTTCGGGCACATAGCCCTCCAAGCAATTGCGCTCGAGAGCGGTCTTCACAGCAGCCACACCTTTGTTACTCACAATGGCAATGGGGACCCCGTGGGTATTCAGCTCGGCCAAGAGCTCCTTCGCGCCCGGGAAGGCCTTAATGAGGAGTTGGCCATGGGTGGCATAAAGCGCTCGGTATTTATCAATCCATTTGTTCTCAATGTTAGGTGTGAATTCAGAGGGGGTGGGATGTAGAGCCTGAAATGTGTCTACTAAGCCTGCGCCGCTGGAGATGAGGCGGTGGATTTCAGATTGAGGAGGGCCATGGGTGGGGAGGAGAGCGTCAAAAGTCAATTTGATTGTCTGGGAGATAGATTCATGCGTGTCAAAGAGAGTGCCATCGAAGTCAAAGATGGCGAGGGATATCATGTTGAGGAAATTTGTGTAATTGAAGGCAGAGTGTTTGCTAGACAACAACTCACAAAGCAAGTCGAGTTATTGAAGGGCTACCCGACAATCAATTGTTTGAGAATTGTTGTGTATTTCAGGGGAAAGGGGGCTGAACGAGACGGTATCGACTACACGCACGTAGCCTACCAAGGAATAGATGCCTTTAGTACAGGTCCCGGACCTGGAATGAATCTATGCCCTACACGAAGCCTTCAACGCGCTCCGTTGTATGCTGCTCAGCTCATTGAGGATTCATTGCTATCTAAAAGGGCTAAATCAATTTTCCCTACCCCACTGCTGTTCATAGACACCAGTGTCAGATGTGCTCACAACTCCCACACACCGTGGAAACACACCAGCTGCTCGCTATATCCAACTAAATTTCATCGATGGTGTTTCTACTTCTAAGGCACATATTTACTTGGTCTATTTCTAGACCGTTTATATCTCTTTCTTGTCATTGGCTGATGTAAACGCCTTCTAGAAATTGATGGTTTAATCTCGTGCTGAGATAGCAGTACCCGAACCATAAGGGATGGCTGTAACCCTATCCGGCTCTAATTTTCAGACTGACTATTTTCACAAGGGCTGGTCTTTTTGGATGGGCTAGCCTTGCCATCCTCTTGCACCGGCCTTCTCAAAGTTGCCCGATTTCAAAGTTTGCCGTAATGTATAAGGCGCTTCAAGCCGAGTAGGTCCTTGCAGCAAGGCTGATGCGGGATTTGCAATGGTGTAAGAGTTGCCACAGAGCCGACAAACTCCATGGCAAAGCATGTCATAGCGTATAACACGCTCCATCGCAGGTATTCTCGATGGCGGCTTTGCGCCAGGGCAAGGGTGTCCACAAGGCATATGTGCCCTGGTGCAGTGTTCGCAGCGAAGCAAGAGATTTGCTGCCAGGAAGACAAGCACCATGGAAGCGCATTCTCTGAAGCAGATGATGCTCTGTGGCTGGTACACTAGCACCCAAGCCTGAATATTAGGCAGCCGTGTCGTAGGCTTATCTAATAATCCGCTCCCGAGATACGGATTATATATGTTCCGGGAAGAAGAACCATCATACGTGGATCCTGGAGTTATATATCGAGACACGCAGAGCAATAGAGAGCTCGAGGAAGCGCATCGTTTTAGAGCTTCAAGATATACTAGGGACAGCAGTATATCGATATAGAGCGTTCACCACGATCCCTATGAATCCTACGGTATCCTTTTAGTATCTGGTATCCAGACGCCGCACCCCTGATCCACATCAATTCGAGATGGCCCGTATCACGTGATGATATCGCCGCAAAAAAAAGTATACCAGGCCGGGTCCGTCCTCTTCTCGAAGGGGAAAAAAAATTCAAATTATTTATAAACCATCAAGGCGTCCTCTCATTGTATTAATTGTTTTTTCTAATAAAGCACGCACATCCACAATGCCAGATCCCGAAAGGAAGAAATCCAAGAAAAGCAGCGGAGAAAAAGCTCAAGCCTCTGCGATCAGTATGTGCCGTGCTTCTACTCTTCCCCTTTCAAGTCTTATTTGCATTACACCTGCTAACATATATGATTACACACTCTAGCCGATCCCAGATTTGCCAGCATCCAGACCGACCCTCGCTATCGTCTTCCTAGCAAACGTCAGACCCATGTGAAGCTCGACAAGCGTTTCTCGCGCATGCTGCGCGACAAAGATTTCTCTCGGAATGCAGCCGTAGATCGATATGGTCGCAAGCTCGCCCGTGATGATACGAAGAAGCAGCTGCAGAAATTCTACCAGCTAGACGAGGAAGAGGAGGACGGGGAGGAAAAGGAAAGCGAGGTCAGCATTGATGATGATGAGGAAGTCCAGCGAGAACTGAAAAGTGTCGAAGATCGACCTTACGATCCTGCGAGAGATGGCGGGTACTCCGAATCGTCACCCGAGGAGGAAAGCTCGAGTGAGGAAGAGTCTGAAGACGAGATCGAAGTTTCTGGCGAGGAGCTCGATTTCCCAGATAAGCAGCAGGTTGATGTGCCGATGGGAGAAGTCACGGACCGAATAGCAGTCGTGAACCTCGATTGGGATAATGTTCGTTCGGAGGATCTGATGGCGGTTTTCCACAGTTTTCTTCCTCCCGGGGGCCGAGTGTTGAAGGTTTCTGTGTACCCAAGCGAATTTGGCAAGGAACGGATAGAGCGGGAAGAAATCGAAGGACCTCCGAGGGAAATATTTGCAAAGAAGCAGGATAGCGACGTGGATGGGGATGAAGAAGAAGAAGAAGAAGTCGACTCTGACGAGGAGGAAGAGAAGATTAAAAAGTCCATGTTGAAGGAAGACAAGGGTGAAGACTTCAATTCCACTCAACTACGTCGCTATCAGCTCGAGAGGCTACGATACTACTATGCTATTCTGATCTTTTCGTCGAAGGACGTGGCGAAGCATGTCTACGATCTGGTGGATGGCGCCGAGTATCTTTCTAGTGCCAACTTTTTCGACCTTCGATTTGTACCCAAAGAAACAGACTTCACCTATGACAAGCCCCGGGATGAATGTGAACGGATACCAGATGGGTACAGGCCGAATGAGTTTGTCACTGATGCACTTCAGCACAGTAAAGTCAAGTTGACTTGGGATGCGGATGACAAGTCTCGTCAAGAGGCACAAGCTCGCGTTTTCAGCAGAAGCCGGAAGGAAATCGATGAAGATGATCTTAAAGCCTATCTGGCCAGCGATAATTCCGACGAGGAGGATGAAGACGGACAAGTGGAAGTTGTCGATGCTACTACCGGGAAGGGCGAATCAAGCTCCAAGTTATCCAAAAAGGAGGCAGAGAAGCAACGCATGCGCGCATTACTGGGCTTGAGCACGGAACCGTCCAAGTCCTCCAAGTCAGATGGGCCTGTTGGGGAAATGGAAGTCACCTTTACGTCGGGTCTGGCTGGCGATACCAAGCGGGACACTATCTTTGAGAACGAGCCTGAGCCCGAGGAGACTACGATCGACAAGTATGTGCGCAAGGAGCGCGAGAGGAAGAAGCGAAGAAAGGAGCGGCTGAAGGCAGCCAAGCGCGGCGAGACGGTAGCTGAACCAGGAAGCGAGGAAAGCGACCACGAGTCTGCCGCCGCGAAAGTAGAAGCCAATGATGCAGAACCGAAAGAAGACCTAGGATTCGACGATCCATTTTTCGACGACCCAGACGGCAAGGCCGCAGCAAAGGCACATCGCAAAGAAGAGAAGCGCAAGAAACGTGAAGAGCGTGCAGCTGAAGAAGCTGCAGCGGCCGCGAAACGCGCGGAACTGGAGCTACTGATGATGGATGACAAGCAATCTGAAATCAAGCATTTTGACATGAACGAAATAGAAAAAGTCGAGAAGCAGGCTCGCAAGAAGAAGAAGAAGGGCAAGAACAAGACAGCAGGCAGCAGACAGGATGAAACACCAGCCGCCGCCGACAACTTCCAGATGAACGTCGACGATCCACGTTTTGCTCGTTTGTACGAGAGCCACGAATTCGCGATCGACCCGACCAACCCACGATTCAAGCCGACATCTGGCATGAAAGCGCTGCTAGAAGAGGGACGTAAGCGGAGGAGAAACCAGGAGACTCTGGACGACTATGAGAGCCCTGAGAGAAGCAAGAAACAGAAAAAGAAGTCTGATGCGAAGAGGGCAGCTGACGGACAGGATGATCTCAAAAAGTTGGTCGAGAAAGTCAAACGAAAGACGCAAAAGACTTGATTTTGGCTCATTATGCATTCCCTCATTTCATTTCGTACATCCTGTGAGATGTAAGAAAGGGGCACAGAGGCAACAGGATTATTATCGCCGTGCTTGGGTTATCTGTTTCCAGCCATGGTCGGTTCAGGATATCCAGGATATGATGAGGCTACGGAGCGCCTCCGTACCAACAGTTCTGAGCGTCTATACACTCGATAGATATATCCATGAGGCTGTGCTTTGTTGAGTGCTACTATCATTATTGTTCCGTAGTGATGATGTCAATGATGCAGCGCGCATGCATGTTACGGGGATGGTAATCCGTGCTGAGAGATGAGAGCGGACATAGCTTCCTCGCTGATAGCCAGCGTATGCAGATTCTTGTATTCCCCAACTTGTCCAGTATTTACTACTCTGAATATTCCTTCTGTAGATACCAAGTAGATGGCGGTAGTTGTTGCTGTTCAAAAAGGGCAACCTGGAGGTCATGTGGAGGGAATTCCTGATACCGGCCTGTAACGGCATTACAGAATTACATATATCTCACCGCCTTTTGGCCCGTTCCTCTCTGTCTTCCTGCGCGCAGTGTATCCTAAGAGCATCCGACACCTCCAGAAGCATCATTCTGTCTTTTCTCTCTATCACATCTGTCCTTCGAAGCTGTGCTTTCACTGCCGCTCCTTCTTCACTGTGCATCTGGTTATATGCTGTCCTGACTTCTTCTGACTTAATCCCCCACGCACCAGTTTGTTTGCCGAAAGATACTTGTGCTCTATCGAGTCAACAACCCTTCCTTTATCAGAATCTCATACCCCATTACCACTACATCCAGAGGGCTTGACACATTTTTCATTTGGTGGTTCATAGCTTTGTGGACGCAGCAGGGGACTATGGGGTCCGGAATCCAGGCAGCTACTGTTCATCCTTAAAGCCGCTTGCCGGACCTGTACGGGAGGAATCCCGGCTGTCTCATTATACTCATTAGTTGCTTCTGTCTATTCTAACTTAGTCTGCCATCGCTCTGCGTAACCTCTTGCAGCCTAACAACATGCTGGGGCGACTGTTGAGCACGGCTGCCTCGACGTTGAACCCAGCCGCCTATACCTCGCGGAATACCACCCACCTCGAGTCTGTTACCGAGGAGGAACACACCTCCGGGTTGCTGTTCCCGGATGCCAGTCTACTGCGACGCTCCAACACCAATGCCTATCCTCTTCAGACGTCCTTCCATTCTCCAAATGCCTCGACAGCCGGTGCCTATGATGATCGCGGTGCTATCGATTTAGATCCGGTGAAGGATTTCCGGGTGATTATCGCGCAGAATTCCCTCGGGGATCGGGATGCGTGTGTGCTGCTGGATACTCGTACGCCATCTTCGGAACCCCCGGTCATTGAGCCGTCTGGATTCAATCATGCTCGTACGGTCTCCAGTCTCTCCCGCGGCTCGCGGCGTGGCTACATACTGGGTCACGAGCAGAATTCGTACTTCGGCCCGCTTGATTCTCGGAGGTCGTCTCCAGTTAGCCCTGGAGCCTTTTCACGCGCTCGAGGTCGCAGCTCGACATTGTCACCGACGGCTGGGGTTCACGAATCATATCATTCCCGTCATTCCGCTGACTCAAATGATTCCGGTCTATTAAACTGTATATTTGGCAGCAGCGCCTTCAGTTATCGGGGCTCATCCACGAAAATGCACATCATGTCGGCCGACGATGAACCGGAAAACACGGGGGGAGCGTTGTCTACATCTCAGAGCACTGATCCGCGGGGTATTCCGGCAAGGAGCCCGCTCTCTCGGGCACACACCACAGGGAGCTCTGCAGGCCTTTCGAGCCATAGCCCTGAGCGGGTTAATGACAACAAGCCTCCGTCAAAGGTGACTGTGCTCTTGACCAGAATGTTCAGTGTCAATCTCCCCGATGGCGGTGATGCTTCGTCCGTGGACCGGCATAGTTCCGTCGCTTCCACCTACCAAGAGTCTCTGCCACCCGAAGCAGGTTTTCCGTTTCATGATCCCACGAAGTTCAAGAAGATCAAAGAGAAGAAGACTCCAATGTACGCGGTAGCTATCACCATTCAAATCCCCTTACTGTCACGGGCCTCAGGCCGTTCATCACGAATCGGCCCGGATTCCCCCAGGCTGCCCATGTCATGCTCGCTCGATTCCGGTCAGCGTTGGCGAAACGGGTTCCTCGATGACAGCATGTCTCTCGCTTCTCCACCTGCTAGCTTAGATGAAAGGATTGACGTGTTGGTCGACCACTGGGACGTCATCACTCGCACCCTGTCACACCTGGAAAGACTAGCTCGGAAGGAGATCCTTTTTCTCTTGAAGAAAGTTGATGCGTTGTCCGGCCCTCACCCAAAGCCTGCCAAGGCTCCGAATATGCAACGGACGAACCAGACCATTGTCCACCTTCCGGCAAATATACTGTCAGTGAATTCGACCCTCAAGGATGAATCACTGCAAAGCACTCGGAGGATTAGCAGGGCTCTCCAGACACCGTATGTTGTGACTGGACAAAGCCGATGGGGCGTCTGGCGGGAAGAGGGTCGTTCGATCGTCCGTAACCTCGGTGACAAAGAGCATAGCTTTTTCTTTCTGGTCTTGATCACTGCATTTCTGGGAAACCATACGGAATGGCTCAACTCTATGAGTCCGGATTGGTACAGGCGCCGTAATTATTTACGGCAAAAGGCCCAGCAAGATTCTGATCCTGCTATATCGCAACGGACCGTAATAATCTCTCCGGACAAGATGACGGCCAGGAAGCTGATCTTTCTTTTGGCTGCCTTTCTACCAGCAAAGCAACGTTTTGAGCCGTTTTCGTCCCCTGTCAGGCCAGAAACTAGTGCGTCTGTGCGTAATGTTTCACAGAGCCCACCCAGCGTTCCTTTGCTCCGACAGGAAGAACTTCGCAAGGTCATTGAGCGCCGGTCTCGTGCACAACGCTTGAATTTGGGAGATGGTGAAGATCATGAGAGATCAGTGAGCGTCTCGTCCAATGAAACTTCACATAGGGGGACGGATGACTTTGAATCCAACGTTCCCACCGATTCCTTGGGCAGTAGAAGAGGTTCGGACGCTCGTTCCATAAGAACCCTGAATGTCCCTATGCATTCGTCAGATGTTCGAGGTACTAGGGCTAGTGTAGCTACTGTCTCTGCTGCAACACCGAGTGCCACAGTCCCTGTACCACACTTTTCTTCGGGACAAGCAAGGTCCGCTCACGTCGGAACCGACTCCACTGTGGTCGATGGAAATGAGAGCTTTGCCTCAGAAACCTTGTTGAAAAGCTTGAAAAGAAGCGGGAGCACTAATGTCAGCAGCAACAGTGGCATTTCTTCGGCGGGTGGCCGCTGGGGCAATCTCTTGTCAGGGCTTTGGAGCTCTCGCCAAGGGACCTCCACAGGTCGTGAAGTTACCGTCCCCGAGATCCACAAGCGATCAGTTTCTGCAGTTGTTGGCCCTCCAAGAAGAGGCCCAATTAACCTGAGTCAAATGGTCAGAGAAGCCTCGAATACCCCTATCCGCGAACATGCTTCGGAAATCAGAGCTAGTGGCAATATCTCGATCCCGAAGGCGCCTGCCACGTCCGACAACGTTGCAGAGGATCTGCAAGAGTCGCCTTCCATAGCTGACTATGCCAAGGAGTCTCCATTGAAATTGTTTGTACGTGCCGAGGATGGTGTGGTTGATGTTGACCTCCCTCTACCTGGGTTTGTATCTCTTTCCTCTTCTGGTGACTCCACTGTAGCGTCGCCTAAGAAACCACGAACTTCGGTAACGAGCGTTGATGCTATGGCATCGACACACAGCAGTGGCTCTGTTGGATTCCACTGTTCACCACGAGACTATGATTGCCCTAATGTCAACGTCGCTGGCTGGCTTAAGACATTTCACGAGGACTTCTCGCTCCAAGCAGTACGGCCGTACGCTGCTTTAGAGACTGACATTAAGCGTACGATGCAGGCTGAAGCCGATGCGATGCCATTTTCTCCGTTCGCTCCTAGCTTTCATGGGCCAGAGCAGTGGATTGATGTTGCTACTACACTCATAGCAGATACGCGGACATTTTCTGTTAAACGGTTGCGTCTGAGACGGAAGATTCACGTGGATAATGGAGGCTCATTTTCATCTGTCAGCCCATCTCGCCCAGTTACTCCACGCCAAGTATCTGGTGGCTCCACTGTAACCCAAAGTTCCGGCTTCTTTTCCCATGGTACAAGTTCTAACAAGACCTCTTCCAATTGTACCGATGGGAATCCCTCCGGCCATGAGGAGGTTTTCGTGGAAGAGACTGTCATGGATCTTGATAGCACTCTGGTTGATGCCGTGGAACGCGTTCTTGCACAGAGTGGCCAATCTTCACTGGCACATTCTCGGACACCTTCACCTTCTCGAAATCGTCCGGGAGAGGAGAAGAGCAGCACTGAACCTGCTTCTCGAGGAGAGTCAGCTTACCCCGAGGTTCCCCGGGGCGAATGCCGCAAAATAGTCCTCGGGGCTCTGGAAGAAGTAGTTCGCAGTGTGATCGCTGAACATTGTCGTGAAGATGTCGATGGTGAGATCAACATTGCTGACCGGGAACGCAAGAGATCCTTGGCAGGAACGGACAATACCTTGAGAGAAGGGGTCAGGAAATGGCTTCTGAATGCCGAAGAATCTTGGTAGTTGGTCCAAGGTTTATTGTTTTTCTTCGCTCTTTCTTGCCCTTTTGACTTATTCTCTATTTCCTCTACTTCCCCCTTTCTCCTCTTCATTTCACTCTTTTTGAGCTTACTCTATCTGGTTCGTACCTCGCTGGTTTTGTTTCGTAGGGGTTATTTCGAGCCCTTGGTTTATGATCTGGTATGTTTGCTGTCTTCATTTTGAGATCGTCATTCATCACGTCACGATCAGTCTGCTCCGGAGGCCGTCTTATTTTAACATTTTCCTGGAATCTTCTGTTCTTTTTTGCGCTTATGAAGCATGCCATGATACCCATGTGTGATTAGCATCTGAGTTTATCTTCTTAATATTGCAATGCATTTCGGGATTTGAATTGAGATGGATTATGATAGTTCTGCTTCCGTTCTTCTGCTTTGTTCATAAATACTGGAGCAGAAGTCTCTCATAAGTTTACTCTTAGGAAACCATTTGAATTAAAACAATAACTAGCACTCTCATGAAATGAGTTCTATGGTATGGATTTTGATTTTAATTTAATATCTAAACCTAGAGTACAATAGTAATACGAGCCAATATAGAGAAGCGTAATCTGAAGATAATTAATAACATGGCATAGATTAGGTATGGCCATAATTGACCAGCTCTCAAATCAACGGTCTCAAACTCCCACTTCCCGTCCTCGGACTCCCCCTACGACTATCGCTCTTATACCGTGCCATCCGAGATGAATTATTATTCTCACCGGGAGAAGACACAGATCCGCTTCCAGCTCCGCCCGCATCAGATGAAACGCGGGACGCCAACGGCGACGAAGTCGGGATAGTGTGGCTACCTACTAAGCTAGCCGGTAACTCCAACGAAGGGATAGAGGATTCCATGAACGACGAGGCGGTAGTAGGGCCGACTCTGGTCGAGGTGGGGCGGAGTGTGTGAGGTTCGGAGTAGAATTGCTCCAGTCGTACCGGGTCGTTGCAGAAGTCGTCGATAGCTAGCAGGAGGGATTCGGGGGCTCTATAGGCGTTTGTCGTGTCGGGATTGTGGGGACATGAGCTTGAGCTCGCGCTTGCGCCAAGTTGTGGTTGGAAATGTGAATGCGGGCCTCCTTGCGGGGTGATTGTGATTGTGGCACTGTTGCTGTCGGCCACGGGGGAGAGGAAGGGTGAAGGATGATCGAGGGGGTTGTCGACTGTGTATGAGCGAGGACGATATTGTTCGCTTCTGTCGAAGCGTTCGTATCTGCTTGATGTGCTGGTGTCTCTTCCAACTGCGCTCCGAGCACTTGCTAGACGGTTAGCGAGGAGTAGGAAGTCCCCTTGATCGGTAATCTGGGCTATCAAACCGCCCGAGCGATGGATATACTGCGGGTATGTGTAGTTCGGTTTACCCCAGGAATACGATACCTCGACGTCCGGGGGGAATGCAGAGCCGGCCTCAAAGTCCAGGACGAAGTCGAACTTCCGCAAAAGCGCCTTCTGGTAAAACAACCGATCCGGAGGCCCAGGCTGTGCGAAAGACGTGGTACCAAACATCGTTGGAGTAGGACCGGTAGGAGGCTTAATTTTGAATGAGACCCGGTACGGCTTGCGGAACGGCTGCGTCTTGGGAATAGCACAAGCCTCAGCAACAGGAACCTGGACCAACTTCAGGCCATATTTCTCGGCCGTCAACGCCCATGACGAAACTGTATCTTCGATCAACTTCGGCGTCGTTACCATCCAGCTCAGCTCGATATGAAAGCAATTGTCAGGGTTATGTAGACGGTCGAAATGCAGGTCCACGACTTCAGGCCGGTACGACCGCTTCCGAGGATCCACGTCGTACTTCATCGACTTGGACAACATGATGGTAGCCTTGTTCTTGACCTTAGAGGGCGTAAGCGGCGTCTGCGATGATCGCAGTGACATGTTGTCTTCAAGACTGTCCGATCGTGCATGGCCACTTGTCGGAGAATCTCTAACACTCTCCCCGGCGGGAGTCGACGGGACGGACTTGTCTGGCCGCTTCTGAGGAAACCAGCCATTTCTTGACTCGGGTCGGGCGATACGATATTCACTAGATATTTGATAGAAGTAGTTCCCATCGCGGAAGTTGTGCCTCTTCTCCACATGTTGGAACAGACCAAGTTTTAACAGTTCGTTCCCGAACTCGACAGCTTCCTCACGGGTATCAATATCTTTGAAGCTCTGCAGAAGCCAGGTCGTAAACTCAAACCCGATGAAACAGTTATAATGCAACCGCCAATGCCACCGTCGATCCATCATCCGGACGCCCTTATCTCCCTGGATGATATATGCCAACGATGAGAGACTGACGCTTGACCGCTCTAGTAATTCGGACTCCGGTAGCAGTTGAGCAGGCGGATTGTCGAGTCCAGGGTCCGTAAGCAAGACCCGGTCCAGCTCGGCCGCAACGACTTCCGAGGGATTTCGAGTTTGATACATGATATTCAATGGATTCTCAATTCTTTTTCGCCGGGAAGATGTGTCAACCCTCTTCTCCTCCGGCGGAACGTACTTGTGTCGTTGCCATATGTGCGTAAGTTGGCTGATTCCGAGCAAATGGATCTCTTCCTCGTTATCTTCATTGTATGACGACTGCGGATGGTGTCTGGAGCTGACATTAAGCCGCATCGGGATCAGAACATAGCGAACACGCCAAAAGTGAAGTTGTTGGGCCGGGTTCATGAGATAGTCTCGGTGCCCGGCTATGTAATTGTCTGCATAGTTCCAATTATATTCGTCGACTGTTGAACCAAGATGCAGCTCCCTGATCGTATATTCTTTGCTTAGGATAGTCCGCATGAAAGGCGTATAGAGCTCTGGATCGTTCTTCTTTTCTTCAGATGGCCAAATCATCGACGTCCGATGCGTGAACCGCGTCACTTCGATCCCTTCGCCGTCAAGACAAACAAGTCGATGGATCTCATTCCCCTTGGACAGAAACATAGTTGCACCATCCCTCTCCAAATCCCGTCGGTCGAAGATATTAAGAGATTCAAGTGCGGACTGCCCGGACACCTCCGCTACGTTCTTCCCGGTCACCATCTGGAAACCACGAGCAAGACGCAACGAAATCATTGATCGTAGAAGCATGTCTCTCGTCTTGAGCGCCTCGATACCATCCGCATCATCGTTCGGAAATACCCGGTACGGGGTCTGGAGATAGTCAGAAGCCAATTCGCTGGCCGTGGGAAACTCTTCTGTCGTCAATGGTAGGACGGCAGGCGACTTCAAGCTCTTCCACTTCACCACAGCGACGTGAGGTGGCCGTGGGTAGGCATGTTGCCAGCGCCCGAACCAGCTGGCATCACGTAGCACTGCTTTTGAAGTATTGCAAGGGTTGATCGAGCGCACCCAGGGCGACAAGGCCTTTCTTGGCGAATCTCGGGCAGATCCGTCACGTGTCAGGGTAGGAACCTCGAACTTCAATGCCAGCGGCCTCCGGGCGCGGCTATCAATACTACGGGCAGCATCGTTGAAAGGAATCGCCGTAGCCGCTGTAGAAAATGAATCCGGAATAGCCCCACGGTCTGACGATTCTGGATCATCCAACGGCTTTTTGGCTTTGATGGATATCGGCCTAGACGGAGTTATGGAGCCCTCTTGACTATGCTTCTGTGGCGTGCCGGGCCTCGATGATAGATCGACAACGGTCGAAAGCGAAGCTGTGTCCGAAGAGCAGACGGAGGGGGAAGTTTTCTTGTCTCCAATGATACTACTACTTGCAGAAGCAGAAGTTGTCTGAGGAAGGACAGGCACCGCATGCTCCACGTTGAGCTTCGTACTAGCCTGAGCCCTAGGGGGCATCGTACCCAGTCCCCGGAGCGCAAAACTGATCGTGCGGGATATCGCAGAAGGTTTCTTAGCCATCTTAAGAGCGGGTTTCTTCGGAGGTGACTTCTTCGAATTGTCCTCATGCTCTCTTAGCTTTGATATTGACCTGGCAGAGATCCTTTCATGGGCTCCCGAGGACTGAACTTCAGGCTCGCTCGGATGGTTCAGTTTTGGACCCCTCGGGGGACGACCTGGTTTCGGAAAAGGTCGAAATACGGAATGATCATACTGGTCCATGCAGGCAAGTATAGCCTTTTGCTGTTTTTTATGTCCCGACGGTATCATATCTCTTGGATGTGGCATGTTCGGGAGAAAAGGCTCCGGCCGGAGACTGTCGCTGAATGGCGCTTTGTAAGAAGATCCATGCTTAAATGAGGACTTGTTAGAGGCGAGGTTATGGGAGATGGAACGTCCGGAACCAGACAATCTGTGCACGCCCTGTCCTTCTAAGAGGTAAGGAATGGAAATATTGGACTGCTCGCTTTCCATAACGCCCATCATTTGAATCTCGTACATCCTCACCCGTGGCACGAAGACTTTGAATGGTCTAGTCACAGTAAAAGGGATAGGCGCATTAGGATCCTGTTTCAAGATTCTCCGGGCCTCCCTGTAGGTTTCTGGGTTCCAATAAGAGATATCTAGCCAATGAGGAATACCGTAGTTCCATTCCTTGGGTCTATTTGGCATGCGGTCCCTTGGCCCCGATCCAACGGAGAGCGATCCGTACGGGGTAGACAAGGAAGACGGGTGGGACGACCTGCTAGTCAGGCTGCTTCTTGAATGACGCAACTCAGGAGAGGAAGGACCGCTGTTAGGATCACTGTACGTTGAAGAGGTTGATGGCCGTTGTACGGGATCCCGGTATTTGAAAAGAGGAACTGAATGCAGAGGCATCGGACTGAGGCAAACCAGATCAATGGCAATACCACGGTTCGTAAGTGCTTCTGTAGTCGACGCCAGTGATTCATAGGAGACCTCAAAGACACCGCTTCCAGGTGTTATGACGATAATTGATGTCCCCGTGCGGACCATATCGCGATCAATATGATCGAAGGAAAGGTGGGAGGATGCCAGATGGATTGCTTCTAAGATGTTCCCGCGCAACGCGGTACTGGGCCTTCCCACAATAGCAGCTGTCTGTGGCTTTGATGGGGATTTGGAGCCCATAATTGTCGGAGTATCGGCATCCTCGGTCTTGAGAATTGACACATCACGTAGGAAAGTTCGAAAATCCTTCTTTAACTCGTCTAAAATGGCCGTCCAGTGACCACTCGGCATATCATTTACCACCACCCGATAGAAGTCACGGGTAGGAACCTGATTTTGACTGGAGATGGTCTTTAAATTCTCCGAGCTTAGGGTCGTCATGCCGATGCCGCTCGAGGTATCGTATTCCACCCTTGTGAACAGCACGATGGTGACCAAATGTTTGGCGTCGATATTGGCCCATCGCTTGAAAAGCTCCGGAAGGAACCCATTGATCATCCTGCTAAACAAGATATCCCCGGTCCCCTCGGAATCAAAATCCCACATCTCCCTCGACATCTGGATAAAAAGCACATACTTGGCCGACTCACTTCGAAAGACGGGTATGGTATGCGGCGAGAAATAACCAGACAGCACCTTCTTCCCACGGATAAAGATATTCTTCACGGTAGCCCTGATACTTCCCATGAACAGAATCTTCTGGCCCTTGTAGATGATCTTATCGACCAGTTCCGACGTGACCAACCGCCACATATCAGACCGCACGAGGAACTGATCACGAAAGGAGATCTCAATATGCGACGCCGCACACTGCGCACGATCCACAGCCGACAGAAGCACCTGCGACCGATTTTTGAAACCGAAGATATTAGCAACGCTACTCGTCACCGATATCTCCAGCCGGGGATGTCTGGCTTTGATATCCTGCGGAAGAGGTTTAACCACAAACAAACACCGACTCTGCAGGGGCGTTTTGAATTTAGACCTCCCATCAGCACCAGCGCCAATACCTGTCGTACCACTGCCGCTGACAACACCACCACCACCGCCGCCGCTGCCGGATCCAGTCATCGACGACGTCGAATCGCCAAGATAACTATCCCGCTTCGACCTCTCCCCAAGGCCTGTGGCATCATTCGGCGCCCGGACAGGGAGGATCTCGACCAGATCACCAAATTTAATTCCGGAATCACTAAAAGCAGCCTGGTTGAAAAGAATTTCCTCCCGGCAGAAGGCCTCATCGTGAACCCACAGCGAACAAAGACGATTGTTCAGCCCCATCTGGAAGGACAGCGGAGTGGATCTTCCGTCGGACACCTGTCCCGAATCATGGTTATTCGACGGAATGTTGATAGTATTATTATCATTATGATGATGATGGAATGTCCCTGAGGATCGGTAGGTGGAGAGTGACTCCAAGCTGGCGGCACTGACTTGCCTCAGATGTGAAGGCTTTGACGGCCCACGGAGAGCCATTTTTGACATTACAGTCCATTTACCATTTCTTTTTCGCGCCTTGGGGCCAGGGATGGATATTGCCGATGTCCACGTACATGTTTTTTTTTCTTCTTCTGCCGTTAGGTTCTGTCGAGAGATGAGGGATCCGGGGGTTGTTGGTTTGGTATATGCTTATAGCCTAAAATAATAGGCGGTGAACTATCTAGTCACATGATATAATTTATGCCTAGGGCATGCATAAAGAGATACCGCGGTGATTACCTCATCTACTGTCCATGATGCGCGCGCCAAGTTAGCTTGTTGTAGCTTGACTAGGAATATCATAAGCTCTTTTCCAAGGATTGAAGTCCAGTTGGTACTATCTACACCTGTTCCTACAGTGAGTGAAGTTTTATTACCGAATCAGAAAGCCGAAAAATTACACATTTACGGCGCACAGCTGGCAGGAGTAAAGATTCATCTTGCATCGATTCCAGTCGCATTCGTGAGGAGAAAAATCATATCTACATCGCTCCAAAAAATAATAAAATATAACAAAAGGTACAAGGCAATAGAAAATCCGTAGGAATAATCACATATTAACCTTCCCCACGAGGCTATGTCTCATTTTTCGATTCCACCAGTGGCCTTCGATTGCGACACAACGTTTAAGCAAGGTCGGGCTCAGGAACCTTAAGGACGTAACGACCAGCGATCTTTCCTTGTTCTGGAAGTTGGAGAAATAGACGTCAGTAATTGCAGAAAAAAGGTGTAGAAAATTGAGTGCCAACATACCCATGAGTTCGTAGACCTTAGGAAGTTCGGAAAGGTCAACAGTCTTAAATGGGGCCTTGATGAGACCGCGTCTGAAGAAATCAATGGCTTCGATTCCATCCTGTCGGTTACCGACATAGCTACCCCTGATCTGGATCATGCGGACAACGGTGCTGAAGACAGGAGCCTTAAGGAAGGCACCTGCAGGCAGACCAATAGCGACGACGACACCACGAGGGCGGACGTAGGCCGCAGCCTGTTGGAATGGAATTTCGGCGACAGCCAACAAGAGGGCAGCGTGAGGGCCGAGACCGTCGGCGGTGGCGGCCTGGACGTCCTTAACGAGGTCCTTAGACTTGGTGAAGTCGACATAGGACTAAGACAAAGGGAGAAAAGGAATGTTAGCAAGTTCCGCACGTTTAATGCAGAAAGAAGAGGAAATTGTTACCTCGGCGCCCAACTGCTGACACAGTTCCCTCTTCTCTTCACCCCCATCAATAGCAATGACTCTCAGACCCATAGCCTTAGCGTATTGCTGAGCAAGAGAACCCAAACCACCACCGGCACCAACAATGGCAAGGGTCTGACCCGGCTGGATACCAGACTCCTTCAGACCCTTGTAGACGGTGATACCGGCGCACAGAACGGGAGCGACGGCGTCCAGGGGAACATCCTTGGGGAGGATGGAGACGTGAGCGGCCTTGGCGACACAGAACTGTTGGAAGGTTCCGTCGACAGTGTAGCCAGAGAGAGATGCATTGGGGCAAAGAGATTCGTCGGAGGTACGGCAGAATTCACAAGACAGGCAGGAGCCATTCAGCCACTTGACACCAGCGTGGTCACCGATGTTAACGTTGTCGACGAGCTGACCCTTGGCGACAACGACACCGGCACCTTCATGGCCACCGACAAGGGGCATCTTGACCGGGAGGGGCCAGTCGCCCTTGCGGGCGTGCAGATCTGTGTGGCAGACACCAGTGTACTTGATGTTGACGAGGACCTCATCGGGGCCGGGTGTTGGGACGGGGATCTGCTTGTAGATAACGGGGCCGCCGGCCTCCTCGACGACCTGAGCCCATTGAAGCTTTGGGAGAGACATATTTGTGATTGGAGTGAAAGTGCTGGTAGAGCGTGTCAAATATAGACGATGGAAGTTGTAGTTCTTGGATTGGTGTGATGAGATGGACAACAAACAAGGAGCAGGGTAGGGCGACGACCGCGTTCTTATACAAGAGCTACTACTGAGCTGGGTGTAACCACGAAAGTCAAAAGGAACAGGTAATGGACCCCGTAGCTGGGAGGAGACCGGCCATGACGAGGCCAGCGGTGCAGCAAAGCGGCGCGTGCGGATCCGAGAAAGTCTCCTCATGGTCTCAAGATGCGAGTCTTACAACCAGTGGACAGCAGAAGGAGGGGCAGCAGATGGGAACTGGGAAGCCGGGATGTCATTGGCAGATAACCGGTTGGATAGAGAGTGAATTCGAAGCTGCAGAACGAAGACTTTCCATGGTGCGCAAAAGGGGCAGATCGCTGGAAGATCAGACAATCTCCAGCGGTGACGTCGACGGCGGGCCGTCACGTTGTATATTGTATTATATGGTATGGTATTATATGTATTTCAGATACGGTATTTATACCTGGATATTACTATCATGATTTATCATTATCAGATGGATGCAGAGTAGTATAAGGGTCATATCCCCATTTAGAATACCAACCCCAGTAAACACCTAGCTGAAATTGTTTAGCAAAATTGCGTAGTCGATACAGTATATCCTCCATATATCATTCGTCGTGAAGCAGAACTACCTAACCACAGAACACTAAACGGAATGTGGAGAGCAGGTGACCTGCAACAGCAGAGCTACCTAGGTACTCAAAGCTTAGCCTTAGCTGGAGATCTCCATGGCCTAGATCTAGAAGGCAAAGAAGGCTACTAAACTGCCGGCCTAGCCTGGATTCGATCGACCCCCTGTCAGTCCTCACAAACTAGTCTGTTGACGTCGAAGGAACCAAGATCTTAGACTCGCAATCTGTCCGACATGCTCTTGTACATGAATGAACTTCCCTCATCTTAAGCTCAATGTAACAGCTTGATCGCTTTTAAGGTCCAGCTATGATCCACAAGTTTATAGAACTTCCTGTCATGGTATGGAACAGAAGCTCGGCGCTCATGGAGCTTCAGGGTCTCGGACAGGGAAAACCAGCATTTCCCAGCCCTGAATTTTCATAACTTTGGCTTCATGCGGTCATGGTAAGGTATTCAAGAGGTCGATGTTTCCAAGATTAAGAGGTCTCCTGTGCGAAATAGTCTTAGAATTATCAGAGATGCCATGGCTCGGCATGGAATGATGATCCAATAGAGCTTCATGGATTGAACCTCATGACTGGCTCTCAATACTAAACACTGTACTCTAGAAGGTAAAAAGATATGCTCAATTTCATTGAATGAGCTTGGTTGTCAATCCTGTTCCACAGTCGAATGGCTGTCAGGTTCCAAGTTGCTACCATGGAGAGCATAAGCTGTCATAGCAAGTACCGATAGGGCCTCGGTAATGGCTGGTATCGATACAGCGTGGTGTGCCACAATACACGGTACGGTACGCTAGGGTCAGAGTGGGGGCGCGACAGGAGCCGTCATGCAATGAGGGCCTGTGGTATGATGGGTTTTGCACCGCGGCACTGTTACATGATGATAATAATAATATCCCTCTGAGTATGACATCTATACTGGCCTAGGCTAGGATTGAAGTACTCCGGCCGCTAGACCTGGTATCCAATTCCAGCCCGATCAGGTATGTGGTTGGTGGCCACGGATACGGCACGCCTCTGGACGGCGGTATACGAGTCAGGAAGTCCACGGTATCCATCCTTCAGGTTGTGTTGCATAATACAGCGTGCCCACTGCCAAGTCACCCATTCTGCGTAATAATACCGCGTATCGAATGCGAACTTACCGCAATAACGAAGGTCCACCCCTTACCCCGCAGAACCCCGTGTGTCCACCGCTGATTGCGGGGCTCCATCTCGCACGCGGTTCGCAGCAGTACCCCGACGCTGCAAGCTTCGTACCCCATGGGATCCCGACTTTCATGGCAGAAAAATAAATTCTAATATTATTATTCCTTCGATCAATGGACTGGCAGTTCATTTCCCAGAAATCCGGATGCGGATAACGGTGGGCATATAAGCGCACGGTCCGTACCCTTGTGAATTCACATGTAGCAGTACATTTACCGCAATTGTCAAGTATCCGCTCCCTCTAGAGGCCGGCTGGAAGGACGGCTTCGTTTCATCTCTGCGGCTCCTAGTAGGATTTAGATAATCGACTTTGATACCCCGCCCGGCCGTGGTCCATACGGAGGGGCATGAATCCAGGTGCGGAATAGCGTAAGGAGTATAAACCACCGATCTTGCTATATTCGGCATTCCTCCGTGGCTGGGAGGATCCGGCAGGGGATTGGCGGTTCTGGTTGGTTGCAAGTCCTGGGAAATAATGCGGTGCGGATCCTTGACCGTCGTTTGTAGGGGATAAGATGCGGATTGAAGGTCATGTGGACGGAGGCCGTAAGGGAGGATATTTGGATATTTGCAGATGATAGAGACAGGGAGAATGAGGAAAAGAAAGAAAAGAAAGTGAAAAGGATTTGGGACTTGAAGAGAAGATATTGAATCGCCTTCACCACCAAGGTTGTCCCAGAACAGGGACCCTGGGGACAGTGAATGTATACACTATAGACACCTGCAACCAGGATGGATTCCTTAGGCATGCTCTACCCCAGGAAAATATCTTAGATACGCTGTACATATACGAGACTCGCATCCTGCTAATTAATTGTCGGGAATATCTCCAGGTTGGCCGCTGCAGGGTTCCTCGCTAACGTTTCCTTTTTTGTAATTGCTTAGTCATAATGCCTCAGGTTGCTACCACGGCAAGTGGAGAGTAAGACCTTGAGGTATCCAAGGTGTTGCACTCAGACCGTACAAATTAATTGTGTATACGAAGTGCATCGCACGAACGTGCAAACAATAGCAATATCGATTCGCCTGCTAACTATACAGGACAAATACCCCGAGAGCATAGAACAGTCCCTCTGCGTACCAAATAGCGGTCGAATACGGAGGACGTAGCATGGCTCGTACGTACTGCGTATAATTGATTCTTCTTCACCGGTATGTAATCATCACCTGTTGGGCGTAACACTCGGCATGCCGACCCGAAAGCAGCCGGAAGCTTTGATGACATTTCTATAATTAGTCGACCCTTTCAATCTGCATTAAATCCACAGCATCAGAAGATTTGAGAGTCTTGAGAGCTTCTAGGTCCAGAACATATGATTTTTTTTTTTTTTTCTTTTCCCTTCTTCTTTTTGACCCCTTTCTGTTTGCCACTTTTCAAAACCCACAGTGACATGATACAGTGTCCTTTTGTTGCTTGATAAGAATGTTCCGGTAAGAGAATAAGTGGATTGTATATTAGCTGATCCGCGGGCCGTGTTGGTTGTCGAATCTCAATGTCGTATATGCGTCGTACACCGGGTGTCTCCATCGGGATACCGAGGTGAAGTATAGACGATGCTTACTGTACAACGCATTCTGCATTCTTGCAGTGGGAAATTTCAACTGTCTTCTTGATTCTGAATAGACTACAGTGGCATGATTATATGATTCTTACTCATAATCATATATATCCTATGCTATGCGGATTGCTTGCGAGTACTTCTCGGGTTTATTCCTTGATTTGTTCTCCTTTCACACCAAGGTTTAACCAGTTCAGTCCAGAAGCTCAGATTCATCATTTATACAATGCATTATTACTTACAACGGTCTCTGATATGATTGCTAACCCCTTCACATCCAAATAGTTAAGATCCAATTCAAATCCCAGAATTAATGTGCATAATGTGCAGCGCAATGCTCACGAAATCCTTGTCACTTTCGCATAGATGACATCCATCAGTATGGCCCAATCCCATGAATTTACAAAACGCACAAACAACGACGGAAGAGAGATTCGGGATGTGATCTCGTTCAGTTCAACTCGCCGCCCTGTCCCTTGGTAATTTCTTCACTATACAGAGAAAGCCCGGTCATCCATCTGATAACCAAATGCTTGACAGTATCGAAAAAGGGGCATACATGTGCTTATCCAATTCTTCCATGTGTTTCTGTTGAACCCTTAACTTCTCCTGGAGTTGTTTGAGTCTGGATCGTTCCGGGAATATCGTCAGCATCGGAGTTATTGCCGTATATCAATATCATCGAGATCCACGGGTAACATACTTCTCCATCTCATGCTGTCTGATATATATGGCCTCAGCGGCGGCTTCGCGTTTGTTGAAGGAATCTCTCCTAGAATCAGAACCCCATGCATTAGTCATATTGGTCAGCTTGAGGCGATTGGTGGCCTCTCGGTTCCTTACTCCGACGCTGCCAACGATCCACGGGACTTTGGGGCACCGGTATCTCCTTCTGCCATGACGGGTAATGTCGTTGAGAATGCTCTGGTTAGGGCCGGTATGGCAGGTCGGGTACGCAGGAGAGGGCGAGATGCGGCAGAGCGAATCATAGCGTCTGATCAATGGTGTCAGTGCTGGGTGTTAAGCTCGTAATATGTTTAGATTAATAGTTCATATATTAGAACGTGCTGAGATTGATCCTTGCAATTGACAAACACGCACGGACAGGACTGAGTCGAGCCAGGCCAATAAATATTGCCTGCGAGAACGAAGGGCCATGACTTCATGATCGAGGAGTCATACGATGGGTGTCATGTGATGCGGGTGACCCCGCAAAGACTCGATCCTGACTCAGTATGTTCTTGTTGAGTGTCTATTATTATTACCAGGATTTGCTGCCTGGGTCAGGCTAGGAGAAAGCCGGAGACTCCGTGCTCGTAGTAATTAGTATTCTATTCGCTGTAGACTTGAACCCAACGCTCGAGGGCCCAGCCGAGGCCTAGAATGCATGGATTTCTTGGATGATGTAATATGAAGCGCTACTCCGCATCTGCCGTCTTCACTTCTCAATTACAAACTCGTACGACCGGTCTCTTCTATGTATCTCCGTAGCTCGGGCATCATCCTCGTACAGCGTGCGTTCAAAGTATCTCACCCGCCCATCATACCCGACCAAGATCACCGTCTGCTTCTGCGTCCCGTATAACCCTTGCATGTAGGCTCCGTTGAGCTTTCCATTGCTGTCCGGGAGTACAGTCACATTCTCTGCCTCTTTCTCTTTACCGTCCTCCTTACGGCGTTCTTGCACCTCCACCTCAGTCGTAGTCTGCGAAGGTTTCATTCCGGATGCCGTCGTCTCGCCTTCACCTCCACCATTGGGACCAACAACCGGCACGAAGATGCTCTTGGGCATGTGCTTAATGTAATCTTCCACCCCCGCTGCATCATTTAACCTGGGTAGGGTGTCAACACTGAGAACCCTGAGTAATCTCTGTATGAGCTGGTCCTCATCCTCTTTCCCCTCGCTTGCAGCATGTTCAGCGATGGCCTTCTCCATCAGCTTCTCCCCGGAGATGACCTTCTCCCACGATCGATCCGACAACCCAGTATTGCTCAATGCCACTGTCTGGCCTGGTTTTGCTGCAATCCAGCGAATGCTAGTGGCTTTCCTGGTATTAACATCCTTCTCCTCAACCCGATTGGACAGAACAGCCAACGGCTCGTCAACCTTCCCGCAGACCAGATTGAACCCGCCAATATTCTTGATGGCATTCTCATCCGAAGCCCACCGAGTCACGAACTCTTCCGTTGTCTGCTTACTGTCTGCGGGGAGAGCAAGCCAAGAGTTCACAATCGTCCCGCGACTGCACGCTCCGATGGCTTTTTCACAGGTGTCTTCATGGTAGTTTGTGAGGATAGCGATGCGGCCTTGTTTCGTGATTCCGAGCCATGTCCCATGGACTGGCCGTGCGAGGTCTCGCGCGCTGAGAACGTGTGTATGGGGGTCTGGCCACCAGCCTGCTCGGGAGGTAGGACGGTGAAGGAATTCCTTTTTACAGGTTAGTTTAGGTACCTTGTAAATCAGCCGTTCGAGTGAGTGCGCGTACGTACGTCACGGTTATTGATGACAATCAATCTGTATTTCGGATGAGCAGTTGACAGAATTGCAATGCACATGGCTTCTTTTTCCTGATATATATTTTTTTAACGTGCTGTGTTTGGTTCTGCATCGACTGTTACGAGGAAGACTGAGTTGGGCCTGCCCTCTATTTATATCATGAGCGCCCAGAAACTGGGAAGTCTGCCTGAGCACCTGCTGGTACCTAGGTTAGGACAGAACGTACAGCCGGTTGCCCTTTTTGGAAGCGGGCGACGCCTGTTTTGACGTCATGCCACGCACCCGCTCCTATAGACACGCAGATCCCGATGGCCTGAGGCGCCAACGGGTGTCCTGTTCCTCTCACGACTCGTCCATTTCTGCTGCCAACGCTCAATGCCTCGCTTTCTGACCCCCTTGGCCATCGGGAATATTCGCCAAGGGGAGTTTTGTCCCGATTCCAGGTCCTACATGCGTCTATGAGGTCTGTCACCCGACGTGTTTAACGTCGCACCGCTATTTCTGCGACTGCAGGGCTGAATCCCTTGCCACGTCATTCCGACTGTCCTGCCTGTGTACGGGACCAGTCGTGTCGAGAAGCCTTCAACTGCCGTGGCACGGGATTGCTTCCTCTGCTGTCGAGAAATGTCAGCGTAGCATCCTGCATAGGTTGACTCTGAACTTCAGCCATGTTCATCGCCATCGTCATTATCATCATCTAATCAGGCATGGCCGTCAAGACAATGGATATGTGCACTCCCGACTGAAATACTATATTCTACTATGGTCTGGTCAATGCAGAGAGAAAGACCCCCGGACTCAGGGTGTACAGCAAGGTTCATGGGGCTGTTACGAGCAGTCATCGAGATCATGAGCCTCTGATGCCATGTAATACCCTCACCTGCCATGGAGAAGAGCCGGGAGATAAGAGCATCCTGTTATACCCTTTGCTTACAAAGTTCTTAAGCTATAACTATACCGATTTCCTTTCTGTTGCACTCAATTAGATCCGCGGAAAGGCATCTCCCGGGTCGTTTCTTCCGGGTCGCAATGAACCATTGGACAGAAGATGAAGCTGCACTCATCTATGTTAAGGTTAAAGATAAAGAGAATGCAATCTCTGGTTCTAGAATATATCCAATCTCTGAAAACTCCGAAGAGGTAAGGAAGACGCGTCAGACTTGTTGCGGACCGTGTCCAGAGGCTGTCCTGCATATTTGTCGACTCTATCGCGGCCCAAGTCAGGGCCCAACAAGCAGTCTTCAGGTATTTCTATTTTCAGAGTTTATCCATCCACCTACTTTTTGCGTCCCTCGAATCACAATATAGGAATCTCGCCAGTTCGCTCCGGAACATTATTTCGATATATAACTTTCATCGGTTTCGCCGGTTCGTGAACTGAAGCAACAGTTTAACTACATTTGAGCTAGAGATATAAATATGTCTTTCAAATGGGGAATTATATAAAGATAGATACAGCTGGCATCGGGGAATTCGGAAATACAACCGCCAATTCAAATTGACGGAAGGATTAAAACTGCCTTGAAACTGGGGCTCCCTTGCTGCCCAACTCTCCCAATGCGGCTGGACTCGCTCCAACCCAGTCTACTTTCTTCAGCGGCCGATACTGCGCATCCCACATCTGATCCCTAATCCATTCTTCCAGTTCCTTATCGTTGTCCGGGATGCGCTGCTCTTGGGCCAGACCGTCCTTGACCGCTTGTTTGATAACCGCCGCGGCGGTCTTTACGCTGACTTCACGCACGTTTATTACGTCTGGCAGCAACCCAGCATTGGGGTCTTGGAGTGCAGGGGCTTGCGCAGCCAGGGCCTTGGTGGCTGCGACTAGCATGGCGGGCGTCATGAGCTTGGCGCGACTTAGCACTGCTCCAAGGCCAATGCCTGGGAACGCAGTGCTGTTGTTGCATTCGGCAACCTCGCGCATGCGACCATCGATCTTTACCGGGGGAAATGGGCTGCCGGTAGCGGTCAAGACCCTGCCGTTTGTCCATTCGACAAGGTCCTTTGGGTCTGCTTCGTGCAGCCTCGTTGGGTTGGACAAGGGAAAGATGATAGGACGTTCGACATGCTTCGCCATCTCTTGCACGACCTCCTTTGTAAACGCCTTGGGCTTCGTACTGGTGCCTATGAGCACATGCGGTTTTACCGTCTTGATGACTTCGACCAGAGAACTCTTGTCCACACCCTGCCATTCGCCGTCCGGCTTTGCGTAATAGCGCTGGGCCAAGGTGAGGCTCTCAGTCTCGCTCTGTAGAAGTATGCCTTGCTTGTCAACACACCAGATCTGCTTCATAGCGTCCTCCTTTGATTTCCCGCCTTCGAGCGTGATTGCATCGAGAATCTGGTCTGCAATGCCTGTTCCCGCGGAGCCAGCGCCGAACATAACCACCCGAACATCCTGGATCCGGTACTTGGCGACGTGGCAGGCAGAGTAGAGGGCAGCCAGCGTCACACACCCCGTGCCCTGGACATCGTCGTTGAAGCAAGCAATCTCCTTGGTGTATTTATCCAGGATACGTCTCGCGTTATGCAGACCGAAATCCTCAAAATGGATGTACGCTTGCGGGAAGCGCTTCCTGCAGGCACGGATAAAGCGCTCGATGAATTTGTCGTATTCCTCGCCGCGGACTCGCGGCTGTTGCAGACCCAGATAGAGAGGGTCATTCAGGAGGCCTGGGTTATCAGTGCCGACGTCGAGCACGACAGGCAGGGTCCGGTTGGGATGGATGCCAGCACACAGCGTGTAGATGATCAACTTGGCGACGCTGATGAGGATTGCACCGACACCTTGGTCGCCAATGCCTATAGTTATTAACTTATCTGTTTTGTAGTAAAACAGAAGGAGAAAACATACCGAGAATCTGCTCCCCATCACTACAAGCAATAACATCCACCTCCTCCGGCGACCCCCACTGATCCAACGCAACCTCAATGTCCTCCTGGTGGGTAATCTCCAAAAAGCACCCCTCAGGCCTCCTAAACAGCCGACTATAATTCGCAATAGCATCCCCCTCAGTTGGCGTATAGATAACAGGAAACATCTCCTGCAGATGATCCTGCACGAGCCGGTAGAAGAGCACCTCATTCTGATCCTTCAAGCTGGTCAGAAACGTATTCTTGGCCAGCGCCGTGCCGCAGTTCTGGTACTGCTCGTAGGCACGACGGGCCTGCTCATCCAGCGTGTTGATGCGCGAGGGGAGCAGGCCGACTAGGCTGAACGTTTCGCGTTCGTGCTGGGGGAAGCCGGAGCCCTTGTTGAAGTAGGGGCATTGCAGGAGGGCGGCGCCTGTTAGGGCGCATTCTTGAGGGCCGGAGGTTGAGCGGGTGAGGTTGGTAAATTTGGGCATTTTTCTTGTTTCTTATTGTTGGGATGATATTAATAGTATATCATAATATATGGTTGGGTATATATTGACTTTAAGCGTCAGTGGTTAATAGAGTATGGGCAGTGTCATTGACAGAGTGGTCTGGCAACAAGTAGCTATCTTAAATAACTGAACTGCAGGTTTCCTTGAGAATAAACATGAAGTTATTATCATCACTTCCAGTCATGACGACCATGACGACAATGATAACAGCAGATGCTTCTGCCCCGCAAGACGGAGATAGACAGTGGCATGTCATGCCAGGGGTCTACTCCGGAGTCCGAATAGCTTCACGACTCAGGGCATATTTAACACGATCCTTTCTGGTTCTCTATTCTTTCTATCTTATGCTGTGTCTGATGTTTATTTGCACCTAATTCCGAGATGCAGCGTCTCCTACATACACTGCCCCGTACCAGTGGCAAGACTCGGGACCCCGACGACGGGTTCTTCTCAAGGTCCCAGCCTTTGTCATCTCACACCCTCGTCCAAAGAGGCGAGGAATTGCTCCAGCTGCTTGGTCGTGGAAGACATCCAAGTCTTACAGCAATGAAATAGACTCTCGAACCGGGTCCGATGGAGTTCCGGTCGCTGATGATGATGAATAACAGTCCACCGCTCCCCGTCGTCCGAGGCCATCTCTGGGAGCTGACTGTCCCTAACTTCGGAGCCCGTTGCTCAAGGACAGCATGCATGCCCGCTTCTCTACCCGCAGCGGCTTCGAGCGGGATGAAGCGGCTCGCAGTTACCGTCAACCGCCCGTCCCGATCGCTGAGATGAGCTCTGATGTTGGTCCGGTTGCCTCCACCCGTCTGGATGAGATGCGACTCCGCCTTTGCGAGAAGCTCAACACTGCAGGCGCATGCATCAGGGCGGCCAGGTAATAGGATGATGCTGGCCATGCACGAGCGCGATCAAGCTGAGAATCGCCACCATTTCTCAGATATATGTAGCTACTCCACTGTCTTGACTACGGCACACTGGCTTAATCGAGTCTTGGATCGGCACCACTGCCAGGCTTCCCGCGAACAATCAAACCTTGGCTAAACTCGATTCGCATCCTGCGTCCCTCAAATTAACTTTCGGGTGTCCGAGATAGGAACGAAAGATGCCTTTCGCAAGCTGCTGTATCCACGTAGGATGTCATGATGAGTCGGTCATGACGTCAAGCAGTTCCGGACCCAAACACCCGAAAAGGAACCTGAGGGAATCACTCGGGTATGGAGGAAATATAAAAAGGACCGCAGTGCACGGAAGATGTGCTCCTGAATCAATTCATCCTGTTGAGTCACCAAAACAATTGCTCTTTCCCCTGAGAATGTCGTCCAACGCTGAGAGCATAGCTCACCTTGCCGGCCGGCCAACGAAGCTCCCTCCCGACCCGGTCGAGTACGAGAAGGAGGTCTACCAGAGAGGACTGCAGTTCGCACGACCCCCGTTCACTTTCCAGACGGGATTATGGGAGCCTCATGCCAAGGAACGCATGTCCGCCGAGTCCAAGGGCTACGTGGCTGGCAATGCAGGAACCGGAGAAACATCACTCAAGAACCGGGAGGCATTTGCGAAATGGTCCATCGTGCCCAAGCGCCTGGTTAAGACCAAGAGCCTGCCGAATCTGTCCACAGAGGTCCTCGGTCAGAAGTTCCCCTTCCCCATCGCAGTAGCGCCGGTTGGAGTCCAGCGGATCTTCAACCCGCAGGGTGAGATTGCTTCGGCCGCTGCAGCGGCCAAGAGCATGGTACCGTATATTATGAGCACGGCTAGCAGCACCAGCATCGAGGACGTTGCGAAGGCGAATGGAGATGGGGTCAGGTGGTTCCAGCTGTACTGGCCGACCAACGAGAACAACGATATCACACTGTCAATACTTTCACGAGCCAAGAAGGCCGGCTTCTCCGCTTTGTTTGTTACCCTGGACACATATATCCTTGGCTGGCGCCCTACTGATATGGACAATGGGTGAGTCCTCCCTTCGCTTCACGGCCAAGAAATGATAAAAAAAATGGAAGTGCGTAGACAGTACTAAACTGGACTGACAGATACAACCCGTTCCTGCGATCGGACCAAATCGGAGTGGCCATTGGGTTCACCGACCCAGTCTTCCGCAAGCAATTCAAGCAGAAGTACGGCGTCGACATCGAAGATGATATGCATACTGCTGCCGCAGAGTGGACGCAAACTGTCTTCCCCTCCCTGAGCCACGGATGGGAAGACCTTGAGTTCATCAAGAAACACTGGGATGGCCCTATCATTCTCAAGGGAATCCAGACCGTGGAGGATGCGCAGAAATGCGTCGAAATGGGTGTCCGGGGGATTGTAGTGAGCAATCATGGCGGACGACAGGTGGACGGAGGTGTGAGCTCACTGGGAGTTCTCCCACGGATCGTCGACGCAGTTGGCGACAAGCTGGACATTTTCTTCGATTCTGGCATTCGAGCGGGGGCCGATATTGCAAAGGCCATGGCGCTGGGAGCGAGGATGTGTCTGGTTGGCCGGCCATACGTGTACGGGTTGGCGCTGGGAGGCGAGAATGGCGTGGGCCATGTCTTGAATTCCCTGCTTGGAGATATGCAGCTTACTCTTCATCTTGCTGGCATTCCATCGGCTGATCCGGCTCATCTGAACCGCAGTGTGCTTGAGCGTGAAGATCGATTATAGTGGTCAGTTAGGAGTCAGCGGTGTTGATCAACGCATAGTTCCTAGTTCCTAACCAATTAATGTCATTTTCATCTCCTCCATATGTACAATGCTCTCCAGCTGGAGGTATGCTGGGCAGACTCATGGTAATAATAACTATGGGGCTTAGTTAACTAGTTCACGTATTCCACAAGCGAGCGGCCACCTCTGCTCCGATTTCCACCCCTAGGTGAGATTTTAGAACCTTTATCAACAAAACAATTGAATTTCTATATAAAAACTAATTAATAATTGGATTAGGACATCTAACTCTAGTATGTCCCTGAATATGACAATTAGAACACTGTGGTGGCGCTCATACACGTGGCCCAACTGCAGAAAGCACTGGATCTATAGGCATAGTATCCTAAGCTTCAGAGACCTCCTTCTCATGCTGAAATTGCTCTAGGCCTCTCTGAACAGTGAAGCCTTCTGCAGTAGTTAGTTGTCTAGCAAAATGTTTTCTCTTTTGAAGCTGCTTCTCATTAGAAGCGCATAATACATGTATTTCTTCATATGTGAGATGCAATTCATATCCCTTAATAAGCTTGTCTAATCGTGTTTCTAATGAAGATGGAGGGCTTTGTGAATGTTCCCTAAGCAACTTTTTCATTGTAGATGCCTGCTTTTCCAACTGCCAAGTTGTATAGGGCGTTTTAAGTGCTGAATTGGTTGACCAACTGTGTCATGGTGCGTGCTGACGTAGCCATTCCTGCCTGATTCCTGAGGATATATATGTGAGAGCAGTGCAGCGGTTAAGCTTCTGAATGCTCCCAGAGGTCGCACTGTGACACTTTTAAAGCCAATAAAGTCCAATTTCATCTGTAGTCCAGCTATTTGGACTAACTTCAATTCTCCAGTCGCGTGGGAGGTTCTGATCTTCATACCAGCCCTCTATATGGATCTTTCCTTTGAAGATAATGCATGGCGGAAGCACCTATCCAGTAGAGTTAATGCATTTAATAGAAGTATCCTATTCCCAATTGCCTGGCTGAACCAGGGAGGCTTTTTTATAATAGTCAGCTCTAGTAACTACTCAAGCAGTAGCTGCTAGGCCCATAGCAAAACTAGTTTCATCAAAATTATAGATATCCTCCAATGCAATACCATGCTGCATTATAGTGATTTGTATATGGTTAAACCACTCTCTAATAATTTTAGGGTCTTCACATTTAGCATGCTAGTAATTATATTGTTAAGAATAGTGAGTTTTGATTTCAGGTTGACATTTGATGAAGTTAGAGACCCAGTTCTCTCCTACTAGTTGAATAGATGTAGTACCACGCTCAGCAAGAAGAATATTGGCCATTTCATGTATATGGGATGGTTGGGGAGGTGCTCCACGTTGATCCAGTGATAGAATCCATCATTTAAGTGATTCCTCTTCATATCGAGTCAATTTATGGCTGTTAGCACGTGTTTCTGCTTGAAAAGTTTGTCCATTTAATCTCCTCTGAAGTGTTATACGTGAAATATTAAAATAGCGTGCCGCTTCAGCAATATTGCAGATTTCTTGCTTTTTTAAAGTGGAAATAGCAAGTAGGATTCTTCCCTCTTGTTCAGTTGAATTTCTTGAATTTTGACGCGCTTTTGGAGGCATGGTGGGTGGTTGAGTTGAGTGAGATTTTTTGGCTGGGGTGTCAAGGTGCGGATTCAGGTGATCAGAAAACAGAGATAAATTGGAAAGAACACACAGGCAGGCAGGCAGATCGTACAGGTAGGTAGACAGGACGTAGCTCGAAGAGCTACAACAAGATCGAGACAGAGGTTCGAGATATTTCCTGATGTGGATCAGGGGTGCGGCGTCTGGATACCAGATACTAAAAGGATACTGTAGGATTCATAGGGATCGTGGTGAACGCTCTATATCGATATACTGCTGTCTCTAGTACATCTTGAAGCTCTAAAAACGATGCGCTTCCTCTTGCTTGTCTATTACACCTTGTGTTGTCCCAACATCCGTATGTTGGTCCTTCCTCCGGAACATACATACTCCTTATCCGGGACCGGATTATCAGATAATCCACCTATCCGAAATAGTATATCCTCATTATTTCCCTCGCAGGCACGTGCAGGGGCGGTCAGTACAGGCAGAACAGGCCTCCGGACTGTCATACGGTGTATGTTGGTCCAGCACCGTGATATGGGGCCAAAACGCGATGAGTGGCCGCTCGCTTGTGGAATACGTTACTTTATTATATAAGCATCCCACGTGAGTCGGTATCTCCGAGCACCGATCTCCGTCCGAACAGTGAATCTGCGGGCTTCGGCTTCGGCTTCGGCCTCCGATATTCCGGTGACTAAGCGGGGAGCGGCGCAGTTGATGCCTGCGGCGCTCCGCGTGTTTCCCAAATTTGCCTCAAACTTCTGCAAACTTCCATCCACTCGCCTCGCTGCAACGGGCTGATTCAGCGGAATCTCTGCATCGCAACGCCCGCTGCGTCAGCGATTCCACGGCGATCTAAGGTAGTTCCGCTGATCTTGGCTTCGCGTACAGTTCCAGCTTGCTCAACATGGCGAATCACACGCTCAGGCCACCGCGCTGCCCACTTCTGGACCGGCGGCTTCAGATAATTGCAAACCGCCATTCCTCGCATTCTGGATGCAAATGAAAACTAAAACAAGCTATGATTAGAAAGCGGAACTAAGAATTCCTCCATGTTTAGCCTCTCCGACCCCACCGGAGGTTGCGGTGTTTGGATTTAAACTATCGTCATCTCGCTTCACGAGTGTAATAAATAATACGGGGGTTCCTTCCCAACCTATCTTCTCTTTTTCGCCTCTTTTTCTTTGTCTCGCATGAGTCTGTAAAAGCCAGACCGTTCCGCGACAATGGAGGATCCGGAGAAGGTCACCGCATCCCAACGTACGAATTTCGATGTTGAAACCGACAGTGCCGCCATCACCGTGTTGGGTGATGAGTCCCAACAAGGACAGATAGCCGGTCCTGTCAACAAGGAATGGGCCATGGCGGCAGAGGTCAAAAAGCGGTGGGAGCTGGAGGCTGAGTCCGGCTTTAAAAGACAGGAACTGGGCGTGACATGGAAGAACCTGACCGTGCAGGCCGTGTCCGCCGATGCATCGATCAATGAGAACGTCCTGTCGCAGTTCAATATCCCAAAGCTCATCGGAGAGTCGAGACATAAACCTCCCATGCGGAAGATTCTCCAGGACAGCCACGGCTGCGTCAAGCCTGGCGAGATGCTCCTGGTTCTCGGACGGCCTGGCTCCGGGTGCACAACCTTGCTCAAGATGCTGGCGAACCATCAACGCGGTTACGCATCTGTCGAGGGGGACATTCGGTTCGGATCCATGACCCCTAAAGAGGCTGCCCAGTACCGGTCTCAGATTGTGATGAATACGGAAGAAGAGCTCTACTTCCCGACCCTGACCGTGGGTCAGACGATGGATTTTGCAACCCGTCTCAAGCTACCGTTCCGCCTTCCCAACTCCGAGAACCCCGAAGCCTATCGCCAGGAGTGGAAGCGTTTTCTGCTCGAGTCGATGGGTATCTCTCACACCCATGACACCAAAGTCGGCAACGAATTTGTGCGTGGTGTCTCGGGAGGCGAGCGAAAACGTGTTTCCATCATTGAGTGCTTGGCAACCCGCGCATCCATCTTTTGCTGGGATAACAGTACCCGCGGATTGGATGCCAGCACTGCTCTTGAGTGGACCAAAGCCATTCGCGCAATGACCGACATCCTTGGCCTTACTACCATCGTCACCCTCTACCAACCGGGCAATGGCATTTACAATCTCTTTGATAAGGTACTGGTTCTTGATGAGGGGAAGCAGATCTATTACGGTCCAATGACAGAGGCACGGCCGTTTATGGAACAGTTGGGCTTCGTCTGTCGCGAGGGCTCCAACGTCGCCGATTTCCTGAGCGGCGTGACCGTCCCGACAGAGCGTCTTATCCGCCCGGGATATGAGAACCGTTTCCCTCGGAACGCGGAAATGGTGCTCTCTGAATACGAAAAGTCACCCATTCGGGCGAGCATGGCTACCGAATATGATTACCCCGACAGCGATCTTGCCCAGCAGCGTACGGAGGAATTGAAGGCGGCCGTGGCCGAGGGGAGATCCAACAGGCTGCCCAAAGACAGCCCGCTGACGGTCAGCTTCCCGCAGCAGGTCATGGTCTGTATCATTCGACAGTATGAGATCATCTGGGGAGACAAGGCTACATTTCTGATCAAGCAAGCTTCCACAATAATACAAGCCCTCATTGCCGGGTCTCTTTTTTACAATGCCCCGAATAACTCTGGTGGTCTCTTTATCAAAGGCGGTGCTCTCTTCTTTTCTTTGCTGTTCAACTCTTTGCTATCTATGTCCGAGGTCACGGATTCCTTCAGTGGCCGGCCAGTGCTCATCAAGCACAAGAGTTTCGCTTTCTTCCATCCCTCGGCTTTTTGTATTGCACAGATCGCTGCAGACATTCCAATCCTCCTAGTCCAGGTTTCACTGTTCTCACTCATACTGTACTTCATGGCCGGTCTTACCATGGACGCGGCTAAGTTCTTCACCTACTGGATCTTGGTCTTTTCTGTAACCATGGTAAGTTGGTACTCTTTCCGTCTCCCTATATTCTGTGTACTCTTAGCAGATCTTCTCATTCTGCATGGTATTTTGGACTGGAGGCTCGCTAACAACAAGGACGTACTTTTAGTGCATGACAGCGTTTTTCCGTGCGGTCGGTGCTCTTTTTACCACATTCGACGGAGCCTCGAAGGTTTCCGGTTTCTGCATCAGTGCGTTAATCATGTACACCGGCTACATGATTCAGAAACCTCACATGCACCCATGGTTCGTATGGATATACTGGATTGATCCGTTGGCTTATGGTTTCGAGGCTCTACTCTCGAATGAACTTCACGGGCTGGATTTCCCATGTGTTGGTACCAACCTCGTTCCCAATGGCCCCAACTATGGGAATCCCTATCATCAGGCATGTACCGGCGTTCCTGGTGCGCCTCGCGGTGCCACTTACGTGAGAGGGGACCAGTACTTGAAATCACTATCTTACAGCCATGCCCACGTATGGCGCAATTTCGGCATTGTTTGGGCCTGGTGGGGGTTGTTTGTGGCCGCTACAATCATTGCCACTTGCCGATGGAAGTCCCCGAGCGAGAGTGGTGCTTCGTTGCTCATACCACGCGAGAGATTAAAGAAGCACACGGTGCAAGAACGTACAGCAGATGAGGAAGCGCAAGCTACAGAGAAAGGTCGTTCGACTCCCGAGAAGACTGGCGCGCAGGTTTCGGATGACATTGAAGGGCAACTGGTTCAAAATACGTCGGTTTTCACTTGGAAGGACCTCTGCTACACGGTCAAAACACCGTCAGGCGATAGACTCCTTCTCGATCATGTACAGGGATGGGTGAAGCCTGGGATGCTTGGAGCGTTGATGGGTTCGTCGGGCGCCGGCAAGACTACCTTGCTAGATGTCCTCGCTCAGCGAAAGACCGAAGGTACTATCCGCGGGTCGATTATGGTGGATGGACGTCCGCTGTCTGTCTCATTCCAAAGATCTGCGGGGTACTGTGAGCAGCTGGATGTGCATGAACCCTTTGCTACTGTTCGCGAAGCCCTGGAATTCTCTGCCCTCCTTCGCCAACCACGTGAAGTCCCGCGCGAGGAGAAATTGAAGTATGTCGAGACAATCATCAACCTTCTAGAGCTTCATGATATTGCCGACACGTTGATCGGCAAGGTTGGTAATGGACTGAACGTGGAACAACGGAAGCGCGTTACCATTGGCGTGGAGCTGGTTGCGAAGCCGAGCATTCTGATCTTTTTGGACGAGCCCACCTCGGGTCTCGATGGACAGTCTGCCTTTAACACGGTTCGGTTCCTGCGCAAACTCGCGGACATTGGACAGGCAGTTTTGGTGACAATCCATCAGCCTTCTGCCCAGCTGTTTGCCCAGTTCGATACATTGTTACTGCTCTCATATGGTGGGAAGACGGTCTATTTCGGTGATATCGGAGACAACGGACAGACGGTGAAGGATTATTTTGCGCGTTATGGTGCTCCTTGCCACCCCGACGTAAACCCAGCGGAGCATATGATTGATGTTGTCTCTGGGAGTCTTTCCCAGGGTCAGGACTGGAACAAAGTCTGGCTTGAATCTCCTGAATACGAACGTACCGTGAAGGAACTCGACCGAATCATCGAGGAAGCCGCATCCAAGCCGCCCGCTACTCAAGATGACGGACGTGAGTTCGCCATGCCTCTCTGGGAACAAATCAAGATTGTGTCACATCGCATGAATGTTGCCCTCTTCCGAAACACCGACTACGTGAACAACAAGTTCGCCCTGCATATTGGTTCTGCCCTTTTCAACGGTTTCTCGTTCTGGATGATCGGTGATCACGTCAGTGATTTACAGTTACGTCTCTTCACCATCTTCAACTTCATCTTCGTGGCCCCTGGTGTCATCAATCAGCTTCAGCCGCTCTTCATCGAGCGCCGGGACATCTATGATACGCGGGAGAAGAAGTCTCGAATGTATTCCTGGATAGCATTCGTCACGGGGCTGGTAGTGTCCGAGATCCCCTATCTTTGTATCTGTGGGGTTCTCTACTTTGTGTGCTGGTACTACACGGTTGGCTTCTCGAGCGATTCCAACAAGGCTGGTGGTACCTTCTTTGTGATGCTTATGTACGAATTTGTCTACACTGGTATTGGCCAGTTCATCGCCGCATATGCGCCCAACGCTGTATTCGCCTCCCTTACGAATCCTGTCATAATCGGCACTCTTGTCTCGTTCTGCGGTGTCCTCGTGCCGTACGCGCAGATCCAAGTCTTCTGGAGGTACTGGATATATTGGCTCAACCCGTTCAATTATCTCATGGGGTCCATGCTGGTGTTTGACGTGTTTAGCGTCAATGTCAAGTGCAAGGAGGAAGAGCTAGCAGTCTTTCCCCCTCCCAATGGTACCACATGTGGAGAGTACCTGAGCGAGTTTATGGCGGGACTGGGCTCCAGGATGCATCTTCTCAGCCCCGACGCCACAGATTATTGCCATGTCTGTGAATACCGCAACGGAAGCGACTATCTGTATGCGATCAATCTCAAGGATTATTACTACGGCTGGCGTGACGCTGCTATCGTTGTTATCTTTGCGATTAGCTCGTATGCGCTTGTGTACGTGTTGATGAAGCTACGGACTAAGGCTTCCAAGAAGGCGGAGTGACAGCTTATCGAGATTCTTCCTTTACATACTGTCTTTTCTCTTTTGTTTTTATTTTTTTTATTTCTTTATTTTTATTTTTTGGCTTTTTCTTCATTTCTATCTTAATCAGTGCATCTACACAGAGCTGTCCATCAAAAGCTGGACGTCAAGATTGTATTTCGGAGGGTTTGTCATTCCATATTCTACGGGATTATAATAGAACAGGTTTAATAGAAATAGAATTGGTTAGTCTGAAGCGGTTCCTTAATATGTCACCGTATAGATCCCGCATAGCGGATATACGCTCTTCTCCGACGTGGTATTCCGGCCGTTGGCGATGGAGGCGGCTGGGGTGTTTATTATTACTTGATATGTAGTTTCATCAATTATCAGTATACAATCCCCTAAAAAAAAATAATAATAAAAATAATAATAACTCAATGCAACGTCTCAATAAAGCTCCGACAAATATCCCGATGCGCCCTTTCCATCTGCCTCTTCACAAATGGCATCAGGAACCAGTTACATTCAACCGAGACATTCTCCACCAGCATCCACTCGGAAGAATCCGAAGATGCATTAGCAGAGTGATCCCCCGTAGTCCCACTACCGTTATTATTAGCGTTGTTATTAGAAGAAGCACCCGACGATCCTAGTCCAACTCCCTGGTCCTGGTCCTGGTCCTGACTCTGACGGGTCTGCACGGTGTACTGCGCCCTGACCACAACGCCTCCCGGAGCATCTGCGCGCGTCCGCACTCCAGACCGCGTATCCTGGAACCAGACAGGGAAGCTGAGGAATATCTTGGCCCAGTCCCCTGCGCCGGGGATGATGGGGATTGCTTCTGTGGCGAGGTATTGTTTTAGGTTGTTTGAAGAAGTGGTGGTGGGATCGATGCTGTAGATCGGCTGGAAGTACGCGTCTGCTTGGGTTATCTCTGCCGCTGCCAGTTGGGAGAGGGGGATGTCTTCGTAGTCTGTTGTCAATGCTTGGAGGGAGAGGATGGTGGTATGGTTGTGTAGAGCGGAGATGACCCTGGCCGGTGGGAGAGTCGGCGGGATGGGGGTGGTGATTGTCAGCGAGTGCGATGCGCGAGACATGGAGTCACTAGGAGTGCGATGGTAGCAGGATCTTGATCTACCTCTGTGTGAAGAACACTGGGTGTCTTGATGATATTTTAATGATGATGCTGATGTTGGTGAACGAGGCTTACTTGGAGGAATGTACTTCCACGTGACCCGTCAGACGGATTTGAGGTGAAAGCCCTAAGTGCTTATTGTCTTGAGATCTCGAATTAGTTGACATAAAGATCATAGCTGAACACGACATGAAGACATAGGATAGGAGTCGTCCAATCTACACGGTACATGACCAGGCAAAACGCATGGCTCTGGCATTCTTCCCTGGGAATCCCAAAGCATTCAGCCTAGCCTCATCCCAGATGACAAGTGCAGATCGTCAGGACGGGAGAGAATGTCCTGCAGGTCAACCAGGGAAGTCGACTGAATGGGTCCATTTCTTTTCTTGGACTGGATTCCGTGGTAGAAGGTCAAGAAGAATGATGTGGGTAATTTCTATTTCTGTTTACATACGTAGTTAGATCTAATAATATGGCTCTATATCTATTTGAAGAGAACTATTTGCGATTGCCGTTATAATTGGCCGATCTGCTATTTATAGTTTATATTGGCAGAATTAGAACCCTTTAATTATTCAATGCCAGATAGAATTCTCACGGCTTATACAGCGTCAACCTTGTTCTCCCCTGGTTCGACTGGATCGATCCGAGTTGCAATTCCATCGAATGAAAAGCAAATCATGTCGCAGCCATCGCTCAATCTCATCTTCGTCAACGTCAATCATCCGCACGAGGCGTGTCAACGCTCCAAGGATGCCGATATCCGCTCCCACATCGCGAATTTTCAATGGCTGAAGAAGAAAACTGCTGCTGCTGCCTCTAAATCAACAACATCATCATCATCCTCCTCCTCCTCTTCTCCCTCTGATGCTGCTGCTCCTACTTCCTCAGTACTGGCCATAAGGACGGGTCAATGGCCCGGCATTGCGCGTCGTCGTCCCGCGACATCGACGAAAAAGAACAACCTCACGGTGCAAGAGGAGCAGGAGAATGAACAGAACCAACATCAAACTCAGGATCAGAACAAGGAGACATACCTCGTATCCACCCAGTCCCCTTCCATTCCCCGTCTCCAGGGCGGCTGTCGCGTCGACCCATTCCAGTCCTATCCCGTCCCTTTCAGACCGTATATCCCGGAACTAGTCGACCACTGTATTTCCCCCTCCTTTCCCTCAATATTCTTCCTTTTAAAACGGTGATGAGGACTAACAGACAGAAGACATAGTCAGCATGGCCGTCGACATCCCCGAACTCGACCAGCCAGGCAACAAAGGCCTCCTCCGCACCCGCTGGTTCCCCCTCGTCATGTCCGAGGCCTCCCTCTTCCTCATAATCATACTCCTCGCTGCCTCGCACTGGGCGTCCGCGCACGGCAACAGTAGCTACGAACTAAAACAGCACATCCTGCGTCTTCGCTACGAGGCGGTCCGCGCCATCAATATCGCCATTGCGCAGGAGAGTCCGTTTCTCAGCGATGCGTTGGTCGGTGCTATTGCCAAGATGGCGAGTTATGAGGCTATGTTTGGGGGGAGAGAGAGGTATAGTATGCATATGCGGGGTTTGGAGAGAGCCGTTCAGTTACGGGGGGGGTTGGATACGTTGGGTCTTGATGGGTTGCTTAGGAGGATTGTTGTTTGGATTGATCTCAATGCGACCTTTCTGAATCGGTGGGATCGGTTTTTCCCTGGCGTTGGATTTGTCGAGGACGATTTGGTCATGGGCGAGGTTGAGGCTAATCCGGGGCATTTCTTGGGTTGTTCGTAGGCTTTTTTTGTTGCTTGCTCTTCTTGCCATACCGATTATAATGCTATATACATTCCTATTTATCTATGACATTACATTATCTACATCCAAGTTTCAACTCTGAGAGACCAAAATCTAAAAACTGAACAGTCCGCTCCTCCGCTTCCCTAGAGGATAAACCACCAACGCTGCAACAAACAACCCAACGCTAATCCCAATCGCAACCTCCACCATTCCAAGGCCCAAGCTGCTTGCCGACGTGTCCGACGACAGCGCCGTGACATTGCTACTCGCATTATACTTCGTATTCTGCACCTGCTCCGAATACGCGAGACCCGATCGCAACGAACCACTGGCCGAGAGACCAGACGGCACCAGCACGAAGATAGCTGGAAGGATAGCAGTGGCCGCGTGTCCGTGCCACAGACGCGAGTATAGATTGCCAAGGACGCCAATCGTGAAAGCGCCGACCGTGTTGGCCACTTCAGAGTTGGGTCCAAGACGCGTCCCGGTGAAATAGTTGGTGACATAGCCTGCGACAGAGATTATCACCATCACAGGAGCCTGTTTCCACTTCCCCTGGTTGACAATCATCAAGAGGACCGTGTAGATGGCCACAAACGGAATGCGTTGTGTGTACTTGCTGCCGTAAATCGACAAGTCGTGGCATGTCGGATCCTTCGTCGCGTTCGAGTCAATCATGCCGTAGATGGTAATGCCCACTGTCATGCCATACCCGAGAAAGAGAGAGTAGATGATCGCATAGACCATCCGGATTGATCCGGCAATCATCTGGTGTGATTGTAGTTCAAGACTGCCGCTGAGGACAAGGAAACCAGGGAGAATAAGTGCGATAGAAGACTGCGCCAGCGCCCCAAAACAAAACAGGCTGACTTTCTCACCATCCCGCCAGACACTGATACTACCAAACGCTCGTGCCAGAAACGACGTCAATATGGCCGCTGAGACCTCGAATACATTGGCATAGAGCACTGAATACCCGGAGAGCACATTCTGCATGAATCCGACCAGCGTTCCAAGCAGGAATATGATCGGCATGTCAATAGGCCTCGCATCGTACGCAAATGGTCCGACCGCTGCACTAGCAACGCCATAAGCCAGAACCACGATTGGCTTGCTAAATCGAGGTTTCTTAGCCATGATCTCCTCCAGATCCCGAGACGCCTCCTCAACACCAATGAGATCATGGATTACATTCTTGTAGATGTTATGCACGTCTGCCAGGCGGCCCAAATCTACGCCCTGAGCAGCCCGGACCAGCTTGAACTCGGTCGTTCGGGTAGACGGGTCGTCAAAGGACATGAGCATGCAGCCAGGGAGATAGAGGAACTGGCCCTCTATATCTAATACCCTGGCCGTCATCTGCATGTATTCCTCGAGTCGGTGGGTCGGGGCCCCATACCACATGAAGGCCCGACAGAGCTGAATGATATATCTCTGCCGCGCAATTATCTCGGCAATGTGGACTGTGACACGGATCTCATCTTCCAATCGTGTGCTGCGCCTCTTCTTCTTCTTGGGCCGCTTTTGTTCAATCGCCGCGACTAGATCGCCACCAGCCGGCAAATGGGCACTGCTGAGATTCATGCCTGCCTCAACTAGAGAGCCAATAGAAAGTTGATTTCGTCGGTGTTTGTTCTTATACCACTTCACCTTCTCCTTCTTAGGGGTTGCTGTGCCAGGGGTCGTTCCTCCTGGGGTCGTGGTGCCCGAGGGGGGTTGGCTATCGCTCGCCTCAGACTCCGTCACGGACGCAGTGTCCGTCCCAGAGTGAGACGGTGCATTTTGGCTCGCATGTAATCTCAGAAGCTGGGACAGGACGCCACCCCCAGTGAACGACGGGGGCCGTGAACCGAGCCCGGGTCTCTCGGGAGTACTCTGACCTGAACGTGAATATGCACTTCTGGGCCTCCTTCGTCGAAACAGGTTGGCTCTACTCTGAGTGACTCCCTGAACCAAGCGATGCGCCTCCGTACTTGGCAGCAGATGTGTATGCGGGCGCGAAAGTGAGCTCGACTGGCCACGGCCGTGGTCTTCGCCATGACCTCCACCTTCCCTCGTTTGCGTCCTCCTCAGAGGAATGTATTCACTGTCTCCATTCAAATCTCCTGGGAAGTATGATGGATTGAGCGTCTCTCCGTCATCGAGTGGTCGGCCAAGCCGTTCTCCCAGGCGAACGGTCTTCTGTCTGATCACCTGACCAGCATTCTTAAACCGATTCTTGACGGATCTGGAATGGGTGGGTTGACTATGTTGTTGTTTTTCTACATCAAGGTAATGGGAGACCTCGCCGTCGTTCCTAGCTGTCGGCGTACGACCCGTTGATGCAGTTACCGCTGGATTTATATCTTCTTCCCTTTCTGATCGTTCATGCAGAGGAATCTCCGTCAGGTCTTCAGATTGATGGTATAGCGGTTCCGATGCCAGTGGCCGACTGTGACTCAGCTCAGGACCGTGAATACTGCTGACAGATCGAAATCTCACGCGGTTATGGGGCCGAGGTGTCTCATGAACAGGCTCGGCGGAAAGGCCGGCATTGTCTGTATTATGGGTGTCATTGTTTGAGTCATTCGGGGCTTCAGAATGGTTGGATTCGTCGTCGCGGTGCTCTCTCTGTTCATTGTGATCGTCGAAGGGGCTGAGCGCGTCGGTCTCGCCGTACTGAGAGACATCCGAACCCCGGTGGCTATGAAGCGTGCTTTCATCGGAGTGGCGAGAATTACGCGGGTCACTGCCGTTACTATCTTCATTGAGAGTGGGAGAAGACATCTCAGTTATCTGTGAGAGAATATTATAGTGTAGTCATCGAAGAAAAAAACGGGAGGGATAAAGAAAATGAAGGACAAAGCAAACGAGTGTGACGAAATCCACCCCGTAAAGGATGCGGGGTCTCGGAAGACAGTATCAGCAAGATGGAGAGCTTGCTAGTCTTTATTGTGCTATCTCCAAGGGGGAAGAAAAAAAATTAAGTGTAGGTAATGGCTGATCCATGGACAACCGATATACGGAAATGGAACAAGCCTTTGCAGGGAACTTTGGCCACCCGGCGGTATGCAAAGGATCCATGTTGCACAGAGAGTCTAGATCTGCCACATCGAACGTCGATATGTTACGGATTTTTATGAATTATTTATGATCGCAGGTTAATTCGGTAAAGGCTCTGCAGCATCGAATACTTAATTTTTCGCGTCTGGCCAACGGTCTATGCAGCGCAGTGACCTCATGTCGGTGATCTACGCAACGTCAGTGGAAGGAATAATAAGATTCAAGAACGCATAAAAAATAATGATACCGAGGTGCGACGATCGCATGGTCGACCGGGCTTGGCTTGTGGCGAGACTTAATTGGCAGATCAAAACTGCATCCACGTAGATCAATATATCTGTAAAGCGCCGTGGATGTATCAAGTTATTGTCATGCCCGGTCCGGATTCTGATAGCAGCTATCGCTGTCAATCCGAACTCCCGTCTCATGTTGCCGACCTTTCGTTCCGCGCCGTTCCACTTGCCAGCACGTCCCACGGTACAGACGCGAAAGACGCACGTCCTGATACGCCGTGCGGCCCCGTCGATTCTCGAGTGGATATTAGCAGGTCGTTGCGCGTTTGGGTCTCGGGGAGATGTCCATGCAACCGACTCACTGATCTGAGTTGTTTTATTTCTATGTTTATGGACGGCTGTGCTGATTTGAAAGCAAGCTTGACAAGTGCAGGGGAGGTTTCCGATGCTACAGTTCTGATGCTATTTCGAGTTTGTCGAAGAACGTTCACGTGACGTATTATATAAGTCTCAGCAAATCCAAAAATGGAGATACCACTGGTCTGCACGTGATTACTATCTTGTGATGTGGATCAGGGGTGCGGCGTCTGGATACCAGATACTAAAAGGATACCGTAGGATTCGTAAGGATCGTGGTGAACGCTCTATATCGATATACTGCTGTCTCTAGTACATCTTGAAGCTCTAAACGATGTGCTTTCTTCTTCGCTTCTCTCTTTCTCTCTACAACTCCAGGATATACGTATGTTGGTCCTTCCTCCCGGAACATACATACCCCGTATCCGGGACCAGATTATCAGATAATCCACCTGTCCGAAATAGTATCCTCGTCATCTTGTCGCCTCAGGTTTGTATTATCATGTGACCTGTGTTCCACCATTCGCCATTCCCAATGTTATTTTAATCTAGAAACCTATTAATATCTACGGACAGATTTGGCAGTTGGTATTCTTAAACGATCTGGGGCCTAGAGTTCCATGCATATCTCACCCAGGTCTTGCAACATTCTTGCTATATTTGAAGACAACACACTAGGATCGTCTGCCATGAAGAGGCGATTATATGGTTTTGTTGAGCCGATCCAGGACTTCAGTAACACTTCAGGAACTATTAGGGTCTTTGGCTCTTCTTGGCCTAGTGGCCGTTTGACAGAATTCAATTCAAACTCTCTCGCCAGTTCTAGCTTGCATCAATGATACCCAGCTGTATGGACAAGACCGTTGAGAAAACTCCCTTCAATCCGTACTTGCCAGACATGACCAGTCTCGAGACTCAGAAGCAGCGAGATGGTATCATTTTTTCATACGGACTCTGAGATATTCTGCAGCTGCCGGTGAGTGCCTTCATAGTGTGCTCGTACAGCCTGTTACTCAAAGAAGTCATGGCCGAATCCGACCGGTCCAGGATGAAGGGGCGAGTAGGTGTCAAAAACGCTGGTGAACACGACAGTCCTCGGGCGTGGAGGCCGACATGAGGAAATACGCAAGGTCACGATAATCATTGCCCTGAAGAAGACAAGCATGGTCAGAAATAAATGGATTTATAATATGAATATACACACTCCATTTGTTTGTGGTGGCCGAGTTAATACGCAACAGGCTGTCAGAAATATCATCACACAGCCGGAACACCAGGCAAATTGGCTCTACGAGAACGCCCTTTGATTTCTGAACTTAATTCTGAGTCTGAAATTCGGCTTATCTATGAAGATTCGGGTTAACGTGCATTGGTATCCAGCAATATGGTGGTCTACTGAGTAGCGAGTGGCGCGTGAGCAGTGAACATGCTGGGGTGAAGATGGACGTGCATTTCACGCAGCATAATCCGGCTTTCCATCACCGTGGATGCTTCGAAGACGGGCGGTAGGCAAAGTTGGCGGAGCTGGGTATATCATGCACACATGGATTTCCGGCATCGTTGACAAGAATGGGTTTGGAATCCACGAACAAGCGGCATGGCAAGATTGCTGACCGGACGGCCTTCATTGCGGGTGGTGGCCTGCACTGGATGCGTGGATTCAGCAAAGGCTTCACCTGGTACTTGATGCGTGGCGACATTATCCAGATGGACGTGTATTGGAGGCCAAGCAAATGATTAGTATCGAGCACATGTGTACTCTGTACCGACAACTCTTCCTAGTGAAGGTTTGTCGGGAATATTGCATGTTGTACTTTCGTCAGTTAGACAATATTTTATGTTACATCATGCATTGGGGTGACAGTCTTTCTCGGCACTTTAGATGCATCCTCTGTGACTCCATGGATATTCTCCCTTCAAATTAAATATAACTATTAGTGCCTATGATACAGGTCCATATATGTAGATATAAGGGTATTGATTATTGAACTAACCACTGGTCTATGGACACGTCTAGTGTGCAGAGAACACTCGGTCAAACCAGCTGTTCGGCTCAAGACAGATCATAGGCAGGTGTAACGGCTGAATGCCCGTATCATCTTGAACAGGCTCTACCGACAGCGTCTGACACCGGCGAGGACCAAAAAAAGGACACCAACTGGCCCGTTTAATCAATCCCGGCGATTCGGCTAGGTAAAAATGAGTCGCTGCAGACCGGTTCGAAATACGTCGATATAATCTCTGGTATTGACGAGTCCGACCCTTGCACATCCTCGTCGATGGTAGCACTGATCCCTACAGGGTTGTCTGACGCATATCTAGACATGTCACTTCCGGCAGAATATGTGTTACGTCGCCGAGAAGAATATGTGTCCATCCAGGGACAGAATGTCTCGGCTGAGATGCGTTTCAGATGGCTCTGGGCGTTCCTTGCGAGAGCCCACGTGTTGCCTAGGACTTTCAGGCATCCCAGAACTAGAACGACGCGGTTGAGGTGGTGGTCCAGACAGTTCTGGGAGTGGCACTTAGAGGTGGCTAGTTGTACAACGCCACACATCAGCGACCAGCAAATGGAGAAGGGGGTGTGTTGACGAGTCCTTGGGGCAATGGAAAGAAGGTTCGAGAGCTGTTTCGAGGCTTCGATGGCCTTGACATCATGAACGCGGCTGGTGAAGGTAGCAGGAAGTCGAGGAGGAACCGCAGGACAGCTGACCACGTTTGTCCCCGGGAATGCAGGTCTGAGTGTGCTTCGAGGTAGGTGTAGGAGCATTTCTGCGAAGTGGATTATACTATGGGCCTGAAATAGCATCTCGTCTTCCTCACCATACATGTCCACAGTGTCCACCTTGTTCGACGGTAGGTGGCTTTTCCAGCCGACGAGCGCATTCTGAACAGCCTGCAGGTTATCCGGGTGTTGTTCTGACGAATTATTCAACGACACAATCCGCATAAGAATCCGCACGGCCTCGATGCGGTAGGTAAATGAAGAGAAACGCGATTCTGCGTCGAGGAAAATCCTCTTATCGAACGACGTGATCGTTAGTGACTGTGGAATCGGATCGCAGACCGCATATACTGATTCTTCGCAGGGGAGGTCGACGTCGTAGGGAACATCTCCACACCGAAAGAGAGCCTCTTCCCCACGTGGAATCTGCATCAGGGCTTCTGCGATGAAAAGTTCCCACCACGTCCGTCTTAGACTCTCTGCTTCGATTGTATGGGACTGAGAAAATAACGCAGCAAACTCTCTTTGATGCATTCCTAGATGTATCGCGGTGTCAATAGCTCGGGAGAGACAAGTGCGAGCTTCCGCCTGGCGGGCCTGGAAGTATAAAAAGAGTGACCATAGTAAGCGAGCCTGGACCAGGCAGGAGGAGGGTCTTTCGTTGATCAAGTCCAATTCAGCAGTTATGGATTCACGGGTGCACCCGTCCGGGGCTGGTGAGGAGTGATAATGGCAACCGATGAATCGTACAATGCGCTGCAGGAATTCCGGATATTGGCGGTCCTCGTACGCTCTCACTGGAACCAAGAATGGATGAGCAGGATAGAACCTGTCATAGAAAACGCGGACGGACTGTTCTTCAATCGGAGATCCGTTCGAAGGACTCGGAAGACAACCATGACTTTCTGGTATGGCACTCGGAGACTGGCCCAGCCAGTTCGAATTCCCTTCTGATGCTCTGCCTGGGAGGGGGGGTATCGAGTTGTCAAACGGGAACTCTTGTAGTTCCTGGAGAGCGGTGTCTGGTAGCTCCAACAGACATGGGTCTAGAAGGTTGTGAATCGGTGACTTCGTCGGTCGATTCTCGCTCGCACGCTGGATCCGGGCGATGTCTGACTCAGTTAAATAGGGGTGAGAAGCATCCAATGGCATTATGAAAGCTGGATCGACCCTTTCCAGGGTTTCTCGGGTTTGCTGGTTGGGGCGTTTCTTATGGACATTGCGTCTGCCTCCCCGGCGGGAAGGAAGATAATCGCAGGGTAATTGAGCTTTGGCGCAACGAGCGCATGAGGGTTTTCCAGCGTTGCATTTCAGATGGTGTTTGCGGCATTCAATGCACGCTATGGGCGAAGGTTTGGGCATTTTGACCCCGTTCACTGGCGAGGGTGCAGACATTCAGCATCTCACTTGCCACAACCAGGGGTATGAAATATATAAAGCCGAGTCCAGTCTGCGGGGGAACGCTGAAGGTCGTATGACAGCTGCTAAGCAACCACACAGAGAAACCTGCAGGAGAGACGTGCGAGACCATATTCCATTTAATAGCCAGATTAACCTGGCTTACTTTTGGGAAAGCCTGAGATTGCCACATATCCGACGCACTCGGGCGAGACCTGAGGCACCCACCCGATTGGCAAGGCTCCTCAACTGACAGGATGCTGGCGACAATAATAGGAACCTATTGAATTGAATGGCTCACATCGACCGAAGAGTTTCTAGGTTTCAAGTTGGTCGACCACAATCCCACAATCCGGGCTGTGGCAGTGGCTGTTGTATATACATCCCTGACATTACCACCGCACTCGTAACACCATTACGGCACGTCCTTCGCACTATTGGCGCACATATGCAGAATGAAGTAATCAATAATAACTATAGTATTCTGGTTCGGGCTTAGTGTCCGGGGTTTGTCAGGCTTTTCCTTCAGGAATCAGTAGACCCCGAGCGCACTCGGGCGAGACGGGACAGCTGGGAACCTCGGAGATCAGTCATTCCTTGATGTGTCAAGGATATGGATCTCTCTATTTAGATTTTCTTCTTAACTTCCACTAAATGGTATAGAGCTACCAACTAATTCCTCGATGGTCTAACGGTCATGATTTCCGCTTGTCAATCCTGAAAGGAGTGCAAGCGCGGGAGACCTGGGTTCGACTCCCAGTCGGGGAGAATTTTTTGGTTTTTTTTTGTTCTTCTCCATTTGGAATATCTTGCCATCACTTTTTTCTTTCTCTTTCAAGCCATACGACCAGGATGCTCCAGGTCAATCCTCTATACGGTTGAGCAATAAGACACTGGGAACAACCATGAACAATGTAGCCTCATGGAAGGCGTAAATAAAGTGAATGAATGTAATGGAAATATTAAAAATAATATAATAAAAAAAAGTTCTCCCCGACTGGGAGTCGAACCCAGGTCTCCCGCGCTTGCACTCCTTTCAGGATTGACAAGCGGAAATCATGACCGTTAGACCATCGAGGAATTAGTTGGAAGATCTCGTTCTTATTTAATTATAGAAACCAAATAAATTATTCGACAGCAAAAAGTTTGATTAAACGTCCTGCGGGCAGAGCTAAATCGGAAAATTAGGCGATGAATGTGGATACCTTGCCTAAATAGTCGATAGTGAAGCTGATTGTAGTGTAACGGCCCGGGAAAACTTTAGATGATTCAATGACGTTTTCATTTCGCTTGTGTGCATGGTGCCGGTATGGAGCAGAATGTGGATACTTTGTGGCCTGTTCTGCCCGTACTGAACCCGCGGGGGAGATGATGAGGATATAACGTAATCGGACACCGAGAGATTCTGGACACCGAGAGATAACCCTTCTTTGCTGGGCACCCACGGAATTTGTGAAGGGCTTAGTGTTTGATATCCGGACGTCGCACCCCTGATGCATATCACGTTGACTTGATGGCGAGTCGTAAACACAGGAGTCTACAACCAACAGCGAATATGACTTTTAGCTTCTCAGCCACCACCTGCACCTCAGCTCGTTCGGAGTTGTCAAGGTTAAACCACGTTTTCGCATCATCGCAGCGGGGAAATGCACGGCAATTTTAAATGTTAGAATACTAGAAGTGCCATGTCCCTGTGGACAAGGAATTTTCACTTTAGCTTGTCAATCAGGCCTTGATGAATGTTGCAGTCTATGCAATCATTTTCTCTCAGACCATAAGGACGCACAAATCGACGTGTCTCTCAAGGTTTAGCGTCTGTAAGCAGTCTCGATCAGAGGCAACAGCATGTTCAGCAGCCTAAAGGTTGGATCCTGCTCCAATTGTTTTTATGCCATAGATGACAATGTGTGAGGGTGAATAGCCACTGATTGCCAGTCAATATGCCCTCGGCAGAACACGGTTTCAATGCTTGCTGCTCTTGTCGACTCCGAGCGAATTGTCCATGTTCAGGGTACGCCTGCGAGCGGGAAATCAACACTCTCTCGATTGCTTAGGGATTATTATATCGAGAAGAGTAGGTGTATTTTTCATGGAGAGATGGACATCGCTCGAGGATTTTGAAGTTGATGGTGATGACTCTTGGGACAAGTTGGTCCAACTGCTCCAAAAAAAGTTTCCCAGCCACAGTTCCGCAGACTATCTCGCTTCGGGAACTGTGAATATAGTGGATGAAGCCCAGTCATCACGCAGATCTATGTCTCCAGAACACAATTATCAAGCAACGACAGTCTAATGAAGGTGCAGATATAAGAATTTGCCTTCTCTGTTCCTATGGAAGCCCACTGACGGGCGTGGAGCAGGACTATGTTTTCTATACTCCAGCTGTCCCTAATCCAGGAAAATGCGTTACACTCACCCCACAGCCAAGCAAATATTCTCCACAAATTGGCCTTTTCTTCACAAGGGTCGAGTTTAGTGACGCTGTATCTCGAATAATTCATTGCCTATTCCTGGAACAATTTACACTTGATGAAGAGGCTCAGGACTATCTTTTCTCTCTCACAAATGGGCACCCGGGGGGCGTGTCCTCGATGATGTCTTTCATCTATGATGCATGTTTCATTCTGCATCCTAGCTTAGAAAACGAGTTGGATCCACTTCAGATTGGCTTGTATAGCTGATTTGGGGTTAGGTATATCGCCATGACATTAAACACAAAAGAATTTCTGCAGTAACCAAGCAGCACATTGTTCGCAGCTTAGAAAGTGATGCAGATGTTTGGGAACATCTCAGAATAGGCCCTGTGTATCATTCTTTTGCTAAGGGCAGTCAGCTGACACCCAAAGCTGCTGATGTCCTTGCCTGCATTCTAGAGCAAGGAAATATCCCATGGGGTAACAGCCCAAGGATGCAAATATGTTATAGGAATAGTTGGATTCACAAGATGCTTGTGGGGAATGTCTTGCCAGGGAAGTTGGTATTCTTCCATCGCATTTGCATGAGAAGCAAGTCTCTCCTACATATTACGTTTCTTGGTCTATTCTAACCAATATTATTTCAACACTCCGAGGATATGCGTTGATCCTAGTATCCTAGATTACATACTAGACACATCTCCTTTTAGGTGCAAAATTGGGGCTGGAACCAGTCACAACGTTGGGTTCTCTTCGAGCTACATCGTGCTATGGACGTGCCTCCACAGACGTTAAAGAATACAATTGATCAATCTCCATCATAGCTTGACCTGTAGCTGCCTGTGTGTCTAATCCAATCGATATCTACCTTCTGAATCTGTTTCCCGACCATCCTGAACTTGCACCTTGACAGGCGTAGCATAAGCATGGGATGGATTCCCTGTGAGGTAGTTTTTTGATCAGGCAATCTATCAAATGCATTCAGCTTCTTTCAACCTGAAAAGAGAGACACTGTGTTTGAGAATTCTTCTTTGGCTGCAGCGTTTCCTGGAGTCAAGGAGACAGCCAAGGGAGGGTAGTTCTTAACATTTCAACCTCGTGATTTCATTTCTTCCTTAATGGTTTCCGAAGCTTCACCGTTCAACTCTTTAGAATAGACTCGCTGGGTCTATTCTAGAAGGGGAACAAGAATCAAAAAAAAGAAAACCTCCCCGACTGGGAGTCGAACCCAGGTCTCCCGCGCTTGCATTCCTTTCAGGATTGACAAGCGGAAATCATGACCGTTAGACCATCGAGGATAACACATTTTATCGTTCCATCTTGCATCATTTCACTCAGATAAGTGTTTGGCTGTTTATTGTCGAGTCTGCAGTTGATGTGTTTCATTGCACAATATAACTTCAAAAGTGCCTGGTAAAAAGTATGACTCTAAGCTCGTCTGGTCTGCCTGCTCATTACTATGTTCTTCCAACCTCTCTTTCATTAGACCACTGGGCCTTGTCATTGATATTCTGCCCTTCCATTCTCCTACGGTTGAGGCCTGAGTAACACGCTGGAGGCACATTCATCTAGGATCACAGATGATCAAGACAGATAGGCACTGGGAACCAACTAAGCCCAGACAACGATTCCATAGCAGATGCTCTCCAATAGTCTTTCATCTGCCATTACATCTGCGTCCATGCTGGTTAGTCACCGAAAAAACCCGAAAGCTAAAGACCTACGCTTTCCGGGCTCTACAGTGTACACGGTCCCCTATCGTGTCGATTACAACATCTACCAGGAGATGGAGGGAGGCTGCATTCCGAGTCTCAGGTATTCTCTCTCCCGCGTTCTATGTTAAGGATACATATTGCCATCATTGCATGAACAAATGTCCTGCAATTTTCTGGTTTTGGTGAATCTATAACATACCCGTCTGAGGGTGCCTGTGGAGGTCGGCTCTGATGCCGTGTTGAGGATACTATTCAGACGAAGTAAGAAACCGTCAATGTGTATTGAGAAATCCAGGGAGACTAGGGTCCCTGCCATGTGTGAATGGTGCAGGAATGAGAATTGCCGCAACTTGCGGATCAGGAATCAGGATTGGATTTGCTCTGAATAACCCTAACAAGATGCTACCAGATTTACACGTGGAAATGAAGAAGATACAGGTCTGTCCTGCATGGCCAAGTGGGTTGGTTAATTCTTGGTCATGAAATAAAGATCATGTAGTTCTCTCCGGAGTCACTTGTCATGTCCGTCTCACCCTTGCTCCTAATGTGTGGATCGGGCTGCCCATGAGAAATCTATCAGAAATGCGGAGGAAACACCACAGCCAGAGCGAGCATTAATAATATTAATAACACCGCAGATGCGGTCTCGATGGAAGCAAATGAAACGAACGCCCTTCAGTAAGAGGGAACGAAACGTGCGAGACTTTTGACGGCCATCCGTGGATCCCGGCAATCTCAATGATTGATTGTTGATCAGTGAATTTCTCCACTAATGTTTTTTTGTTGTTTTGGATATGAATTCCTAAAGAAATATCTGGGATGCAGTTAAGAGCTGAATTGAAGTCTGGCTGCTGCAGCGTACATGGCGTCTTCCACAGAGTATACTAAACCACTGTACAATGTACACCGTGATAGGAAGTAAAAGTAATTTCTCCAATCCCAGAACGGCAGCAGGCCAGGGTGATTGATCATGAGATATATTGCCTATTTATGGAAGGATTTGTGGGGATTATGGAGGATATGAGCCGAAAGGGACCTAAAGGCTGATTGATGATGATCAGACTCGTGAGATGCAGGTACGCTTTTCTCTCAACGGTCTCCATCCAGGGATCATGTCGGCGAAACTGCTGTGCTTCCATCTCGGATCAATCCTCGTTACATGGCAGATGCTAGCAGTCTCTACAGTCTATACGTATGGTCTATAGGCCATAGTATACAGCGCCGGAAGCAGCGACATCCAACGGCGATCCCACGAGACAAGGGTCTGGGCCCAGAGTAGAGCCATCTATTAATTAATTAAATCAACAGTATTAAGTCCCGACCAGGAGTCAAAAGTCTGATTCGTGATGGGCACATCCTAGTCCGCCGTGGCAGACTCGCTCATTTGCCGTGCGCCCTCAATTTTCTCGGTCGATCGCTTCTTCATTCGCGGGTTTCTGATTTTTGGTCTGAGAAGTCTCCATTGGATTTTTGCCATTGGCTGTTTTTTTTTCAATTCGGGCAATCCATGGGTTCATATGAAGTAGGCAGTTCTGGATCGATGGTCTCTTCACCATGGTCCTCGTCTTCCATCATGTTGTCGCTTCTTCCTACGGAGGAACCCTCGCTCGCATTCTAGTACCTCATTCAGCCCTCCTTTCAAGCTGTATCCCACTCTTCCGGAGGGATGGACTGGAACGTTTGAAGGACCGGCCCACTCTGGATTACAGCTCCCCTTGAAGCGAACCGGAAGGAGTAATAAGAAACAACCAGACTCATGGCTGACAAACTCAGCACTCTCCCGACAGAGCTGGTCCTCATCATTCTCTCGCACCTCCCTCTCAGGTCGCTTCTTGCTTTCGGAGCAACGTGCCGGCTGAACTACGAGCGTCATGTCCTCTCCGTTAAGAGTCTCCGGCTGGCTGTCTTCCAGAGACGCCTTTACTCTATCATCTCTTTCATCCAGGCCGGTTGGGTCTTGCCGGGCGACATGCTCACATTAGACGAGGGCCCGGAGGGGGCAGACGTCGACTGCATCGTGTCCATAATCCTACCCCGCACCAGCCATGTCAGTGAGGACAGCCTCACCTATCCCCTCGAGGGAAAAGAATGGCGAATCCGTCAGCTCATGGCTGGTCAAGAGCGGCCAAGATCATTGGCTGAGATGGTCCGCATACAGAACAGTGTCTTCTCCAAGGTACTCAGTCGGTACGGAGGTTCGCTTTGTCATCTCGAGCTCATGGCGTACGACCTGAACATGGAGGGTGCTGCTGCCCTAGGCATGAATTGTGGTGCCTCGTTGCGTCATCTTGCGCTGCGTTTCGAGCACCCACACGTTCGTGATGGAATCACGAGACCGGAAGTCTGGTTTGGGCCGCCGCCAGCCAGCACGGCCTGGAATGCATTGGGTGGGATCGGGACGTGCAAGCAATTCGGAAACGTCACTCGTCTGAAGACTTTGGTTCTCGAACGGGCCGGCATCACGCCATGGCAGCTGCTGAGGCTGGTCAAGAGAAACCCAGAGATTACAACGTTGAAGTTGAGGACGTGCAACGGTGCGCAGCCCGAGTTTTTATATTGGCTGGGGGGTCTAGCCGGAGCCGGAGATGGAGAAGAAGATGGCTCTCCTGAAGAAGAAAGCAACCAAGATATACATGCGCCGGGTGCAAGGCTAAAGGTCCTATGGCTCGAGAATTGCACACAGATCCTCTCAAATCCGAGTGGGATTCTCGACAATCGGGACGAAAGCGCCGATACATGCGATCGCGGGCTTGAATGGGTTAGAGGACTGAAAAGCCTCGAGGTGAGTTGCTATTATGAAGAGGGGAAGAGACAGCATCTTCATAGCTGACTTGACTTATGACGGATGCTCAATGCAGTCCCTTTCGTTCAAAAAGTGCACGAACATCCCCTCCGAGTACGCCGACACAGCCAACAGGCTCCTCTGGCATATCCCCGAGCTCATCCTTCCGGCTCCTCTTTACCGACAGAAGGCTAGCCTCGATTCGGGATGACCGTCTGCGGTGTCATGTCGTGCTAGTTATAAACCTCTCCTGCTCCGTATACATCTGCATATCGTATGATTGATCATGCTGTCCGCTCTTCGTAGCCATAAATAGGCTCAAGCTCGCCTATAGATATGAGATACTAGATATATATCCCTGGCCACGCAATCAATCGCTGGGCGAGAAGGGTAGATCCGCTGGTCCTTGTGATATCTGCAGAGCCGAGGTAAGCCAGGAGAGAAGAAGAAGAAGAGACGTCCCTTCGTCCAGACCAGCGCGAGAGGAGATGCAGGCAATCAGCGCGCACGCGTCTTCAATCCACGGCTGTCGAGTGGGTTGGCCATTATCGAGTTGCATGGCTGTTATTCTTAGAATAACCAAATCATTATCGTGCGCCGGTTGTGCTCCCAAACCGGCTTCCGTCTGACTCGTTGACTTTCTTTGTCTGCAGGCTGCAACTCCCCCAACAAGAACATGCGGTTGACTCAATCATCTCTCCTCCCTCAGGCCGTCTCTATGTGCACTGGTAAGTGCGCTTTTTGGACACGGGCATGGTCACCAAGCTTGCTGCTGCCACTGCCTTCTCTCCTGCTTCCCACCTTAATGTCATAATCCGCTACTCGACAACGACGACGAGAACACTGCGACACTATTACCATTCTCCTGTCCTTCCTGCATATGGCGTCGCGACCCCTGCGCCTGAGAATTATGATCGATTTCCCATCTTTCAATCCCCATTTCGTTTCGAAACAGGGTACGCTCTTCGTGCGAAACGCCCTCCTCGTCCATTCCCGCCGCCCTTCCTTTCCCCGCCATCGTCATCGTTCTCCGATCCCCTGACCACCCACTCCCAGAGCCAGGATCGGAGACTGTTTGTGAAGAAGGAATTGGTCCGTGGGCTGAATAATGGCGATGATGCCGTGTTAGCGGCGGAGAATTTTATCGGGGTTAATGACGGAGTAGGTGCTTGGGCTACTCGGCCGCGGGGCCATGCTGCGTGAGTCGTGTTGTTGTTCGACTACAACCTCTATTAATACTTTTCGCTTACTGACTCTTGCCTTTTTTATCTGCATAGTCTCTGGTCGAGATTACTCATCCACTTCTGGGCTCTCCAAGTTGAGCGCGAAGTCAACGGCACTTCAGACCCGGATCCGGTCGAGTTCCTCCAACGAGCCTACGAGGAAACCGTTCGTGCAACCATGCCTCCCCACAAATGGCTTGGGACGACAACATCAGTCATGGCTCTCTTACACTGGACCTCTGATGACGCGGGAGATCCCCGACCATTGCTCTACGTCACCAATTTAGGAGATTCTAAGGTTCTGGTCATCCGGCCGAGTGAGAAGAAGCTGCTCTTTCGGACTGATGAGCAATGGCACTGGTTTGACTGTCCTTACCAGCTAGGTACCAATAGCATTGACACTCCCCGCGACAATGCGGTGTTGTCGAAGGTTGCCTTGGAGGAAGATGACATCGTCCTGGCCTTGTCCGACGGTATCACAGATAATCTCTGGGAACAAGAGCTATTGACCATCACCCTCGACAGTGTCAGGAAATGGGAAGAGGTGCGGAGTCGAGACGGTGATCACGGGACTCATGATCATGGTCATGGTCATAGTGATCTGTGGATTCCTGACTCGGCCTTGGCCGACGAGAGGATGGTTTTTGTGGCTAGGGAATTACTCAAGGCTGCGTGTGCTATCGCTCAAGACCCTTATTCCGAGAGCCCTTACATGGAGAGGGCAATTGATGAAGGTCTTTCATATCAAGGAGGTATGGATTCGCGAAGTCTGGTTTGTCTATTCTCGTTCCCATGTTGACGGTTGCCCAGGCAAAATGGATGATATCAGCGTTGTCGTTGCGTCCTGCCAGAGGAGAGAGGCTAAAAAACGACCAGGATGATCTCCTTTGCAGCTACAGCATATGAACATAGTTTTGCGACTGAGTCGTGACCCATATGGGACTGGGCTTCTAGCCCAGGGAATAGATCCATTCTGCTGTGAGGCCAGTATCCATGGTCCGACAGAGGCCGGCAGTTTCTATATATACAGAGAAAATACTTCCTCCGCCAAGGATACCGTTGAGAGAGAATATACCACCGACGTGGCAGACAACGGAAGCCTGATAATGCACTGATATCAACCAATCACCAGAATACTGGTTGGTATATTTGTATACTGTACTGGCGGGCAGTCAGTCAAATGCATAGGCATTCTAGGCAACTATATAGGTTTGCACACAATCAGATGAATAAACATAGGCAAACCAACCATCAATCTAGCATTTAATTCGAACCCACATAGTGAAATCTACACCAGATACATAATAATAATCATAATAATTCGAGTAATAATACTCCTGGGCATTTCTCCCCAAGAGATGCCAATGCCGTAAGTCGTGCACCGACCACACCTAAACCAGCACCGCCCGGCAAAAAAGTTTCAAGAACTTTTCCAAGAAGAATAGACAACCACCGTCTTCCCTCCATTTGCTTTCTTCTATCTCCCAGACTTTAATAATAACAGCCAGACAAGATGAGGGCCAAACGTTCAAAGAGATATCGCAAGCTCATGCACCAGTATGAGCTCACATTCGGCTTTCGCGAACCATATCAGGTTCTAGGTATGCCCTTCCATCATGATCTCCTACGCGCGCTCTCTGATTGCGCTCAATGCGACTAACCTACCTTGTCTGACCCAGTCGACTCCAATTTACTGCATGCAGTACATTCCTTCAAAATGGATCTCATCCCTGCCCTGGAGCGCACGCTCCAAGGAAAAGTAAAGCCGCGTACGTAACTTGCTTACATGCGACACAGGAACACCTTTGAAACGAGCACATACAACTAACCAACCCTTCAATAGTATTGACAAAATGTTCACTGGCGGCAATAATGGCCTCTCAACCCATCAACCCGAAAACAAACAACCCATTCCGACCCCACCACCTTCCTCCCCCGACAACATTGCCCCTACGCCACTGTTCGCATAATGAGGATTCGACCCCCATCGACGAAGTGAGCTGTCTTTTATCTCTCCTATCCCCGAACGCAGAAGCGAGGAAGAACAAAGAACACTACATCCTCGCTACGGCCGACCCCCCCGCGCCTGCGAAGACAAATACAGATGATAACAGCGGCAACAAGAAGCGCAAGCGCTCGGAAGCAGAGATTCAGGCCGAAGAGGCGTTGCGTCGTGCGCAGCTTATCCGGCGCGGTGCGAGGTCTATCCCCGGCGTGCCAATTGTGTATGTGAAGCGGTCTGTGATGGTGTTGGAGCCTATGAGTGCACCGTCGGAGAATGTGAGGGAGAGTGTTGAAAAAGGGAAGTTCAGGGCTGGGTTGGACGAGCAGTCCGCTCTAGGGAAGAGGAAGAGAGGAGGAGAGGAGGAGGAAGGGAAGAAGAAGCGGAAGGGGTTAAAGAAGGCTAAGGGACCGAATCCGTTGAGTGTGAAGAAGCCCAAGAAGAGGGATGGGCCGTCTGGGTCTGCGAAAACCTCCTCTGTGAAGGAACAGGAACCCTGGGAGAGACATGACGGGGGAGAGATGAATGTTGATACGCAAGGGGTTGAGGTTACTGGAGGGGAGAATGAGGATTCGGCTTCGGCGGCCGTCAAGCCTAAAAGAAAGAGACGCCATCACAAGAGTGCCAGACGAGAAGGAGATGCTGGTACTGCTGATGGAGAGACGGATGTCGCAGATGCAGAATGATTCGCGTCTAATTGACGTTTCCCTTGTCTTGTTTCTTTCTACTGATACGCATATCTGTATGGCGTTGGTTGGGAGCTTCTCAAAAGTCTGGTTTATCATTGCTACAGCATGAGTTCCTAAGTGCAGAAGTAAACTTTTCAGTAAGCGTGCAGTCATATATGCTTCTACAGTGCGAGGGGGCTAGACAGTTCAATAATACAGTGTTGTACAAAGGAGCGAAGACCCCGATCTCTCCCAGCTATGCCTATACTATACCTATACATGCAGATTTAAGTAAATTTTTCATAATCCAATTCCATCCCAACAAACTCCAAGAACAACAAGGCAACAAAAAAACAATTCAAACTTCGAACCTTCTTCACGCCTGCGCCTCCCCCTTCTCCAATGCCCTCTCCTTAGCCCAGATCTGCTCAATCCGCTTTCTGTTCTCCTTGGCATCTTCCCGATTCCGCTTGGCTCTTGCGTAGCGCTCCGCGGCTAGACATTTGTTCACTTGGCGTTTTGTTTCGTTGCAGTTGCCCATAACTTTGTAGAGGAAGCCTCTTGCGTGGCATTCGTCGAGGGCGTTCATGATATCTTCGCAGTCTGAATGGATTATTTATTAGTCACTATCCCTAAAAGAGCAATCATAAAAACAGTTGAAGCAATCGAATCGAATCGAATTGAATTGAATTGAATGACGTGAACATACTTGCGTTGTAGGGTGTGTGGAGGTGGGAATGCATTTTGATTTGGTTTCTTGGGTTGCTTATGCCCCTTTCCTCTGTTATTTCGAGTTCAATTCCCGTTCTTCTTCCTCAATGAAGGAAAGTGATTCGTATGTCTCGTCTTGTCTTCTCTGTCAAACTGGATGTTAATCGATGAAGATGTTCGGAGTCGGATCAACGCCGCCGTATGATCCATTCCAACGATCCGAGAAGGCGGTCAGATTTATTCTGCCGGGCGGAAGCGCAACATTTTTTTAAAATATTGTTACGGTTACGGAGATTTTTTATTTAACAAATCCAGGAAAGAATATCTATAAATTTGATATTCTCCTGATTTGGACACTTTAGGTTAATATATATTCTTTTCTCTGTTAAGAGAAAACAAACAAGATGTCCATGATCACCACCGCAGCCTGGGTGCGACGGGGTGTCGCTGCTCAGTTCCCCACGAAATATGAAATTGATGAAGAGGAGATGGATCGCATATCGAAATTGGCTCGGATTCAACTCGAGGGTGCCAGGGAGGATTTACAGGCTGCCAAGGAGGAGAAGGATGCTAGTGCTGATCATGATGAGGCTATGGGTGAAAGTGGAGATGCTATGGAGGAGGATACTAAGAAGGAGACTGGTGATTCGAAAAAAGCAGAGTGAGCTCTCTCTCTCTCTCTTCTTTTTTTATATGTTTTTTATTACAGATCGACGGAGCTAACTTATTCAATTGAAAAGTGACAACGATGATGACGACCTTAAAGAATACAATCTTGACCATTATGATAGCGACGAGGTGGATGAGGATGGCGAGAAGATTACAATGTTCGGAAATGTCAAATCGTTGGCGTATCATCAGCCCCATGAAGCGGATCCCTACCTAGTAATTCCCGAAGAAGACGACGAAGAAGAGGAAAGAGAAGAATTACAGATCATGCCTACAGATAACCTACTTCTCGCCGGTAAGGTGGAGGATGAGGTCGCGCACCTCGAGGTCTACGTTTACGAGGATGAAGCCGACAACCTATATGTGCACCATGATATCATGCTACCTGCCATCCCTCTCTGTCTGGAATGGCTGGATATCCCTGTTGGAAAGAACACCGAGGGCCGCACGACGGGCAACTTTGTGGCCGTGGGTACGATGGAGCCGGATATTGAGATCTGGGATCTCGATATCGTGGACTGCATGTATCCCAATGCTATCCTGGGACAAGGTGGGGAGGACGAGGCGAGCGGCGGCGCAAAGAAGTCCAAGAAGAAGAAGCGCTCCAAACCCAACGACCACTACCACGTTGATTCTGTGCTCGCGTTGGTCGCCAACCGACAGCATCGAAACCTTCTAGCCTCGTCCTCAGCCGACAAAACGGTCAAGCTATGGGATCTCAATACTACTAAGTGCGCTAAATCGTACTCGAACCACACGGACAAGGTCTGCTCCCTGGACTGGCATCCGAAGGAATCCACCGTTCTACTCAGTGGCAGTTATGACCGTACGGTGGTCGCAGCCGATATGAGAGCGCCCGATGCCAAGGCACGATGGGGTGTCGATGCCGATGTCGAAAATGTACGATGGGACCCCCATGATCCTAACTACTTCTATGTTACGACGGACAGTGGGATCGTCTATCGCTACGACGTCCGAAATGTGCCCGCCAGCCCGCAGGAGTCGAAACCCGTATGGACTCTGCAGGCTCACGATTCGTCCGTCTCCTCGTTTGATGTCCACGGTAGTGTCCCCGGTTTCCTAGTGACCGGATCCACCGACAAGCAAGTTAAGCTCTGGAACATTCAGGACAACAGGCCTAGTCTGGTCGTTTCGCGTAAGTTAGAAGTGGGTAAGGTGTTCTCGACCAGCTTCGCTCCAGACCCGGAGGTGGGCTTCCGCCTAGCAGTTGCCGGCAGCAAAGGAGCGGTTCAGGTTTGGGATACGTCAACCAATGCGTCGGTGCGACGTGCCTTTGTGAATCGGTTGCCTGCACTGGAGGGCGAAGTGAAGGAACGAACGGTCGGAGTCGCTGCTGACGATGACGATTCGGATGATGAGGGGGAGGAAGGCGGCCAGGCAGGGCCGGTGGAGAAAGGTGCAGACGGGTGGGAGTCCATGGACGAGGATTGAAGGGATACAGTGACAAAAGTTGGATCGGCATAGACATGTAAGGTTTCCAATACAGGCAATGGGACTTATCGAGATACCCGGTTGTTTCATACCTATCTATCTAGCTTTGTGTTTCCATCCTAATGCCAGCGTAAGTGCAACTGTAACCGATTATCTCCAACTCATCATCGATTCAACAGCTACGGGGTACATGCGGCAGATCAACCAATATAATCAATAATAATGTTATGTAGCATTGAGGAAACCAGGAAAACCCCGGGCGGACTCCGGACAGTCACATGACAATCGTCTAGAATATCACGTGGCAGCCCAATCAAGGCGAAACTTTGATTGCTTCATCTTTGGTTCGCCCTGCAAAGGCGAGAAGCATCATCGCTCACGACGTGGCGTGGTCCAGGATTGTGTGTTGGCATGCGTATCCACTGTCAACTGTCCACTGTACCACATCGACAGCTAACAAAAAAAACAGCAGATGGACAGAGTCGACAGCTGGAATAACGGCATCTGCCAAATGCCAACTGCTCGGAATAAACTTTGACTGGCGGTGCTACCCAACGGTGGCACGTACCACTGTCACAGCGAGATGGCTTGAAATTAAAAGTGATTAGCAGACGAACGGTGGTTTCATCGCTTGCTCAGGGTTTGTTCAGGGCTGGCCAGCAGAAGACTGTGTGTATGGATAATGGCACTGTATTCATCCATGCACGAAGCGCAATGGAACCATGGTTGCTGCTGCAGACACGCTGTCGGTGTCTCCGCCGGACAAAGGCGAACAGGGGATGATTGGCATCGAGGCGTTTGTTCCTTGAAGGCACGGGCGGAGACAGGAGACGGTTCAGCAAGTGATGTTTCAGCCAACCTGCATAAGCGCTGGGCCTCCTCTGAGGCACTCGGCGCCGCCCGCGGTTCTCTTCGCTGTTTTCTCTCCCCCACGGCACTGGCCTTTATCGTCTTTTCTTTTCGTTTTCCTTTTTTTGCCTTTTCCCTGCACGGCTTCCTTTCTTCTGTTTGCTATCCCTTCATTTCCTTCATTTGTTACCCTTGCGTCCGCGGTCTTGGGCCCTTCCAGTTCTATTGTCAGCGCGTCCTGGTTGTCCGCTCCTTTCTCCTGAATACACTCACCGACCAGTATCCCTGAGTCGCCTCTCAGGGCAAATTGTTCGTCGACATAAGTCCATTTTTGCTGTGCAAATCTGGCTCAAGTTCCTCACTCCCTTTGATCCACATCTCCAACTATTACAGCCGTGCACGTTACCTTGAGCAGTGATTTCTAGTGCTATCTATACTCTTCTCGGTACATTTTTTGTCGCAAGGAAGAAACGAGAAAGAGGCCGCTCTCGCAGACAGAAATAAATAAAATTGCAGCTTCTTCACACCCAATTATCTGATCATTCATCCCTTGAAATAACTATCACCATGGCGGGCATCACCCGAGCATTCACCAGGCGCAACAAACGACTTGAGGTATCGGCACCCATGCCCTACCATGAAGGACATGTCAAGTTTAGTGCGGGTACCATCAAACGCGGGAAGATCTCTGCGCCTATACAGCTGATTTCAACTACTAACATGCTGGCCTTCGATGCCCCCGAGCTGCGCTCTGCTACTTCTTCTTCTTCGGCCTCATCGATGAGATTCCGCGACGATTCAGATATGTCTGAATCGGCTCTTTCCGCCGCATCCCCAATCACGTCTCCCGGTTCATCCTCCCGTGAGGGATCACCTGTTGATCCAAAGTCTATGCCGATTCCCCTTCCTAAGCGATCATACACTCTGGCAGACCCGATCAAACCGTCGACCACGCGAGTCCACGATCATACACCAAGCATTCCGAAGCGCGCGCTCTCGCATACAAAACGATCACATCAGGAGCTCTCTCGCCAGCGCTCCATGAAGGCAATGACCCCTCCTCCTCTCAACACGATCAGCGACAGTCCCTCGATGCGATCCGTCCAGGGTATTAGTGGTTCTGAACCACACCCCTTCGGGAGAGAACTCGAACAGGTTCGAGAGATTGCAGAAGAATTCGGCGGTGGTCATTTGCTCGACGAAGAAGAAGTAATATTCCAACTCAAGGGACTTCATAGGTTCTCGGCGCAGGAGTATCTTGCCGAGATTGAAGATCTGTACAACAGTATGCTTGATGACGATTACGCTGGCCCTATTCCCGTTGCGGCCTGGGTATAAAATACCCAGAGACCAAAAATTCCTATTACGGATTGTCTTGACGACTCCGGAGCCACGCACGGAGAGGAGAACTGGATATTCTCCCCCCTGCTTGTGGGACCACTGTAATGACCGACTATATTCTCTCCTTATCTGAGTACGACGTTTGTTCTTACATCTATACCACTGGAAACGCTTTCCTTGTCTCCATCTGTTCCTTTTTTTTGGGTTTGTCTTCCGGCTTGGACAATCCGGATCAATGGGTTATGTCAGGGTAAACTAATGCGTTGGGAGGAGTAAATTGGAATGGATAGCTTGGGCAGGCATTTTTCTTTTATTTTTATTCTCCGGTATATTTATTTATTATCCCTTTCTTCTTCCTTTCGTTGGCCAGGCTTGGTTTGATGGTATTAGATTGATTTTACCCTGACATTTCACTACATGAAGAGACTTATCTCTGTGGACTAAAACTGAATCCTTCCATATATGATCTCCGTAAAGCGTAGCGGTATCTTGTTTTGGCTTCGTTCGCATCGAGTCATACCGCAACTCGACACCCAGAGAAAGGACCAAGAATAACACGGCCCAGATAGGTGACCTACTCATAAAGAAGCAGTAACCTTTCCACTCTCAATATCCGCAACCCTAGCAAGGCCCCTTTTGTACGCTTCATTCTCTTTAATGCGTCGGGTATACGCCACGATCTCCGGAAACCTGTACTCGGTAATCAACCCGGCATCGGTCGCAGCAATGACCCCGAAACTAATAAGCATATCGGCAGCGGTGAAATCCTTACAGCAAAGACCACCGGTTCTGTGTCCATTGCTCAAGTCCACGCCAGGGGCAGTTTTGAGCTGGTCCTCCAGGAACGGGAAATGGACAGCAAACTGCTTGTCTAGGAAGGAAGTCTGGACCGTATTTGCCACCAGCCTGGTAAGGGGCTTGATGAAGAATGGAACTGGAGAGTTTCGGATGCCTTTTGTTTTTTAAGAATGATTGATATGGTTAATTATGGCTGTCTTGGAGAAAGAAAGAAAGAGAGAAAACCCCATATGCATTGTACATGTATATAGTCGTTCAGTATCAGCAAAAATAATCAAGAGGAAACAGAAACACCTACGATCCAGAATCAACTGAAGCACCAAATTGGGCATGAAGCTCCCCTCCGAATAATGCATGAAAAAGCGATATCGCAACCAAGACTCCGTCTCTGTGTCTTGGCCGTTCTCATCTCGCGCGTACCGCTGCGGGACAAGGCCCTTCTCGACGCCCCCGAAATGGTCGATGAGGTACTCGAAGATATTCCCCGACTCGGCCAGCACCAACGGCTTCCCTGATCCGGGCCACTCGATGGAAACCACAGGCGACTTGCCGAGGGGGTGAATATCTTTCATCACTGGAGGCGCAAGGCCGGAAGGCATGCGCTTGAAGGCCTTTATTTGGTAGGGTAACCGGAGAGACTCGAGGAGCCAGGCGATATTTTGGGCGCGGGAGTCGTTGAGCCTGTCGTATACATGTGTTAGAACCACGACTGTTAATGAATATGGATATTGAATTCAATATACCAATAGAGAGTGATAGTGATATCCTTGCTTCCTGCCATTTTGATTATATCCGCAACAACTACGGGTATTGGACAAGTGAAGTCAGTGAAGGAGGCTTGCATGGACGATGGAAGTATATAGAAAGAACCTCGGTACAGGTAACCTAAGGCTAGTCCAGTATAGGAAGGATATACCCTGATTAGTGAACACTATGACCTAACCAGATTGGGAAATGTAATCAGCTTAGGGTATATACCGTCACGCGTCTGTTTGTTGATGCCTGAGGCTGCATGACGCGGTCCCACAAAGTCTGCCTGATACTTTCAAGTTCCACTCCCGCTTTTTTTTTTCTCCTCTCCACGCCAGCTCTCCCTCAGCCCAGCGCTCTTCTGTCTGCATACAGTTGCCGTCTCATTGCCTGAGAGCATCTGCCGTTAAAGTGTTCCCAGGTGCAGACAGAAGAAGCATCCCCCATATATATCCTTATTTGTTCCGTCCCCACGGGCTATTCTACACCACGTGAGGTCAACCGCCGTCGTCGTAACTCAGTCGCAAGCGTCGACTATCTAATGCAGAACGATTTCAATTCTTCCAGATAGACACGGCTGGATTATTGTATTGATATTATCTGATTTCCCCTATTTGATATGGTTTCATTTGCCACAGCATCACGTAGCGCGATGGTCGCTCCGCTGACTTCCAAGCCATCAAAGACTACGGTTCCACCTATACCCATCTTGAAAAAATCAAAGCTGGCTATCACGAACGTGCAGACGAAGCGAAATATAACATCCATGGACCTCAGCTTGTCTCTGTCTTCGTCGATCCCCTCAGATCCGAGCGACATGTGTCCGAGTCCGAAGAAGCGCGCTCGAGTACAGTTTCAGTCGGAGGTGGAAGTGCATGAGACATATGATGATGAAAACCGACCAGAGAAGAGTGCGGCTGTGATCAGGGAAGAAGTGCGCAGAGCTATCCAGCGACATGTCTCGGCTTCGGACAGTGAGGCTTACGACCGAGTTAAGGAGATCTTCTCTGCGGATCCCAGGCGCCGGGACGATGATGGGCTGTTTCCATATGGAGTACCCACTCATACAACATTGAAGTACCACCTCATGGGCTTGCTGTCGAATGTCGCTGCACTCGATCGTTCCTGCAGTGGGCTGGTCAACGCGGTGTTGGGCAGTGAATGGCTTGGCCGTGACGAGTTGTATGTGAAGCTGTACATTCGGTTTTTGGGCAATTTGGCAGCGGCTCAGGGGATGTATCTCAGTGTGGTATTGCGGATGCTTGTCGGTTATCTGGGTGAAGTGCCGAAGGGCACGGGCAAGATTCCCGGGTACCCTATTGTTCATGTGTCGGAGATCTATAATAGAGTTCATATGGCTTTACGTCATGTCTTGCAGTTAATTCCTGCTGGTAGCGGGGCGTTGTCTCCGATTCTGGCGGCACAGTTTCCTTTCGACACGGATTCAGCCAGAGCAAATATTGCATACACGCGCAACCTCATTCGGGTCATCGGTTACACCCCCGAGTTGCAGGCGGACGTACTGGCACTTATTACCGAGAAGCTGGTCAAGATCGATGTCCAGATCCAGGTCGACATGGAAGATTTTGAGGACGAGGTGGGCGAAGATCTCGTGGAAGATGTGTCTCCTGAAGATGACCAACTTGACGATGAGGATGCCGATGACAATGAGTCGGTCGCCAGCCATGAGTCTCTGGACGCTGAGTCTCAGCGTATTAAGACGATCAAGGATAACATCTGCAAAATTGATGGCATGATTGATGCTCTTTTCGAATTCTATGCGCCGCCGTTCATCTCCGGTAGCTTGGATGATCAGGAAAATGCATTGGATCTTCTTCTGAGCCACTTTCAGAGTATCATTCTCCCTACATACCGTTCTCGCCATTCTCAATTCCTCCTGTTCCATTTCTCGCAGTCTTCTCCGGTTTTGGTCGATCGTTTTGCCACCACTTGCGTTCAACTTATCATGAACAAGCTGCAGCCAGGCGTTATGCGTCAGTCTGCGGCGGCATACCTTGCTAGCTTCGTTGCCCGAGGCGCTCATGTTTCTGGGGAGGTCGTCCGTGATGTCTTTGACTTGCTGGGAACACATCTGGGAAACATGCGGGCCGACTACGAAGTCAACTGCCGTGGCCCTGACCTCCGCAGATATGGCGCATTCTACTCAACAGCCCAGGCTCTGTTGTACATTTTCTGCTTCCGTTGGCGTGACCTGACAACTGCGGCATATGATGGTGAGAGCGATAGCCAACTTGATCAACTCGACCCAGAAGATGTTACCTTCCCTCCGCCTATCAAAGAAGTCCTCCACAAGGCGATTTACTCCAAGCTCAACCCACTTAAAGTCTGCTCACCGGCTATCGTGTCCGAATTCGCACGTATCGCCCACCACCTGCGCCTGCTGTATGTGTTCCCACTTCTGGAGACAAATAAGCGCCTCCGCATCTCCTCCTTCCGGAGTCTGTCTGCCATGGCAGATCCCCGCTACAGCCATGTTGAGCGGGAGATCCGAGCCGGTGACGATCTGGGATACCAGCTTGACGCGTACTTCCCATTCGATCCGTATCAGTTGCCGCGCAGTCGGCGTTGGCTGGAAGGCGATTACGTCGAATGGCGCGGGATTCCAGGCATGGATGACCGAGACGATGAATCGGATACTGATACAGACAGTGACGCTGATGAAAGTCTGGATGAGTACGATGTGACAGGGTCCGATGAAGACTAGCTTTTCAAGTTACGGGCGTTTTCGTTTCATTTTGTTCTTCTTTTCTATTCTTTATTTCTCTCACTTCGGGGTCATTTCACTTCTATTTCCCTCCCATCTTTCCTTTCCTTTTTTGTTCATTTTACATAATACCCCAAGCGTTTTCTCATTTCGTTTACAGTCTGTCTCCGAGAGGCAAAAAGTTGGGGTTTATTTAAATTTCTTTCTTTCGATGACTGGAAGCGTCTTAGCGTGGCGAACGGGTGTCTTTATTTCTTGATGTTTTCGTCTCGGGAGGTTTCATGTTCTATTTCTGAATATCATATACAAGAATCTGTTGAGATAGCGGAATGTAAATGATGTCTATTCTATATTCACTGTGGCATCCCCCTTTTGGATGCAGCCCGCAAACCTTTCCTTTTTTTCTTTCTCCATAGCTTTTTCCGTCCTTACATTTGAGCTGCACGCCCCAGGATCTGTGTATTATGTCATTATGCATAATACGCAGGAGCTTGACTGATGCGTCCTGCCGAGACCACAGTGAATATGTCTGATACTTCCAGCTAGAAGAGATGGAGTCTGAAGATGAAATAAGCTTCGAAAAGTATCTGGATAGTTCTGATCCATAGCGGTCAACAACTTTGCTCAACATGTGGCTTGACTGGTTGGCACAAGCCATAGGATCAACATGCACAATAATGGTCGGGCAGGCTTTCTGTGCAGAGCGACCAACACTAAACGGAGAACATTCGACTTCGATCCAAGACTGTGATCAAGAATTTGGAGGCAGAAATCAAGGCGGCCATTTTGAGACATGTTCGGGGCCATTCAATCGAAGTAGAATTTCTCCCTCGGGACTTGTTCATGCTTCAGTCGGAAGAGGCCTCCTTCATTTCTTCTTCACTGACCGGATGAACCATGATGGGCTTCCAGTGATGGGACACTCTATTGGTATCGTGGGTGAGGGAAACGCAGGAACAATTGGAGGATGCTTCACCTTGACGCAGAACGGCAGTCTACACAAAGGGCTTCTTACTAAGTATCACATTGTGAGACCTTCCAATCTGTTATCTGAGACTGGAAAACTTGGGTCCTTTTGGCTGTTCCCTGTCACGAACCCCAGTACAAGCTATACAAATGGAAGTCTTGCTGCTGAATACAATCTAGGGTCTTTCTGCTCAGGCTGTTCAAGTATATATGTATATCTTTTCTTCTTTATTCTCTATCCGGCGCCAACAGGTTGTATGGATATATTAATGACTGGGAAACAAACAAAAAAAGAAACAAGCAGCCCATCTCTATCCGTGTAAACGAAACACCTTGAACACCAGAATTGTTAAGCGATGATAGCAGGATCAAGAGCAAGGCAAAACGAAAGGAGGGACTCCGAAAAAGTCCAATGTCGAAACCAAACCCGCTAAATGTAGACGCTGAGTTCAACTGGTTAACGAAGTCGAAATCGCCACGCTAAAGAGAAACTGTCTCGTAAGATAGAGGGAGCGAGGATAAAATGGGGAATGAAGGAGGGAAAGGGAGAGAGAGAGAGTTTGTGTGTGCGTGGGTGAGTGAGTGTACAGTATGCGCGTAAATGAGCGAAGAGGAAAAAGGGGAAACGATGTAACTGTAGATTAGAACCGAGAAGGAGCGATATAGAGGAATGCAAGAGGATGTAATATAAGTCATTACTCGGAGAAAATGGCCTTCATATCGGCGCATGCGTCCCGATAAAGCACGCTGACTTGTCCTTGATCGCGAAATGGATTTGGAGACTTATCCCACGCGTGCCTCACTTTCTCGATCATCATAGAACGGACATGTTTCCCAAGATTCTGCAGTCGTCGGACGAAGACCTGTCCTTCCTTGAGGAGCATATCCCATTCGCAGACGTAGAGAAAGACATGGTGCGGGAGACCGTCGGCAAGAAGCTCATCAGACGCGCGAGCTGGGGAGGCATAAGGCGATGCGCGTGAAGCCTCGTCGGGAAGATACGAGTCATCGAAGAGATTTGTAAGAATGGCAGGGAGTGTCTTGCTAGGCATGATACTGCCCGCGCGACGAACCTCTCGAGATTCCTGAAAGTCAAGGATGGGATACCAACAGAATATGGCCACAATGCGCAGGTCGCCCATCATCTCATCTACCAGGGTGTTGGATGAGTAGGCGCGATCCAGTAAGTCAAGATGGCTCGATCCACAGCAGCCAGGATGGATGCTCCGTAGCCGTAAGGGAACGGTGACAGCAAGGTTGCCGCCGGCCGAAAAACCGCTGAGGACAACGCGCGACATGTCCAATCCCAATTCAGTAGCATGCGAGGTCAAATATAGCAGAGCTTCGACTCCATCATCGACAGCAGCTGGGAAAGGATGCTCGGGAGCCCGTCGATAGCTGACGCTGACCACGACAGCGCCCACCTCTTGCAGAACGCATTGTGCCCAGCGACTGTCATCGGTCGCACTGCCCAGGGTGAATCCTCCTCCATGGAAATTAACTACCACGGGAGACAGGTGGCCCTCTTTTTTGCGTTCAATATAAGTATCAGGACAGTAGAAGTGCAAGACGACTTTGTGAAGGTGGTCCTCGAACGGGATGGAGCGTGTGAAGGAGGGTTTGGGTGGATAAGGTGCTGCTATGGTGTGGAAGAACATGCCCACGCGCATCAGGGCGCGCCAGAAAAGGGCCTGGATGTACAGCAGCCAGCGAGAAGCCATCGATGTCGTACAGCTGTGCTTTTTTGTCTGCCTGGAAACAATGAACTCGCCAACTAAAGCATTACTGGCATTATGGTCAGCAAAGAAAGACCGTCGCAGCATAAGCATATCGACTAAAGAGTGCGAGCGATTGGACTCCGCCGGGATAGCACCATGTACGTAGTGATAAATATTATGATTGGACTTACCAGGGCGTCTAGGGATATTAATTATTGGCTAGTGCCGCGACAATTAAATCTCACAGCGTCAAAAGGATTCAGAATGGAGAGAGAGCAGGGGGCAGCAAGGAATTTCTGTATCACGCTGAAAGACAAGAAGAAGAATTATAATAATGATCTTATTATGAACGAGAACAATGCCGCTTCCCAGCATCAGAAGACATGCTCGAGCCCATTCGATGCGGCTAAGAAATCTTGCGAGTCGTGCGAGTCGTGCGAGTCGCTAGCTGCTGCACATTATGGTATCTAGCGCAGGTGGCTAGGAACACAGTTAACAGCCATTGGCGCCAAGCAACATGGCGTAGATAGACGATTTCAGCGTACCTTCAGGCCTCATAGATTGGCAGTGAGTCAGCAGCTCCTGTTCGGAGTCGGAGATGACAGGAAGAATCCAGCAAAAACCGCTGCCGATCTGTTTCAATGGCCCCTGAAGGTGGGAGTGGTGATGTCACGGCACTGCAGACTGAGAAAAGCCGGCGGCTGGCTCTGGTTCTCCCCGAATTTCCGAATAGAATTATGTTATTAACGTCTGATTGAATCTGGCTTGTTCTTGTTCCTCCGCATTCCTGTCGGATATTCTTATTATCCTCTGCAAAGCTCTCGGCTCACTGTGGCCAAACCCGTTGTTCTGCATCCCCTCGCCTGATGTCGACTCCCGATTGCCTCTGAAAGAGAGTTTTCCTTTTCTAAAAAAAGAAAAGAAAAGAGAGAGAGCACGGCAAAAGCAAAAAAAGGTAGCGTTATTTCGCAACCGGGAGTGGAGTGTCCAGCGTACACATGTGCGTTTTGATGAGTGCTCCTCTCTTTTCCTTCCCTTGAAACTCCGTGCCTAATTGTTGTTCTCCTGCCAGGAGCCTTTTTCGCAGAATGTCGATCAAGCGCGCTCTGTCAAAGATCAGGAAGACCAAAGATGACGAGCCTGGGACTCCAAGCGATTCGTCGCAAAACTTCCGCTCCCATCGCCGGATGCTCAGCAACTTCCTGCGCGAGCGCGGCTATATTTCTTCTTCCGATGACTTTTCGGATGACTCCTCGTCCACTGGGACCCTTAGCAAAAACCAGCAGAAGCGCTTAGCTCGTCAGCAGCGCCGTCAAGCGCGGAGCCGTCTCAGCGAGGAGCACCGCTCCGAGTCGGAGAAACGTAGCAGGACCGATGATTCAGAAACGGATGAGATGAAGGTGCGCTATGGCGATCTTCCACTTGTCCAATCTCGCGAGCGCAAGCACGAACATGAAGTCTCCCTCGCCGAACTTTCCACTGCCAGCGTTGGCAAAGAAATCATCCTTACAGGGCGTCTGCACACCGTTCGCCGTATGAGCGCAAAGCTCGTCTTCTTTGTCTTCCGTCAACAGATTGATACCTTTCAGGGTGTCCTGCATGAGAAGCCTGGTGTTATCTCAACAGCAATGATCCAGTGGGCAGAACATCTCCGTACTGGTTGTGTTGTTCGTGTTCGCGGTATCGTTCAGTCTCCACAAGTACCTGTTCAGAGCTGCACACTCCATGATATAGAGTTGGACATCCAGGAATTCCACGTTGTGGTCAGACGTGAGGACCCAGTGCCTTTCAGCGTTTACGAGGCCGAGGTCGTTGCCACGGACGAGGACAACATCGAAGGTCGTCATAGTCACATCCCGGACCGCACCCGCCTCGTAAACCGCATCATCGACCTGCGCACTCCTACATCCCAATCTATATTCCGGATTCAATCTTCCGTCTGTAACCTGTTCCGCTCTGCCCTTGACGACCGCGGCTTCATCGAAATCCACACACCCAAGCTGCAGGGCTCCGCCACTGAATCTGGCGCTAGCGTCTTCCAGGTCAACTATTTCGGCCGTGACGCCTTCCTGGCTCAGAGCCCTCAGTTGGCAAAACAGATGGCCATCGCCTCTGACTTCGGACGCGTATATGAAATTGGTGCTGTCTTCCGTGCAGAAAATTCCAACACCCACCGCCATCTCACCGAATACACCGGCCTGGATATTGAGATGCAGATTCAAGAACACTATCACGAGACGCTCGAAGTCATCGACGCGACCATCAAGAATATCCTCAAGGGGGTTTATGAGCGCAATCGTCGCGAGATTGAGATCATCAAGCAGCAGTTCCCCTCTGAGGACGTAGTTTGGCTGGAAGAGACTCCAGTCATCCGCTTCTCCGATGGCATTAAGATGCTCAACGACTCCGGCTGGCGCGATGAAGACGGTAATCTGCTTCACGATGATGAGGATCTCCACACACGAGATGAGATCCGCTTAGGTGAGCTAGTCAAGGAGAAATATGGCACCGACTATTATATTCTCGACAAGTTCCCCGTAGATGCCCGTCCCTTCTATACCATGCCAGATCCGGAGGATCCTCGGTTCACAAACTCGTTTGACATTTTCGTCCGCGGTCAGGAAATTGTCTCTGGCGGTCAACGTATTCACGACCCAGCCATGCTGGAGGCGAATATGCGCAAAGCGGGCATCAAGGCAGAGGATATGAGCGACTATCTGGAGGGCTTCCGTTGGGCAGCACCGCCCCATGCTGGTGCCGGAATTGGATTAGAGCGTCTTCTCATGCTCATGCTCAAAGTGGGCAACATCCGTCTGGCATCTATGTTCCATCGCGACCCCAAGAGCTTCCCAGCTAAGCCAGCCGTTCTGCAGCTACGGCATCCCGACTCGTCCACTCTTAACCCTCCGTGGCAACGCGAGAAGGAGTTCAAGGCGTCCGATCAGAGCCAGCTGCAACCCCTTGAGGAACTCATTGCCAATTACGGCGACTCGTCCTCCACGTCATGGGGTGACGACCGCTTCAAGATCTGGCGAGACATGACCACTGGCGCGGCGGTTGCTTATGTCCCTAGTTCCAACAACTATATTATGGTCCCGGGAAATCCTCTCTGCGATCCTACCCAGTACAACCATACCATCAATCAGTTCTTGCAGTGGTTACGACGTGAGACCAAGTACAAGCCAATCTGGATCCTCTGTTCTAGTGACGTCCAGAACCTTCTCGGTGAAAAGTATGGCTGGCGCAGTTTATCCTGCATATCCGAGGAACGTGTCGATCCTTCGCGCAACCAAGCCGCGTCTGATGGTGAGATCGGTCGCAAGATTCGACATGCTGAGGCCGAGGGCGTTAAGATTGTCTGCCTGCAGCCCGGCGAGATGGTGGAAGAGGATATCCGTCAGAAGATTGACAAGCGCATCCAGGACTGGCTTGGAAACCGCAAGGGCACCCAGATCCATCTGTCTGATATTGCTCCCTGGAGGGACTACAAGCACCGCCAGTATTTCTATGCCGTTGATAAAAACGGGACGATCTGCGCTTTTGTTGCCTTGGTTATGTTGGCACCAAGAAACGGCATGCAGATCAAATACAGTCTCGACTTCCCTGGCGCGCCCAACGGCGTTATCGAGTATATTCTGACCCATGCGATCCAAACTGCTGCCAAGTCAGGAGTGAAATCCTTCACCTTCGGAGCTGGTGCTACCACTCAACTTACTCCAGGACAGAATTTGCATGGAGCCAAAATTAGGCTACTCCAGCGCACCTATGACACCATTGCCAATCAGTTCCATCTGGTTCGCAAAAGCGAGTTCCGGATGAAACTTGGTGCTCACGATGAACCACTGTTTATTTGCTACCCGCCACACGGGTTGGGTTCCAAAGGTATTCGGGCAATCCTTAACTTCTTTGAGGATTAACGAATTTGAGCAACACGTAGCTGGGCAAGTGGGCTCCTAATTCATTTTCTAGCCATGTCGGTTGAGGAACAAGGAAACAACGAAAATACACTTCACCCTTCTTGATGCATTTCCGACAGAAGTTTGCTTTCATCTCGCAGCATGTTTCTGTTCTCTGTCCATTGATTTGATGAACTTTGTCCTCGCGACTCGATTGAAATCGGCTTAATGATAGAAGTTTCTTTTTTTGAGTCTTGCTAATTGGTAGACATTGCCATTGTGTATTCACGAGCACCCGATCTGTTTTTCTTCATTTTGTCATCCTCGTTTGATTGTCTGGGCCTTTCTTAGGTAGTCTCTGGATGTTGGCAATTCCCCATGATGTCTGTGATGTGTTTGCTAGTAGTCATGGTCTTTGCAATGATCATCTATGGTAACATTTATTTCCCCCCAGTGTATTTTGCTGATTTTTTATTTTTTTATTAATGAATCATCTTTGTATGTTATATCCAGTGAAGCACACAATGGTTCATACGTACCCATCCAAGGTTACTTCATGAAAAATGATTGGCATCGAAGTTGCTCCCTATATATCGCTCTCTGAGCCTTATTCGAGTCTGCAACGAAGCCTGATGTTTCTAGCTGTCATCAACTGGTGTACCCAGTTTGGTTAAAACGAGGTGTTTAACCTACCTGTTGCTGACAGGCAATTCCGAATCGTGCGTGTTTTGGTACTCTAAGTCAACATCTGCGGTGTATTATATACGCGGTTCTCAGTAGGGTAAACATGAACCTGCTCCAAGAGAAGACCTGGTGCTTGAAGGTAAGATGAATTAAAGGGAAATGAATCACTAGTGAGATGGGCGTGAGCTCTGATGGACGGACCTCGAGTGTCCCCACCACGTGATGACTATTTTTGCTCCTGAAACTGTTACAGGAACAGCCCGGAAAAAAGGGTTTCCTTATCGAAGATGGTGTTTCCCTACTGGGACCACCGTGGCTGAGAGCATATGTGTAAGCAGCATCTACTTACAGCAGGAGGCCAGCCCTCTATTTATACAGGATCATACGCATTGAACTTAACAGTATATACAGCATCTACGAGGTTACATGGACACGGATCATTAGAACAATGAATGAGTTATACAGGGCTTTTCTTGCGAACATGCAATATGTAGGAAGCCTAAAGGATCATGCGTACTCCATATATAGAAGTATAGTCCACCCGATTGTCACGTTGCTATGGTTAGTTCCTTTTCTTTTCATCTTTCGATTTAATGGTTAGACTTTGTTCGATTTTGGTGTCTCTTCTCATACCAGCTTCTGCTTCCACGATGACACCTTGAAACTGCATCGTCACCCAGCGAGCAACAAGTAGCGCGATGGCAGCCACGACGGTAATCCAGCAAGCCGTTGGCACGAGTGACCTGGGAAAAACGTTCAGCAGGAACGGATCCAATATTATATCCACCAGGATAGGCGGTACGTTGTCCATTAATGATGTGTCGAGAGAATAGTAGTCTGCGGCAGAGAAGATGCGCAGAAAGAGAGCCGAATCGGAAGTCGGCGCAGAGTCCGAAGCGGATGAATCATGTTTTCCCGCTTTCGTCTTTTGAAGAACAGTGTTTGCTTGGAGCTGGTCAACAGAAGCAAGGCGGAATGAAGAGAAACGACTAATGGCGGCCAGGAGAGACGGATCTTCAAGGGTATTGCCAATTGTATACGTTGAGAGGGTAAAGGAGGTTGGTTGCTAGCGGGGACGGTTGAGCATTCAGCATCTAGTCTGCTTGACAGGACAGCAGGGAGAATGATGGCCAGCCATACATACCGTCGCCAGCCAGCAAACCCTGACTTCGTAGCGTTTGCCCGGTGTGAGATTCTCTAAGAAAAACCAAGAATCCGCACCGAAAGGCGTGTCATCGGTCGGAAACAACGCATTCAACTGCGTCCGAATGATAGGGGACTCCGGGGATAACCTCTCCAGGCCCAGGTCATCCAGATCTGGTTCTTCTGAAGGGACTGCTACACGAGGTGGTGCGATGAAGACGATCTTTTCCACGTTCGCCTCAGCAGCGCAGAAGAGAAGAGCAATGATAGAAAATAGAAGAAGGGGGATGATAGACATGCTGCGCAACGAGACTTTTTAGGTGATCACATTAGATACCATCGCTGTCGTGCTGGTGGGTGGGAGTCGCGCTGCGGACGTCAACGCGTGCTGTCATCCACCAAGAGATGAAGTCATCGTGAACAGGAGGAGTTTCATCACGTGACTATATCTCAACACATAACACGTGACTTACTCACCGACTCATGGTGGTCACGGGACGATAATATGACCAATCAGCAGCGGAGCGGGGAAGCCTTTCCCGAGAGGGACTAGGTGGGAACGACTGTAGACCAACCAGAGCGCGCGGCTGGCTTGCCAGCAGAGCCAAGACCCACCGGGGCGGACACGCTAAGATCCTCCGGACGAGCACAACAAAACCGTTGTTGTTCTTTTTCCCTGACGATTGACCCGTGAATCGCCTTCTTCCCTCCTCCTCCCAGCTTTCGTTCAAGCATAGTTGCTTGTTGTTCTTGTTCTCGGGGGTGTCAGTCCCTGTAGTATCCTTACCTCAATTCCACCGTTAGCCTTCCCCTCTAGGACTTTTTATCTGTTTTATCTCTTCCACTCCGCCAATCCCCCCTGTCATCTGACTTCTGAACTGTCCGCCTAAACCCGACAAAATGAGAGAAGTCATCAGCTTGAACGGTTTGTTTCTCTCTCCTCCTTCTTATCCATTATTGTCGTCGCGTTGTGACCGTTTCTTACTTTTGGTTGTGGTGAACAGTTGGTCAGGCCGGTTGCCAGATCGCCAACTCCTGTTGGGAGGTACGCATTGATTTTGAGACGATTGCTCAAAAACAAAAGAAAAGGATATCTAAATAGGATTGCAATGTGACTGACATTTTCATTCTGTCTAGCTCTACTGCCTTGAGCATGGCATCCAGGTATGTGGAATTCGGCCCCCTAACACGATATTCTGGAGTCTCCCCCTTTTTTTCTGGCCCGGAATCATTTCGCTCACCAATGCTTCATCCTTGTCTAGCCCGACGGCTACCTCACTGAAGAACGCAGGAAGTCCGACTCAGACCAGGGATTCAGCACTTTCTTCTCTGAAACCGGTATGGTCTAGACTTTTCTTTGCTCCCCTTCGTTCATCATCTGACTTGCTGTTATATAGGTCAGGGAAAGTATGTCCCCCGAACCATCTACTGCGATCTCGAGCCCAATGTTATCGATGAGGTCCGCACTGGCACATACCGCAGCCTCTTCCACCCCGAGCAGATGATCACTGGCAAGGAGGATGCCTCGAATAACTATGCTCGCGGTCACTACACCGTTGGAAAGGAGATGATCGATCAAGTTCTTGACAAGGTACGCCGGGTGGCTGACAACTGCTCTGGTCTCCAGGGTTTCCTTGTCTTCCACTCGTTCGGTGGTGGTACTGGTTCTGGTTTCGGTGCCCTTTTGATGGAGCGTCTCTCCGTTGATTATGGCAAGAAGTCCAAGTTGGAATTCTGCGTCTACCCCGCTCCCACTAATGCGACTTCGGTCGTGGAACCATACAACTCTATCTTGACTACCCACACTACCCTGGAACACTCTGACTGCAGTTTCATGGTCGACAACGAGGCGATCTACGACATCTGCCGCCGCAACCTTGGAATCGAGCGCCCCAGCTATGAGAACCTTAACCGTCTCATTGCCCAGGTTGTCTCGTCTATCACCGCCTCTCTGCGTTTCGATGGATCCCTCAACGTTGATCTGAACGAATTCCAGACCAATCTGGTCCCTTACCCTCGTATTCACTTCCCGCTTGCCGCCTACGCTCCTGTTGTCTCTGCTGACAAGGCCTCCCACGAGTCCAACTCGGTCAATGAGATTACCATGTCTTGCTTCGAGCCCAACAACCAGATGGTCAGGTGTGATCCTCGTAACGGCAAGTACATGGCTACCTGCCTGCTCTACCGTGGAGATGTTGTGCCCAAGGACACTCATGCCGCTGTTGCTACCCTCAAGACGAAGCGTACTATCCAGTTCGTCGACTGGTGTCCTACCGGTTTCAAGATTGGTATCTGCTTCGAGCCTCCCCAGCAGGTCCCCAACGGTGATCTCGCCAAAGTCAACCGTGCTGTGTAAGTCCCCCTTGTTTTTCTCTTGCCTCCTCAGTACTGACGATGTTACAGCTGCATGTTGTCCAACACCACTGCCATTGCTGAGGCTTGGTCCGCTCTCGACCACAAGTTCGACCTCATGTACTCCAAACGCGCCTTCGTTCACTGGTACGTCGGTGAGGGTATGGAGGAAGGTGAATTCTCTGAGGCGCGTGAAGACTTGGCTGCTCTAGAGCGTGATTATGAGGAAGTTGCAAGCGACTCATTGGAAGAGGAGATTGAGGCTGAGTACTAAGTTGGGAGCTTGTGACCAGACAGGCAGCCGCGCTGATATGTTTGGGTACTGGAAATAAGGCAAACCGGGCTACTGACCCTTTAATATCTCGATTCCTTTCTCTTACATTGGAGGCGGGCCTGTTGGACTAGTAGCTTAAAGTCGAACCGTGTGGAGATACGGCAGCTTGGTTTAGCAGCGTGGTTTCTTTTTGCGCGATACACTTTTAATATCCCCAGACAATTGATGAATTCCCACTCGTTTCAAGTCCACGCCTATATTATGGCGACTCTTACTGGCATTCTTGCGCTGTAAGAATGGCCGAATAGGTAGTGTGTAGCCGCCGGTCTGCCAACCCTCACTTCTCTCAGCAAGGAGTACCTTGATATCGCATGAAGCAGAGGGGAAAAGGCAGGGTAAAGAAAAGAAAGAAGAATGCAGTGGTGATAATAGTAAGAATAAACGGAAGCATTTGGAGTGTACCGTGTTACCTCGTAATACGGGTGACGGACTAAGCACTCCCAACTTCAACCTTCCAACTCGCAATTAAACCACTACCACCACCACCTCCTCCTCCACTGCCTCTGGTTGCTCTCCAACACAACAGACCTCCCCATCTGTCTTTTCATCTCATCTTTGCTTGTTGTTCTTGTTTTGTTCTTTCCCTATTGTTCACCCCTGCTCACGTCATCGTAATCCGGGAGCTAGCGCTTGGACCCGTCCATGTCCGTGGCATCTCCTGCTAGGTAGCTACAGCTTCCGCTTCCTCGTCTTGCAACATTCCAGGAATCCGTGTAGAGAAAGGAGGTCGACGCCTCCTGCACTATCATTAACCATGTCGGTCATCGCTGACGGCGGTAAGTTGCTGATCCTCATGAGCCCATGGCTGAATTGCCGCTGCCCGCGCATCGCCCAGAAAGTAAAGCCGTTCGCTGAACGAATGGATGTGCTGACATTTCCTGGCTCCTTTTGACAGCACCGCGACATACGAATCTAAATCTCACTCCAGAGGAGAAGCGCGTCTTCTACCAGCTCTTCCAGGCCGCTGATACGACTAATCTCGGTGTCATCACCGGTGAGGTTGCGGTTCCGTTCTTCGAGAAGACGAAGCTTCCACCGGAAACCCTCGGACTCGTACGTTTTCAGCTCCTTCGAATCCGAAGCTAGTTGACTGGATAACTGGGATTATGAGATAGAATAGTAGCTAATGGTTGATGTGATTGCCGCAGATATGGCAGATCGCGGACAAAGAGAATAGGGGTCTCCTGACCCCGTCTGGGTTCAGCGTCGTCCTGAGGTTAATCGGACACGCTCAAGTAGGTCGTGTCCCTACAGAAGAATTGGCGTTGCAACGTGAGTATTCCATTCCTTTTCCCTTTGTCTTTTTTTTTTATTATGGGAAATTCTATTGCGGGGAAAATTTTTGACGATGCTCTGCTCTCTAGCCGGCCCCTTTCCCAAATTTGACGGAATCGCGGTTGATATTCCCCCAAGTGCTCCCCGTTCTGATGCAGGCGCGAGTAGTCCTCCCCCAGGAGCGACTGGTTCCGTTCGGGTTCCTCCCCTGAACCCAGATGACGTTGTCAAATTTACATCGCTTTTCGAGAAATCGGGTGGGACTAACGGTATTATTTCTGGTGCGTATGAACTCAGTGCTCCGCTCCATCTAGGCCCTGGTGTTGGCTAACGAGCAAATACGCACAGGTGAGGTCGCAAAGCACATATTCGAACGTGCGAGATTACCCAATGAAATCCTTGGCCGGATATGGAATCTGGCGGATACCAAGCAGAGAGGTGCTCTGGATGCCACCGAGTTCATCATTGCTATGCATCTCTTGACTTCATACAAGTCAGGGGCGATGAGAGTTATTCCCCAGACCCTACCTCCAGGGCTGTACGAGGCCGCCAGCCGAAGAGGTTCACTCCGGCCCCCAGGCAGTCCACGGTCTGGCTTTGGCGCCCCAACTCTTCCTTCCATTCCAAAACAGTTTACTGGGCCGCAGCGGACGCAGAGTCCCATCAATCGACAGCAATTCTCCTCACCGCTCTCTGCACAGTCGACTGGCGGGGACTGGCTTGTCACTCCTCAGGAAAAAACCCAATTTGATAGTATTTTCGCTACCGTCGATACAGCTAAATCCGGGTTCCTTAGTGGTGATCAGGCTGTCACATTCTTCATGAATGCCCAGCTGCCTGAGGAGACCCTAGCTCAAATCTGGGACCTAGCTGATATCGATGCTGACGGACAATTGAGCAGAGACGAATTCGCTGTTGCCATGCATTTGGTACGTCTAGTGCGCTCTGGTATGGAGCCGCTGCCCCAGGCGATCCCGCCAGCATTGATCCCTCCAAGCATGCGTCGTCGACCACCCGTAAATGTTCCATCGACACCAGCAGCAGTACCTGCCCCAGTTTCTGCTCCTGCCCCGGCTCCACACTCCGCTGCAGAAGATCTTTTTGGTCTCGATGCATTCACAGCACCGGCACCGGCACCTGCGGCTCCCTCTCAGGTGCAGCAGTCTACTGGGGGCTCGAATTCACCATTTGCTGCCCCTGGGTCGCCATCTACAAGAGCACCTCAACTTAGCCCGCCCTCGAACTTCAAACCCTTTGTCCCTACCTCTTCTTTTGGCCAGAGCTTGCAGCCGCAGCTCACTGGACAGAGCGTTCCGGCTGCCAAACCTGCTCCTTCGGCTTCAGAGGATCTGCTCGGTGACAATGATCCCGAAGAATCCAAGAAACTTACTCAGGATACAGCAGATCTTGCAAATCTATCTAACCAGATCGGTTCTCTATCAAAGGAGATGCATAACATCCAAGAGAAACGGACATCCGCCGAACATGATCTATCACAGACCTCCCAACAGAAGCGTGATTTTGAAACCCGACTTTCGCAAGCAAGAGCTATGTATGAGCAGGAAGTCAAGAATTTCAAGGCCTTGGAAGAGCGGCTCAAAGTTTCTAAAGCTGAAACTACCAAATTGCAGCAAGAGTATGCCTTGCTTGATGGAAGTAGACAGGATTTACAAAATCAGTATAATCAAGTGTCAGCTGCTTTGGCTGCAGACCAGCAGGAAAACTCAGGGCTTAAGGAGAAGATTCGCAAAGTTAACGCTGAAATTGCTCAGTTGAAGCCGGCGCTCGAGAAGGCACGTTCCGATGCCCGTCAGCAGAAGGGTCTTGCTGCCATCAACAAGAAGCAGCTAGCTACGGTGGAAGACGAACGAGACAAGATCCAGAGCGAGATAGACACTATTTCGAAGGAAAATGAGAGAGCCGAGGAGGCTGTGGCGCCTGCAGCTGTTACCAGCCCGGCTGCATCGACCACTAGTCAGAACACGAACCCTTTCTTCAGGCGGACCGTTACTGCAAGCTCAAGTGACTACGGTTCTCAGCCAGCAAGTTCGCCTGACCAACAGGCGGCTTTTGACAACCTTTTCGGCCCGGCGTTTGCACCACCTCCCAGTGTAACCCCCCCACCCCCGACTTCCTTCCGTTCTGCATCTCCGTCGGTACAGCAGTCTAGGTCCAAGTCTCCAGTGAGTCCTGGAGTACTAACGCCCTCAACGTCGCCTCTTCCCCCTAGTGCTGGGCCCTTTTCCGAACCTGCATCACTCGCACAGTCTAGGCAGATCACACCACTTCCGTTTGGTGAATCTCAATCAGCTGCTGCCTCGACTGTAGCTGCGCCGCCCGCAAGTGCCGCGGCAACTCAACAGCCATTTACTGCGGCAGCTTTGCCGCCCGTGGTCACCAGCAGTGGAACGGAGTCTAGCCATGAAAGTGCTACTGCGCAGCAGCCGCTACACGAGGCAGGGATCCCGGCCGCCACTTCCAGCCAGTCTGGGTCGGCTTTCCCAAGTATCAGTGATGAGAAGCAAGGCCAGGCAAAGGACCCAAGCTTTGATGAACTATTTGGCGACCGTGCGCGCGAAAGATCGCAGTCTCAGAGAGCGAAAGACTTCGATGAGGCTTTTGCCGCCATAGATCATGGTCCAGCGAATGGCAAACCCCATGGCAATGCAACCGCAGCCGATACTGAATTTCCTCCCATCCGGGAACTAGATAATGACGACGACGACGACAGCACCGACAGTGAGGCACCGATGGGGTTCGATGACAACTTCACGCCGGTTTCCCCACCGCGAGTCCAGGAAGAGCTTGGAGCCAATTCGATCGACCAGTCTCAGTTGGCAGCATTTCCTATGCCAAACGCGATGATTACGGAACGGCCTCCTCCTGCAGATGCTCAGACAAGCCCACCTAAGTATACTGAGGGTAACCAAAAACAGGAAGCGGGGTTCCCACCTGAGTTCGGTGGCCTTCTTCCAAGTCGTACAGACCCTACTGCCCCTCCTGACGCACCTCATTCTGTAGAGTCATCTACTGGTGCACCGATCGTTCATGGGGAACCGCAAAATGACACCCCTAAAGATAATGGAGCCACTTCCATTGCAAAGAAGTCTACTGCGCCCGATTTTGAGGCCGCCTTCGCTGGCCTTGATCTAGCTCCAGCGAAGGAGACGGAAGATGATGACAAGGATTCTGAATCAGGTGACAGCAACGGAAACCCCGCGGACTTTGAGTTCTCTTTTGACTCGCCGCCACAGTCTAAAACTGGTACTCTGAATTCTCACTCTGGTCAGGCACCCCCGTCGGGCTTCTTTGGTTTGAATGACAACGCCAATGGCTCGCCTTCTGCATTTCCTACACCAGCAAATTCAAAGCCAATCGAGCATGATTGGGATGCCATATTTGCACCGTTAGAAAACGCGAAGTCTCCTGCTGCTGGATCTGCAGGAGCAGAGACCGGGACCTCAAATGACAAGTCAGCTCAGCCTGCGGCTTCCGATCCTCGAGAACCGGGATGGGCGCTCGCCGCGGACGGAGAAGACGATCTGATCCTTCAGCGGCTGACCGGCATGGGCTTTCCACGCGACAAGTCTCTCGATGCGTTGGAAAAATTCGATTATAATCTTGACAAGGTGAGTTTTGTCCCGTTCATTTTCAAGATCACTTATCTGGATGTTCTTGTATGCTAACTAACCGGATATCCATAGGCTGTGGATTATTTGACTTCAAACCCATAATTATACTACGTATATTGCATTCCCTCTTTGCACATTTATCCCCCTCTCCGTATCCCTCTCTTTTCCATAGTTCTTTTTATTTATTTATTTTTTTTCTTCTTTTTTCTCTCTCTTACGCCTGCACAATTCCTACATAATCGCTTACATGTGTATATTCTTGGGATATTCTTCGTTTCACTTCCGTCTCTTTTGTTGATCTGACCGTGACTAGTATAATATACGAGACCCAGTCCCTGGCGAGTGTGATTTACTAATACAAACATCCCAGGTGTCGCTGGAGGCCGACAAGATACAGTGCACAGTACTGTACTCTACTGCATGAAATCTGCTTCTCTGCTTTGTATGTGAGACACTATTTATTGCATCATAAATATAAATGACATAGTTAGATATAATTTTCGAGCTCACTTAGTTGAGTATCGACAGCCCCGTAGTTTTTCGTTACTATTCAATCATCTGTCTGGAAGGTTGTATAGTGTGGAAACACTCGCTGCACGTGTTTAAAATGTGCAGCGCTCCTTGTTCAATACTATTAAACGACTCTGAAACTGGAAACGGCTTCCATATACCTAGCTAGGGAATTGGATCCTAACCCTCATTGTTTGTTCGCCCCCTTAATTAATCCCAATAACAGAAAAAAGAACAACTTCAAAGTCGATCAATAACAGTCATAAGTAAAACCCACCTCCGCCGAGACACCACATAGCTAAGCCATACGCGCAATACAACATACAGGGCAAAGAGAAGGTGGAAAGGGCAGTCTCAAAAATATATACGCAGAATGACAATAAAGAGCGGACACGAACGCCGTGATTGACTGAGTCCTATTAAGTAGGAGAAGAAAGGACAGAAAAGTTCAAGTTGTCAGAAGAAGCTGCCATGGTCTCAAAATTGAAGACACTCTTGGAGGTTCGAGGTAAGAGACACATTCAAATCATCGGGCCCCTTTAGCAACGGACTGCCGCCCCAGCTGTAATACCGCCTCTATGGATTCTTTTCATGCTGCGTTGATACCCGTTGCAATGAGACAACTATATCATCCATGTTAGCTGCTGTGAGAACGGGGTAGGCATTGCCAACTGACCAAAATCTTCCAAAGAACGCTGTTTGACGCTGCTACTCCGAGGACTTTTACCGTGCATAATGTTGTCGAAGCCCTTCGAACCCTGCAAAAGGTAGTAGATGCCCCCCATAACGCAGAACACGCCGAAGGAGAAGACCCAAACGCGGACAACGGCAACGATGGAGGTGTTGCCGTTATCAAACCACCCGAAGAGACAGAAGAAGGTTGCCAGAAGGTCCACTATCAAGATCGCCCCCGTCAACTGCCAGGAGGGAATTGACGACCAAAATGGGCCGCTGGCACGGGTGATGAAGATCAGCCAGTTTTCGGTCAATGCAATCTCCAGGAACAGAACTTCATCACGCTTCCCGAAATTCTGCACGATTCCTCCGTCCTCGCCGCCAGCCAGCATGGTGGTGAGTGTAATCCAGGTACCGATCGCCAGAACGACACCCAAGACAATGGATGTACCCCAGAGTTTTGGCAAGTTCCACTTGACAGGTGTTCTGGAGAAGGGAGCATTGTCATAGGCGATGGCCAGAGTTGCGATATCAGCAAAAATGGCGATGAAAACGACCAGCTGTAAATTGAGACACTCGTTCAGAATTACCATCCAGAGTCCCAGGAAAATTTCAAGATGGAGGGACAGCGCAATTCGATAAACCACATACGCGTACATGCGATGGAAGATTTGGCGTGAAGTTTTCAGAGCATCAATTATTGCTGTGAGCCCTGGGGCAAGAAAGACAATGTCCGCGGCGGAACGGGCAGCATCTGAAGCACCTTCGACAGCAATTCCTGTGTCGGCTTTCTTCAGGGATGGAGCGTCATTGACGCCATCACCTGTCATAGCGACCAGATATCCACGTTGCTGTAGGATCTCCACCACATTATACTTGTGCTGAGGAAACACCTCCGCAAAACCATCCGCCGCTTCTACGAAGTCGTAGACTTCAGAGCCGGGCATCGTACCACCACCTCCGAGGCCAAGACGCTCTGCGTTGTACACGTTTGTTCCAAGGCCGAGCTGGCGCGAAGTCTCTCGAGCAATTCCGACGGCATCGCCAGTCAACATTTTTATCTGAAGACCTAGCGTCTTTGCTTCATTGATCGTCTGAGCAGTATCGTGCCGAGGAGGATCTGAGCAGGGCATAATCCCTAGAATTTCCCACTTACCCTCACCACGCTTCCGAGCAACGCCCAGAGAACGGTAACCACGCGTGGCAAATTCAGCGACTTTGGTCTTGTAATCAGACACGATTTCTTCGGGGACAGCGTTGTCCTCTTCGACAGTCTTCAGGACAAAAAGCGGAGCTCCTTTCACACAGACGATCCGTTCTCCTTCAGGGGACAGCACTACAGCGGTAACTTTCTTGGAAACAGGATCGAATGGGTAAAACTCGAGAACTTTATACTGTGTGAGCATGCTCTTCGCGCGGGGATACTGTCGAAGTGCCTTGAGAAATGCCTTGTCAATGGCATCTATGCCTTTCTTCTTCCGGGAAGCGGCCAGACAGGCAGTCAGCATAAGGTCCTCACGGTCCACACCAGCGACAGTGTAAGGATCTGATAGTGATAGCTTGTTTTTGGTCAACGTGCCAGTCTTGTCAGAGCACAAGATTTCCACGCCAGCCAGAGACTCGATAGCAGAAAGCTTCTGCACAATTGCCTGCCTTTTGGCTAGGTATGCAGCACCGACTGCCATTGTCGTTGTGACGACCGCAGGTAGACCGACAGGCACGCCAATTATTGTGATGGCCAGAGTGAACTTCAGAATCGTGACAATGCCGTTAGACCGATAGAAGGAGGCTACCCAGACGACGAGCAAGGTCATGATAACCAGAATGAGTAGGACTGTGCCAATGCCGTTGAGAACCTCAGTGAAGTGACCACTACCAGCGGAAGCAGCTTTGACCATGGCAGCTGCACGCCCAACATACGTGTGGTCACCAGTCGCAGTTATGATAACGAATGCATCGCCTCGTTTCACAGCAGAGGATGCATAGCAGGTATCGCCATAATGTTTGTCAGCTACCAGAGATTCGCCCGTGATAGAGGACTGGTCGACCTGAAGGAAAGCTTGCTCAGTAATAATCCGACAGTCGGCGGGAACGATCGTGCCCTGGTCGAGATTAGCAGCAGTGACAGTTAAAAAGTGCACCGTCACAAGTCTCACCTCCTCAACTCGCAAGATATCGCCTGGTACCACCTGGGACGCTTCGACCTCAAACAGATCTCCGTTACGAAGCACGATAGCTTTGAGAGCAAGAGTCTTCTTCAATTCTTCGACAATAGACCCGGCCTGGTATTCCTGGACGAAGCCCACGGTGGCATTAAGAAAGAGGAGAGCACAGATGACACCAAAGTCAACCCAATCCTGAAGCCCAGCAGCCAGAACCGCAGCGGCCTATGTGCGTGAGATAGATATATCGGAAACAGTTATCTTTGATACAAAGCAGGATTGACATACCTCCATAACAAACTGAATCGGGCCGACGAAGTACGACAGGAATTTGAGGAAGAGGTTTTCCGTCTCCTCCTTCATTTGATTGAGACCATACTTCTTTCGACGGGCCAAGACTTCACTGTCAGTGAGGCCAGTACGGGTGTTCGTTTGGAGTAATTCGTCGGGAACGGCCCCAGCACTGTCAAAATCATCAGAAGCTTCGTATTCTTCGTCTGCGCGGCCATCATGCGATTCCAAATCCTCAATAAGGGCATCCATATTGTCCTCACTGTCGTCAGCATCGTCTTCTGAAGATTTCTTTACGTCCGAGCCTTCTCCAATAAACTGGTTCTTTTCAGTCAAATCGGCGAAGCGACCACCGGGAATTGGAGAAATAGAGATCCCATAAGGGACCTGTCCGGAGCAGTCCGCCATTACGCGGAGAGATAGGTGAGAAGATAGAAAAAGAACGATAGAATGACAAGTCTGGAGTAAATAGACGAGGTATTCAACAGCGTATGCCTACAATGCAAGGGGATTGAAGGACCAGGGACAGGATGGCACTCCTTGAGAGAACAAAGTATGCCGAGGGAAGGAGTCCCAGAAAATAAATGCAATGGAGAAGGGAGAAATGATAAGGAGGAAGGAGGCGAACAGGGTGACAGAAACTGCAATCACGATTCCAGAGAGATGAGTAGCTCTGGCTGAACGTAGGCAACAGATGGGCCGAAGGGATGGAAGATAATGAGTACCAGACAAGCGACAGGAGCAGAAGCAGGGGAATAGGAGCAAGACAGAAGGAGAAGACGTGACCAGGCAGCTGCAATAATTACCCGAATAGGAAGGAATGAGGGCACGGCGAGGTAACGTACGTGTAACTGACTGTCCTCGGCCCAGCAAGGCGACACAGAGCCTGCTGTGCCAGCAGAGACGGTACTTACTAGATGGGAGAGAACAGGCTGCATGCAGCCATGCGCATACTGCAATACTGCATTCTTGCGGTCGTAGAGCTGTTGCTATCTTGCAAGCCAGCAACAAAAGTGTCGCGGTACCGGTGGTCCGTGGATGGACCCTACACGGCTCATGTACTGCTAGACTATGCTAATATAAAAACTTTATGGCCGTCAGACTTTACTCAGTTGCACAGTCGCAGAACCTGGTGCTTGTGATGCCGTGTTGTGGTACGAAGTCCCTGAAGTGCCAAGCATTTGATGGGGCGGAGCGGAGGACGAACCCCTGATCTTGGCGGAGCGGACTGGCACATGACCCTTTTCGATCGCAAACAAAACAGCACTTCTCCTTCATCCAGTATCTCTTCATGTCTACACTGCACACACTCCATGCAATCTTACCCAGTCTTTAGGCTCTCCTCAACGCGCCTTCAGGTTCTTTCCCCTCTTCATCCGATCAACCAATCAGAGCTCCCTCTTGTTACCATCGGCGCTTACATAACAACTGGCCAGCCGACGTCACAGAAAAAGGCAGAAAAAGGCATACACTTGGAAACGCGAGAGGTGCCTGATCTCTGAGCAGTCAGGATGGCTTGCAATAGTGGTTAAACGCATGCGCAGGGTTTCCGACGATCGCAAATAGCGTAATGTTGGACTTCCACAGAAACAGGAAATAATCTGATCTGGTCTTGCGTGGGCTTTTATCACCGATGGAAATTCTCTGCCCGTTTAACTCATATTTCTTGTCCAAAATGAACCGGGAAATTCCTGGTTTTTACTATGGCGAGTCATTCTATACACCTTGCTACATTTGTATAGACTAACGTGTATCCTCAGATCCTGAGAAGAAAAAGTACTTCAAGATCCAAGCCAATCATGCAGCACCTCCGGGCTCACAGTACTCGAAGGATGCTGTCAAGCGGAAATGTGTAGAACAAGAGGTCCAATTATTCTTAGTAACAGAAGGGGATGTCAGTAACTTGCCGCTGACAGCTTACAGAAGCAACAAAGGAAAGTCCGCCTCAGCCATCGAGCTGCGAAAGAGAAGATTAGAAAAGCAGGCTTCCTCGCCCATCCGCTTATTGGGCTTGAGAAGCAGATTGGTGCGCACGGCGCTTCGAAAGGCCTGAGGCTTGAATGGCAGGGCCAGGCATATGTGAGCCAGCTCCAACGGAGACGTTTACACAGGTTTGAGCCGTGGCCGAGTCGGTTTTCCGTCGGCCACATTGTGCGAAGTAAGATCTCTGGAGTTTTGGTTGCGGGTAAGTCTCTACCCCTCGCTCTTGTAATCCAGAATAGCATGGACGAGTGCTCATAGATTGAAGGTGGAAATCATGGTGCAAACTCATCTGTTTCGTGAGTTTCACCTGACACACCGCGCAAGTTTGTGTGTATTAACTTTCCCCTTTTTAAGATTCTGTGTTCCGGAATATAGTCAAGGAAAGCAGACATACCCCAGGCGAATGGAACATGCTATTTTCAAGGAGCCATATAGGGTAAATAGCCGGAGTTCCCGTTCCTCAGAAATTGTTCCTGCTTACTTACGCAACCAGTTATCTTCTATTTCCCTGAGCCACACGGGTTATTTACTGTAAGTTTGATGGTTTTACGCTCTTGTGTTCCTTTTGTCACACCTCCTGACCGAATCAGCGCGACAATGGATTCTGGACCAAATGGCGACTCGTTCCTTGGGTTGCTAATGTTACCCGATCCCACTGTCGATGGAATTCACTACTCGTCTTCTACCTGTATGTAAATGCCTTGTGCAAGGTACATGCTGTGTCAGAAAGTTAATCTATCCCATTCTAGTCACCGATGCTGTACGGATCCGTATTCCTGAATCGTTATGGTGTTCCGCTCCATGTCCAACGGGACAAAACGCACTCTTCGCAGTCGGGACTTCAGATGGCCTGTACACAGTGGAGGGTGTTGGGTATCGCTGGACGCTGTCGAAGAAGCCGTTTCCGAACAATGTGCTCACGGGGCGACCCGTTTCAAATCGTCATATTGGCTCATCCCATGCAGTTGTCACCAGTGTTGAATGGTTATCATCAGACGTAATCGCTTGTGGCCTCAAGGATTCGGCTGTTTTCCTCCATGATCTTCGAAGTGGAGGTACTGCGACTCGATTGCAGCACCCTCATTCTGTGTCGAAGATCCGAAGAGTAGATTCTTATCGACTGGTAGTAGCGGGACAGAAATCGGTATGTACTACGCCCTTCTCACCCTTTTGTCGGTTACAAAGGGAGAAAAGTTGATTTGGAAATGCGTAGCTTAATATGTACGACATCCGCTACCCCCCCAATGGACTCCAGCGGAACCCCAAACCTACTCGATCTGGTCACACATCGACAAGACCCTATGTCACCTTTCCAGAATACTCTCCGGAAGTTCTAACCCCTGATTTCGACCTGAGTACTGAACTAAATATCCTGGCGAGCGGTATGTTTCTCCTTTTCTGATCCAAGAAAACTAGCTCTCAATATGACATTAGATACTTACATTTGTATGCACAGCTTCGGACTCACGAAAAATTCAACTATTCTCTCTTCGGACCGGCCAGCAACTTCCTTCTTGTTCTTATTCCTCTTCCTATCTTCTCCCAATAACGGAATACAAATACCCAAGTCCAATCTCATGCGTCCGATTCGAGGACTACACCGACGTCGACTTGGCACCTCTTACATTCAGTTCTCATTCTTCTGGACTTACTTCTGCCTCTCTAAGACCAAAATTACTGGTTTCTTCGGGGGATGTAGTTGATGAGTGGAGCTGGTAGATGCTCAGAGCTCCATCTGTACTTGCTAAGTTTTACTATTCTAGGATAGAAATGAAGACAGACCACTGGATATATAACTCACTGTGAATAACCAGACACCCTTGATCCCTCATGCCTATATGTCCTTGGGGTTTATCTATTTAATCACATTGAAGCTCGGGTGTCTTCTCTTCGTCTTCATCTCATCACTATTATTTCCCAGTTCTGGAAGACCTCGAGATCAACATCAAGTTAAAGGGTGAGCACCAAAATGGAAAGTCATAAAATGTTCTAGGAAATCCAGTCATGTATGTGCAGCTGTACAGACAAGGCAGAGCAGGAGTAAGTTTTATCATTTCTGTTCTTTTGCTAAAATATATTTCAAAGGACGGCACTGCGAACTTTGAAAGCAGCGGCCACTACTGCAGCCATCTATGATTTGTTTGGAGTCGAGCTTCGAAGCAAAATACAGCCCCCACACAGATAACCAACGCCGGTTATGGACTGGGCTTACATTCAGGTATTGGCATAATTTTTGGTCTAATACATAATATAATCATCAAAGGAAGTTTTATGTATATAGAGAACAACGAGTCAATCAAGGCCGCCTGCCAGCCATTCTCCAACTTCCACTCCAATCCCCTTAGCCATCTCTGCAATCCAATTCCCAGAGGCATTAACACACCATTTCTCTCCAGCATCCACAGCCATCGTTCCGGTGCCTGTTGCTCCTCCAGAAGCAGGAACAACAAGACGGAGTCGTCGCAGCGTCGCTAGCTCCGTGTAGATCACGTCAGCGGCCGGCGCGACGCGAATTGGATTGGATGGTGGGTTAGGATCAATAGCATGGTATATCGCGATTAGACGTTCCAGGGGAAAAGGACGAGCTGTGAGAATGGTTGACGAGCCAGTGATTCCTGCACCAGCGGCACCGCTACTACCACCACCTACTCCCCCTCCTGGGATCGCAGAAATCGTAGCGGATGATGTGGCAAACGCGGATTCGAGTGTGGACTTGGTAATGCGCGTCTTTTGTCTCTTTCCTTTCTTGTTAGGCGTTGAAGGGTCTTGACTAAGATCAAGGACATTATCATCTGCCTGAACTGGGGCCTGGGAGAGTTTCTTCAGACGTCGGCGATGGTGGGCGCGTTTATTTCGGGCAGATAGGGAAGAAGAGGAGAACTTGGAGAAGAATATCGTGTCTAGTCTGGCCGGGATGTGGGCTGCCAGATACGCAGACGTCAAAACCAAGGTCGCAAAATAAGGCAAGGAAGGAAGCGCAGGAAGAGGAGGGCCGGGTTCAGACGGCGTAGATAACAGCTTCGACGATGTTGATGATACGCTTCCCGCTTCCGGAGGAACAATGTGATGCACAAGTGTGGACTCGCCCCGACGGCCGAACATTGCACGGTTTCTGACCAGCAGCCGTGCAAAGTCCCATTCCGCGTTATCTGCGCCAGGCGGAGTGTCACCGTTCACAATTGGCGCAACAAACTGCGGCCAGAGCTTCTCACACGTAGACTTGAAGACTGGGATTGTGCCCGCCGTAGGACCAACCAAGGCATCGTAGACAGTCGACACGAAATGCGGGTATAACTTAGACACAGTCTCCGGTGCAAGATCGTCCACAAATGGTGGCTCTGAGCCGAGAATGATTGCAATGGCTTCCTTGCGAGTATAAGGAGGAAAACTGATATGAGGAACCGCCGCAGACTGAAGGAAAAGCGGTCGTGGGGTAGAACTGAGGATCAAAACCACACACAGAGACGGTATCTAGCCAAATGGTCAGCAAACTGACTTCGAACCCGAAACGCTGCACCAGCAAAGCATAATACAACTGACCACCTCTCCCAGCCTAGCTAACGCTGACAAAAGCGTCTGTGGTGCCTCTCTCTGCTTATCAATCCCATCCAGAACCAGCACAACCTTCCCACTTCGGCTTTCTGCAGCCTTTGGTGACGCTAGGCATTCAGCCAGCAACACCGCAAGCAAACTGACATGTTCGCATCTACCCTTCCCGAATCTCTCCCATTCATCCTTCAGACCCAAAGCTTCCAGAACACCCCACAAGATCTTAGTAAGGAGATGCCTTCCCGTAATACATTCCGTGCTTCGGACAATCGCATGCGGGATTTCAAGATGGGAGAGAACGGCACGGACTGTGGTCGATTTGCATGTCCCCGAAATGCCGTGGACTACCACGGCCGGTGGACTGGGAATGTCTGGCTTTAGGCAATACTATCATTAGTAATGTCTGGCTATAAATTTGAAAATTCTGACTGGCGTATTATTATTGCTGGGGTCGTAGAATCGAAGAATTAAACAGTGATGAATGCCAATGCCGCGTCATGGAACAGCCATACTCACACTGAGCAAGCCCGCAAGCTGTCTAATCTGGAGGTCTCTGCAAGGCCATTGCTGGCCAAGGGAACGAATAATTTCTTCAGGGAGCATGGGAAATATTCCCCGAGACAAGAGGGTTTGTCTCAGGAAAAAAAAAAGAAGGGAAAGGAGCATCGTTTGTGAAGCCGAAACTCATCAAGGAGCGCGTTCCTGTTAGTACACGTGAGGTTCTGCCGTCCTAGACCGCCCTCGCTACCTATCTCACGGCACAGGCAGGCCTACCTAGTAATACGACCATACATGCGCCTATCCATTAGGTTATGAGCCCGTTTTAGCTCTACGATATTGAGCTTAAAAAGCCTTTCAGATAGGCTAAATTGTGACCTCTCATTGGTCAAACCAGAAATCGAGCGCTTCTAAGCGACTCTGAACACCAGGACCGCCAACAATCGGCCCCTGAACCCCAGGATCCTTCGATCGATCCCATCCAAAATGGTGGTGCCTCGAACGCCCCCTACCACCGCTAGACGTCACCGTCGTCAGCCAGAATCCACAGATCCTTCATCAGATATAGGCTCCTCCGCTTCCTCAGTAATCTCTGAAGAAATGGAGACCCCAACTGCCCCTAGAGCTCAAAGCTCTACTACAGCCAACACCATGGCCTCCACACCAAACATCACAGCTCTGTTCCAGCAGATGCAGGAACAGATGCAGGAACAGATTCAGGAACAGATGCAGAAGCAGATGGATCAATTTATGACTCGTTTTAACGCCCTTGAACGCCGTCAATCCCAATCCTCCACTCCTACAGTCCAGGATAACGCTACTCCCTACAATCATATTCAAAATAATACGGCTATTCCAGCCTCAAATCCAGTACAAAAAGATCCTTTTGATCACGTACAAGCTCAAGTTAAAGCACTCCTACCAGACCGATGCCGAATCACACTGTCTCATGATAATTATGACCTCTGGAGTTCAGCCATTCAAAGAGAAGCCAATGTCCTGAACGCTAATACAGTCTTGCATCAGGATATACCTCCAGCAGGATACTCAGCTTATGATGCTGAAGTATGGCATTGCAAAGCCACTGTCATGAGAGCCCGAATGCTTCATGCTATGACTGCACAAGCTGTTGACAAATTGGGCAACACATATGACCTATCAGCCCATGGTTTATGGGACCGAACTGCTACCTTTTTCGGACGTTCTACTGGTGAGGAACGAATGCTTCTCATAAAAGAGCTCAAGGAGCTCTATATAAAAGACAATGACTACCTATCCTACCAATCTGCGTTTACTAGGATAGTAGATCGCCTTCATGCTATAAAAGAAGCTTCATTTGACAACCTTATTCATGACCTATTTTTTATAGGCCTCCGCGAATGGAATAAAGCATTCATTAAGAGCAAACTTGATGAAGTATACTCAACTGGACAAGGCCCTGTCATCAATCTGGACCTACCTACCATTCAAGCTCAACTCTCTATCCGTATGGGCACCCAAGCCCGTGAATCCCGTCCCCAACACGGAGGACGACGAGAGAATCCACCCGGACGAAGCTATTCTAAACAAGCATCTAACCCCACTGCTAGCTCTTCCGCCTCAAGTCCCAACACTAAACATAAACCTCATGACCAGGACTCACGCAAGCCAAAGACCCGTTGTGATTGGTGTGGTCATTTCCACCAAATGCCCTGCCTCTACAAGAACCCTGAGAAAGCCTCTGAGCATTGGCGCCGAGCCAATAAAAATACTATTGAAGCTATTCGTGCTTTACACACTGCTAAAGAATCTTCCACTGCTTCATTCTCTGAAGCAGAAGCCAATGAACTGGTGCCATGGACTTCTTCAGCTGCAAAAACAGCCATTGCTAAATCAGCCCAATCTCTCCAAGCTTCATGGTATCTTGATAGCTGTGCTTCATTCCATGTTACACCCCATCGAGCTTTCTTCACATCCTATAAAACATTGAGAAAGGAGGACCTTACTCCAGCGGATTATATTGAAGATGCTCAAGGGAAAATTTCCAAGCCTCATGGTATTGGCACCATCGTCATTGATATTGGAACCGGATCCTTGATTCTTAGGGATGTACGACATGTTCCATCCTTCAATTCCAACTTAATCTCCATGGGAATGCTTCTCAAACAAGGTTTTCGTATCAAATTCCCTTCCAGCTCTCAAGTAGCACAAATCACAACCTCTTCTGGTGCAGAATTCGAAGCCATTTTGAATACCAACAATGTATTCATCCTATCAGATTGCATTTCTCCCGACGAGAGCTCCTATGCCCTTGTCACTACCCGGTCTGGCAAAGAGGCCAACCGACCAGGGGACCCTCCCAGAAAGAAACCTACAACATCCCCAAAGACTAAGAGCTCCAAAACAGCTCTACCAATTATGACATGGCATCGCCGTCTATGCCATTTAAACCAGCAGGATCTTTTACGCCTTGCCGCAGATCCTATATCAGACATTGAAATCAAAGGTTCCAAAGAACTACCACTTTGTGAAGCCTGCATCCAGGGCAAGCAAACTCGCCAATACAGCAAAACACCAAGATCCCGTATGACTGCACCACTAGCCCGAGTCCACATAGACCTTGCTGGTGGCGGCCGAACACTAGATATAGAGAAGCTAGATATGCCTCTACCTTCACGTACAGGAGCCAAATATGTGATGCTTATTACTGATGACGCTACACGTTACCGTTGGATCCACTACCTAACTGAAAGATCTGCTGCAATTGATGCATTTCGGGGTTGGCTACAACAGATGAAGAATCACCATTTCCCTGCCCCAGCCTATATTGTCTCTGACAATGAATTCTGCTCAGCCGAATGGCAGAAAACTTATCGTCAGGAAGGTATTGAATGGCAACCAAGCTCTCCATATTCCCCCTGGCAAAATGGTGTCAGCGAGCGCGGCATACGCATACTCTTTGACCGTGCCCGGACATTAATGCTTGACGCTCCCCATATACCACAGCGATTTTGGGTTGATGCTTTAAAATATGCATCAGATATAACAAACCGCCTCCCAACATCCACCATCCTATTCAATTCACCTATCCCTGGGGGGGTCAATACCAACACCAAAATCAGCCCAAGCCCATATAAATCGCCTCTGGCTGCCTGGACCAACTCACCAACTAGTATTAATGAATACCGACGTTGGGGCTGCCCTGTCTGGGTTCATCGACATGGCTCAGATAAGCCTATAAACAAGTTCGATTCCCATTCTAAATGCTGCTTCATGATCGGCCAAATCAGTAGCCAACAATACAGAGTGTGGGACCCTAAAACAGATGCCATTTTTTCAACCAATGACGCTATATTTGACGAAAAATATGAGGATCCCACAACTACGCCTCCACCAGCTACTGTTCCCGAAGATCCAAGTACTCCTAATAAAGAAGATACAAACCAACCTGTTGAAGATGAAGACCAGGAAATATGGCTTCGACCTGCCAAAGGCATGTCCCTAGCCTATCTCACCACTTCAACTACTCCTTCATCTGAAGATGACACGCCCATTTCATACAAGCAGGCTATATCCCATCCTGATGCCACTAAGTGGCAAGCAGCCATGCAAAAAGAAGTTAACCAACTCAAAGATAAAGGCTGCTGGCAACTTATCCGCCGCTCTGACCTACCACCAGGGACCAAGGTCATCCCTGGCCGGTGGGTATACAAAAAGAAAGAAATCCCGGGAACCCCTATTACAAAAGACTACCAAGCTAAAGCTCGCTGGGTGATTCGTGGAAATCTACTTGACAAGGACTTCATGGAATCATACGCCCCAGTGGTAGATGAAAATACCACTAGAACCCTTACGGCACTGGCCACTCTACTTGGCTGGCATACTCGAAAGGCAGATGCCATCCTTGCTTTCCTAAATGGAAAAATGCCCACAGATAAACGTGTCTTTATGACCCAAGTTCAGGGATTCAAAGAAGGCTCTGGAGACCTGGTTTGTGAACTCCGCCAGTCCCTCTATGGACTGATCCCATCTGCCCGTATCTGGTATGATACGCTAAATGCTTTCTTACGACAAATTGGCTTTAAAAGCTCCGAATACGACTCTAGTCTCTGGATCCATACCACCCGGAACCAACTCTATGTGACTACCCATGTGGATGACTTCAAAGTCTATGCTAAGCATGAAAATGATGCCACTTGGTTTATGGAGTCTCTTTCTGCCAAATTTGATATAAAGGAAGTTGGAAACACCACTAAATACCTTGGCATGGCCACCTCCCAATCCAAGACCACATATACTCTCTCCCAGGCCAATTATGCTGAAGACGTTGTTGCTTCTTTTGGCCAAGCACAAGCACACCCTGTTGGGATTCCCATGGATCCTAGTCTAATAATTGATGATGACCCAGACCCTACAGTGAACATCAAAGAATATCAACGTGGTGTAGGCTGCCTTACTTGGCTAGCCACCAAAACCCGGCCTGATCTTAGCCGGACGGTTGGCGTACTATCCCAATATCACGCCAAACCTACCCAAAAGGCATGGCGTGCCCTTATACACGCTATACGCTACCTTAAAGGCTCCATTAACCGACAAATTACCTACCATAAGGCCACGGAGCCCATTACATCTGACCTCCTCATGCCCAAATGTTATACTGACTCTGATTGGGGTGGTCAACTGACAGGCAATCGCCGG